>JAQIUQ010003770.1:0-650165 GCA_030378365.1 Hybognathus amarus
GATGTGCTTGGTTCAGTTACGTATTGCTGTGTGGGATTTTTTAGCAACATCTGTCGCTAGAGCGCCTATTGAGATCAGGGGAGTGAGGTTTACTCGCACAGCAACTACTAGCTGGCCTCCGTTACACTCACTCCCCTTTACCTCACTCTCATCCGGGTCACGGCACCAATGTAACCCCTTACACCCGGGTCCTACTCGACCCGCTCCGAGCGGGCCTCGAACCTGGGTCTCCGGCATGAGAGTCAGGCGCTCTAACAAGGAGGCTAAAGACTGCAGCCGCTAGCGTCTGTCGCTAGAGCACCTATTGAGATTAGGGGAGTGAGGTTCACTCGCACAGCAACTACTAGCTGGCCTCTGTTACATATACTGTTTTACGGTCAGTGACATGAGTTCTAATCAGCTGTCTCACAAACGTAACAGCACATTTATCCCCACATAACACAGCGAGGGAGAACTAAGTTACATGAAACAATCCCAACTACATATTTTACACCACTCACAAGGGAAAAGTCACTACCTCGCGTAGTTTAGGGTTAGCTTCTAGCTTTCTGCTGCTTCTCTTTCAATGTAGTGATGAAACGCGTTCTGTAGCGCTGTTTGTTTGCGTTCGGCTACGGTAGAAAGATAACGTCACAATATGGCGACCTTCATAGAAGGGGATGCCCGCGGTTATGTAGATATAAATGTCTCATTCTAAGGTAATAAAAACATTACAGTTTATTATAAGTTCTTTATACACCACTGAAAACATAGTTATGGATCTCATATTGTATTTCTGTTAATAGATACTCTACTTTTTTACACATTGCACCTTTAACATTTAAGAAAATTTCAGAATATTCAGAAAATTGAAATAGTCTGGCGAGGTGGGGCCACTGGTCGGCACATTCCCGGGATAGACCTGCTGCGTCTTCATCCATTGTTTCGTCTCTTATCTAAATCTGACCATGGAGTTGACTTTGGCGGAAAGCTGAAGGTGACTGCTGATAGGCTGTCCCAATCAGTGGCGCCTGCACAATCCAATCACGTTTGAGAGCGAAACAACAAATTAGAGGGTTTCCGAGATTTTTCTTATTTCCATTTTTTTTTAAGTAGTTACTTTTTACTCACGGTTATGAATAGAAATGTAGTGGAGTAAAGAGTACAACATTTCCCTCTCAAATGTACTTGAGTAAAGTCATGAGATACTCCCCAAAAATGATACTCGAGTAAAGTACAGATCCCTCAAAATTGTACTTAAGTACTGTACTTAAGTAATTGAACTCCGATACTGTCCGACTACTGGGAACCAAACGGTTCAAGGTCCAAAAGACACTTTCAGTACTAACTGCAAACTGTTCAAAGGGCTTTAAACGATTCTAGACGATAAATAAGGGTCTTATCAAGAGAAACGATCGCTCATTTAAAAAAAAGTTTTATAAGCTCAAATGCTCGCCTTGCTCTGTTCTGTGATGCACGTTCGTGACTCATTCATCAAAATGAACAAATCTTTTCCCGAGTCAATTTGTTTGTTTTGTTCGTTGAATCAACCAAATGACTTGGAAAAAGATTCTTTCATTTTGATGAACGAGTTCGAACAGAAGAGTCACGAACGTGCATCACAGAACAGAGCAAGGCGACCATTTGAGCTTATAACACATAAACTTTGTTACTTATTTATTAAATGAGCGATCGTTTCGCTTGATTAGACCCTTATTCATCGTCTGAAAATCGTTTAAAACCCTTTTAAACAGTTTGCACTGAAACTGTCTTTTGGACCTTAAACCGTCTGGTTCCCACTCAAGTCCATTATATGGAGAAAAATCCTGGAATGTTTTCATCAAAATCCTTAATTTCTTTTCGACTGAAGAAAGAAAGTCATGGACATCTTGGATGAGATTGGGTGAGTAAATTATCAGCAAAAGTTTTTTCAAAAGTGAACTACTCCTTTAAGGTGATTCATCCCCCAACCAAGCATAAACAGACTGGAGACAACATCCTGCAGAATCTCTTTCTCTTACCTCCATTGCTCTCTGGTGGTCCCCCAAATGAAAGGCACAGAATCCGATCCAAAGGTCTGCATGCTCCACCGACTCTCCGCCATTACGCTGGAACTGATATTAAAAGGAGAGTTTAAAGTATACAAAAGTTTATAAGATCATATAAACATCATGATGTTGTATCTTAGGCCTCATGTGGTTTTTTTTTGTACCTCTAATAGAGTCAGAGATCCCAGGTAGTCTCTTTGGTTTAGATAATCCTCAAGTTTTGGAATCTTTCTCGTTTTGTTTTTCTTTTTCTTCTCATTGGAACTGGTGGACGCCTCTCCACCCACTGCTGGTTTCATCCGTGATAAGAGCTTCAGAACAGAAACAAGAGTTTGGTGCTATTAGGATGTACAACAGTTCATCTAAATGACATTATTTCAATATAAGTACATAAACATAACTTACTCCAGTTTGTAATCATACATGTACATATCAATTTATCCACTCATTTAGAACAATAGCCTGAGCAAATCAACTTATTTATTATCTGAAGCTATATGTGCAAATTCTGTGCAAGTTTAATCATTTAACCATTTTACAAAACATTTGCACAATCCTTTACACATTAGTCATGCATTGCAGCTTATCTTTGCACAACGAGACTATTTTATAAAGTAATGTATTGCATTTATTATAGATAGTACTAGCAATATTACTGTATACACTACAACTTCAAAATGTTGGGGGAGGAATGTTTGTTGTGTTATGTTTTTAAAAGATACTCACACAGGCTGAATTTATCACTGTCAACTATTATTAAGTTACAGTAATTTAAATAACTGTTGTCTATTTTAATGTATTTTACACTATAAGAATCACTTTGTAAATGTAAACTCTAGTCTTCAATGTCACACGATGCTTCATAAATCAATCTAAATGTGCTGATTTGCTGCTAAAATAAAAATGTATTATTATAATCAATGCTGAAAACTATTTTAATAACAAACCAAATCCTGTAGTTTGTTGGTTGATACTCACCATGGTGATTATGATTCACTGTCCCCAAAAACAGTCCTGAAACTAAGCAGTCATTTTACAATCACTCTGACCACCACAAAGCCACGCAACACAAACAACGTTGATTTAACGTTAGAACCGTTATGCTAATCCAGGAACAGTATTTCTGTAGATGAGGTGAACTAGCCAGATAGCCTGCTAGCTAGCAAACTTGCTAAGCGACTATGTTTAGGTATGCACACAAGATGTTAAATATATCTTCGTTCGCCTTTGAACAACACACCCGATTCTCCTGAACTAAATAAAATAATATATAATAACACAGAGCACTCCGGACCGTGGAGTTGTGAGCATTTCCCGAGCTAATCTCTACTGCCGGGTTTGGCGGCGCGGCATCATACTGTTGCTACGCAACCCACTCCTCACTAGATCAATGGCAGAAGACCCCTATAATATGATTCTTTCACATAGCTTTGCCGTGTGTTTTTAATCGAAAGATAGTTAAAATATATCACAGTAATGCCGAAGAAAAAAATGTTAAAGGTTTTTTATTATTATTATCACATTATTATGGGTATTATTGTCATAGTGACATTGTAGAAGCCCCAGTGGCCTAATGGATAAGGCACTGGCCTCCTAAGCCAGGGATTGTGGGTTCGAGTCCCATCTGGGGTGGAACATTTTCACTATAAAATAAATAATACGACCATTTGATTGGTACAAGTGATGTGTCCAACCCCTTTCTGAGAAGTTTGAAAGCAATGTGTTGTAACACCGACTAACATGTCTTAAATGTTATCATTGTTTTGTCTCAAGATGCACATCAGTAATTTTTCTTCCTCTAAGATACTTGAGATACTTGACTCTAAATGTCCTAATTGAACCAAGGCCTAATCCTGGTTTAAACGTAAGCCCTGTCAGTGAAACCAGGCCTTAAAGAACAACTCCGGTGCAAAAATGAACTTTGGTCTAATAACACAATGGTACTGAGCCAACCGTTCTCGCCGTACTATTACATGGAAATCAGTTTATTAAAATATATGGGTGACTAACTACAAGGGAAAAAGGGGTCCCATACTTTCATGAGATTCCAAGTCACAGTTCAGCAACTTCAGCTCAAACTTAGCACGGCATTCGTGGTTCGACTGGTCCAAGACTGTTTTCCAAGATGGACTCTGCCTGTATACTCTGCCTTGATTTGGTTGTTCTGAAGGTATATAAAAAATAAAAAAAAAGTTTACACTTCTGGTCTTCAGGGTCAATATGACCCCACATTAAAAATGAATGGGAAATGTGAAAAAAAAAACTAAAAATGTACTAAATGCATCAAAAAATAAATTAATCTGGCATTAATGAAAATTTTTACAGAGAAATGAAGCCCTAATACTAGAGCATAAATGCAATACATCATAAAAAATGTCATATGCAAGCTAATGGTGTAGTTGAGGTATTGTGTGGTATATGGATACAAAAAGCACTTCATTATCTCCAAAAAAAACAGCATTAATGAATAGATGAGAAGTAAAGATAAATATATATATGTTATTTGTATGATTAAAAATGAATACTTTTGTACAACCACTCAATCAATTGTTGGGGTCATAAAAACCCCAAAGCCCAGAAGTGTAAACAGGAAATAGTCGCTAAACTAAACGATAAACAGAAGACAGTCTTAACCTTCAAGTCCATTTGAAGGTTAAGCCATCCTGTGACGAGACTTATAGCATGTCCATCTACATTTGTAATGTCTGATTTTTATAATTACTGATGTAAATGAAAAAGTGGACTTGGTAAAACACTGCTTTAGTCCTAACTTATTATTCAGTAATCAACAAAAATATAAATCATCAGAAGCAATATTTTAAACAATCAAATTTATTGATTTACAAGCATCACACTAGTTAATGCTTCTTAAGACCAGTCTGCAGTGGTGCCACCCCAGTCTCCAGCCTGAGCGGTGGGGGCAGCCGACCAATCCTCAGTGGCAGGCTGAGCGCTCCAGTCCTCTGTTGAAGAGAGAGCCATTCAAAGTTAACCCAGATGTTACATAGACACCTTAATCTTCCACATTGTGTGGTCTATGCAGACAAATTGATCAGAAAAGGGAAAGGTTGCTTACCTGCAAACACCTCAGCTGGTGCAGGTTTGGCAGGAGCTGAAGTCAAGAAAAGTTGATTGTAGTTCCGTCATTTTTCATAAGCATTATCAATTTATTTTCAGATTTAATATAATTACTGTAACACTTTTGTTCTCCTAAAAACAAAGTCAACTATAATATGTAGGGTAATGAAGATAAAAGGCATCTTACCCTCAATGCCAGCTGGGAACTGCTGGATGGGCACAGATGGAACTGGAACACCTTCAGACCAGTCAGCAACCTCGGGCTGGTTGAAGCTCGGGCACTGGAGCGGTCCATTCACCCTGGAACTCCTCCTTACCAACAGCCTTCTCAGCAGCAGCCTGCTCTTCCTTCTCAATCTAGAGGTGGAGCAAAATCAGTCACAATTAGCACATTTTTAATAGTAAACATGTTATAAGCCACACTTGAACTGATTCTTAATATTGGTTGGATGCATTTAAATTTGCCATACAAGTTTCATAGGCTATTACATGAGATTAAACAGGGCTTAAAAAAATGTTTAATGTAATGTTTAACTAGTCAACTTTCTCTTTAGTAAACATCTGGTTAAATTATATTCCAAGTGCACAACAATCTTCATTGTCCCTGTGACAGGATTTGGCATTGCCAAATATTATTGCGGTGATCAATTTCAAATTCGAAACAGACAAATTTTAGAGATTGTCATCATACCTCTTCAGGATCTCTGTAGAAGTACAGATCAGGCATGACCTCCCATGGGTGCTCTCTGGAGATGGTGCCCCTCATCCTCAGCACCTCTCTGGCCAACATCCACCACATCAAACCCACAGAGTGGGGACCCTAAAACACAAGAGCAAATCGCATTGTAATTGGGGTACACTTTCCAGCTCTTGCTTTGCCTGGGAATTGAACCCTGAATGAAGTGTTCACAATAAGATCTACAATAGGATTCCCCTGATAATCGAACCCATGACCTTGGCGTTGCTAGCGCCACGCTCTGCTGTTTAAGCTTCACACAAAACATAGCATATAGATTAACAGTGATGTTTCTCATTCATACTTTGTTGTTGCATGGGATGGCGATGTCAACATATCTCAGAGGGGAGTCTGTGTTGCAGAGGGCGATGGTTGGGATGTTGACATAAGAGGCCTCAGTCAGCGGCTGGTGGTCAGCGCGAGGATCAGTCACGAATCAGGAGGCGGGGCTCCCTGAAAGCAGCCTGAATCTGATTGGTGAAGGTTCCAGGAGTGAAACGACCAGCGAAGGTGGTCGCGCCAGTGGCAGAGGCAAACTTGAGCACAGCTCTCTGACAGGGAAGAGCAGTGACAATCAACACTGAAAATCACCAAGAATCATGTTCACAATATACATCCAGTAAAACATTGTGGCTCAGGTTACTATCAAACTCCATTCATAGGGTTGAAGCCCTCATGGTGTTAGCGAAATCCCGGCCGAATCACTCTAGCACACTTCCGACACCCAAACACTGACAACAGTGCCAGGTTTTAATAGTGTGCCCATCTAAAAACTGTTGACTGTCTAGTCACAAAGTTCGCCAATTACCTGGCCAGTGTTTCTGGAGGAGATAACGCAGACATCAGCTGGATTTTCAATGGCAACAATAGCACGAGCAGCCAACAGCAGTTTCTCCCAGGTCTTTTTAAGATTGATGATATACACGCCTGCAGAAGTGCAAAAATGATCAGTTATAGCAAAAGCACTCAAATCTAAACACTTTTGAAATACTTTTCTAAATAAGCCCCTGAAATTAAGTTAATTTCCATAATTTAGCAAGATTCACTGTTCTATGATGTCAGTTACTGGTCATATGGAGATGAACTAATGCTGGGCGGTGAACCGGTTTAAACCGAAAAACCGGTTTATATTTTCGTCACGATTTTGATTTTGAATAAACCGCCATACCGGTGTATTTAATTACACAGACGTTCGGAACGACCGTTACGCTGCGCGAACCATAGAGTGGCAGTGCGCGACACTGTTTCAGACGGACCTTTACCCGTTGCACTACTGAGCACCGACGAGGTAAACAAACAGCAGCGCTCTGTCACGTTACATGGGCGATGGATGCTGAAGAATTAGTAAACATGACAGTGATGACACCGAAGAAGAACTTGTGCCAAAAGAGGAGCCGGGACTGTTGTTTGGAGGTTTTTTGTTTTCCAAAAATCCAACGTTGAACAAACAACCATTTATGTAAGTGCTGTCCGGCTAAAAATTCTCCGCTGGGGAGAATGACCCGGCAACACAAGCAAATTGCTCCAGCGCCTTAGCCGCAAACATGTCTTGAAATATCAAGAATGTATTAAATCAGCCGCGGATTCAGCCGCAGATTTAGCGCCCTCCACATCAGCATGTAACACAGGGAAAGCTAAAGAAAAGTCAAGCCAAATATTGTTTCCATTATACAGGATAATCCTGTGTGCCAAGTAAGTTAGCACTTTATATTTATTTTATGTTTGTTTTGGTTTCAAAGCAATAATTTTGAAGGAATAACTAATGCAAGTTGCATAATTTTGTTTTAATTTCTTTAATAGACCTCAAAAGCAATGCAAGACAAGATTTCCTTTTATATTTACTTGAATGCACGTAATGTTCGAGGATTTGTACTTGAACTAGCAAAAGTATTCCAAGTTGTTCTAATTGTGTTGTTTAAAATAAAAGTTCTGTATTTTGACTGCAGTTGTCTTTGCATTTTGATTCCTCACTTCATTAGAATCATGAATGGCTCTTATTTGTAAACAGCATAATTTTCTGGGGCCATGCAAACCTGTATTACTAGTGTGGAATTATTCTACAATATTCACTAATGACAGTAAAATAGACCATCCTAAGTCAATTTACTGCAGTAATTCCTCTCTTAACCAGTAGAAAATGCATTGAACACCTGACTATGCATAAAAAAAATAAATAAATAAAAAAAACCGAACCCAAAAGCCGTTATGATTTTGAAAAAAACCGTCATATCAATTTTTGGTCAAACCGCCCAGCACTGAAGATGAACCATTTATTTTTTTGTTTAATGTTGTATAAATTAAGATAGAAGCATTAATACTAAAACAGTTGTACTTTAATATACTAATTTGGATGAATGTAGCTTTGGCCACTATCAAACCCCAGTCATAGGGCTCATCAGCCCTCATGGTGTTAGCGAAAACCCAGCTTGATCACTTTAGCACACTTCCGACACCAAACACCGACATCAGTGCCAGGCTTTAATGGTGTGCGTGATGTTTACAGATTTAAACAAATGTGAGATGATGCTCATGAGGAAACATGCAACTTATTCCAAAGCTCAACTAAGTTATAGTTAACGATTGATAACACCTGCAAGGCATCTCTAAACCATATTCTATACTTCATATGCTTCTTACCGTCACTTTTCTCTTGTAGACGTAGTGCTCCATCTGGAAGTCCAGGTTGGTTCCTCCCAGATGGGTTCCTGCGGCCAGGAACTTCAGCACATCTTCCTCCTTCATTTGAAGGACATCCAGACCTCCGGACATCGTGACCACTTACCCTGTGTAACGACTTTAGTGGGAGAGCTAGGAGAAAATACAAGAAAAAAGTTTAGTCGAGAAGTTATAGATAAGTGGAGTATTTCTAACATTAACTGGGATGAGTGTAGCTCTGGTCACTATCAAACCCCAGTCATAGGGCTCATCAGCCCTCATCGTGTTAGCGAAAACCCAGCTTGATCACTTTAGCACACTTCCGACACCCAAACACCAACATCAGTGCCAGGCTTTAATGGTGTGCGTGATGTTTACAGCTTGAAGACCGAGCGTGCATTAATTAACATTAGAAGCACGTGAGGTGCTACAATACACTCACCAAGTCGATTAAATGTGAAACTTAATTTAACAATTAATTAAAATATAAAATAAAAACTATGTAGAAAATGAATGTTAATCCAATTATTCGAGTTTTCATTTATCTCATGATTAACCACCGCGCGCGCTACACTGACTGTAGCCGTACACGCGTTTCCTTGCGCGAGATCACACGCCGCGGTTAAGGCCTACATGATATATTAAGCAAAATGGCGCAAACTTCACCGTTAACATGACAACTGACAAACATTGACAACTAATAGCTATTATTTTTTAAAAGTCTGACTCAAATAGACGTTTAAAACTCGTCAAAATGACATATTTTTGCTCACCACGAGACAACGCCGTATGGAGTTCTGCACCTCACGGCGAAAAGAGGGCGGGAAGAGGAAATGACGTAGTATATATACTCGGGTGGCCACCAATCATATTAGGGAAGTTTCTTGCTCTCTGCATTTCTCCTGTCTAACCGAGACATAAACATACTACCCCCTACTGGAGGAGCATATCACATGTGAGCGGACCCCTTGTTCGTGAAAGAGAGGATGCATAAATGAGCGGCCTATCCTATGGGTTTATGAGGGACATTAGAGGTTTCATAATTTTCTTAGAGATCCTAGCTGTAAATATAAGCTGACAAGAGTCTCACACAACTCAAGGAACTGATGAAGTCTGGTGTCTGAGTTCTAAGTTACTGCTCCCCTTTCGATTTGTGTCACTGCAGTGATTCAGTCCCATGTGTCCTTTAAGCTGACCCCATTTATTCTGTCTGGCTGGATGTCTGGGGACACTGATGGCTATCAGACTGTCAGTTTTTGTGCCATCACTAGCACCCAGCACAGCATAACAGTGATGCAAGACCTCTTTGTGCCTTACCAGACTAGACCATTGTTCTGTACGGTCTATTAATAAAGCAAAAAGACCAAAAACAGCATCTATGATTTGAAATGCATCTTCAGTACTCTGTGTTAAAGCTGACAATGTAGTGGTGGTTACAAAACTAGAAGCATAAATCAAACTTTCACCACCATTTATAAAACAGGGTAGATTTATTCACATATTAACATAGGCACGACATTTGCATGTGCAAAAATTCTCACACAAAGACAAAATATCAACAATAATGCTGAAAAGACAATACTGATTGTGTGAAGGAAAACGAATATCTCCACAGAACAGCAGAAAGCACAATGGCTTACATAGCAACACGATTCAGTTTGGGGAATGGAGCCAACTTTACTGAATGTAAAGTGCTTTCACAAACTATGCACGTATAATCGAAACTTATAAACCCTCTCATCTGATATAAAACTAGTGTATCGTTTGGCTGCATGAGTCTTCAAACTTCATATAATGCATTCTGCAGTAGATAAACTTGCTTTGTAAGGCAGAAGCCAATCAAGACCATTCAAAACAATTAGTTAACTGAATTGAATTCAGCCAACTAAATGAAATTATGATTAAGTGTATCAAATTCCTGAATTTAAATGGTTAAACTTGAACCTTCAAAGTACATAAAATGACAAGTGACAAAGTACCACTATCACCAAGACAGAACGTTGGAGAGAATGAGAAACCCAGACGCGTATGGGGTAAATTTTAAGAAAATGTGTCCAGGTGATGTTTACCCTCAAAAGTTTAAGGAAAAAAATGATGATATTTATCTTAAAGAAATTTAATTTATTTAGATACATACAGATTTTTGCATTGTTACATTATTTACATGACAATTTAGCCAATTTCCTCCAAATTCTCATTATTGTAATGCATCCCTGCATGTAAAATTTTCTACAATTTTCCCAAAGGTTTTAAAGTAAAAGTACTGTAATATGATGATTTAAAATTTGGAGGATAAAACTTCTATTAAAGGCAGTACAACAAAGACTACCATGGTGTAAAAAATAAGTAAATACAGTAAATATACTATATTAGATATTAATTAAAAAAAAATTACATAGGTGATAATTTGGGAATAAAATGGGCCTAATTGCAATTAAAATAATGTCACAGTACAAAAAAAAGAAAAAAATCCTAATAGTTCTAACAAGCTTAATTTTCTTTAAACTATTTTATTGGTTCTCCCTTTTGTTAAGGGTGAACAACCACCCAGACATGTTCGTGGCAGATTTTCTTAAAATTCACCCAAAAGATCATGTAGAATTAGCATTAAAAAGTTGTGTTTACACTGATGATACTATGGCATCTTACAGCAGTTATTACACAATACCTCAATACAACAAAACGTCAAATAAAATCGTCCGACAACACATTTGCAAACACAATAAATTAAGTATGATAATTTCTCACTGTCTTTCCACTTCAAACATCATTTTCTCAGGAACTATACTTGTTTCCATCTAAAATATTAAGTATTTCTCCAGGTCTTAAGTCTCATTCAATCCAAATCCTGGCTTTGTCTGTGCCCAGAAATGAGTGTACAAGAAAATAAAGGACCCAGTGTACTGAAATGCACTGATAAGTCCATCGTGTCATATGACACAGGACAGCAGTAGAACAGCACAAATCATCGCATACAGACGTGCAATTACTTAGTCGGAACGGAGTCTGTTGAGGAGACAGTCGTGTGTTGTCAGTTCAGTTTCTCAGCTTTAGAGTAATTTGGTGTGATTGTCGGAGCGCTGAAACGTTTGGTCAACATGTCTCGGACACACGCTTGCCTCATCCTCAACTAAAAGTGGCCTAGGCTTAATGGTCTCAGACACACAGTTGTGCATTTCTGCAAAACCTGCACGGGTGGGCACTTTTTCAATGACACGGTCATGCGGTATATTGAGTTCATTGGTTAGTGAGGAGTGATTTCTTGTGAGCTGACGGCACATGATTTAGCAGTCTGTCTCTCATTGGTATTCTTCAGTGCGCAGGCATCAACAAGGCAGACAAACTCACAATGTGGCAATTTAGGAATGTCACTGTCAGAGGTGTCATGGGGTAAAGACTCACTACACTTAAAACACAAACACATACACACAACCCTTCTATTACCGGTACCTCAGCCAACACTAGCTGCTTTCAATTTGATCAACTCTTCGAGGATGACAGAACGCCATCTTTTGCCAGTGTTTGAAAAGTCTACAAAAAAAAGTGCGTCAGGTGTCTTTCAGGACTTCAGGCCCATGTGTGCCATCAGCTGCTCGTACACAGTCCAGGCCATGGCAGCCATCAGTGTTCTCCTCAGAGAACGAGGAACCGCCCCCGAAAGAACCCGCTCAAGCCATGCTTCTAAAACAACAGAGAAAAGAATGAAAGGGAGGTTACTTTAACAAACATGTGACTTGTAAAAACACAAAACAACATTCAGAACATATTCTGTAATGCGACAAAGTATAGGAAAATAATTCTGGGTGGGACTTAGGTTTATCAAGGAAGATTTGACTGGATAATGAAAAGTGGAAACTGGTTATGATTTCATACTATATTTCAGTTGCATTTTTCTATTTTAGAATATCATGATTCTTGACACCACGTGTTGCATTCATTTGATAAATGTGAAATGCAATTTAAAATAACCATTTCCTATTTAAATATATTTTAAAATGTAATTTATTCCTGTGATGTAAAGATGAATTTTCAGCATCACATGATCCTTCAGAAATCATTCTAATGTGCTGATTTGCTGCTCAAGTAACATTTCTGATTATTATCAATGTTGAAAACGGTGCTGCTTAATATTTTTGTGGAAACCGTGCTACATTTGTTTTTTACGAATTCTTTGATGAGTAGAAAAGAACAGCTTTTATTTTCAAATATAATTTTTTATAGCAAAATAAATTGAAAAAAGAATAAAATTCTGAATAAATAAATAAATTAATTATAATTAATTAATTAATAAAAGTATTAATTATTCTTTGATGAGTAGAAAAGAACAGCTTTTATTTTCAAATATAATTTTTGTAGCAATATAAAGGCTTTACAGACAAAAAAGAATACAATTCTCAATAAATAAATAATAAATTCATGAATAAAAGTATTAATTAAAAAAATAAAAATAAAAATAATTTACAGACCCCCAACTTTTGAATGGTAGTGTATTTTAGGGAACTGATTTCATGCTGTGTTTAAAACACCATTTTGTATCTGACCTTTTCTTTATATTTGAAGAGATTTTCAAAGGTCAATAAATATGTTTGGTCACATGTAGGGCTGGTCGTTATGAGGACATATCGTTACCATGTTAGAGATTTTGCTATATCGAGGTGTGTAAATATAGCACTATTGACACTTCAGATTGATGAAATGCATACTGTAAATGAGAATACAAAGAGCTCTGTATAAATAAACGTATATTTAATTCAGAGTGAAGACTATGCAAAATTTTGTTTTTACATTTTGGATTATTAAATTCTAACTACATGTTAAATAAACCTATTGCCCCTGAAAAACTTTGTTTAATTCATATTTTTTGTTATATCGCATTTGTTCTATTGTTTATAATTTGCTTCATTTTTCTTATTTTAAATAACAGAAATGAGATAAGAATAACGATACACATCGTTATCATTATAATAATAAAACTCCTTGTCTCCTGAAATAAGAATTTGGTCATGTCGCCAAACCCTAGTCACTCAATGCTTACCGCATAAACGTGGCGTACAGCATCGCTGGTCTTGCGGTACAATGCGGGGCTGACTTGCATGTGGGTTTTGATCACATCCGCTGGCTGAGTGGCTAGAGAGGCCAAAATACCAGCCACCACACCACAGCCAAAATTAACCAGCGGGACAAATGATGATGAGCGGATCTCTGAGTGAATGAGAGAGAGCAGACATTATTAAACAATCCCACATCCTCAGATAACAACATAATTTTCACTTGATCCGAGGCTTACCCTGTGGTAGAGCCTTTTTGGCCTGGCTATAGAACATGACATAGATGCCAGAGAACGGGGCATCTCTGAGCAGAGTCGCCGTGAGCCCAGAGTAAAGAGCCCTGGGACCTTCGTTCTGACACACACTTTTAAGAGCTCCAGCTACGCTCACGTAATTGTACCGCCCACTCTGAAATAAAACGTGCAATGGTGAATAAACACATGGATACATGCATTTTCAATGTATATGCAGTGTGTCAGTAATGGTCCTCACCTCAAAGCGAGTCTTAATGACTGTGATGGGTAGCATGGCCACGCCTGCCACACAACGAGCCCCTCCCCCGAGCAACACCGCCTCCCCAGCGCTCGGAGACCCATCCTCAAAGTAATACTGCTTCAGCGAGTAAAATGTGCTGAAATAGATCCCTACACCAGGGATACAGCGCATGAACGACTGCAAGACACAAAAGAGAGAAACAGTGATTCTTCATTGATTAGAAAAAATATTTATTGACAAATAAAAACAAAACCGGTGCCAAAAAAAAGTGTGTAATAGTGAATGTAATAATAATTTTTCATTTCAAACTTCCATAATTTTGCAGACTATGTAGATTTTTCAGAACCTATTTAACATAAATGGTTCATACAGCATTTTTTCAGCATCCGTAATATATTTTATTTTCTCTCAAAGTGATGACGTGTTCACATGATGAGAAGAACCTAAAACACTTTTTAACCTGCATATATTCACCTCTGACAAATTGGTTTGATATAATGTAACCATGTTTGGATGTTGAATGATCACCAACAGTAAAGTCGTCTGATTTAAGGCCTGTACACACCGGGACGAATATCAGCGCGGGTTATTCGTCAACGTTTTTTACACGTTTTTTGTGTTCACATCCAAGCAATTTTCGCTGACGAATGAGCCGAGTGAACATGCAAATTTATTCCATGACATTAGATGGTGCCAATTTGATCAGCAATACCACTCTATATCATGTTTGTAGTCCCTGTCGTGTTTGTCATATAGTTCATGTTCTAGCACCAACGAGACCAGCAGCTCTACATTCATCTTGCCTCGCATCTTCTCCGTTTTATTTCTTCCTGGCTGTGCAGACGGCGACGCTACTTGGCGTGTATCTTCTTCGCCATTGCATACAGTATGTGTGCTCAGCAAGACCGTTTTGTGTTTGAGCGCCCCCAAGTTGTGTTTTACTGTAACTTCAGAAGCTCCAAACACGTGAGCAAAAGCACCAATCTCATTGGTCGGATAGTTTTTGATGCAGCGTGTCAAACTAGAAAAGAACTAACCCGAGGCATTTTTTTTTCTTCAAAATGACGCTTTTACGCCTTGGTCTTTTACTCGCTGGTGTGCACACTGACATTGGCGCCCTTTGTTTAGTCACAAGGCGTTAAACGTTGGCGAATGACGCGCAAAATTCGATCCCGTGAACAGGCCTTTAGATGATTGATTGAGTAGCACACGAACATTAGATAAGTAAAGTTCAATAGAGACTCACTTATAGTAAAAGACAGATTTGCATTGTAAAAATTTGAGCATTGAATTCATTTAGTCGGGTTCGGCAAGCTCTAAACGATTGCCATGAAAACACTCCGTCGACTCTGACAAATGAAGAACAGGACATATGTGATGCGATCTGGGAAAACCCGTCAGATGTTTGCGCGGTTGCGTTTTTCAGTAAAGTCTAAAATTGAATGTCAGTTTTTTGTCAAAATTTGTTTTTTATTTAAACTTTTATTCTATAACATCTTGTTTATCATCTCTGAATATAACTTGGGAAAATTCATTAGTTTAGTGCGGAAAAATTGCGATTTATAATGTCCAGCTGAAAAGACTGTGTTTCTCTTTAACAACACGCACGCAGGCGGAGCGGAGGGGGAAACACAAATCTCCCATTTAGCTCTCCTTCTCTTAACACTACAGACAGTTCACCTATCAAAATAAACCACATAACAGAATAAAAATCCAGTCCTGGTTGAACTACAACGGCACGCAAGTTTTTATTTTGTTATTGTGTGGTATGATGCAGAGCACAAGAGAACAACAGAGTTTGAAGCTGCTCGTCTAAAAGACTTTGCTCGCCTCTCAATTGTCCAATTTCAAAATGGTTTTCACAGGATGAATTTTGAGTTTGTAAGCTTTCGAATGATACCTAATCTATGATGATTACTAAAATATGTGATATAAAAAGGCAATAAAAAAGGGAGTGCCAGTCGTCCAGCTAGCAGGATGTGACAAAATTCTGTTTCTGAAAATCATAGCGATCAGCCGACTTCAGATAACCATAACTTTTGTTACAGGCAAACGATAAAATAATTAAAAACAGATTTGGAAAGTGCTTGAACTCAGCTTTAATATGGTATCAAATATGTAATATGTCAAATTTCACCATGTGGTGAGTTTTCCCAGATCACATCACATATGTCTGAGATCAGAGCATTTACATTTATTCATTTAGCTGATGCTTTTATCCAAAGCGACATACAATTGCTATATAATGTCAGAGGTTGCACACCTCTGGAGCAACTAGAAGTTACGTGTCTTGCTCAGGGACACATTGGTGTGTCGCAATGGATTCGAACCTGGGTCTCTCACACCAAAGGCATGTGTCCTATCCACTGTGCCATCACCACCCCACTGGTGCTGGTCAAGCAGTGAGAGTGGACCAAAGGAAATGGAGAAATCAGCCAACACAGTAGACTTACCGGTGAAACCCCCTTCCACAGGCCAAACAGCTTCTCTGTGCGGATCACGTTTAAAAACACTGTAATCATCCCCACTTTAGGAGCACTGAGAGACAAAGACAGAAATAAAAATGATAACGAAAACAGACACGGGCAGAGAGACGAAGATGGGTGAAAACAGACAGAAGGAGCCAAAAATCTTAAACAATTTGACATGGGGACCATGTTATTCTCTGCAAAGCTGAGAAGAGGCAGACAGTTTAATAATAGAGCACATGACACTCCCACGCAGCATACTGAGAGGCCACAGTTATATAAACACAGACACAATGACACTCAACACGCATCTTACCAAAAAACACAGGCTAAAACCTCACTGTTGGTTGCTAGGGTGTTATGTGGTTTGTAAAGTGCTATGACTAGTTTTTAGTGCGTTGCTATGGGGTTGTTAGGGTACTGCTATGTGCATAGCAAATATCACAAACCCTTTTGTTCAACATTATGCATGCCTTAACAAACATTACTAATTATTAATTATTGGTACGGGACAAAACTTAGCTATAACCGTGCTTCCCTTTTCAAAGTCTAAAGTCTATGTAATAATCTATGACATGCTAACTACCCCTTGTCAAAACGACAATAGAAGGGGATGCTCCGATCGATCTGCCACAGATCGGTCTTGGCTGATAATCATGATCGGTAGTTCCTAATGTGGCCAATCTCACTAACCGAACCGAACAGACAGGCTTTTCCTCAACACTGTGCTTTGCTACATCAGTAAACCATCGTGAAGCGCCTTTATTTAGAACAGGGTGTCTCGACTTCAACGAGCCTACACACATAACATAACATGATGCGTAGATCTTGTAGATCTTTTGTAGAGTTGTAAGCCACTGACTTTAAAGTATGCCCCTTAGATGTGAAATAATTAAAAATGCCTTCAGGGTGTAAGGAGTCAACAGAGAGCTTACAAATACAGCTTGAATGATGACAAGAAATCTGTAGTCTGTATGGGAGCAAAAATCCTGATTGGAACATCCCAAATGATTATGCATTTTAACTGTGCAGGACATGTTTATTATCTGCCGAACAAGTCATAAAACCCAGCAGTGACACCTGATACCAGACAAAGATTAAGACAATTAAGATTAAAGGTTGTATCAGCGACTTCAGGACCAAATTAAAATGATCACATTCATCTAATCTTTCCTAACGATCCGCTAGCTGCCCGCCCCATAAGCAGGCCGTCAAAAAACGCGTCTCTGTAGGCAGCCTAGGCTCTGAGATCTGCAAACAAAAACAAATGGGAACAACCACCACTCAAAATCAAAATAAACAAAGTTACTAAAATGTATTTTGTTTGCAGATGATACTACTTTTTTATGTTGGGAAAAATATAAGTGAGGTATTACAAGTTGTAGAGTATGAGTTTGGGAAAATTATAAGATGGTTTAACACCAATAAACTGTCTTAAAATATCCGTAAGACAAACTTTATGATTTTTAGTTGTAAAAATGTGAATTTAAATGCAGCATTGACAGTACAAGGAGTACAGATTGAAAGGACTCATGAATTTAAGTTTTTAGGTGTTGTGATCGATGAACAGTTGATATGGAAATTCCATATTGACCATGTTAAATCTAGGGTCTCCCAAATTATAGCTGTGTTACATTAAGTAAAAGAATCTGTTAATAAATGTGCCTTAATTCTGTTATATAATTCATTGATTGTTCCACATCTGACCTACTGCATTGAGGCATGGGAAAGTGCAAACAAGACGTATATAGAACCTGTCTTTAAATTACAATAACGTGCCATTCGCGTTGTAAATGGAAGCGAATATAGGGCTCACACAAATTCAATATTTATACAGTTAAAAACTTTAAAATTCAATGACTTATTAGAATACAGTCTACTAAAAATAATGTATAAAGCGCATTTGAAAACATTACCTGAAAACTTGCAAAATAGATTCATCAAGAGAGTTAGTAAATTTAATTTAAGAGGAACTGAAGTCTTTCAGAAACCCGAGTTTAGAACAAAATTAAAGGAAAGATGTGTCTCAATACAGGGTGTCAGTCTGAGAAACAATCTAAATAGTGAAATTAAAACTTCAACATAATTTTTTGTTTTTAAAAAGAGTGTAAAAGCATTACTAATAGAAAATATATTGCATCTATTTAGTTTGATTTATGACTATGCATAGGTGCTGCAAAGTAAATGTGTGTTGTAAGTGTACCTCTTTGGAATTGTAATTTGATTTATGTTGATAAGGGGCAGATATTATAAGTTTATCTTTTTTTTGCTCCTTTTCATTTCTTTTTTTTAAAAGAATGAAATAAAATATATGAATGAATGAATGAATGAATGAATGAATGAATGAATGAATGAATGAATGAATGAGCTGAAGAATAAGCCAGCGTCTATCAACCCTATGCTATCAACAGATCCCCAAGAAGAGGAGGAGGATTAGGGTGAGGGAATACAACCGTTTTTCATCAAAGAAACAAATAATAATCAGGAATGCTTTTAAACGGTTGAGAGAACTCAAAGAATTGAAAATGTTTAAATCGGACGTTGAGGTTGCATTGTTTCTTCTGGACAGGTGAGTAGCTTCTAGTGCTGACTTTTATGTATGTGAAAATATAATGCTTTTAAAAAATATGAGTGAAGCTCGACTAAACTTGGATAGCTCTAGCGAATATCAGATTGAAGGGATTTAGTGTGTGAGTTGCGTCTACTTGTAGCCATAACATTGTAGCCTACTATTAGCAATAACACTAGCCTAGACTAACTTTAGCCGAATAATAATAATAATAATAAGCTGTTATAATATTATTCCAGATAGCTGTTGTTACCATGAGTTTTCTCCATAACGTTAGATCTGTAGCTATATGACTGATTCTGGTATGTTTTATCATACTGCTGCTTCCAGTGAAGCACCAGCAAAACTAGCTGTATGATATGACATGGCTCCGATGGAGATTTTACACTCACCGGCCACTTTATTAGGTACCCCATGCTAGTAACGGGTTGGACCCCCTTTTGCCTTCAGAACTGCCTCAATTCTTCGTGGCATAGATTGAAAGTCACAAGGTGCTGGAAGCATTCCTCAGGGAGTTTGGTCCATATTGACATGATGGCATCACACAGTTGCCGCAGATTTGTCGGCTGCACATCCATGATGCGAATCTCCCGTTCCACCACATCCCAAAGATGCTCTATTGGATTGAGATCTGGTGACTGTGGAGGCCATTTGAGTACAGCGAACTCATTGTCATGTTCAAGAAACCAGTCTGAGATGATTCCAGCTTTATGACATGGCGCATTATCCTGCTGAAAGTAGCCATCAGAAGTTGGGTACATTGTGGTCATAAAGGGATGGACATGGTCAGCAACAATACTCAGGTAGGCTGTGGCGTTGCAACGATGCTCAATTGGTTCCAAGGGGCCCCAAAGAGTGCCAAGAAAATATTCCCCACACCATGACACCACCACCACCAGCCTGAACCGTTCATACAAGGCAGGATGGATCCATGCTTTCATGTTGTAGACGCCAAATTCTGACCCTACCATCCGAATGTCGCAGCAGAAATCGAGACTCATCAGACCAGGCAACGTTTTTCCAATCTTCTATTGTCCAATTTCGATGAGCTTGTGCAAATTGTAGCCTCAGTTTCCTGTTCTTAGCTGAAAGGAGTGGCACCCGGTGTGGTCTTCTGCTGCTGTAGCCCATCTGCCTCAAAGTTCGACGTACTGTGCGTTCAGAGATGCTCTTCTGCCCACCTTGGTTGTAACGGGTGGTTATTTGAGTCACTGTTGCCCTTCTATCAGCTCTGAACCAGTCTGGCCATTCTCCTCTGACCTCTGGCATCAACAAGGCATTTCCGCCCACAGAACTGCCGCTCACTGGATGTTTTTTCTTTTTCGGACCATTCTCTGTAAACCCTAGAGATGGTTGTGCGTGAAAATCCCAGTAGATTAGCAGTTTCTGAAATACTCAGACCAGCCCTTCTGGCACCAACAATCATGCCACGTTCAAAGTCACTCAAATCACCTTTCTTCCCCATACTGATGCTCGGTTTGCAACTGCAGGAGATTGTCTTGACCATGTCTACATGCCTAAATGCATCCGAAGCTTGCCGCCATGTGATTGGCTGCTTAGAAATTAAGTGTTAACGAGCAGTTGGACAGGTGTACCTGAATAAAGTGGCCGGTGAGTGTATATACATCATTATACTTTGTAATCCAAAGCAGCCAAGTTCACATTTTACAGTTCACAGAATGAGCCATCATTGAGGTAGACATCATTCTGAAAATAGTGTTTTTTTGTCGCTTTAAGAAGTGCGCGTGCATGATCGTTTTTTGTTCATGATGCACGAAACGGGAGGGAGGGGCAAGCTAACTTGTTTTGTTTGGGATCTTGCGTCAAACACAATCAGAAGTGGCGTTACCCACAATCACTGATACAACCTTTAAGCAGCATAACCACAGGCTTATAGACATGATCAGCGCGGGTCACAGCAGGCCTGTCGGTTAGTGGCGTCTCACCCCGGGTGCATGTTCTGCAGGGTCTGCAGTCTGGTCTTCACCAGATCCAACGGCTGGAACAGCAGAGTGGAGCAGGTGCCACTGAGAGAGCCGCACATGAAGGCCTTCAGGGCAGGATGAGCCTGAGAGAACAAACCAAGAAAGACAGAAATTGAGAAAACAAGGACTGAAAGAGGAGACCAAGGTTAAAGCTAGATAAGAGTATGAATGGATGGATATAAAATACAGGGTGACAGCAGAGGAGACGATTATTATTTGTGAGATGAATAGAAAGATCAGATGATGAAACAACAGTTTAAAGGAATAAAATTCAGGAAGCACTTTAAAGGGGCCATATTCAACACTTGTACCATTTTATTTTCCTTTTAGTCCCCTTATAATGTTTGTTAGTCAATATTTATTGCACCAAATTAAAAATTAAATATGTCTAACTACCCAATTTAAAATGTTGTTCTTTAATGAGCACCAAGTTTCTGAATACCAAGCAAGCATTCATACGTAAATAGGGCCCTGTGATTTGGGCTGTGTGGAAAACACATGAAGAATCTTGGAATATATGCATAAAAAAAATGTATGGTATCCCACAGGATTTGGCAATTTTTGGATTAATTATTCAAAAGTATGGCAAAAACAACACAGAAACTCAAAGATCTTCACTACAAAAGACCAAAGTAAAGGTTTGGTATAACTTGATATGACAGAATGTATTCAAATTATGAAATATACTGTTGTTTATAATAAAATTATGCAGCACTCAAGTTGACAATAGGAAAAATGAATTTTACTATTTTCATTTCACCATTACATTTTAAAATATTCCTTAAACTGTTAATTCAATTGATTACACTTTGTATTTATGATTATTAAAATGTAATTAATACAATAAAATTAAATAAGAAAAAAACATGGAATTTGCAAGGGGGGAAACATAATGGATTTTATACGGGCGGTTATATGCTAATATGTCATCATAACCATGACGATTCCTGAAATTAATGAACAACATATTTTTGTAGCTTAGTTTTCATGTACTGTGTAGACTAGAGATGGAGCTTTGCACTGTTAAAGTTTTATTTCAAAAGAACTAGAAAATCTATGTATGTCCCCTTTAACAAGCTTGGGTACAAAAACTGCAATTTTATCAACACAAAAGTCACAATCTACAGCAGGAACACTAAAAATACCACAGTGACCAACACCGACACCCCAGATAAAAGGATATTCTCATATTCTCACACGCTGAATATCCGTTCTACATTTGGTTCCCTGCATGGACACCAAACCTTACAATACAGTGTCATTTGCATGTCCATTTGCATTAAATGATTTAAAAGCAATACACATAAATTCACTTCCAACACAGATGCACAATCACACACTGACACTGTCAGCATCATCACATCGCATACTGATATGCCCATGAAGACTCGAGCTTTGCCGACAGGCTATTCGGAGTGCTGAGATTCATTTTAGAAGCACGAAAACAGCAAGACACGAGTGATGGGAAGATGCATTGCACACACAGCTGCGCAGAGATACACAAAAACACACAAACACTGACTAGAGAAACATACAGTGAGACACTGACTAATCTGCCCTACCTTTCCCAGGCTACTGGCAGATTTGGGCTGAGGGTCCTTTTTCTCCTGCATCTCTCTTTATCACACTCTTACTGCTGCCGTTAACAGCACATGACAAAGTAAGCCTCCATCTCTCTCCTCTCACACACAATACCCAGAAAACGCTCTTTAACCCCCTCCCAACACCACCAGGAGATTCAGAGGCTTAATCCTCAAGCCTCCATGCCTTCCATTCAACCCCTTTACACCTGAAACGCACATCCGTGGATTCACTCTCCTCGTTTGTGTTTCTCTCCACTCGGATCAAGTGTGAGTCATACAGTTGCCAAAGGCATATGTATATATGCGTTAGCATGTGCTTGTGTGGATGTGACAGAAAATGTGGGTCGTTTATTGGATGCATGTATCCAAATATTCCAACATAGATTTAGAAGAATTGCACATAAACAAAAATGACCTTCAGGTCTTTATATGACAGTTTGTGCTGGGAAAACAGTGTCATCATGACATACACACACTATCTCTGGCCTCCAATTACAAATAAGATTGCTTTTATCTACTAGTGAAACACTGCTATGTCAGTCAGACCAATTATTTGGACATTTTGAGTTCATCAGCATCAGCCGGTGACTATTGATCAGTTAACACAAGTGGAGGTTTACCACTGCCTTCTTGATGTAATATGCAAATGTTATGTTTTCAAATATTTCAGTGAATTCTAAGTATATTGTATAAAATAAAGTTTTCAGTATCATTGCAAATTGTATTATATGTTGAACTTGTCTTTGCCCTGAAAAAGAAACAACATTTTGATCAACCCCTATTCTCTCCTGAATCGAATGTCACACATTAAAGCAGACGTTAACGTAATGCAATCAATCTGTAATGTAGATTATATTAGAAAAGCATGACTTTTAAGTATTTAAAAGCCTGCTGAATCAACTGTCAGGTTACAGACATTCAACATGTCACATTTAACTTCAGCAGAAGAAATTTACATTAAAGCACACTGCAATACCACAAACTCACCAGGGCAAGCTCCATTGCGGATGAAGAGGAGGATGATGAAGCTTGCACTGAGGAAGAGCTCAACTCCCTCCTTTTTATCTCTTCTATGGCCGTCGTGATGTCTTCTTACACGTCAAAGCTAAGATTCCAGACTGCATGAAGGAGAAATTAACCTGATGGTTAAATAACCACTGCTAATTTCAATGAAAACCAATCACATAATCAAGACAGAATCAAATGTGCATCTAAATAAAATAAGAGGCTGTCACACAGACTTATGTTCTATTTCATATTATTTAAGTTACCTGTCTGTTAAGGACCGAAGAGAAACAGTGAATGAGGACTGATCTTCATCATTCTCGCTCTTTCTGTCACTCTACACAGCTGTCAACAGTGCAAAGGAGATGGCCGAAGAATTTAGACAGAGAAACCACCATTTCATTACTGAAATCTTACATAAACATGTAGAAATGTGCCCCAAACCACAAAATTAAATGTCAAATTTAACTACGAAGTCAGAGCGAAGTGAAAGCTAATGCTATTTCTTCTGACCAAGCATAACGCGTTTCAAATAATAGTCAACGGCTCACAACGTTTCCTATGCTGTTTTCTTCGTAAAATACAAAACTGATAAAAAAAAAACACGAAAATATTGGAAATATGGTGGTGCAACACACGTCAGCTGATTTCTGTCAGTTAGCCGGTAATGCTAACAGTCCCCGTTCACTCCATCATAATCGACAAACTTTAACTTACGTTCAATTGTTCTGTTTTTCGATGTCTGAAAACTGCGTAATTTCCTTTCAAGCAATCAAAACATGTTACAGGGCTGCTAAACTGCGGTTGAAACAGCAGTCGTGCGGAGGTTACACAAGTTTTCAATATCACATTGCTCAGCGGAGACCGTCTATGAGTTTGTCTGAAGCTACGCTGTACGCTAGCGCAAGAAAGTTCTACGTTGTTTGCGTAACTCCTGACGTAACGTTTGCGTAGTCTCCAGTCCAGAGCAAGAACCGGTTTCAGCTTGATTATTCCAGCGGTGCCGGTGTCACACGTGCTCGAGCTCCGGCTAGTAGAGACCACTTTGATGCGTGATCTGCGATGCCTCCCACTGGAACATCGAGGTATGTGTTCCCATCCCTGACAAAGTGATTCATAGAAAGGGATAGTTCACCCAAAAAAATAAAAAAAAATAAAACATTGTCATCATTTACTCACCCTCAAGTTGTTCCAACAAGCCTGTTTGAATTTATTTCTTCTGCAGCTGAACACAAAAGATATTTTGGAGAATATGGGTAATTAAACCGCTGATGGGCCCAGACTGACTTCCAAAGTTTTTTTTCTCTCCATGTTATCCAAGAGATCCATGTCATTCTTTCTTCTGTCGAAAAGAAATTAAGGTTTTTGATGAAAACATTCCAGGATTTTTTTCATATAATGGACTTCAATGGGAACCAAACGGTTCAAGGTCCAAAAGACAGTTTCAGTGCAAACTGCAAACTGTTCAAAGGGCTTTAACTGGCAACAGACGACAAATAAGGGTCTTATCAAGCAAAATGATGACTCATTTAAAAAAAAAGTTTAACTTTTATAAGCTTAAATTGTCACCTTGCTGTTCTGTGATGCACATTCGTGACTCTCCTATTCAACTCGTTCATCAGAATGAACGAATTTTTTTCCAGAGTTATATGGAGAAAAAACCTGGAATGTATACCAAAAACTTTAATTTCTTTTCGACTGAAGAAAGAATGACATGGACATCTAGGATGACATGGGTGAGTAAATTATCAGCAAAAGTTTTTTAAAAGTGAACTACTCCTTTAACAATGCTCTTATTTGTAATACATTTAACAAACCTGAATTATGCATCATTTTGGAATTAAAGTTAAAATAGAGATTTTTAATAGTTTGCCCTCTAATATTACCAGACTGAACTTTATTACTGTATTTATTGGTTGACTCTTAGTCCAAGTTTAATTTGGTCAAACTCTGAAGTAGTACATTCTTTTACAAATTTAATAAAGTATTGTACCTTTATTACAGAAACAGCCTGGTGTTCATCTCATGGATGAGCCCTTCTAAGGTTTTAACTTAGCCTACACAGCACAGAACTGTAAACATTAGTTCACTCCATTCATTAAGGAAACTTTGAACCAGTTGCCAAAATCGATGTCTTTAATGAAATACTGTGTTTGTAGAAATATTAGGGGTAAAATTGAGTACAAAAGACAAAGCTTTAATCCGAAGCAATGAAATCATGTGACATTAAAAGTGAGAGGAAAATCATTTCAATTGTTCCAAATACAGTCAGTCCACTACAATTTCACTGGAAGTTTGACAATTTATAGGTTTCACATCCGTTACGAACATACAGAAAAGGGGAGTATAATGCTAGCAAAAATACTGTGTGAAAGAGACATCTTAGCAAATGCATTGAAAAAGTACCAAAAATAGACAAATACAAATGATTTTTACACACCCACCACCTAAGTGTAAACTTCAAAACATCATGCAATAATAAAAAATAAAAATTTGTAAATAGTTCATAATAATGTGGGATACAAGTCCTGAGTGAGAACATGCAAAACAAACAATATTTATGTAATTAAGGCAAACCGCTCATTTTAAACCATGAGGTGGAAAAGTGACAGTGAAATAACTAGAAAAAGGCTTAATTGGTGCTGAAGTGCTCTTGAAACAAAACGGCTGGAAGATGAATCTTTTGTTGATGGGTAATATCTTGCAAATCCTGGATTATGCAAGATTGCATAAGGAAATTTCTTCCCATTATCAGTTATAAAATGTTTCAAACATTAATTTACTTTGTAAAATACTCCCATGTAAAATATAAATAGCCAATATTTATTCAATGCATTTTCAAGACAGTTATCAACAGGGTAAAACAGATTAGGCCAAACGAACAGTTGCAGTCTCATTGGAAAGAGTTAAAATGGCAAGATGAAAGATTCTTCATCCAGATCGAACTTTTAAGTTTTATTTATTTTTTTATCTTTGATGCACAGTTAGTCTAATATCTTGGATGACTGTTTGGCCCAAAAACTGTTTTAAAACGTTGAAATTGCAGTGAAACCCCCATTAAGGATACAGTAGACAGACAAGACAAGCTTGGAGGAAAATAGCTCATCTGGTACACCAATGGGCTCAGCTTTCATACACTGAAATTTACTCAGGAGTGGGCTCTGATCCGTCACTTTTCAAATCGTTCTCCTCATCACTTTCCACGCCAGCGCGTCCAACTGCACGGCGTACGTCTACGGTGAAATCTCCACGCCTGGAGAAAACACAAGTATGAAAACACTAAATATTTGGCATATAAAAGTACAAATGCGACTGATTTGTCAGCAAGTTTAAAAGTGATGTTTGCAGAGAAATGAAATCATGATCATCACGAAACAGCGCGATTACACACCTGAGTTTGTTCTTTAGGGTGCTGACCTCTCGGTTCATAGCATTAGCGGACTCCGTGGCATCTTCCAGCTCTTCTGCATCTTTCTGCGGGAGGCATTAGCTCTGAGCTGCTTCCTCTTCGGTCTCCTCTAGCTGCCTCTTCAACTGCTTCAAACGAGTGTTCAGCTTCTCAGACTGACAGAGGAAGATTTCATTATGAACTGCACTCAAAATACAAGGTTGCCATACCACGATATTTAAATTTCAGAAAAAGACAAATGGCAGCAAAACAGGCATGGAGTTTAAAATGTATTGTAGTTTTTAAAAAAATTATCAAATCATCATCTGAGAAATTTCCTCTTAAAGGTGCCCTAGAATGTTTTTTTTTTAAATAATTTTATAATGTTTCCTGGGTTGCCCTTATAAATGTTAGTATGTTTTTTTTAGATCAAGTCATAATTTAGAAATAAAATGTATTTTTCCTAACCTGATTTCAGCCTCTGATTTGAATGCTCTGTTTGAAGGGGCGTGTCTGGTGGGATTTAGTGCAACCAACCTCTGCTGTGATTGGCTGACATCCTTGCATATGAAATAGCTATGCATTACATGTGAAACTCTTGAACGTGCGTCATTCAATTCATAACGAGTTTGGCAAGTGTCCAAATAAACTCGCGCTGTGTGGAAAGATGGTTCTTTGATCGGTTTCTGTATATAATTTATTTACAATTTCATCCTGACTGAAAAGAAACTGACGTAAAGTTTATATTTTACCTAAAGTTGTCACTGGCTTGACTTACTGATGCATAAAACGGTATTGAACGATTTTGCAGAGAGATTAATTTACCTGTCTGAACTTGAACAAAATTACACATCAGAAAGCGTAACGTTACTGGTAGCTCCAATCCGAAGCCCAAATTGAAAAAACAGTCGTCGGCTAAATGTTTTTTATTTCCAGAGAAAATAAAAAGAACCCATTGTTTCTCCAGAGGCTTGGATAAAGGAAATTAAAAATGCTTGTGTTCATGTGTACATCTGAACACTGATCAACTGCCATGCTTCTTCTGCGCAGTTCCGTCTGTCATTGAACATGGGCTGGCATATGCAAATGTTCTGGATCCCTATATATTAATTCCCAACTGTTGCATCACAGTCGGTATTATGTGGAGATTCACCTGTTTTTCAGAAGTGTTTTTCAAAAACGAGAATTAAGTAAGTAAGGATAAAACAATGGCGTATGAGACTCACTGTATGTCATGCCCATGACCTTGAACCTGGTTATTTAACTATGCCAAAATCAGTGTTGGGGAGTAGTTAACTACAAGTAGCGTAAGCTACTAATTTAACTACATTTTTCAGTAGCTTGGCAGTAGCTCTGTTGCTTTTTAAACTGAGCTACTCAGTGTAGCTTTTCCAGTAGTTAACTACTTTTTGCAACAAGTAGCGGTGTAGCGCGAACAAAAGCTACATTGCTACATTGTGGAGCCTGCGCGAATCAGCGCAATGCAAGGAGATTCTTCTTGTTAGATTACAAACTCATTTTTTTGCCATTACCGCCACCTGTTGTTTAATCACACATCTTGCTCCTAAATGTTCACTAACGTACAGAAGTGGGTTGACACACCCATATTATGATTATATAGCAAGACGTGACTGGCAGATTTGGAGGATGGAGAAACAACTAACGTAAATTACCCATGGCCTCATTTATCCAAGTTCAATCAGTATTTTTGAGAAAATGTTCTACATGCAATTTACGTTGGATGTATATTTCGTTCTTGCAATGTTGTAGGCTATTTGTTGCACTTTTGACAAAGTCAGATATATTTTAGTGTTGCGTGTAATAAAACAATACTCTTTGAAATCATAATTGCATTGCCTTGTTTTAAACACTAAATATTTTACTTAAAACATTCCTCAGACACTTATTCAGTTATTTATAATATACGTTGTTCAAAAAGCAAAAGTAGTTTCAATGTAGTGAGTTACTTTTTAATTGTAACTTGTAGTGTAGCTAACTACTTTTCTAAAGGGTAGCTTGACTGTAGTTAAACTACTTTAACTTACAAGTAGCTTGTAGCTTGTCAAACTACATTTTCAGAGTATCTTCCCCAACACTGGCCAAAAAAAAATTCAATTTCACATCCTTGGGCACATTTAAGATCAAATGAAGATCATCCCTTGGCTTTGAACAAGCTTATTGCATTTTAAATGCAGTCCTAAACCCACCTCATTTTTGAATTGATCAGCATTGCGTCTCTCATCCTCAACCTGCAGTAACACCTCTTTGAGTTTCTTCTTCACACGTCGCACCTGTTTAGTGGACTGCTGCCTCTCCCTGAAGAGTTGAGCACAGAGGAAGGTTATTTACAAAGACCTTTTACTGGGGAAATTGAAGTGATCTACAGTCTATACTATAGCAGATATTCATGAAGATATCAGGTGTATGCCAGTCCCTGTGGAGTAAAAAAGTTGCTTATAATCTACACAAACCATCTCTACTATTACTCACTTCATCTCAATATCCAACTGCTCTTCGAGCTGTGGGATCTTGGCCTCCAGTGCAGCAATTGTGGACTTGTACTTGCTCTTTACAGCTACTTCCAACTCCTGAAGCTTCTGCTTGAGGTCCTTGTTCTGGCGGTCCAGCTGAGAGCGCAAACCCTCCAGACGCTGGCTATTACCACGCTCTGCAGACAACTCCATTGTAACCTGTTCAGCCTGTGGTTCAAACGAAATAAAGCCATTAGCAGCAGAGCATCATGATGAACATATGATAGCGGACATTGGGAACAATTTGGATGAGTGCATCTCATTAAGCTCCAAATACTCTACCTGCAGAGTTGCTTTCTTCAGTCGATCATTGACCAGCTCAACATTGAGATGTTCTTCCTCAAGTTCTTCCTCAAGCTGAGCAATACGTGCCTCAATTCTTCTCCTCTCGTCGCTGCTCAGTGAGCTGACAGAGGAAAAAACAAATATGGTCTCTGAATATACTCTGAAAATTTACAGAGAGGTTTGGAAATTTGAGTCAAAGTGTCCCATTATGCTTTTTCTAATATTCCCTTTCGGAAAGTTCTGAAGACTAAAGAGCATGCGATAAATAAAGTTATTGTTCCTCATAAGAAAGAATAGACACTAAACAGCCTAAATCAGTCATCAGGAATTTGAATCCCACCTCCGTGACGGCTACATGTCACTGGGTCACACATTGGCCTAATGCCCACCGTATGTTCTACGAACAACTTGACCCGCCCTCAAACACTATTGCTGGTTCTTGTAGTGCATGTTGAGAAGATGCTGTTTTCTACTCTGCAAATTTCTACTCATACTGCAAGTATGATTATTTATTGATGTATACATTTTCTACTGGGTGTTCATCTAGCACATCACTGAGCTGCTCAAGTCATACTTGCGATGGAGGTTTGGGTTGAACAACTAGTTCTTCCAATGTTTCATCATTCGGACTCGAGCTCGGATTGATGCGGTAAAGTCGACAATATTGTTACCGTTTTCACTGCATGTACAAATCGCTATAGGGCGTAATATGGGCATTTAGCTTCCAACAAGTGGTAGACCAATCACAGCAGACTTTTCAGTCAGGTCAATCAGAGCATACTCACGACAAGGAGGGATTTAAAGAGACTGAATTGTCGGACATGCATTTGAGAATCATTGAAAAATGTGGTGATGTGACCTCAAAGCAAAATTAGTATTTTCAGCCCCCATAAAAACAAATTATAATGGTTTTAAGCCAGTTACTTTTATATTTTGCTGTAGTGTCAGTAGACAGGTTATAGTATGTATACATGCATGTATGCATGTTAAAACTAGATTGCAAGCGCATGAAAAATAATTCTCAAAAAAAAAAATCTGAAATTTCAGATTCAAGAATTCAACCAATCAGCAAGAGGAAGGTGGTATGACCTTGATATCCCATGATAGTTTCACAGCATCCTTTTACCACCCAATCACCTCATGCTTCCCTGGTTTTCTATCCCAGTCAAAGGGGGGATAAATGACTATATCGCATAAATTACTATTTCTGATTTCATGTACATGTGAACTCATGAACGCACAGGAATTTTTTGCATGCTTACGCATTACAATTTCTACTATAACCCGTCCTTTGTGTCCCTTACTATGAAGAAAAAGAGAGCATTGACGCATGAATTAATAGAAATCTAAGCCCATTTGCTCAAGATTTGGCCTTCCTTAGGGTAGTACCTAATATCTAGGTAGGCCTCTAATATCAAGGCCTAATGTCCAATTTAATGCATGGCAGTGGAGAATGACAAAATGGGCTGATGGCACAATATTGTCTATGCTAAGATTAATGGTTTCTCGTGAGCACACGAAAGTCTACATTTTTTATTTTTGCAAAGGTCCTTTTAGAGGCTCTGTAGATACGGTGCTAAGAATATCAGAAGAAACCCAAAACACTTATAACCTGCCAATCATTCAGTTGTGTTTGACAATCACTGAAACACTCGCTGAACACCATGAACACACTTATGTGATACATTTATTTCCATTAAATTCTTTTAAATTTGTTAGATTTTCCATCATAGAAAAATAAATGGGGGCAATGGTCTAGAAATGCTAATAGTTTTCCATATTCTGCTTATTTTTTTCCATACTTTTCCAGACCTGGAAATTACTCAAATTCCATACTTTTCCAAACTGTGTAGGAACCCTATACTTTGATTTTTTAGGACTAATTGTTTGGTGCAATGATACCCTACCAGACAACACATCACAATAGCAGAAGGTAACTCACTTCTTGGAATTCTGGCTATTGATCTCATCCTGAAGCTCATCTCGTTCTTGCTGGATTTGTCTCTTTGCTCTGTCAGCAGCAGCCAGATCCTACAGAGATAAAAAGGAAACATTTTCCACATGCCCAATTCTTCCATAAAGAATCCTTTCAGTCTAAACCAACACTAAAATTAATTTCTAGTTTCAGTACAATTATGAAAATCCAACCTGAAAAAGTACAAGACAAACCTCGTGTAGCTGAATAACCTCAGCCTCCATGCTCTTAATCTTGCGCTCGTTTTCTTTGGCCTGGTTGAGAACTTCATCTCTGGATAGACGCAGTTCCTCAAACTCTCTCAGCTGTTCTTTCATCTGGGCCTGCAAAACAAACAAGGGATGAAGTCATGAACAAAATTGCAATTGGAGTACTTAACATTCTAATGCATGAACTTCATCAGGCAAAAGTACAGACCAGATCTCTAGTTCTAGAAACCAAAAATCCCCACCAATTTAATACGAAAGTAATGCCCATGCAGAATGTGTAGTTTCTTACCTGTAGTTTCTTGAGCTGTTTGAGGGCCTCATCTCGAGCCTTGTTGGAAGAGTTGATCTGAGCAGCCAACTTCACAGATCCAGCTCAAGCTTCTTGCGCACAGATACGGCCTGAACCCGCTGTTTTCGCTCATCCTCAAGCTCCATCTCCATCTCACGCACCTAACATATTTAATTACAATATCAGTAGTTTGTGCATTTCCCCAGTTACCCAACATTTATCAGCATCTCAGATGAACATGGTTCTGCATTAGGCAGGTGATCACATACCTGTTTGACAAGCTGCTTCCGTTTCTCCTCACCCTGCTCGTCTCTGGCCTGCAGGTCTCGGTCAAACTGAGCCTTCATGGCCTGCATGTTGACCTCCAGGCGCAGTTTGGCATCTTCCGTGAGCTGCAGTTCATCCTCCAGCTCCTCTAGCTGAGTCTTCATTTCCTCCAACTGCTGTTCCATTCCTCGCTTGGCCCCGCTCAAGCTCATGCACCTTAAAAATAAAATAAAAGTTTGAGCACAACTAAGATAAGTGGTGAGACTTAATCATGACCTCCTTTAACAAATTGTTGCCAAAGCGCACAGGATGAGAGTGCTATATTTGCCCACCAGTCAAAGATAATGAATCTTACTTCATGCTAAACATTCTGGTTTACCACAATGAGCTAGACCTTCAGGGACTATACATAATTTATTTTCAATGCAAGGTGGAAGACTTTAAATTTTAAATATGTAATTATTCAATGAGGATTTTGTAAGTGAATTAAATCAATTGTGAACTCTTTAATTTAACAGATGCTTTGGTTATATCTTGGCTTGTAGACATTAGCTCTGTTCTAAAACAGTTAGCATGCTCTAAAGTCTTTTTTTTTTTGGTTTTGAAATAAATGTACTTATTTCATTCTCAACCTGCCTTCACTGCTGTAAATTGACCAAAAGCAGCTATCTTAGTCGTCTTACTTTATATCTTCACAGCTCTGTTCAAAATTCCAAACCTGCTAGTCTAGACATTGGTTTTAAAGTTCCCTATGTTAAAATCAAGCTTTTAATGTTGTTTATATGTCTGTGGTGTTTTCAATAGTTAAGATTAACCATATGCAAGCTTATAAGGTGAACACCATTGGTTCACTGCAGTTAAGAAGACAATACTCAAAGAAAGTCTCAAAAACAAAGGTTTGAAATCACTTGTGTTTGACATCACAAACTACCTTGTAATCAATTCACGACAATGTGTGATCACACACCAGCGCAGATCCACTCGTTGGTGGAGGTGGGGCCAATTTGCATATTCATAGAACCACATAGTAAATGGCAAGGGCGTAGAGTTCCATTCAAGCTATTGAGGCACTTAAAGTTAAAGGTAATTGTTTTTCCAAGTCATTTTGGTGATCAAGGATGAGTTAAGGGATAAAATTGACTGACGTGGGACTTTAACACACTTTCTGAACATGTAATACTTGTGTTTCACATACACTCTTGCCAGCGTCATCCTTAGATGACATCAGGTCCTCCATCTCAGTTTTGAGTTGCTTGTTGACACGCTCCAGTTCGTCCTTCACATCACTAATGGCCTCCAGCTCTCGGGTCAGAGTCAGAGTTCTGGTCTCTTTCTCACGGGCCTCTGCCTTCTGGATTACCCCTTTTCCTCAGCGTACTTCAGGGAGACGTTCTTCTCCTCTGCCAGCATCTGCACAAATTGAGGTATTTAAATCAAAGGACTGCTAGAGTGTGAAGGTGATTCAAATATTAAGTACTGACACTTGAGTTATAATTAGGTTTGGGGTTAGTTGCATTATATTACGCATAATTTATAGTTATTACTATAGTTACTGCATGTAACAATGACACTAAAATAAGGAGTTATTTTTATGGCATTTATTTATGGCAGAAAACACCCAGAGTAGCAACCTTTGAAATACCCCATTGACACGATCATAAACACATTTCTGCTCTATTGACAGGCAAATACTGTTCTCTACCTGGTCAAACTTTTTCTGCTTGCGTTCCAGCTCCTGAATCGGTCTGACGGAGAATGGTCTTGGTTTACCAGGACATCATCTAGCTCCCTCTGTAGACGGGTCTTGGTCTTCTCCAGTTTATCGGTAGCCAGCGTTCCTCTCCTCCAACTGCTGCATGATGCCTTCCACCTCTCTCTGCAATTTCTTTTTCCCATCCTCCAAGCTCTCCAGGCTTTGGGCCTCTTGCTCAACCTTTTTCTTCATCTCTGCCAACTGAAACAAAAAACAATTACAGTTCTAATCTAAAAATCAAAGTGGAATAAGAAAGTTCACTCAAAACACAAACTGGTCCTAGGCCAGCATTATCCACAGAACGGGTCTACCAGACTCAAGGGCACACACACCTGAGCTTGAGCAGTGTTTAGCTGCTTCTCAACATTTTTCTTGCTCTCTCTTCCTCCTCCAGCATCTCTTTCAGGTTGTTCCGTTCATCCTCCATTTGCCGAAGACGAGTGGAGAGCGCAAGCTTCTGCCTGGTCTCCTCCTCCAGCAACGCCTAACCACATATGAAAACAATATAAACCAATTCAGAATGAAATCTTTCACCTGCAACACCTGTGATTAGCTCAACATTATTTTAGGGCAAGCAGGAACTTCTTGCAATGTGACCAAAAGTACAATCACTCAGCAAGCTCCAGTGACAAGTGTCTGTGATACCCCTTTTCCACCCAAAAAGAACTGGTTCGGAACTGGTGCTGGTTCAAAGTTGGTTCGGAGTTGGTTCAACTTGCGAACCCGTTCAGAACCTGTTTGTTTTTCCACTGACTAGAGCGCCCAGGGAACGACGTCGTTACGTCACTGTGTACATCGCTAGAAACGCTCGCAAGTACATTGCTTTGGGATTATTTCTAACTCGTGTACCAAGAAGGTTTTAAAAACAATTGAAATATGCAAGTCTTTTAATCTTTTCGTTTGATATGCAATCTTTTCTGATAAGTTATGTACCCCTGTCTTGTGTCTTTTTCTTTTTCATTTATTTGTTCTATATTGTGACTTTTCTTCTTTGCTTATGTTTCAAAAATAAACAAATAAAAACGCTTGCGCCAACTTCAAGCAGAACAAATACAAAGGCGGACTCCATCGTGCTTCTGCAAATGTTTCTCCTGGCTTTGCGATCCTATTTTATGGTCAGAAAAGATGTTTAGAACACATCTGAACCCGCCCCAGCCCCCGACGCAAGCATGATGTGGTTAAAGAACAGTTCTAGTCCAGCAAAGAGTTGGTGCCGCTTTGGAACCAGTTTTCCCAGCCGAGAAGCGGTTCTTTGGCTGTCGAAACACAAAGAACTGGTTCGTGTGCAGGCACCAGGCTCCGAACTGGCTCTTAAAATGCTTTGGTGGAAAAGGGGCTTGAGTGATGCACAATAGTGTATGACCAAATTGTACCTGCGCGTCTTTGAGTTGAGATTCAACAGTAGAACAATCTTTGGCAGCTTTGATGGATTTGCTCTCCACCTTGCTTAGAGTTCCATTAAGAGCATCCATCTCCACCTAAACATAAATAATTATTGTACTGATTATATTGCATGCGTTAAAGTAGGCAAATGTTTGCTCTAAATCGATCTCAGAGGTGAGATTTTTACACTTTGATGTATAATTGCAAATTTTAGTCTCAATACCTGCATTTTAGCCACTTTATCAGCCAGTTCCTGTTTCTGTCGCTCACTCTCTACGTGTTTGACTTGCAGCTCCTGGAGCTGTGATTCGGCTTTCTTCCTGCGGTGTTCAGACTCATTTTTACCTTGGGACAATGACTGAAGTTCAATCTGAAGCTCACTGCGTTCACTCTCCAAAGCCTGTTTTGCTTTTTCCACAGATGCTTTATTCTGAGGGACACAACAGTGAGTGTTAGTGAACAAGTTTCAAGAAAGTTTGCTTTTGGGAGGAAAATTTACACTTCTCAGAGAGACACACTACCTCAACAAAAAGAATCTGGTCAATAATAATAAAACAACATTCTAATGACTGCCATGTACTAATGCACATTTTAGAATGTTGTAAGTAAATTGCAGAACCCTTTTAAATAAGACACTCAAAGAATCAGCACTTTTACAATAATAATTGAAGCAGCACAGGTAAAGCCATCAATGCTTTAGGAGAGGCGCATGGTCTCACCCTCTTGGACTGTTCAAGCTGTTCATTGAGTTCTTCAAGGGCCTGGTTGTGTTTCTGTCGCACTTCAACCAGCATCTGTTCATGTGAACGAGCCTCATCTTCCAGAGTCTTCTTCAGCAGAGTCACTTCAGTCTCTCTCTTTGTCCTTAAGACAAGAAGAAATGCATTTTCTTCAATTACCAGGCAGAATTTTACCCCAAAACATCAGTTTTGAATTTAGATCTTTGGAAATTCAGAAACGAGTTGTCAAGCTCAGTCAGTTTCCTCATGGCTGACCTGAGTTCTTGCTGAGCAGCAGTAGAGTCCAGTGTGTCCTCAAGTTCTGTCTTCAGCGCTTCCAGCTCCTCTCCAGGTCCCTGCGGTGTTCTCGGCTTTAGCACGGGCAGCTTTCTCCAGCTCCAGATCTTCCTGCAACTCTGAGAGCTGGGCCTCGAGCTCACGAATGTTTTTCTGGGCAGCGTTCTTCAGAGCAGCTTCCTCTTCAATCCTACAACAAAAATTACAAAAATGTAACTAGAGCACAAAAACCCAATCAAGGTAAAAAGTGTTAAGACATGGAAGTGAGGGACAGTTAGATGAAAATGTCAATTACAGCTAACATACAAATTACAGCTAAACGTTTCGCTCACCTCGCGAGTGCAGCCTGGAGCTCTTCCTCTTTCTTGGCCAGTTGGGCACGAAGCTCTGCAATCTGAGCCTGAAGCTCTGCGATCTGATCATGCAGCTCTGTAGAGTCACCCTCCAACTTTCGCCTGTTCTTCTCCAACTCTTGCCTCATCTTCTCTTCCTTCCTTAAACCGATCTGAGCGTGTAAAGGAGAGATGTGAACAATTAAGGTGTATGGAGATGTAGCAAAGTGAACACAGCAACAATTATTTACTGCTGCAAACACAGCAATAAAGAGACCTCATACTCGAGTTATTCACATTCTTGGGCTGGCTTTAGACATGCGTTTTCAAAATCCTGGTTCATAATTATTTGAGGGTCGTGAATATAGACCCCTTTTCAGTTACTAAACATGGTGACGTTTTACAGGTGGAGCTTAGGAGGAGGCAGAATCGATCCCTCTGGCCGCTTCCCTAACGTTAGTTTGCAGGTTTTGTTAGCTTGTTTCTTAATGACTGGAGAAAATCCGATTTTATCTTAAACGTGCTAGGTCACTAAGTGTCCAGGACAGCGACTGTTATTTGCAAAAGTTCATTTTAACGCAGAACCAGATGGCTGACCCGTACTGTACAGTACACGCTGTGAATGGATGGATCTGACAGAATTAACGTTAATGGCTACCTCCGGTTAAGTGGCCTGACTTCATGATAAAGAAACCAAGCATAAAGAGAAACTGAGGGCATATAAATCTTTAGATGCCTAGGCTTATAACTACAGGTGCCCAGGCCTATAACAACTAACTGTATGTGCTGAATGGTCGTGTACAAGACTTGTGTGGTACGAGCCACAGTTGTGCCATGTCTCAACATGACATCATGACTTTTGTGTAAACATAAACGCCACTTTCAAGTCAAATGGCGCGTTATCTATATGCATTTTGAGCTATCCGAGTGTATGCGTGTATGTCTACGCCATTAAATGTCCAAGTGATTCTGCGTGTATGTACACGCCATTAAATGTCCGAGCAAAACGAAGCAAAACGTAGATTTACATTTGGGGAACGAATTGTTTTTCCGAGGATGGTAGGGGAAGACTCATAAACAGTATTAACCCCAGTGAGGGGTAGGTTTAGGGACAGGGTTGGGGTAGTATTTATATATACACAGTAATGTAATGTTAAGTCAATGGCGTTCATAAATGCGCTGAAAAGCGATTATGCGTGTTGATAGCACGCCAAAAATGGAAATATCGAATTGGCGCGTCATACAAATGCCATTTCATGAGATCAGTCTGCATTGCCAGCGCAAAAACCGCAATGTAAAGCGTGACATTACTGTCAATATTTTTTTAGAAATAAAAATTCAAGATCCAGCATATTCATTTTTCATTGATTCTTGCAACCAACACCACATGACCTTTATTAATAATAATGAGAATAAAAAAAGCTCCTTATGTCACCAAATCTGTAGCTAAATCTGGTTTGTATTAGCCGCCTCCAGTTTTCCCTTTGTATTGCCTCCAGCTAATGCTGTGACGTTGGCACAAAAGGGGTCCATATACTTACCCTCCAGGTCAGTAATCATTGTCTCATGTTTGTTCTTGAGCTTCTGCAAACTCTTGGACTTCTCTTCCTCTTCAGCCAGGTTAGTGGTGAACTCAGAGACTCTCTCCTCCAGCTGCTTTTTCTCCTGTAAAATCAGATACCCACATACAACCATCACTATCAGAACAAGCACTAAATAGTTTTTGCAGCAAAGGTAGAAGAGGTGAACTGTTTCCACGTGTAGTAAAAACACTTTCAGGAGAAATATAAAGTAGTATTTAACTACTACAATAATTATTCAGCTTAAGAATCATATGGTGGAATCAAAACTATATTTCTAATTTCCCCAATTTCTGCAATGTGAAATTGAAACTACTTCATTGTTGGTTTATGTAGAAGCTGAAAAAATTATTCTCAGACCTTGGAAAGTTTGGCGTTTTGGTCATCAAGAAGCATAATGTCCTCCTCAATCTTCTTCAGCTTGGAATCCATGGTGACCTTCTCCAATTGCAGCTTCTGTCTGGCAGCCTCCTCTTCATCCAGTTGCTGCTCCAGATCCTGAGAAAGGTTTTTAGGTTCTTCAAATTACAATTGAACACAAAATCAACTAACTTGATATGAACTTCTAAACAGACATTTAGAGTTTGTATTTGGGAAGTCAATTTCATTCATCAAACTTCCCCTCATCTCGAAATGTTCTGTTGCATCTTCTTCTTCTCCATTAGAAACTGTGCGACTTTCTCCTCCTCTTCTTCCAAGCGGGACTCCAGGTCGTGCATGACATACTCCTGCTCATTCAGGCGTGCAGCAAGACGTGCCCTCATCTCTTCAGCCTCTTGACACAGTTCGGTTTCTGCCTGCAACTGCTCCTGAAGAGCCATCTTCTCTGCATTTATCTGTTAAAAGGGAATAACAATAGGTTTATGGACACCAAGAGAGAATAAAGAGTCACTTTGTTGGGGAAAAAAAACCCATACAGGCATACCTGTTCTTGTTTGGTCTCAAACTCCTTCAGCATGTCTTCAACCTCCTGCTGTCTCTCCTTCATCTTGACCAACTCTTCCTCCTTAGCGAACATTTCCTCTTCTTTTCTGGTCACCTGCAGTAAAGGCTTTACCTGAAGAAAGAAATGTTGAATTGCTTTTAGATCTCTGGCTGATCTCCAATAAACATACAGATTTTTGAACCTATAAGTATACCTTGGTAAAGAGCTCGCCACCAATGCCAATTTCTGAGCTTCAAATAGGCTGCACAGATTTCTCTGGATCACCCTCATGGCATTCAGCTGCTGCTGCCTCTTAGCAAAGGCTCTATGTAAAACAAACCTTAAGTGGTCAGTCTAATAGTCCTGTTTAAATTAACACCTCACAGACATCTTCAATCATCTACCATCCAGACAACCTTTCCAAGTCATTTAGAAATGATCAGCCAAGGTTGCAAACCAGACCATAGCTATGGTGTCCTGGAAAACTGATCTGTATAAATGGATACACTTAAATGCATCTACCTCCTAGCAACATATCCTCTACACCAGGCCTGGAAGGTGATGATGACATCAGTGATCTTCATATCTCTCTCCTCTTCCAGGTGGGCAAGAACACCAGCCCTGAAGAACACTTTACTTTGACCGAGACGGTACAAGTTCTGAATCCAGCTCCAGGGCTTTGATCTGGAAGACAAAATACATTACGATACATTTTCAAATAAAGTATCAATTATTTTAGTTACATAATGGTGTGCATCAACTCTTACCATGAGGACACAGGCCTGCTTCCCATCCATAAAGCCCTTGGGGATGGCATTTGGCGTGAGAATTTCATATCTGAAATTACATTAGGGAAAAATAATTTAGAGACTAGGAATAAGAGAATTCAAGAATTCTATAGATACCAAAGTTAAGGCCTGCATTCTGGGTAGGGTTGGGTATCGTTTGAATTTGAACGATTCCAATTCCTTGTTTCGATTCCGGTTCCTGAACGATTTTCAATTCCGATTCTTTTAAGAGGCAGGGTCAAAAAGTTTAGCTAACCTTGCTAACCAACGGTCTTTCTGAAGGAAATACTCCTGTCACAAATACTCCTTTTGTCACAAATTTTGCATTTTGCTGAGATTTTTTCATTATTTTTAGAAAAGTGAAGCCACACTTTGGACTGCCGACGTAAGCTACTCATGTTCGACTCGCGCTGTTATGCCAACACTTCCGGTAGACGCTTCTTCGTTGGTGTTGTTCAGCGGTTTCTTCTTCCGATCGGCGCACTGTGAATATCAAAACCAGGAATCGAAATTAACTTTTGAATGATTCCGGGAAAACGAATAGTCCCGGTTCCAATCGATACCCAACCCTAATTCTGGGTATGTATAATTCTCTGCTATGTAGTATAAAATCAGTACTACGTCAGACAAGCAGTTATACTTAAAGGACAAGTTTGGTATTTTACAATTAAAGCCCTGTTTTAAGATCATTTCTGGTGAAATAAAATGGTTAAAATTGTTTTTTTGACAGATGCTGCAGTCCCGAGAATTTTCAGTTTCTGTGGCAGCACCCCCACACTCTCTGCAATATTAGCATAGGTGCAAAGGAAAAATCCTTCATAAAATGCATAAAACTTTAGTTTTCAAAGACATGAAACGCACCAAGTGGTCTGGGGTGTTCACTGATATGCTGACACAAAAATCGCTGCAAAAGATGCTTTCCAACAGGTGTTTGACCATTCGTTGTAAAACTGTAGACCTATTTTTCCAAACGCCTCACACCTGTACATTTTTCTGATGAGAGCTTGAATAATAGACCCTCCAGCCCAGTTGGTGGCGATAATGCACCTTTGCCAATCGAAAGCAAACCACTTGTATAAGTTTAGCCTACTGCTACAGTGACTGCATAAGACTACAGAAAGAACACAAACAACCCCATTTCCGTTTCCAGCGGCGGAGTAATACCGTACATCACAGAACATACAATACAAGTCAATAGAGTTGTACAATAACTACGATAAAACCTGTTGGAAAGCATCTTTTGCAGGGATTTTTGTGTGAGCATATCAGTGAACACCCCAGACCACTTGGTGAGTTTCACATCTTTGTAAACTAAAGTTGTATGCGTTTTATGAAGGATTGTTCCTGCGCACCTATGCAACCATTGTGAAAGCGTGGGGGTGCAACCACAGAAACTGAAAGCAGAGAGCAGCATCGGATCTAAAAAACAATCTTAACCAATATATTTAATCAGAAAAAATCTTAAAACAGGGCTTTAATTGTAAAACATCGAACTTGTCCTTTAACATTCATGATAATTCAAATACCTTTGTCTGAACTCTTGGAAGACAATGCGGTTGAGGAACCCTTTGTCTATACATCTGAATTCCTTCTAGAACTCCATTACATCTTAGTTGTTCTAGAACCAGGTTGTGTGCCAATTTACCAGCCTAGAAGAGAAGAGCAGGGAGTTAATTGTTAAATGCCACAAAAGATGCATGAACCCCCTGGCTATACAAATGTTTTGAGGATGGGATGTAAAGTTTCTCTTCACACCTTCTTCTCATGATTGGGGATTATGCATCGGACAAAGTTAGGGTTGGTATTTCTGAGGGTGGTCATCAGATTTGTTAGCTGCTCTTTGTACAGTTGTCCTACTGTCCGGAACATTCCCTTACGAGTCTTGACGGCTCCATGCAATGATTCAGCCATTCCAGCCACTTTGTCTAATCCCACAATCCGGTCCACTGATTAAAAAAATAAAAACACATTATGCAGGAAACCAAATTAAATATTAAGTCATCTTAAACACTCTTGTGTTGGAGTCTTTCAGTGGCCAGGATGAACAGTAGCAGACAACCTGCATATTACACACTGGCAGAATCAGACTCGCTTTCTCTATGACGACCTAAAAGCCTGACCAACAAAAGCTCAATGCAGCAGGTGGATTGTCGTCAACTTTTTAGACATTAGTGATTGATATACTCTTAAACATTAGATTAATTTAAGGAATGTTAATTTGTCATTACAGAGTCTCATACCATCTTTCCAGAGCTCAGACACAAACTTGTCCAATGACTGGTTAAGCAGAGTTGCCACATTGTCATTCAGAGGGTCCATGTTTTTCATTAGCCATTCAGTAGCCTTGTAATCAACCTGTGGAGGACCAGACAAACACAAATGAAACACTTCTAAAAGAAAAATCTCTATTTAACCCAATTCAAATGGCATTAGATTTAAATGGTGAGGAAAAATGTTATGTTCCACAGCACGCATACTGTGCTTTAGAACATTGTGGTGCTTAAGAACATTGTGATGCCTGAACTCAGTTGCCCACCTCAGCAATTTCCACAGACATTGCTTTCCAAATATGACTATGATAAATAACAGATGTCCACAGTATCACTTTACAAACATATGAAGCCAATCCCAGTTTTTAAAGAAACATAAGAGCTCTCACTTTGCCAGCATAGTGAATGATACAGAAGTCTGCATCATCTTTGAGCTTCTTGGGCTTTTGAAATTTTGGGTTGTTGCCCAATTCCTGGACAACTTTCTCCACAAAGGATTTGTCTGTGGCTTTGGGAAACCAGCACTCCTCATCCAAAAGAGCCAGGATTCCAGGAGGACCAGTCTGACAGAGAGAGAGAGAGAGAGAGAGAGAGAGACCGATTTAAAAAAAAAAAAAAAAAAACAAGGTATGCAGGAGGGTTTGAATTGAGAAAAAAATAAAATTCTACAAAGTTTTGAAGAGTAAAGAATCAACCTACATGCTTCTCAATGAGGTCAATGCAGGGCTGCAGGTCAAGGCCAAAGTCGATGAAGCTCCATTCAATGCCTTCACGCTGGTACTCCTCCTGCTCCAGGACGAACATGGTGTGGTTGAACAGCTGCTGAAGCTTCTCGTTGGTGTAGTTGATGCAGAGCTGCTCAAATGAGTTCAGCTACAAAGAGAAAGAGAGTTAAATCAAAATTACAAATTATAATTGACGCAATTTGTTTTTTTTTTTCCAAAACACTTTCACACCTCGAAGATCTCAAATCCAGCGATGTCCAGGATTCCAGATAAAAGAAGCACCCTGGCGCTTCCGTCTTGTCTAAAGCTTTGTTGATTCGCATAACCAACCAGCGAAACAGTCTCTCATACGTGGCTTTGGCCAGGGCCTCCACCGCAAACTCAGCCTGTTCCTGACTCTGTGCCTTCTGAACGTAATTCACGGCCCACTTTGATGCGTGGTGTGAGAATGGCACGTGTGAAATCGGTCACATTCATGCCCAAGAGATGGGACACCTTTTGGGCAGCTGATTTAAAAAAAAAAAAAAAAATGGACAAGTTATTTAGTGCTCAGAATTTTTCTGATTCCAGTCTAGAATAAGCAATATGAAGAACAACAGAATGTGCATTCGGCCATTTTTGGTACTGGTAATGAAATTAACTTGAGAGTAATTTGTGGTGCAAGTTAATGAAGAAAGAGAGACCTGTGTTATCGGGCATGGAGGCTTGGTCAGAGTTGCGTTCCTTCTTAAAACTCATGTTTCCGAGCTGCAGCACAGCAGACACAACCTTCAAAAGACCTGGAACATAATAACAGAACATACATTACATTTCCTCATACAAGAGGCAATAATTAAACACATCAAGTTATGCCCCAAGCTTCAAGTTCAGTCAAAATACTACAATAGCAAAGCAGAATAGTTCTCAGCATGAGAAAATGGTGAACTTTTATCTGATTCATGGAAGACATCACAACTTGAAAGTGCCTTTGAGTCTCTATACCTGTCTGCTCCTCCTCAGGGATGCCCATGATCCTGAAGGCATCTATGGTTTCAGCAAACAGTTTCTTTATCCTGTTGTCCAGCAATAGTTACATTTCCATTCAACAGGAAACGGTACTTATTGTAGTCCTCTAGGCACAGCTCAGCTGTAGAGTAGAGAACAAACTTCATAAACTTTCCTTCTAGTCCTAGAGCATACTACACGGTTACATGGGTATTCAGCATTAAATTCACATTACGAAAAGATTCATACATGTTAATTTTAACAAAAAGTTGTCCAACACTGCATGTATGATTTTAAAGAATTCATAGCTTAAATGTTTCCATTGCATGAAATGGTCCTCACCATGCAATTTGTCTCCTGCTCCTGATAGCAAGTAATAGAAAATATGGAAGGCCCGCTCATCTTTGGCCTGCCTGATCGCACGAGACTTCTCTAACAGATCTGAAAAACACTTGTTAAGGCATTAACGCAAGTCCAACACATTTTACATGAGCCCTTAAAAATGGTAACAAGCTAACACAACACATTTTAGTTTCATAAGTGGCAGTTCATTCAATAAAAAGGATACAGGTCTCAATATTGGCTCCAACGATGTAACCATTTGACATCGAAGTTGATCCTGATAAACTTTCCCTGCTGAATAAAAAGCTCATTTTGATTCATGTCGAAATTTAGCGGGACCCTTTAAAAAGGAGTCAATTGGATTGGTCTGTGCACACTTACAAATCGAGAAGAATTATCATTCTTCACTGTCTTGGCATTGCCAAAGGCCTCAAGAATTGGGTTGGCCTGAAGCAACTGTTTTTCCAACTCACCCTGGCAGACAAATAGTTGACAAAAGGGGATGAGCACATTTGAATTTACAACTCACAATTTCAGTAACTAATAGACCATTAGTGAAACAAAGGTACCAAACCATCAATACACAGTGGACCAAGATCACAGATTGCAAGTGAAAGCTTTGCCCGATAACTGATACCCCATTTTTGCAGGCGAGTACATTCTTCCACTACATTTATAATGCTAAAAACCACACGTGCATTAAACCGTTCAACACCAGTGTTAGAATTTGCATTAGCCGAAGGAGTTAGGATACTTTGCAACATAACACCATATAATAAAGCCAGTGGAAAACCAGTCACATGACCAGGGTGTATACAGCAGGAATAGTGAAGGATGGTATGGTTGGACTCACATGTGACAGGGTGATACTGCTCTGCAGGATGATAGAGAGAGAAGTCTCAAAATATGGACACAAATGAAGGGGGACTCAAATTTAGAACATTTTCAACCATATGGGGCAACATTAAACATTTATTTTTTTAAAGGGCTAGTGTATTAAACCATGAACAAATAGGCAGGTATTTAGAAATCCCAAGGGAACAGGTCTAGACCTGATACAGGAATGTGAAAACACAGAATTCTGACTTCCTTGTCCAAATGACAGAGTATTAAACCCCAGTGGGAGGAGGACTTCAACAGAAAAACAAAAAAAAAACAGGAAGAGATAAAACGAACATAAACAAAACATTTACCACATGGGGGCTGGAGACAATAGCCGATATTAAAAATGGATGTGGTTATTTGTCAGCAGTCATGACAATCAGCACTCGTCTTATCTGGCGGTTGTGCACACAAATCAACAGTCTCGTGATGACTGTTCCAGGACTGAATCCATGAAAATGTGTTACACAATATATCTGTAGCTTCCATGCAGTGTAAGAGCACCAATGGTGCCAGACAAAATAGTGGAGTGCAAGATGGGGAATGGCATTAGGGAATTATTTATTTATACCATGTTAGCAACATGGCTATATTCATGACGAAATGATTAGGGAATGAAGCAGGTCGGATTCAAACCTGAATACTGTGAATTAACAACTCTTGTGTGTTGTGAACGCATGCAACACTCATGTGCCACAACCCTGAAAAAAAAAAAAAAAAGTCTTGTACTTACTTGATCTTTCTTTGTTTTGAAGGATGATGCTACATGAGCAAGGTACTGAATGACTTTTTTGGTGTTTTCAGTTTTCCCAGCACCAGATTCACCCCTGAGGAAAGTAGAAGTTTAGAAGGAGCTACAATGCAGGTCATTTTAATGATTTATTTTGGTACTGGCAAGTGCCAAGTCAAGCTTACGTGCACAATATGGACTGATCCTCGCGATCTAAAAGATCAAGAAAAATTCATTAACACTGTTCTCACACGAACAGAAGAGCCATTTTGGTTTGAGTCATGCAGGGAAATGTCCTTCTCACCCTGCATCATACTCCTGTAGGCCGTATCTGTGATGGCGTAGATATGAGGGGGCATCTCATGTCTCTTCTTGCCTTTGTACATCTCTACGATCTCCTCCGTGTAGATGGGCAGATGCTTATATGGGTTTATTACCACACAGAAGAGCCCAGAGTATGTCTGAAAAAAAATTTCCACATGCCATTCGTCACAAAAAGCGTGACTGACTAATCTTCTTGACAGAGACTCACACTTTATAAACATTTAACTCCATTAGCAACCACACATAACTCAGCATTAGATGATTCCTGTGGTTTAATGATGAAACATGAAAAATAATTGTGCATTTTCTACATTAGTTTTCTGCACAGTCAAAAGGTTAATTTGTGGTTATACAACTTTTGGTTTGGTTTCTTCAACATCATTTCAATTATAATAGGAATAGACCTTCAACCTTGCCCTTAATTGCTATTTTTGGGACCCAGACAAATCAGATCAAAGAAATTCTCAAATTCACATCTTTATTGGTCAGACGTCAAATTCTCTTACAGTGGAAATCTACAAATCCTCTGTCAGTCTCGCAGTGGCTTACTGATGCCATGCATTTCTTGAAACTTGAGAAAATTAAATACACAAGAGGAAACACTGACAATTTTTTTTTTTACATATGGCAGCCTTTTCCACCATATTTTGTAGACTTGGCAGGTCTTACCAGACTAAGTCCTGTTATGTTTTATATTTGTATATGATAAGTAAGCCAGGGTGGGGGTGGGTTTAGTTTGGTTATGTCATGTCTTTTTCCTTTCTTGTTTTCTTTTTTCTGTTTAAAATCTAAATAGTAAAAGTTGTCATTTTACGTAATTTGATTCCGTCTTCAATAAAAATATGTTGCAAAAACAGGGTTAATGTGTGAACCTACACTTATTTACAACGTAAAAAAACAACCTTTTTATAAAGACTATTGGAGTACGTTTTACAAGAAAACACTATTTTAGTCTCGTTAATGTTACTTGTTTATTTGCTAGTAAATGTCAAACAACAATTTCTGAGAGAAAATTGATTTAAAGTAAATTAAACTATTCCTTGATGTATCAGAACATGCAAAAAAAAAAAATCCAGACAGACTTACATAGATGAGCCCTGAGTAGTATCTCTCTCTCAGGTTGTGCAGAACAGAAGCTTCATTCAGGCAGGTGAGCTCCGCCATATCCTCCACCTTGCTGAACTTGGGTGGGTTCATCTTCTGGATGTCATCCTTGCTCACCTTGATCTTCTTGCCTGAGTCGGCCAGCTCCACAAGACACTCATCTCCAGTCTCCTCTTTGATGGAGCCGGCCTCAAAGCCGAGCTTCTCTGAGGGAACCCATACCAGCTTCTTAGAGGACCAGTCTGCCTGCGCCAAAGGGTCGTTGATAGGGTTGCAGGTTGGCATACAGGAACTTCTCTGCGTCTGACATTTTGACTACGTACAAGAAAGAAAGAGAAATTTATGGTTGAATTAAATGGTTTTGTGGTTTTAAACAGTTCTGCAGTATATCACAGTAACAGAGAATTAGGCTCAATCACAATTCACCTCTTGGCCCCAGCCCTTGTTTTTGTGTGTCCCCTTTGGCCCTTAAAACAGAGTTACAAGGCCCAAGGGGTTGAAATATTCCCCAATAAAATGGAACAACCCTTCATGAACCCGATACGTCATCAGTCGTCAGCGATGGCTCTGCCATTATGGAGTCTTTACAGGATTTCTCCATGACAATCGACGCAGTTGCTCTTAACTTTGAGGAAACATCTTGATTATAATATTCTTTCCTCAAAATGTATGTCTATTCTGATTCGGAAAGGTAATTACACAATTTCTTAATTTAAATGACTATAGTATTATTATAAGAGTAAATAAAGTGCATGGTGGTATCATCTGGCACCAAATTTAACTGTTTGCGAAGCCATCCCGCCATTGTTTTCGTAGCCCTCCACTTGGTGTGTTTGCCTCTGAAAAATCTGTTTCGAAGGCTATGTTGGCTTATGTTACCTTCATCTAAACAAGAATGCAAGAAACAATAAGCCCTACCCCTAAACGTGAATGTGCAAAACGGAGGGGTAAGGACAAGGGATGAATTGAGATTGAGCCTTTAAACCAGCCTGACGAGTGACGAAGAAAAAATATATTTTCCTTAATTGTACACAAATATCTACACGGTGACTAGTTCAAACATCTGATGTTTGTGTCAATATTGTTTTATAAAATGACAACCAAGGCCTCTGACTGCTGTTTCCTTTCCCGTTTATCCCTAAAGGTACATTCTTTTAACAACCCTTAATTATAAGAATTCCATAAATTCCCACACTCATTTCAGAATACCATCAAACTGTGTTTTATGACTTAAGATCACCAAATACAAGTGCTTGGTAATGTTTCTTTTGGCCTAGTAGAAAACAAGTCTGACTAACCTGGAAAGTGGTTAAACCAGTGGATGTGTGCATGTTAAACATTTTCATGCAGAAATAGGATAAAATCTACAATCAATTTAAATGCCACATTTTTATTTATTTTTTAGAATTTACAAACATTTTATATTATAAATGTCTAAGAAACGCATCTTGTGAATTCTGAAAGAAATTGTTCATGCATAATTTTGTGCACAGAACTATGCATTAATGCAATTATTAGTTATGTAGAGAGCCAGTTTCCATATTACCATTACTTTGAGCATTTATGGTGTCATGCTTGCAGTTAGTTAGTGTTAAAATTCCTTAACCTAATGTGTGCTGATGCAAACATACACAAGACACAAGCTCCTATTGCTTTGAAGTGGAGAGAACATCTGCGCTGAAGGAGTAATTCCTTAACAAGTTTGGACAGACAATTTCATTACCCGCCACACCCTGAGGAAGACTCCAGAACTCAGAAATTAAGAGTAACATATTTATTTCTGTCAAAAAAGAGGGAAAAAAGAAACCTAATATGGCTTAACAGCTTAAAAGAGCACTGACGCAAGTTTAAAAATGTTTAATAACTGCATCTAAGAGCCCACTTAAGAAATATTCAGATGGCAGATAAAAAACATCAGATGAATAATTATGCAAAGTTCCTTTGACAGCAGAGACTAGTTACTTTACAGAGCTTAAATGGCTAAACCCTAATATACATATGAATATACTAATATTACTCAAGATGATAATGATAAGGTAATCCCTAAACCTCCATACAGATCTGTGCACACCAGTGGAAGAAACCAGTTTAGTACTGGAGATATATATACATATATACATATATACATATATACATATACATATATACATATATACATATAAACATGCATATATATACACATATATATATACATATATACATGCATATATATACATATATATATATACATATATACATATATATACATATATATACACATACACATATATATATACACATATACACATATATACACATATACACATATACACATATACACATATACACATATACACATATATATATATATATATTTTTTTTTTTTTTTTTTTTAAGCCAATACAAAATCATGCATCTTATAACAGAATCCGAGATGCTAAAAGGGTGCAAACTCTTTCCCCCAAATTTTTTTTAATTTGAAATGTCCTTGCAAGTGTCCTTAAAGTCTCATGAGTGTCAAATCAGTTACATTACTGCAATATTTAAACACATTTCTCCCCTAACCTATATTGTATAGAAGAGTTGGTTGCAAAACAGGGCGCATAAATTCAGCTTAGAACTTTAATAAGGTTAAAAGATAACTATAATACAAATAAAATTAAGTAATGTATAATTCTAATTAAGAAAATAACATTAAAATAACAAAACAAGATTACTGCCCTACAGCTATCATGTGCTCAGGTGAGTTTTCCCACATGTACATCCCTCAGGGGAGGGAAAGAGAGGCTTCTGGAGTCAAAGTCTCTGCCTATTCAGACTATGAAAGTACTTCCTCTCAGTGACCTCAACTTATTTAAATTCTGCCAATTCAACCAGAATGGGAAAGAAGACCAACAAGCCACCAAACGAAGTGTGGCGGTACCAATGGCAGCACTTAGAGAGGCATCTAGAAAGTGAATATAGATGACAACAGCACAGCTTTAGAGTACTGTTGAGATGAGGGGATAAGGAGATTAGCAGGGTGTCATCTCTGTCTGCAAGTTCGTTAGCAGCTCATAACACAGTCACTGTGATTAAATGCAGAAGACCGCACGTGCACCTGCACATGACAAGCACCTTTGTTGGATTGACCCACCATGGGCTGTCATCCGATTCTCAGGAATAAAAAAGGAACCAACCATGAGTGCATAAAATACATTTAAGGAACAAAAGAGTTAATCATAGTGGAGGTAATCATAGTTGAGCAAAGAGGAACAATCAGCCATCCGCTGACACAACAAAATAGTGAAATGGTTTCTGGAACGTGTTGATATTGAAAAATTGCTTCACCACACTGACACACTTCCTCTAGAACTTTAATGCAAGACCTTAGAAGGCAACATGTTGGAGCTTGCTGTCTGAATTTAATAAGTGTAACAGAAGCAGAACCACAGAAAACAGCCTCAAACTAGTAAATTGAGCTTATTACAATGGAGAGATTCACTTAAATGTGGATATTTGGCCAACACAAGACTGAAAATATCCATTATATTTGACCTAAATAGACAATAGAAATATTTCATGGCAATTTTGTCAACTTATGCATTTAATGCCAATTTTGTGTTTAGAAAATACAAGCATTTAATAATGTATTTATTATTATTTTAGGACCATTTTAAAAAAGTTGCTATTTTATGTATAAATTCAAAAACTAAGCTTTAACTATTTATTTATTTATTTTTATTTTATTTTTATTATTTTTTTTTTGGGGGGCATATATCAAGTTATTAGGCAAACTAATAAATGGCATTGACTAGAAAAACTGTCTCTGTGTTCTAGTAAACCCAACAAAATGCCCCCCAAAGATGTCAACATCTGAAATCCTTTTGGGGATATTTTTTGGTCCTCATGAGCTTATAAATCATAATAAGTGATGTTTTTGCAGATTGTTTTCTGTGATGGGTAGGTTTAGGGGTGTGGGTTAGGGCATGTCCCCATAAAACATGAAAACAATGCGTGCGTGTAATTTATTTGAAGGGGGTAATATATGGGATGTTTTTTTCATAAGATTCACTCTTAAAGTGAGTTTACCAGTGATTCTGTTCTGTGGACACAGTGGTCACCTGCAGTGCCATACCTTACTTTATCCCTCCATCACCACGTTCTCTCATCCCACTGATCTTGGCTTATGCTCAATCCTTGCTTATAGTTTCAATGCCAACAGCTCTGAGAGTCAACAACAGCAACACAGGAGACACATTGCCCACGGACAGAGCATTTTATGTAGTGCAAGGTGACTTCACAATGATATGAAGACACATTAATGGAAGTTTGTAACTGGCACTGTTGCATAACAGTTAAGGCATCTTGTTCCGCGTCAGATCTTAATGTGTGTCCTCAGGGCTGAGCAAATCAGGTCTACTGCAAGAAACTGGTCTCAAAGCAAACTGGGCGTGTTGCAAAGATTAGACACAGACAGATCACCTGAACTGAGATGTTACTGACAGCGGAGTTTCTCGTGCACTCTACATTATTTTGGGTAGCGGTGAAGAAAAATAATAATAATAATAAAGTTACATGTCACATTCTGGGTTGTAATAGGTTTAATGGAGTCTACCTAACTTAAAAAACATTAATAACTTTATTTTATTTTACTTCAAATATTTTTATCACGTTATCGAGTAGCACGCGTGCATGGGTTGATTGAGCAGAACAGGTTCAGGTGCGCGCTCAGGTAAGAAAGTGGATGAATGTTAAAAGTTCACTCACCTCGTTTCCCTCAGGCGCCGTTTGTTGAGAAGACCCAATGCCAAATCTTCTAATTTTTTGGTTAGGAAGAATGACACCGCGGAGATAAATGTATCCGAAAATCTCTGGGGTTTGTGATACTTTCCAGCGTGTTCATCGGCTTCCAGCTCTCTAGTTTCCTCTCACATCTCTCAGCATACTCCCACTGACTCTTAAATCAGCTGTGTGGGCGTGGCTATAAAACGTCGACAAACCCACAAACCAATGTCCCGCCCATTTGATTTAACGCTTCGTTTAGAAGTGCCACTCAAGACATGTGCCTTTACTGATTGGTCATTTATTTAGCGTGACGTTTGGTTAGGATGTTAGGTTTATTTATCCAGGAAATAAACATAAGTTTTAGAATTTTGAGTTGTTACTTATAAAATATACAAGAAATATGTAGAAAAAAATTTAATAATAGCCTAATAATAATAATGAAAAGCCTATGGGATTCATTAAATCATGGAAATAAACAAAGATTTAGGATTTTGAAATACAAAATGCGTTTTTGAACATTTTCACATTAAAAAAACTTTCCAAATTTCCATTTATTTCTACTTAACGTTTTTCTAAAATTGCTATACTTAAAATATATATGGTAATGAAAACAAATGCAAAATAGAAGTATTTTAACAAGTCTACATAAACTTAACTTCGGCCTATGTAAGTTGATCAACACCCGTTAAAAAAAACAGCATAAAAATTGACTTTACATGCATAATTACTTAAATTACTTCTATATTAATAACAAAAATCATAATATCTTTTGCAGGTCAGATGGAGTTTATAGAATATTAGCCTAAAAACAGGAAAACTGGAGTGCAGGAAGGCTGGTGGGGGGTGACACTGGTGAAGGAATGCAGAGATTTGTCTGTACCTGCAACCCTGCAGTGATTTTCCCTATTTAAAGAGCCGTACTGTGGAGGGTGGAGAGAGAGAGAGACTAAAGTGAACCTATACTGCTTTTGGCATGAGTCACCCATTGGCTATCATAAAATATAAAACACTGGTCAGGTGACAACTATAAACTGGCATGTAAACTACTGACAGATTATCTTCATGGGCGTTTTATAGATATGGCATTTTTCTCTGTGAGTCAATCAGGGGTTGCCAGATATGTGCATTGATTACTGTAAATGATGTTATAGTCAACTAAGTAAACAGACCTCCTTTATAGAAAAATTAATAAAGTCAAAGTTCATTTAGGGTCACAGAGAAGCTCAGACAACAAATTGTTTCGTCCAAATAGTCTTATGCTAAATTGAAAGAACGTTTTATTTTATGGAGGCCCTGCGCACACCGATCAGCGTAATGAGTCTGCAGGCCTCAGGTGGGCTGATTCTTCCTTATATGGTATGAGAGCGACACAAACACAGTGAAAGAATGGGCTGTAGTTTAGCAGAGGTTTTGGATTACCCCACTGGCCCACCCCCTCCTCTCACCTTCCTTCTTCCTCCTCTTCATCTGAAACACTCGGTGCATGAAAGATGAAGAGATCAATTTTCAAGAAAAGGCTTGTTGCTACATGACCTCACACCAGATAAGCAGACAGCATATGAGATTTCTAAACTCTGCTCGTGTTTGAACATTGCTCGGCTGTGTTCTGCTTCATATAAAATGTGGCATCTGCAATCTTATCCATGGTATGAACACAATAAGCGTACGTAGGGTGTGTTACTTGAGGTGATCATGAGGTGAAAAAGGTGGCTGGTCTAACCATGCTATTGTCTCAGCTATTCTCAGCCTGATGCATTTTATTGTCGTTTTTATTCCCAGAGGGAGAAACAGAGAATACTGAGCAGATGACACGACACGACACAGCAATGTGACATGCTATACTCACCGGTCACTTTATTAGCGTACACCAGTTCAACTGCTGTTAATGCAAATATCTAGTAATAAGCCAATCATATGGCAGAAACTTAATGCATTTAGGCACATACAGTAGACTTATAAATATGGCATGGTTGTTGGTGCCAGGCCGGCTGGTCTAATGGGATTTTCACACACAGCCATCTGGGTTTCCAGAGAAAATATCCTGAGAGTGGCAGTTCTGTGCGATAAAATGGCTTGTTAAAGCCAAAGGTCAGATGGGAATGGGCTGAGCTGATAGAAAGACATTAATAAATCAATGGTTCAGGCTGCTGGTGGTGTAATAGTGTGTAAATATTTTCTTGGCACACTTTGGGCCCCTAAGTGATTGAGCATTGTTTAAATGCCACAGACTACCTAAAGTGTTGTTGCTGACCATGTCCATCCCTTTCTGACCACAGTGTGCCCATCTTCTGATGGCTACTTCCAGCAGGATAACACACCATGTCACAATGATTGAATCTTCTCAAACTGGTTTCTTGAATATGACAGTGAGTTCAGTACACTCAACCCAGAAAGGAACAGGGAAATGGATTCCACACGTACCAGATGTGGGCCGGATCTATGACACTATGACGCTGACTGGGTATGGCCTCCGCAGTCACCAGATCTCAATCCAAAAGACTAGAGCACCTTTGGGATGTGGTGGAACTGAAGATTTACATCAGTCTGCAAATCTGCAGCAACTCCGAGATGCTATTGTCAACATGAACCAAACTCTCTGAGGAATGTTTCTGGCACCTTGTTGAATATATGTCATGAAGAATTAAGGCAGGTCTGAAAGCAAAAGGTGGTCCAACCTGATTCCAAGGTCTATATAATAAAGTAGGTGATATGTGTGTGTGTGTGTGTAAAGTAATTAATACATTTAATTAGCAAGGAAGTGACAGTCAAATCATTTTCAATCATTTACTCACCCTCATGTTGTTCCAAAACAGTATGAACCTCTTCCTTTCTGCTGAACACAAAATAAGATATTAAAAAAAAATACTTTGGAAGTCAATGGACCCATCAACTATTTGGTTACCTTCATTTGTGCTCTGCTCTCCTCTAGATCTTTATGGACGAATTAGCGGTGCTTGACAAAGTAATCAGTGTAGCTTGCAGCGCCCTCTGATGGTGAAGAGAATCACTACACCACTGCTCTAGTCAGCACAAATGCTTTCGCAATTCCTTTTTTTCTTTTCTTTTTTGCATGGTACTCTAGGCCTTTCTTTCAAAGTCATAGTCCTGTACGTGGTTAACCCCTTACCTGTCACCCCCCTTTTTGATAATTGACATTAAAATGCACTATACAAACTTAAATGGTTGTAATTCAAGAATGCTTTGGAAATATACCCAAGTTTGGTCTTGTTTTAAAGAAGACAATCGGCAGATTATTACTGAAGTGAAAGCACTTCAAAAAAATAAAGTATGAAAAAGTTATGGAAGTTATAATTTACAGTAAATCAAATATAATTTATTAATAATTAATTATTTTTAATATAAAATAATTTTTTTACAAAATATTTTTTACTATAAAATTACTATAAAATGAAAGCTATATATCTAACCAAGTTGTGTTTCAAATTTAAAGTTGATATCACAAATTTTGAAGTTCCCATGAGATTTTGTTTAGGCGTTATACCAAAAATAGCCACCGGGTGACCATTGAATTCCATTGAATTTAATTGTATGCATTCTGCCATAATAAATTAATACATTTCTATCTAAATATCACATGGAACCTTGAAACTCAGACCTTTCTGACAATATGTGTTTTGTCAAGATTAGAAAAGGTTTTGATAATAAATTATGAAAGATGATGCCCAAAAGGGGAGGGGCCTAATAAAAAAAATACTGTTTCTATGGTAACGCAACGTCCAATTTCAAAACGGTTTTCACAGGATGAATTCTGAGTTCGTAAGCTTTCAAATGATACTTAATTTATGATAACTAAAATATGTGATATAATAATAACTATATATATATATATATATATATATATATATATATATATATATATATATATATATATATATATATATATATATATATTATACTTTTAGAGGACGTCTTACCTTACTTTTAAAATATAATTTTATCTTTTTTTATTGACAAATACTAATTATGTTTTATTATGAACTTTTAGCACTAAAAACCAAAGTTTCAATTATTAAAAGTGTGTGCGTCGACTTTTTGTGACAAAGGTCAGAAACTCCTGTAATGACGTTGATTTTTTTGAGGCGCACTCTTGTCATAAATTCATATATTAATGTTCATTCATAATTTGTAAGAAAGAAACAGCACTAAAATATCTATTTATGAGTCTTAGACCTTTCCAACGATATATGGATTGTCATGACTAGATTAGGATTTAATAGTAATATAGAGAAGTAAATTTAGATTACCCGTATATGGGCAAGTGACAGTGAGTGGTACTTCAATTCATCAGTTAATCAGTTGGGAAAAAGACTAAACAAAAACAAAACACTTCTTAAAAGTGAAATGATTTCTGTAAATCCAGTGATCAAATGCTGTTTGGCTCTCAGTTTTTAGTGATCGGCTCATGACGTTGGTCTGTGTGTAAGACCTTCTGACTTTTTTAGAAAGGAGCATTCAGAAAGATGAAAAGGGAGAATCAATAAATTGAGAATAATTTATTGCCATTTTGTGAATAATATGTAAGCAATCAAAAAGCAACTGTACGAGTATTTTAAAATGGAATATATTTTAATAAAATAATTACTTCATTTTTGGAATCTGATTACGTAATTTGGATTACATCAGTTTCTATAACAGCACTGCCAGGGGGCAATCTGTAATTAAAAGTTCAAGCCATTTACTTTTAATTAAATGTTTAATTAACAGTCAGTTGATCTGTTTCGCAAGAATCATCTGTCTTCATATTGAACTTTTTTTTATTTATTACAAAAATGAAAGGGTAGCTATACCTGAACAGTCACATTCAAGCACCATGTTACATACAGAGGTTGATCTCACTTTCTTCAGTGGACATACTATGTAGAAAAATGCTGGCTTACAAAATAGCCAATCACGTCAATAGACAAAATGTCTGATGAATATTTCCCTCTGTTCAGTTTCACAATGTCAGTTTTCACAATCTCTCTCTCTCTTTCAGAAGAAAAGAAAAAAATTCACAAATGTGTTTCACATAAATCTCTTGAACATCCGTGAATTCTAAACTAAAGACTAATGTTGTTCAATGATAACATAGCAATCTGTATGTAAAATGCAAAAAATGATGTGAAAAATACAATTATTTACAAAAATGATATAATCTTATGGTGAGACACGGACAGTTCGGCAGATGTAGCCCGTTAACCTTAGGATGAAACCTGAGGTAATTCCTTAGTCTCTGTATTTTTGGTTCTGGATTATATCACTAAATTGACTTAACACGTCAATAATTCTAACAGGAAATTTCCAAGGGAAAAACATTCACATTTTGTACAATGTAAGATATGAAACATTTGCTACATCCTGTACATATTGTCTCCTTTACATCCCATCTTACTGGTGCTGAAATATACTTAAATATATTATAGTCTTGAAAACTGTTTCTGTACAACTATAGTTTGACTCATATAACCCTATTTCTGAATAATATTTTTTTTCCATGGATACTTAACCGAAATACTTAGCCATAAAAATAGTGCTAATAATCTATTTATCTTTCAAATACATTTACTAGTAGATTGCTACATCCTACCAATCTATATTTCCAAAAATAGAATTGTTTGTTTCCACTTTTCACTCTTAAATATCAGTAAAAGTTAAATGTTTAAATCTTAAATTTCACAGTTGGTATTCAGTTTCTGTATGGCTGTCAGATGAGAAAATCTTTTTAGAATGTACATAAAAAGTTCATATGTCAACATCTGCCATTAATAATGGTAATAATCTGGTGGACGGTTACTATCAGTTCAAACACTTTCCTTTAAAAAAACACTCAAAAGACGAGACGGAAACCAAAAGGATTCAGATAAACATGAAACGCTCCCATTAAAAAAACGATATTTCCGATTGAAATGTGAGGATATTGCTGTGATATTGTCTCTCGGGAGTTCAGGATCCTCTAGACCTGAGTGGAGTATGATCTTATGAGAGAGGGTCTAGGGCGGGCGCAGGTGGAATATTCTGAAGGCATGTCTAGACTGCGCTGGACATGGAGCGACAGTGAGTGGATCAGGACATCGGGAGGGGCGGGGGCCAGGTATGGCTGATGGTCATGTGATGCCTGTGTATAAAACCCCTGGAACCTGCTGAGCATAGAAAAACAAAGCGTTTTTGAAGAGTGTGAGAGGGAGAGAACAGGGTTGAGGTAACATTTAACCACTGTAGGATGCAATGCGTGCTTAGGCTCAATCCCAATTCACCCCTTGGCCCTACCCCTAGCCCTTAGCCCCTCCGTTTTGCGTGTTCTCACGTCTAGGGGTAGGGTGTTCCGATTCTTGTTGAGATCGAGGGGTAGGGCTACATAGCCCTCGAAACGGTGATTTTTCAGAGGCACACTCCAAACGGAGGGCTACGAGAAAGTTAGCGAATGCATGGAAATCACCGGCGAGATGGATCGCAAACGATTAAACATTTAAATTTAGCACCAGATGATTCCACCACGCACTTTATTTACTCTTAGACTTCTGACCAGGGGGTGAGAAAGAACCCTATGCTACATATATAGAACCCTTTTTCTAAGATCTAAGGCTGGCATTATGGAAATTTGTTACAAACCTATGTAGATATGCTATGGAACTGAGACCAGAATTGCTGATGACTCGTTTTGGCAGTTTAGAACCTATTCTGCCTTTTAGGAGACAATCGTCCACTTTGATTAAAATCTTTGCAGATGTTTTACACAGCTATTTCACACTGCATGAAAGGTAATATTCGAAAAAAGCATAATAGGGGCACTTTAATCGTTTAATCACTTTAATCACTTGTTCCGAGTGAGAGAACACAGTCTAACAAAACTGTTGCAGGCAGTTTCAAAGCTCGCTCTCGGCTTCCGAATAGTTTTCTTCTACTTTCCACACCAGAGGCGTAGGTTTGATTTTGAAATTGGTGGGGACGGGGACATCAATTTTGGGTATCGATTCACGTGTTCAATTTCGATTAGACTTCGTTTTCGAAGCTCTCAGATCGATTCATTTCGCTTCGATTTTGATTCTCTGATTCCCTGATTTTAGTCTCTATTTGACTATAATGAATATTGATGTAATATCCTATATTTATAAAAAAAGAACAGTGGACATAAGTTTACTAGTGGTTAAATAATAGCTACAAAGAAATTAAAATCCACAAACCTGTATATAAAACTCTTTTTATTTTAGGTACACTATACACTAAATGCATACAATGCAGGATTTTGATGGATTTTGAACAGGATTTTGATGCAAGATGCAAAAAATTCAGAACAGTCGCACCTTGATCAAACAGGATCAGGTTATTTTATGTTTAAGATAGATATAGATAAATAAATATATAAATATTTAGACTTTTTTATTACATTGATCATTGGATTGTCTTTTTAGTTCAGACAGAATTAAATACAGAGGCTATTAATTCTGATTGCTTACAATTAATGCTATTTTATGTTGTTATGACAACAGAATTAATGACAGACACAAATGGCTGCATTCACTTTAAGAACTAGTGCGTGAATCCATTACTGTCTCGTGTCTCTTTACTGTCTCTCTTCTGTCATACTCGTTTAATGCTTATTTGAGACATAACCGACTGTCTTTACGAGGTTACTCACCAAGACCAGAGTTTTGACATAATTTTGCATGTTTTAACTGTTAAAGCGATATAATCCAGGGATAAAACTTTTGTTTCTGGCGAGCTGTTTGTGAAGCGGATTTAGGCTGTATCCTACATGTGCACGCAGTGAAAGACATCTCTGAAAGTGCGCGAGCACGGGATGGTTTTACATTGCTTGAATGTTTAAACTGATAAAACTTAAAAAGACGTGAAAATGATAAACGTTAGTTTACGATCATAGGTTACGTATGCAATGCTGGCCCATTGTGCAAGTGAATATTCCGTCATGTTCCGACTCTGAAAACGCGAGTGTGTACCTGCAGCACGCTGCCTAGTAACGCTACAGAGAGAGACGCAGCACCGCGAAGTATAATTTCCTTAATATGGAAAAAAATATATAATCGATTTTGAATCGACCACATTTTAATAAAAGATTAATCGAAAATCTATATCTTGCCCAGCCTAATCAATTTATAAATATATTTTAAGTTTTGATTGAAATTATTGCTAGGGATAAATCAGTGTCACTGATATTGGTAGGGACACGTCCTAGCGTCCTAATGAAATTTACGCTGTTCCACACATATTCCTCTCATGAGAATGGTATAGGCAAAGTTGAACTTGAACTGTTTGAACTTGCGTTCGCATTCAAAACCAGCACTGTTGGGTTACTGATTACGAATGATTATTAACCCAAATAGGTTCAAATCAACCCAGCTTCTTTACACAACCAGTGTTGGATCCAATTACTCATGGCTATTTTAAAACCACAAGTATGTGGATAGCAGACCTGATTCAGTATAAGAATAGGCACATTATTATACAGTACAGATAGCAGTTAGAGTTCCCACACTTCCCCTCCCAATCCTGGTGTCCAATGCACCCTCCCATCACCCCTTACCTGAAGGCCACTTAACTTTTCGAGTGGACTCTCTACGCAGGGCATGGCCACCATGGGCATGTTGAGCGAGGGCTCCAGGCGCTGATGGTGCACAGGGGGTGGTAAGGGGCAGATAAATCTGGGTCTGCTTGAAGTTATTGATCACACATGAGACCTAGAGGTGAACCAAGATGGAAGGTTAATAATGGCAACAAAAATGTGCAAGGTATTTATTGTATGACAATACAGGATTAAGGCTTTATGCCCAGAGCATGTTCAGCATTGGCATGGTTGTGATTGTACTAAGAGGATGAAGGATGCAGTTTAAAGCCAGTGGATTAGCTGCAGACTTGATAAACATCTGAGTACTAGTATTAGCTGTTAAACAGTTTCACACTATGGCATGGCAGTGAGACTTTAGACGTATTCCAATTCACACACTATTCATCCTAAATAGTTTGCAAGGATGTGTGAAATTTATATCTTAGTTAGTTGAAAATAGTATAATTTCTGGGTGGATTTTCTGGCAATCTTTTTTTAACTAATATTGTTAGTACAAATATTGATGTTAAAGTGGTAATGTTTGCGATGAGTTTACAAATTTACAAACTATGCATGTAACAACTGTGCCGTTTATGATGCAAATTCTAGCTGTTCATTGATGTTGTAAACATGCAATGTACAATGACTTACTATCTTTATGCATGCTAAAAATTTTTACAGTAAGATAAGATTTAGGATTTAATATTTTTGACAGAAGTCTCTTACACTCACCAAGGCTGTATTTATTTAGATCAAAAAAAGAGAAAAAAACAGTAATATTGTGAAATATTATGACAATTTTACATAACTTTTCTATTTTAATATTTTAAAAAATGTAATTTATTCCTGTGATGGCGAAGCTACATTTTAAGCATCAGTCTTCAGTGTCACATGATCCTTCAGAATCATTATAATATGCTGATTTGCTGCTTAAGAAACATTTAAATTATTATCAATGTTGAAAACAGTTGTGCTGCTTAATGTTCTTTTAGAAAGTGCAAAAAAATTCACGATTTTTTGCTCAATAATAGAAAGAACAGTATTGATTTGAAATAGAAATCTTTTGTAACATAATAAATGTTATGGTCACTTTTGATCAATTAATGAATCCTTTAATGCATCTTTAAAAAAATATATAAAAATATAAACTTTTGAATGATGGTGCCTATATTTTTGAATGGGGATGAATTGTTTAACTGAAGAATACATTGAGCAGTCTGGATGGTCTCCTGGGTTGCCAGATCCTCACCAGAAAAGCAGCGATAGCTCCTCCAGTGAGATATCCAGCGAGAACATCAGACCAGTGGTTGCGGTACTCAGCTACACGCACGACGCCCACCAGAACAGCCAATGACACGAGAGTCAGACAGAGAGTGGGTTTGGTCAGCCTTGTGCCTTTAGTCTTCCATATCAGAGTTACATACATCTGCAGAAAACACAAAAATACACAATGCGTAGCCATAAACACATATTTCATGACAATTCACTCAGCTTTATACAATACAATGTAACATTATGCAATATACAACATTGTAGGGTGCTTCTGACAGCCCCTTGCCAACTAAACTCTGCCCATTATATCCTTTTATTTGTGTTAGATGTGTTTTAACTTTTTACTAAACTCTGCCTGAAGGCCAACGACAGCATCTCAGAGTCTTCTCTCTTCACTGATGCAGGAATTTATTGTGTGCAGCTCAAACTATGACTCTGATGTACTCCTCATCTTGTTCACTTTTTCTCTGGTTACATTGAGCAGTCTATGAAATAGACATCATCCCTTAAAAGATCTACACACTAATGGGCCTAATAGGTTTTTTGGAGAAACGTGTTTGTTTTGGCTCTGTATAAAGGGATAGTTCACTTTGAAATTAATTTTTTATATGTTTTAGCTCACTGCAAGGACATCCAAGATGTAGGTGTCTTTGTTTCCACATTATCTAAAAATATAAGATAATATACTATATTACATTTTTTAAAAGGATTAATTAATTGCTACATTGGTGAACAGAATTGAATGAATTCCTTTCAAAACCCCCACATTTTTAAGAAATGATATTGTAAAAAGCCATCACAGCACAAAAATGTCATTTTAAAAATATCTAAAAATATAAAACAGTTATTTTAAACATTGGTAATGACTATATTATATTTTTTAATTTGTTTGATTAATTAAATTTCAAAAATAAAAAATGTCTCAAGAAATTAAATTATCAACTGAGTTTTAGCTATCATGGCAAAAAAAAAAAAAAAAAAAAGCTGTAATATATATATCAGCAGGAAAGGCAAGGATGACAGTGATTTCTACATATGCTGTGTCATGTGTGATGTATACTCACCACCGTGTAGACAGCGGAGTACATAGCTCAGTGCCGCGTCCTTCGAGGGGAATGATTTGCGGGCAGAGATGATGAGGTACGGGTTCCCGGTGCAGGCTCTCCGCTCTGTGATGTACTGCAGCGCTGAATGGCAGCCCAGTGCGGTGTAGTTTGGCCGGCATGTAGACAGGAAGTGAGGTGTCTGGTTTCCTGTCACTACCTGCCCTGCATTGGCAAAGATGGTGGTGGTAAAGAGGCCAAAAGAATAGACACCTGAGAACAAGAGGAAGATGCAGAAATTAACATTTCATCAACCACTTGATAATTATAAGATGATTTTAATATACTAGCCATTTAGAGTAGTTTGATATACACTATATATGATATGTTACAAAATATACACTCACCTAAAGGTTGTTCAATTTCTCATTAATGCAATTATCTAATCAACCAATCACATGGCAGTTGTTTCAATGCATTTAGGGGTGTGGTCCTGGTCAAGACAATCTCCTGTACTCCAAACTGAATGTCAGAATGGGAAAGAAAGGGGATTTAAGCAATTTTGAGCGTGGCATGGTTGTTGTTGCCAGACGGGCCGGTCTGAGTATTTCACAATCTGCTCAGTTACTGGGATTTACCACACAACCATTTCTAAGGTTTACAAAAAATGATGTGAAAAGGGAAAAACATCTAGTATGCGGCAGTCCTGTGGCGAAAATGCCTTGTTGATGATAGAGGTCAGAGGAGAATGGGCCGACTGATTCAAGCTGATAGAAGAGCAACTTTGACTGAAATAACCACTTGTTACAACCGAGGGATGCAGCAAAGCATTTGTGAAAGCCACCACACACGCAACCTTTAGGCGGATGGGCTACAACAGCAGAAGACCCCACCGGGTACCACTCATCTCCACTACAAATAGGAAAAAGACGCTACAATTTGCAAGAGCTCACCAAAATTGGACAGTTGAAGACTGGAAAAATGTTGCCTGGTCTGATGAGTCTCGATTTCTGTTGAGTCATTCAGATGGTAGAGTCAGAATTTCAGTCCCCTTGGAATTATAAGGTTCTATGCCGCGTTCTGAGCAGTTTTGAGATATTGAGCTTCAAAGTTTTTGCATTCCATATAGGAAAATGTGTGTATGGGGAACAAGTTTCTTTCAAACATAAAAATAACAGGGACCCTGAATGTACAAAACACATCACATAATGTAAATAAATTGTCACAGAATAAGAATACTATGTGAATAACTAAATTTTGACAAAAATGTCAGATAGAACCTTATAATTCCAAGGGGACGATTTGGCAGTAACAGAATGAGAACATGGATCCATCATGCCTTGTTACCACTGTGCAGGCTGGTGGTGGTGGTGTAATGGTGTGGGGGATGTCTTCTTGGCACACTTTAGACCCCTTAGTACCCATTGGGCATCGTTTAAATGCCACGGCCTACCTGAACATTGTTCCTGACCATGTCCATCCCTTTAAGGCGACTATGTACCCATCCTCTGACGGCTACTTCCAGCGGGATAATGCACCATGTCACAAAGCTCGAATCATTTCAAATTGGTTTTTTGAGCATGACGATGAGTTCACTGTACTAAAATGGCCCCCACAGTCACCAGATTTCAACTCAATAGAGCATCTTTGGGATGTGGTGAAACGGGAGATTCGATGCCCTGGATGTGCATCCCACAAATCTCCATCAACTGCAAGATGCTATCCTATCAATATGGGCCAACATTTCTAATGCTTTCAGCACCTTGTTGAATCAATGCCACGTAGAATTAAGGCAGTTCTGAAGCCGAAAAGGGGTCAAACACAGTATTAGTATGGAGTTCCTAATAATCCTTTAGGTGAGTGTATCTATTTCAAATAAATGCTGTTCTGAACGTTCTATACATCAAAGAATCCTAAACAAAATGTATCACTGTTTCCACAACAATATTAAGCAGCAAAACTATTTTCCACATTGGTAATAATCCAAAATGTTTCTTGAGCATCAAATCAGCAGATTTATGATGGATCATGTGACGCTGAAGATTGGAGTAATGATGCTGAAAATTCAGCTTCGCATCACAGGAATAAATTACATTTCAAATAGATTAGAAGAGAAAAATAATCAAAATGCCAGAAAAGAAGTTGTAACATGGCAGGAAAAGTTAGATTTTTTTATGTTTGAATTAGAACCCAAGAAGCGAAGAAAACTGGAGGTATTGCTTACCAAGGAAGCGTACGATGCGTCTCAGCAGTGGGTTGAAAAAGCAGCAGTCAGCCGCTATAATGGTCTTCTCCTGTGTGGCCTCAGGTTTAGTGAAGAAGGATGCGAGCTTCCCCATCAGTATCTGCAGGAGACAGACGTGGGAATGAGATTTCTCAGGTGCATAAAGCTTACCGAAGAACAGCGCTTAAGGGGGAACCACTATATTTATTTTCCTTAAACTGATTAAAATGATTGCCAAATGTACAAGGCAACGTTCGTCACTGTCAAGACTGCTCGTGTTCCAGTTCCAGAATTTACACGAAATTCATGAGGATGATAGAATCTCATTTTCAATCCCATGAATGTATAAATGCTAAATGTAGGCTATATATATCATGTTCAATGTGCCGTAATGAGACTGCATTCATAAAACATGAATCCTCACAGATTGGAAAGCAACACTACATGCTGACAAATAAATTGTCCATGATAAAGAAAATATATTTTTTTTTAACTCTGAAAAGTTTATTTATGTTGGTGACATTTGGTTTTGCAAATCTTGAATTTTCAGTTTTGAAACCCATATTCTAGAAGGGTTTAGTTATAGAAAATATTGTACAGTTTTGAAACATTTAAAGTATAAAATTATTTGTACAAAAATCATAATAATATTTTTATCATAAATAATATTTTCTGTTTTTTTTCTGCATGCGATTTTTTTGGTCATGCCACATGACTTTGATTCGGCAGACAAACTTGTTTTACATATTAATAATAAGCAGCGAAGCAGTTAACATTTCTAATAAATAATTCTTCACTATGATATCTGGACAGAATCCCTTTACTTTATGCTCCCCCCACCACCACCATAAAAAATAGCTAAATTACTTTCAATTCAGAAATTAAAAACATGCTCATCATATATGCAATGTTTTCATAAGTCATTGTATGAATGTATTGCATTTTCAGTAAATGCACTCAATGAAAAACAAATTATATTAATACCAATAAACATGGCCAAGCAGAAAATACTTAAAAAGACACAGTTTGCCATGGTGTTTGGTGTCTGAGTTAGTTGCATTTGTGATAAAGTTTGCTTGCCTCAGAAAGCAGATATCGGGTGCTAGACATCACACCGAGACTCTTTTTTAAGTGTTACTGAATTTTTACTCAGTAACGGATATGATTTAAAATGTAGCAAAGTACAATACTTCAAACAAAATGTACTTAAGTAAAAGTAAAAGTATAGATTTTAAAAACTACTTAAAAAAGTAGAAGTACACAAAAAAACTACTCAATTACGTAACGCAGTAAATGTAATTCGTTACTTTCCACCTCTGCTGAACCCAAAGTATTTTAACTATTTGACCTTCATAGACATGAAGATCCAGGTCAGTGTGTTGTAAAAGTGGTGCTTGTTTGCATTGTTGTGCTAAAACATCTCTTATCTGCTGTCTAATGCTTCATTTTCACCAATGCCACTCCAACCCTCTCACAGAGGGAAAATGGATATAATTCAGGGACATAAAAGCCTGAATTTCAGAGTGACCTTCAAATGTTTAGTGATGTTCTATGAATGATATTTAGTGTGGCATTTTGAGGGCTCTTGTGTTGCGGTTTAGCAAAAAAGGGTTTGAAAATAGACAGAGGAAGAGAAAGCGAGAGAGAAAAAGAGAGAATGAATGTTTCACTAGAACATCCTTGATATATCTGAGTGCACTGAAGCTGTAGTGTTGAAGCAGCAGTGATATGGCAGCCATTATGCTTTCAAATCCTTAACACACATCATGATTATAACACATCTGCTCTGAAGAGTTTCAAAACTCTGGGAAGACTGACACACACACACACACACAGATAGATCAAACATTTGGAGTTCAATGAATGCCTCAGTGTCAAACATTAAAGGAGCTCAAAGCACTCTTAGAGTAGAGTTCAGATTCGTGGAAACATTAGGGTTGTTTTATATTGTGGTTACTTCTGTGTTATCCTTCCGTAAAATAAAGATGGGTAAAAAATGTATTCAAAATGAATAAACGGTTCAGTCATTTAAAGGAATAACTAATTCTGTAAATCGAATAATAATCATTTGATCATCCTCACACATCAACAAAGTCTTTGTAAGAATGTTGCACAGTTGTGTTTGTGATAACGCAAAGAACGAGCCAAATTGTGCAGACATTATATTTGGCCAGGCTATTATGAATACATAAAAAATGAGAGAACCAACAAATTAGTAATAATGGATTTTGTTGTGGTCAATGTATGCTTTTTTTGTGAGCTTTTGTTGTTCTATGCAGTTTTTTGCATACTAAAACAAAACCTGTAGCTTTAGACAGCCTTTTTTTGGCAAATAATTTTCTCAGGTAAATACATTAAGTTAAGTGTTTTGTTCTTCCCTTATGGTCTGTTCCTGCAACCCGATCACACTAAATGCGTCTTTATAGCATGCATGTGTATTGTCGTGTAATTTATACGCTAAAGTGAGTTTGTACGTGCATAGGATACGCATGGATATGTTAGGGTAGGTTTAGTAGTGGTGTGGGGTGCATGTGTATTACACGCAAATGAACTGCGTATCAAATGCATGCAAAAACTGCGTCTCATATGCACGTAAAAACTAATTTTCCTGTATAAATTACACGTACAATACACAATGCGATGTTATAGAGACGCATTTACGTGACCTATGACTTCAGAAGACTTAATATAGCATCACAACCTTTATACTTAAATGGAAATTTCAGCACTGAAAAAATAATCCTGTAAAAAAACGTAAACTACTGGCAGCTGTGGTTGCCAGTATCATGCCTTAAAAATATTGTGTGTTACCGTTTTTAAAATTTACAACTAAATACCGTTTTGTCAGCTACAGTATTATACTGTTAAAATACAGTATATAACTTTAAATTAACAGCATTTACCTGTAGCTGACAAACGGTATTTAGCTGTTAATTTTAAAAGCGGTAACACACCATATTTTTACGGTATAAAGCTGGCAACCACAGCTGCCAGTAGTTTACCGTTTTTTTACAGGATTATTTTTTTACAGTGTAAATACCTTTAACATTAGGAGGCTTAAAAATGTTCTCATGTTTTTATGTTCAAAATCGCAAAGTTAGGTTGACTTAATTTGACTTAAACCTATAAAGTTGGCATGAAATGAATATTCACCCTATCTATTTGATGAATGTATGACAAAATGTATCCTTGCATATGTTTAATTTCAATAAAATGTCATAATGACCTTCTGGTGAAAAGACTTGTCTTCATCATTTAGTCCGCTTAAACCCTGCAAGCTCACATTCATCCGCCTCCACTTTTGAGTTCATCGCCCATATCTCAAAATCCAATCCTTTGCATTTACGATAATCAATTTCAATCGGATGTACAGCATCATTTAATACTGAAGAAATTATCTGTTGGTATTTCCTCTTCATAATGTCTCCTTTTGTGTAAAATGGGTTTGGAACGAGAAAACTTTCATGTTTGTGTGAATTATCCTTTTTTGTTTGAACTGAAGCAGCAGCAGTGTTTTACAGTGGCATTGTCAGTAGCATTTTGCTGTGGTTTGCTGCATTTGGCTGTAGTTGGCATATTACAAGAACTAAACTGATAAACCAGGAAGACGTTCTCAGTGCTCAGTACTAGCAACAAACCCCAATGGCAACATTCTTGATGCTCACTAAACAGACAAAGATGTTGCTGTCAGTGTCCTTTCGTATAAATTAAGACACAAGGTTTAACTTGTCGTGTAGAAGCTGTAGCTGGAGAGGACAAAAAAACAGTCTTTAGAGCGGATTAATGGAAGCTGTTGAAGTGAAGTGCTTACATGTTTAATTGATGAAACAGCTCTGCTGACTCTGAAGACTTTGAGGGAAAGACAGAAAGAGGGGACAAGGAGTGAAAAACAGATCCAATAAATCCACCGAAAGAAACAGATTGATAAACCACAAAAAGAGGGAGAAATAAAAAGGAAAGAGAGCTGGTTGCTGAAGTGTCGGGCCTGTCTGTTCCCTGAAGTCATGTGGACATTGTCGACACAGACGTTGGCAGCTGGGAATCCTGTCAAATCCAAAGCTTTAGCAGAAAAGTACCAAGCGATGCACTTAGCGATGTTGAAAACACTCTAATGTTTACAGCAGGTGTCAGACTGCCAAAAAATAAACTTATAAACACCACAGAATGCCGAATGATCCTGAACATTCTGGCAAGGGCAAAGGATAAAATGTACATATACACTGATGAGCCAAAACTTTATGACCAGATATGCTAATATGCTCTACGTGCTGCCAAAACAGTGCCGATCCGCCTAGGCAAGGACTTGTTTTTAGGCACAATGACATTGGCGGCAGATCTTTCAAGTCCTTTAGGTTTTGAGGTGGAGCCGCCATATTTGAACTTATTGGTCCAGCACATCCCAAAGATGTTTAATTGGAAAATTTAGAGACCAGGGCAAATGTTCCTCAAACCCTTCCTGAACAATGGGTTCTATTCATGAAACATTTGTAAATATACGAGTAAATATGAGAGTGATTTGCACGTAAAGAGACCTTCCGAAAACTCTTCTCCTGATTCACAAATAATTCGTTAACGTCAGATGTGATAGTGAAATGTGTGTGTTTAATGAATTCCAACCAGTCGTAAATGGGAGGCGCGTGCAATTGTGCATGTTCATTCTCAATTACCATAAATCCCGCCCATTATATCCGACTGACATCTACTGTATATATAGGCATATAATAACATGAATGCGAATGAAAAGAAAGATTTCTCGGATGCAGAAATTGAAGTTTTATTATCAGAAGTTCATTCAAAACGCCAATTTTATTTTCAAGCGTACATAGTGGCCTATCGGGTCCTAAAAAAAGGAAGCTTGGCAGCATATTACAGATGCAGTTAATGGAGTTTCATCTGTTAATCGAACAGTCCCAGAAGTGAGAAGAAAATGGTTCGAACATTAAGCTTGACAGCAAAAAACGAATTAGTTCACTTCGGAAAAATCGTATTCAAACTGGAGAAGGACCACCATCGATCACCAGATCTGCTATTACTTATGGAAGCTTGTTTCCACCATAGAATGAAAAATAAAAAGGTAATTGCGACTTTTTATCTCACAATTCTCAATTTACAATTTTCTCACAATTGCGAGATGTAAAGTCAGAATTGCGAGATATAAAGTCACAATTGCGTGATATAAAGTCAGAATTGTGAGATTTAAACTATTCTGAGGGGAAAAAGTTAGTATTTTTTTCCCCTTAGAATTAGCCTGATAACTCGCAATTGCGAGTTATATCTGCACAATTCTGAGAAAAGATGTCAGAATTTTTACATAAACTCGCAATTATGTGTTATAAAGTCAGAATTGCGAGATGTAAACTCGCAATTGTGAGAAAAAGTAGTGTCTGATAAAAAGTTCGCACTTTCTGTCTTTTTTTCTCAGAATTGCGACTTTATATTACGCAATTTCTAACTTTATAATCTCGCAATTCTGACTTATAACACACAATTGTGCTAAAAAGTTGCACTTATATATATATTTTTTTTATTCAGTGGCAGAAACAAGCTTCCATAAATAACTGGCTCTCATAACAGAAGTAAAAAGAAAAACCTTTATATTACCATATAAATATTTTTTCAAAATGCTGTTTAAATATGTACCCGATTAAAGTGAATTAAAATGCAGCCTTATTAATGAACAAAATGTTTGTATGTTAAGCGCACCATTTAACGCGTGGCTGGGAGCAGGTGTAGATTTCTTGCGTACCAACTAACATTTGGAAAATACGAACATTTTAATGAATCCGCAAATTTACACCAGAACCACTTTACACACGATTTACACAAAAATTCGTTCTGCTCGTGATTCATGAATGAGACCCAATGTGTTTAGTAGGACAGGGTGTGTTATCCTACTGAAAGAGGTCAGTTCTACCAGGGAACAACGTTTAGGTAGGTGGCATGTGTTAAATGTTGGTCCACATGAATGGCCAGACCCAGGGTTTTCCAGCAGAACATTGACCAGAACGTCACACTCCCTCCTCCAGCTTATCGTCATCCCACAGTGCATCCTGGTGCTATCACTTCCCCTTTGTCCACGGACATTCATGTGATGAAAAAGAAAACGGGACTCATCGGACCAAACTTCCTTCTTCCACTGCTCCAAGGTCCAGTTCCAACACTCGTGTCCCCATTGTAGACAGGGGTCATAGGCTCTCTGATTGGTCTGAGGCTATGCAGCAGAGTGCAATGCAAAGTGTTTTGTAACACATTCCTTCCACAACCATCATTAAAATTTTGTGTAACTCGTGCCACAGTATACCTTCTGTTGACTTGGACCAGACGGGATAGCCTTCGTTGTCCTTGTGCATCAATGAGCCTTGGGCGTCCAACACCGTGTCACCAGTTTGTGGTTTGTCCCTCCACAGACCACTGTTGGCAAATTCCCACCACTGCTGACCGAGAGAAACCCACAAGCCTCAGATCCTTATTCCTATCCATTTCTCCTGCATCCAGTACACTGATTACAAAAACTGATTGTAATATGTGGCCTTGTTAAGAGATGATCAGTGATATTCGCTTCACCTGTGACTGGTCACACCAATCATATGTTTACCACAGTTCTCTGATTACTGGATCTTTCATTTTAACATTATGGCTATGCAGTTCTTCAGCACGGAATTTGCTTACGCTGATTACGATTAAGTTGAAATGCCTGTAGTACCAGACCTCTGACTTCAATAGATGCATCTACCATTGATAACCTCATGGTAGTTTTGTAATGACATCAAAATATCTATGTATAAAGGGATGAAATGACTAAAATATCTGGAACCCAACTGTTGCACAGTACTGTCTTAAGCAAGTAAGGTCAAAAAATGGGATGGCATTTTTACTATCAGATGGGATGATCAGCAGCACTTGAACCACCAACTGTTATTTTGCCCAGAAACTTGGCAAAAGTCTCTAAATACAAAATGAAGGTGCAGCAGGCAGCCGGAAATTTTTTGCACAAGGACAAAATTAACTTTAATTATGGTATTTGACAAATGTCAAATTAAATGAGGAGAAGCATCGTGAAAATACATCTTGGAGAAATTAGATTTCTCAGAGGATGCCTGAGCCAAAAAAAAACAGTCAATTTGCTCTGTAATTTTTACTGAGGCTGTGTGAAGAAAAAGACAGACGTGTTTAATTAAGTCATAAAGCATGCCTGCCAAATTTACATAACCGTCTTGTCTGACACTGTACCTTACTGAAAAGACCAGAGGCCAAGTGCATAAACAGCCATAATGTTAACACTGTCTTAAGAACTAGCAGTTACCCAAGGACCAAGCAGTCTTCATTTTCAGATTCAAATAGCTAGCTATCTTAAAAAGTTATGACCAGTCTTAAAGAGAAAAATGTGTAAGAATAGTCAAAGCAGTTTATGTAACCAGCTACAGCTTAATCTTAATCAAAGCTGGTTATTTTGGTGCTGGTCTAGCTGTTAGACTTGTCTGGTGGTGAAGCTGGTTGACCAAACAAATCTTGCTTGTTGGTTAAGGAACCTGGTGGGTTCCCAAAAACACCATATAGTTATGATTTATCTTTTCTGCAGGATGGTGCCCCTGGAACAACCATGGTTTGCAAAGCATGACCGTATCACCCCACCAACAGTGCTGGACAGTTCAAAGCCCCAGGCGTTGGCCCACTTCTCTTCTGCCAAACCAATTCTCTCGCTGGACTGGGTACTTATGATATACCGTACAGTCCATAGTGACATAGAACAATATTAATAATTCATTATACACTTCATGTGCCAAGGGCTTTTTGGAAAAGGAGCACGGTCATCATTTCTAAGAGACGTGAAGAAAAGTACAGAGTTGCTACGGTAAAATACTACTGTAATATATAAAAAGTAATAATTCTACCAAAAGAAAGGAAAATTCTGTTATCATATATTCACTCTCACATCATTCCAAGTTAGAATCTTTTTCTTTTTTTCTGTGTAACTCAAAAGCAGCTCATAATGAAATCTTTCCAATACAACAAAATCATGTCAAACTGTCAACCAACCAACCAACCTACCAACCAATAAAACAAACAACCTACCAACCAAACCAACCAACCAAACCAACCAACCTACCAACCAATCAACCAACCAACCATCCAACCAATCAAACAACCTACCAACCAACCAAACCAAACCAACAAACCAACCAACCAACCAACCAACCAACCAATCAAACAACCTACCTACCTACCAACCAACCAACCAATCAACCAAACAACCAATCAACCAACCAACCTACCAACCAAACAACCTACCAACCAATCAACCAACCAACCTACCAACCAACCAAACCAAACCAAACCAAACCAACCTACCTACCGACCAATCAAACAACCTACCAACCAACCTACCAATCAAACAACCAACCAACCAACCAACCAACTAACCAATCAAACAACCTACCAACAAACCAACCTACTAACCAACCTACCTACCTACCTACCAACCAACCAACCAACCTAACAATCAACCAACCTACCAACCAAACCAACCAACCTACCTACCTACCTACCTACCTAATTACCTACCAATCAAACAACCTACCTACCAACCAACCAACCAACCAACCAACCAACCAACCAATCAAACAATCAACCAACCAACCAAACAACCTACCAACCAATCAATCCACCCATCTATCCATCAATCAACTGTAAATGTATCCCCTATTATGCTATCTTAATTGTCTTTAGGTCTCCTACAATAGGTTTTCATGTATCCAAGGTCAAAGAACTCTTAAATTTTCGTATAATATACATTGAAGTATACCTCTTTTCTCACAGTGTCTAAAACAGTTGTCTAAAACACCCAGTCTCTCTAAACCCTTCCTTTCCAAGAGCCTACTCTGCTGTGATTGGTCAGATGGCCCTGTCTGTTGTGATTGTTCTACCGCTAAAAGCGCATATCAAAGTTTCAGCTCCGGAAGCTTCCTCAGCACTTGATACACAGTGATACGAACAGTAACAATGGCGTAAGTTTTACCATATCAGAATCGAGCCCGTGCCTTACTTACTGACGACTTGATTCAAACATCATTTCTTTCTTTTGGGAGGTAATAACTCTATTTATTTGTGGATTTTTATCTTTTAAACTTTTCAGTGCCTTTCCCCACACCACAGCTCATGTTTCGCATTTGTATTTCCAACACATTCCCTTGTTCATGTGAAAAGCAGCAGCATCAACCTGCTAAATTTCCTCTATGTGCTGTTCCACAGAATACAAACAAACAAGTAACTTACCGAGTAATCCGGATTTGGAACAACATAAGATTGATTAAATGCCGACAGAAATTAAGAGCAATTTAAACATCAGAGAAATGATGCACTTCTTCAACACACACTGACAATTTGCTCAGCAGACTTCCCAGATCCTCCTGAGACTGGCACCCTGCTTCGGATCTTTTCCGAGTGACATGCTGGAGGATACAGGAGAGGAGAATTCACCCTGCTCTGTTTTCATAGCGTTACCATGGCATCACTATGACAGCTGATGCACTCACGCTCCTGCTAATCCAATGCAGATCACAAATAGGCCGCACCACATCACAGATCACATTCATTTCCACATGCTGTCAGGCAATTATTTTAGCTGTCGTTTGAATACACCAAACTGAGATTCCAGTACCAGTGTGTTTGCACATAATCTTTTCTGCGCGTAATGTGTGTCCACTGTTATCGCAATCTTCTTACATTCCTTTCATCTAGTTGTTCTTTTCTCTTGCCTTTTTTTGGGGTTTTATACTCTGTCATTTCAGATTTCTGGGATTTTGTCCTTCTGTCTTTCTGTGGGCATATCTCCAAGTACCATATAGAAACTGGGTTAGCATCATCCCTCTATCTCTCTCTACCACCACCAGCTCTTCTTCTCTCTTCATGCTTTATTCTTTTCTTTAAACTCAACATGTAAATTAATTTGACCCCATTTATTTTCCTAAAGCATCTTTTTAGTCCCATTGTGGATTATTCATCATCAGTGCACATTACTGCGAGGAAAAACAAATCCATGTCTTTGTAATCATTCATCAAAATGTAATAATGCTCTTCCTCTGAAATGCATTTCCTTGGTGATGCAAATTCGAATAAAATGCAGAGTGCTAGCATTCCCATCTCAATGGAAGTTGCTCAGCTAGGGCAGGACATGATTTGAAATCTACCAGATTCTGGGTAAAGATCTACACCCAGGTGTCTTGAGCCGTAAACGTCAAATGACTAATCACTTTGCAGCTGCAGAAAAATGACAGCATGACAAGACTTTTTGGCTGATGGCACCACAAGACTGCACAAAAACTCTGATTAACCTGACCAGTGAAATCAAAGTCCTTCAAAACAAACAGAGTACTGCTAGAATATATGCTTTAATATAATAAAATATTTTAATATATCTAAAAAAAATTGTAGTCGATTATTTTTCAACTACTCACCTCCAACCACCCGACTTCTTTCTGGTAACGCCCACTTTTTACGACCCAATCATTCCCCATTTAAAGTAAAAGTCCCACTCCATTTCCCTTTTCACAACACTGATAGTGATGTCAGGCATGAGAAATTTAGAAGATTGTTTTTTATTTTATTTCAAAATCATATATTTTTTATTAATATACATTAAAAATTTTAATGTTTTAAAATATGTCTCTTATGCTCATCAAGGATGAATTTATTTGATGAAAAATACAGTTAAAAGAGTATTGGGAAATATATAACAACTTAAATTTCTATTTATTTATGTGATTGTAAAAGCTGAATTTTCATGAATTTTGAATGTCACATGATCATTCAGAAATTATTGTAATATGCTTAATTAATACAAAACAAATTCTTTGGTATTCTTTTGTGGAAACCATACTACATTTGTTTTAAGATGAGTTGAAAGTTTCATTTTAAAACAAATTTTTGAAATAGAAGTCTATACTGTCACATTTAATCAATGCAATGTATATTCCCTGAAAAAAAATATTAATTTCTTTAAAACATTTGACAAAAATATATATATATATATTTGGTACTGTAATTATTAATTTCTTTATTTTTAATTAACTGAACTTTATTATCCACAAATGTGGACATTTTTCTTTAGCTTCTCATAAGACACAAGAGTTCTACACAATTCAGACGAATGAAAAAAAAATGCAATTAATACAATTAATTTGTAATTTTATTAAGCTACTTATTTTAATGCACATTTACAGTTTCAATTTAGCCTTTTCTGTTTACAAACATCTTTTTTCTTAATGAAAATATAGTTTGCTGCTATAGTTCTTATTCATAAATAATTTTAATTTGAGTGCCTCTTTTCTATTGTACACTCAAATACTTATTTTACTGCTTTGTGCACACTTCCTGCTTTCTTGCTACCTTTTTTAGCTTTCTTGCTACCTAGCAACCTTGAAGAATCACCCTTTCGTGATGCGATCAGCCACGCTTTTCATGTGAAGGTCACAGTAGTGCACGATGCTTGGGTTGAGCTGTGCACTGAAGTCCTGACACAGGTCATGTGAAAAGGCCTTCATGTTCTCCATTTTTCTCATTTCCGTCCCCATTTCTTTTCTTTCCTATAGCACATGCTCCATGCCCACATGGCCAACTCCCAGTGTTCCCGAGGCTGAGTAGGAGTGTTAAACAAAAGCTAATGCTTTAATCTAAGGCTTACTAAGATTAGGCTGTGGATCGTCTCCACAGAGAGAGGTTAAACACATCCGCTGGGCATTGCTGTACACTTACAAGAACGGATGACACGGATCTTTAAAAGAACATCATCTAATGTGTGTGTGAGAGCCTCTCTCTCTCTCTTCCTCCATTCCTCTTGTTACACCCCATTCTCCATCGATAATGTTTTCCTTTCACTGCCTTGCTCAAACACTTATTAGAAAAGTAAAGTGGATCATTTCAGGATTGACGATGCCCCATTAAAACTCATCTCATTTGTGTTTAAAAACAAACAATGAAATTTTAACTGTAAAACACTAAGAATGCTAAGGTAAACCTGTTAATTATGTGAAATACTGTAACAAATCTAGACATTTTATGTAATTTTACAGTAAAATTCAGTTAAAGTTTTTGGAAGTGAAAAGGAGCTTATAGTTTACAGCGAAAAAACATGTAAATTGGAATTTAATTCTGCGTGACATTTTTTGTCGAATTAACTTTCTTCTAGCTTTTTCTTCTCAGTTGGACATTAGGGTTTTATGTTACATCTTATGCTGTCAAATGCATGTTTATTCCCTTACATTAGTCATGTGACCATGAAAGTGTTTTTTTTATTTGTGTGTGCTCCTTTGACATTACTATTATCTCTGCTCATGACAAAGCTACCAAAAAAGCTATTCACATTACATCAGTATTTACTGCAAATTTAAGTTAAATCCGTGAAATAAAAATGTTTGCTACCGTATTTTATAACCACACTCTTAGAAAAAAAGGGTTAATTGGGGTCTTATATATGAAGCGTAGGGTTCTTTACTCAACTCCAAAGAACCTTTTATGCTAAAACAGATTCTATAATGACAAGAAAGAACCCTTTTGGCACAAAGGTTCATTATAGGCTATTATTCATTCATATATTACATTATTCTGCAACATTTTGTAGTTGTAATTAAATTATTGTTTATTAAACTGTTGTAGTAACTTAATATCACATTGATTTTTGGAAGAAAAAACTGAAATGGCACTCTTCGTATCGTGTTGATAACTACATAAAATGATATAAATATATACATTTTCTAACCCCCATGTCTTGAATTTTGCGATCATTCACATGCATTCATAAATACATTTTAGGGTCTTGATGTTTGTCAATAATATGAAATATTTAATCCAGAAAGGACAAAACAAATGATAATGAATGAACCCAAAAGGTTCCATAGAACCATTTTCCTGGTTACAAAGAACTTCTTATTACTGAACCCTTAAAAAGGGTTCTGTATAGAACCTTTTAGGGGTTCCAAATACATAGCACTGATATAACCTATATAGAAGGTTCTATAAAGAACTTTTTCTTCTAAGAGTGCATAGCTGCCTCCCCATGTCTAGTAAGAACATCATCCCTTCTCACGTGAACAATTATAAAGCAATTAGTTCCTGTCCTCAAATTTGATTGGCCGATCAGTACCTGTTTCTGTTCCTCCAACTGTCTGTGTTCCCAGCGTCTCTCTCTCTCTCTCTCTCTCTCTCTCTCTCTCACTATCATGTGAGCATCCTCAGACGAACAGAATGAGGTCACAGAAACACACTTATGGCAATCCCGCATTACTGGCATAGGAGCACACCGTCCCCAAACATCCATCAAGAAAACAGAGTTGTGACATCAGCAGCTGCAGCTTCTCACTTGCTGGACCAGAACTCACTTCAGATCAAAGACACAGACTGTACCGGAGCTGCCAAATTCACCAGAAAAACACACTGCCAAAAACTCAGATAGCAACATGAATAATTTAAGGTGTATTTGTTAGCATTTGTAGACTTCATTAAAGCAACAATAACGGAATAGTGTCATTATTTACTCACCCTTACGTTGTTCCAAACCTACTTGTTCCTGGTACCAAAAATATATATATATTCCATTCAATGACAAAAAGGTGGTTTGATTTGAATTGGTTTACTGCTTACTGGCCACATGATCTGAGGTTTCAATCATGTTTGTATTAGGGTCAAGAGTTTGTTCAAATCACTAACCCCATATGAGAAATAATAACTGTGATGCATTTATACAGTAGATGCAACAAATACTACTGATACAAAACAGAATTTTGATGAAATGGGACAACTGCCAACGACGGTTTTCAGTGAATACACTGGCATTAAGAGTGTTTTGAAATATTTTCAATCCAGGCTTGTTGGGAAAAATGTGCCGGTGGCGTAATGTTACATTTAAAGCGTTTTTTCATATTAAACAATGTTATTACTGTAACTAAGAAGAGTTGATTACCTCTAACTATAATAGAGGTAATCTATATTGTATGACTATATTGTGATAACTCTATTGTATGGCGGAATACCACAGCAAGTGCTTGGGAGCTCTTCGACTGGCGCAGTAATATCATCACTCGTGAAAAGTCCTCTCCCCCTCTCACTCTCCGGAGAGATGGTATAACTGCGCCGAGTCCATAGACAAATATGCGCCGGAGTCGAAGTGCTCCCAAGAACTTGCTGTGGTATTTCACCATACAATATAGTTATCCACTTTACACGCTTAGAAAAGCGCAATGTTTTATTTTGTGTCATCGTCCTAGGTCGAGTTACACTACTCGAGTAACTGTATTTAAATAGGAAAAATGTGGAGGTGTTTGGTCGCTTCTCTGCTTGGCCCCTATTGAATGAACTGGGCTAGTTAAGTGCTAGCCAAGTGTCTCGCATGCCAGAGCAATTGAGCGCACGCACTGACAAAAGAGAGGTATGCATCAACTCGTCTTAGTTAAGGGAATAAGATAGTTTCAAATAAAAAAACGGTGGAGTATCCCTTTAGAATTAATGCAGTATTGCATTACTCTCTGAAAAAGCAACTAATTGCTAATGAACTAATACAACCTTTAATGGAAAGTAATGCATTGCGTTACTTTCTCTCACCTGGTCTGGGCTTGCTTGTTCTATGTTTTGGAAAATGTAAACCCCAAAAAGGTGAAATGAACAAGCCTTAAGCTGAAAGAAGACATGCCTGTACAGTAGAGGGCGCCACTCAAACAAACCTTCAGAAATCCATTCTGGATTGACGAAGAATAGGATGCAGGAGAAGAAAGTTCAACACTCTTACTTCAGCAATAAAAAGAAAAAAAAGTAAACATTATTTATTACATATTACATATTTATTTAAAGCCATTTTTGCAAAGTAGAATGGTTGAATTGGACCATCAGCAGGGTCAGCAGCAAAGTGAGATTAAATAACCTACATAAAGTATTTTTGTGTAATTTTACATATTGAATTATGGCAGGTTTGTGTAATATTCTTAGTTTGAATTTCACAGTTTTTATTCATTTTTAAGGGAATACTGAATCTCTCAATATAAAAATTTTCTCAATAAGGGTACAGGAGAGCTCAGTCAATAAATAGGACAACAAAGAAACTTGTGTTACGTATTTAAAAAAGTAACTCAGATATTTTGTTGTAAATTTAAAAGGAATGGCCTACTTAATTGAAAAAAGGTATTCTGATTACGTAACTTGAAATGCGTCTCTCCACTAATCACTTTGGCTATTCTACATATCGGAGCAGTTCGGAATAATCTTGAGATAAAAATAAATTTTCTATAGCAACCATGGTATTTAAGCTTGCATCTGAGAGTCTTTGAGCTCTTTTTCTGTTATTTGTCTACTACGAAGGTGGTCATTCAAAAGAAGACTTAGAATAGAATTTTGTGTTTGACATATGTGTCATATGGGTTTGGAATAACATAAATAAATGCTGACAAAATGTTCAGGTGAACTATTCTTTTTATAGAACTAAAGGCATTGTGAACTGAACATTACTACTCCCCTGTTAAAGAGACGACAGTTTTCGCCCCTATGAGCTTCCATTGTATTTTCTGTACATTCAATGGAAATCTAATTTCTTTGGTCAACAAAAATCTTTAAAATATCATATTTTGTGTTAAGCAGAAGAAAGAAATGCATACAGGTTTAGAGTGAGTAAATGATGACAGAATTTTTATTTTTAGGTGGACTATCCCTATGAAACTATAGGCTATACTGAAAAGGAACTGACCCCAATCCAGTACTCAGTGGCACTCTCTCTTTGGGACCGGTCTGAGATGAGGCCACTTGACATCTTCAGATGAGAGCCAGGGTGTCTCAATGATTAAGCCCTTCAGCGGGGTTCGAACGCGTGTTTACAGCACGGAAATCTGCGTTGTTTAAGATGCTAGAATTGACGGGAAAGTTTTTCCCTTTCACGATCACCGTTTCCAGATTCAACTCTCTGCAAAAGATAAAAAGCACTAACCGCCCACACACACTCCAAGAACCCACATATTCGCACACGTGCACATGCACGCACACACACAGGCGCAGATGCAAACGCTCACTATCCTCAAGACAAAAGATGAAGGCAGTTACACACAAAGAGAGCATGCTCACACATTCACACATGTTGACAAAAAGAAGCCTTTCCCTGTGAATTATTTTCCGAATGCAAAAACAAATTTGATTGTCCCATTTATGAGTGAAACATGACCTGAACATTTCATGATTCAGCCCATTTATGGTCATTTATGTTTTTTCCACCTGTACATTACATTTTATAACATAATATAAATAATTAAATACAATAAAAAAAATAGAATACAAAATACACACGGCAAAAGATGTAACCACTAAAACAATTTCTTACTGTTTTAAGACTTCACACTCACACACAGACTAGACTCACATGGCAAGAAAACACACAGCTTTGCCCAAATGAAACCTCAGGTGACTCTCGGCCCACAGAAGGAGCCTCAGGTGTCCCTGTGCACACACTGCTGTCATCTTGCATGTGAACGAAGAAGAGCAGGCTTTTCACCTTCTGCTCTCATTTGCACAGATGAGGAACGTGTATGTGTGTGTGAGTGTGTGTGATAAATAGTCAAAAGTGAAGAAAACCCTTCTGATGTCTGACAGTGGTATCTCACCATCTGTTTCTGTGATGTTGGGTGGAGAGACACATTTACCCTTCCCCTGAAAATGAATCATTTGACCTCTGGGAAATCTGTATGTTTCCCTGGCAAGTTGAATCGAGACTTGTGTTGACCTCATCTAGCTTATATGTATTACACCGCGCCACACTGTAGATATCTTGACCTTGTTAATGTCACTTTTGTTTGAGTCTGACCTAAATAACAATGACATGAATCATGATATCCCAAACCTGACATCCAAACTGGAGACAGAGCAGACCCAAAGCACGCTCTTATTGCAAGTAGACTAACATTCAACGGTTTAAGGTCTATTACATCTTACTTTTTAACTTTATTCAGCAAGGATGCATTATATGCATCAAAAGTGACAGTAAAATCATATATACATTGTTACAAGAATTTCTATTTCAAATTGGTATTGTTCTTTTCCTGTTCATCCTGAAACAAAATATTATGGCATTTTTTTTACAAAAATATTACGCAGCACAACTGTTTTACTGTTTTAATACTGATAATAATAAGAAATGCATTTGAGCAGTAAATCAGCATATTAGAATGATTTCTGAAGGATCATGTGACTCTGAAGGCTGGTAATGATCCTGAAAATTTAGCATTGTCATCACAGGAATGAATTACGTTTTAAAATATATTTAAATAGAAAATTATTTTGAATTGTAATAATACCTCAAAACATTACTATTTTACTGTATTTTTGATCAAATAAATGCAGTCTTGGTAGGCAAAACAGATGGTGTTGTCACATTAGCGAAATTTGTAGGGAAAAAAAATTTCAAGTATCGATTGGAACCGGGACTAACTTTTCAGTTTTCCAAATCGTTCAAAAGTTACAATTTTGATTCCTAGTTTCGATATTCACAGTCGCGACCGAAAGAGAGAAACCGCTGAACAACACCAACAAATAAGCGTCTACCCGAAAGTTTGGCATAACCGCGCGAACATGAGTCGAACATGAGTAGCTTACGTCAGTGGTCCAAAGTGTGGCTTCACTTTTCTAAAAAGTAACGAAATCTCTGCAAAATGCAAAGTTTGTGACAAAAGGAGTATTTGTGACAGAAGGAGTATTTCCTTCAAAAAGACCGTTGGTTAGCAAGGTTAGCTGAACTTTTTTGACCCTGCCTCTTAAAAGAATCGGAATCGAGAATCGTTAGGAACCGGAAATCGAAAACAAGGAATCGGAATCGAATCAGGAATCGTTCAAATTCAACGATACCCAACCCTAGTCAACTGTCCATTATCAGGTGTAGCGATGCATCAAGAACCGCTCATACAGAATTCACTTTCAAACCAATAAGCCACTTTCTGTTGGTCAAACACGCCAAATGTGATGAACAACTTGAAACCAATGCGAAATCTTTCTCCGAACGGGAAATTCCTGATCACATAGATTACACATTAAAATGTTGGATTTATCCCTTCCCTACCCTGCTGGAAAAAGCTTAAATTCCCTCCAAAAATCCCAAATAGTCTCAACAATAGTTCAAATGAATAATTCAAGTGTGAAACTGACACCACCTGGTTACAGCTGTGTTTGTTTGTTGCAGGTAAACCAGCCTGACCGGTGTGACCTTGGAAGGTGAACAACCACAACCAGCATGAATGTGCCCAAAACAAACCAATAACTAAACTAATATTAAATGCAACTACTTCTAAAGTGTTACCAGTTGAACCAGTTACAGGTATAGTTCCCCCAAAAAAGAAAATGCTGTCATCATTTACTCACTCTCATGTCATACCAATCCCATTAGACTTTCGTTCATCTTCAGAATTTTGATGAAATCTGAGAGCTTTCTGTCCATCCATTGACAGCTACGCAACTACCACTTTGACATTTCAAATTGTTCATAAAGTGATTAGTCGGTTAGTCCAAATTTTCTGAAGAGACGCGATCACTTTTATGATGAAAAGATTGAGGGCTCTATCTTGCACCCGGCGCAAATGACTTTATACACTGAAGCATTTATCATTCCTATTTTGCACTCGCGCAAAGCGGGCTTTTTTCCTCCACAGACGCACGTCGGTAAACTAACAAATGAATTTGCGCTTCCTGGGCGGGTTGGCGCAAAAAGGAGGCGTGTGTCGGCGCAAACAATCCCTGGTGCTATTTTGCAGTTCCAGAAAACAATTGCGCCAATGACCAGAAAAAACCTGGTCTAAAGTCAGTGGCGCGTTGCGCGTATATTCAGATGCTATTTTAAGCGTGCATGCTTGGCCATAATACAGAGTGTGAACAACGCGGATACACTGTAGATGATTCTCTCATCAACACAGATGCATTTTACTTTTTGCAAATGATACATTATTATACGGAAAAATATATAAACATGAGGGAAATCATTATTGTGTCCATGATGATGGAAAAAACAGGCATAAAGCTTACACATTTACCCAAATTATTATATGCATGTTTAACCCGAAGCTAATTTGGGTGGGTTTGTCCCGTCCCCAGTGTCCCTTCTCTTTCTTTTACGGCCCTGACGAGAACATCGTTCTACTCGGCTGTGAACCGATGCTGAAGCGCGCCTGGTAAATGCGCCGTTAAAATAGAATTGCGCCACGGAACAAGCACATCTCGTTCATCATGCTCTTAAAGGGAATGTGATATGACGCTCTTATTGGTTTATTTCCGTTACGCCCAAACCACACCTATAAATAATGAAGCTACTCCAGACCAACCCCTTTTAGATTTGCGCCAGGCGCAAGAGGCATTTATCCCGCCGGGAAAATAGCAACAGCGCCGGGATCTGCCCACAAAGTTAATTGCGCTTTGAGCTTTGACACTTGCGTTTCAGATCGTTAAAATAGGGCCCTGAGGCTTTTATTCACATTTCAGCCCGTTCTCATTTCAAGACGTCATACAACTGACGCTTTTGACCATACATCAACATCCGACGTTTTAGGGTACCTTTTAATGTCGGTTAGATGACGCTATCTAATCCTTAACCCTACCCCAGACCTAAACCTACCCCGTCACCTAACTGACATTACAGGTAAAGCGTCAGTTGGATGACGCCCCATGATCGTCATCTAACTGACGTTAAAGGGTACCCTAAAACATTGGATGTTGATGTATGGTCAAAAACGTCAGTTATATGACGTCTTGGGATGAGAATGTGTTGCACATTTAACCCTTGTGTTATGTTGCGGGTCAATTTGACCCGCTTAGATTTTCTAGTTGTTGGAAATACTGGTTAACCCATATATTTTTTCTTGATATTTTGTGACTTTTTCTCATTTATCCTCATGAACATGCATGCAAAGTTTCAACATGCTGGTGTTTTTTGACATATACAAACATAATTACTATTACGTTCGTGATGTTCGCGGGTCAATTTGACCCGCATATTTTAACGCTCTAATGCAACTGTACCAACCCAAAATAATAATATTTATTGGTTATATTTTGTTATTTTATCTTTTTACTACCTTATGAAGCTAAAAAATTAGGGTTTCCACACTTATTTCAATACAGAAAAATATTTTGTCAGCCACAGATGGTAAAAATTACCTTTCATTTATTTTTTCAAGCTACCTGATATATTATTAAACCTTTGTTTTTTTTCTTGATATTTTGTGACTTTTTCTCATTTATCATCATGAACATGCATGCAAAGTTTCAACATGCTGGTGTTTTTTGACATATACAAACAAAATTACTATTACGTTCATGATGTTCACGGGTCAATTTGACCCGCATATTTTAACGCTCTAATGCAACTGTACCGACCCAAAATAATAACATTTAGTGGTTATATTTTGTTATTTTATTTTTTTACTACCTTATGAAGCTAAAAAAATTGCTTTTCCACACTTATTTCAATACAGAAAAATATTGTTTCAGCCACAGATGGTAAAAATTACCTTTCATTTATTTTTTCAAGCTACCTGAAATAATATTAACCCTTTGTTTTTTTTCTTGATATTTTGTGACTTTTTCTAATTTATCATCATGAACATGCATGCAAAGTTGCATGCCTGTGATTCCAAGTCCAGCTATGCCTGGAAAATGCAGATTTACACAGGCAAGCCATCAGGTGGAGCACCTGAGAGAAACCAGGGGATGCGTGTGGTTCTACAAATGAGTGAAGGGCTGCAAGGTCACTGCATAACCTGTGACAACTTCTTTACCTCGTACAACCTTGCTGTCGAGCTACTCAAACGAAAGCTGACTTTGATTGGAACAGTGAAAAAAAACAAACCTGAGCTACCCAGAGAGATTCTGAACATGGAGGGCAGAAACGTGCATTCATCAAAATTTGCTTTCTCTGAAAATGCAACAGTAGTTTCCTACTGCCCCAAAAGAAACAAGAATGTCCTTTTGATGAGTACAATGCACAGAGATGCATCACTGAGTGCAAGAGAGGACCTGAAGCCAGAAATTATACTGGACTATAATTCCACGAAAGGAGGGGTTGACAATTTGGACAAAGTCACATCAGCCTACAGCTGCCAGCGCAGGACTGTCCGTTGGCCTCTGGTGGTCTTCTACAACATCTTGGACGTGTCAGCGTATAATGCCTTCGTTCTGTGGCGTGAGATCAACCAAACCTGGAATGAGGGCAAATTGAACAAACGTCGGTTGTTCCTGGAGGAGCTGGGAAAAGTTCTCGTCACACCTGAGATCCAGAGACGCGCTCGTCCACCTCGATCACCAGCGGCTGCAGCTTTTTTGCAGTCAGTGCAAGCAGGTGGATCTGGAGTCAGACCCACAGAAAATGAAGGAGTGAACACAGATGACAGGAAAAAACGGAAGAGATGTGAGGAGTGCCCACCCAGGCATGACAGCAAAACCAGCACGATGTGCGTGAAGTGCAAGAAATACATATGCAGAAAGCACACACTTGCTGTGTGCTCATCATGTGAAAAGTAACTTCCTGACTTTATGTAACTTTTTGACTTCTTGAGTTTATTTTTAATGAGTTAAGTTTGTTTCATTATACAGCTACATTTAATTGTTCAATTATTATGTTCTATGCAAAAAAAAAATAAAATATGCAAAACAAGTCAGCATATTGTTCATTTTCCAATTTTGTCAAAACAAAACAGTTTTAAAAAATGGTTAAAACACATGTTCATTAAATCATATCTTCAGATATATATTTTTTGGAATATTTGAAACATTTTGATATTAAAAGTTTACAGTTTGAACCTGAATCTTTGTTGGTTTTCATAGTGTGATTTTTGAGGAATTGTATTGAATCCAATTAGGGTCAATTTGACCCGAACCATAAGGGGTGTACACAGAAATCCAACATAACACAAGGGTTAAACATTGATCAGCGAACATAAACAGAAGCTCAACCGAACTTGCTTGATACGCGAGTACAATACAAATTCAATTACAATACAAATTCAATACAGTACAATTCGCGAGTATATGCGAATACAAACCTCTTGCAGAAGCTCAAACGTGCTGCAAGAATGAATGAGATTGAACACGAGAATGAATGAGATTGAACACTGAGAATTAATTTAAAAGTAAAATAAAAAACTCAATTCAATCTGTTCATCATATAAAGCAATCGAGTCTCTTCAGAAAATTTAGACTAAACCACTTAATTCATAAATATTAGTTAGATCTCTTTATAAACTTTTTGAAGCGTCAAATTGGTTTTTGCGTAATTGTGTGGAAAGATTGTGTGGTCACTTTGATTTAAAAAATATCTTTCTTTGTGTTCCGAAGATGAACAAAAATCTTAAAGGTTTGGAACGACATTAGGGTGACTAAATGATGACATAATTAACATTTTTTTGGTGAACTTCAACTAACCCTTTAGGATAATCTATAGGCTGATACTGATAGTGATAATTCTTATATCACAATTATTTCTCTTACATTGCAATGAGATTAAAAAGCAAGCATGGAGCCATTTGTCTATATATTTATATTAATATTATATTATATTAATTTTGTCTACATATTTATATCATATTATATTAATATGAACTCAATAGCTTCTATACACATACAATTTATAGCTACTGTATATGCATATAAACGTATGTAAACAGTTGTCTTATTATGTATGTTTGTGTATCTCTATCTCCTAAGATATGTTTCTCCTAAGACATTACTTTAGTAGCAATTTTTCTCATTTCATTATTCAGATAGTTAACACATGAAAAATAAGTTAGTGAAATATCCAATGTATAAGATCACTGACACACATTCACACTCAAACACACTCATAAAATCGATCCCACACGCTGACACACTGACGTACACACGTGTGGCACCTCAGAGAAGTGTGAGTTTATGAATGGCAGTAAAACTCTTACTGTGACAGTAGGGATGGCGGTGACCAGAGAATACACCAGCACCGGGGGAGCTTTGCTGTCGTCTTCAGGTCCTGGATACGGCTTGGAGAAGGCTTTATCGAAGCAGAAGAATCCTTGAACGTGCACCGGGAATGTGTCCGTATACTCAAAGTAGTATGCCAGGAGAACCGTTCCTGCCATGATCACCAGCTGGAAATAGAACATGATTCCAGTTTAGAATAGAAAACCCGTTCTGATAGGTGGATGGTGTGGTTCTGGGAATAAAACACAAGCTGCAGTCGGAATCTTCGCCGGAGTGAAGGAATAAAAAGAAGAAAACAAAAAAAGACAATTCTCCCCCGTGAGAGAAGTCACAAGAAATTGTGTGGCGTGAATGAGTGAAAGCAGCATGAAAGGATATAGTGAGAACGGCTAGAATCCCTTCAGCTATGCCTATCTATAGAAATAAAAAAGCCATGGAAGACAAAAATAAAGAGAGGCATTTTACGGAAAAGAAAACAAGAAGATGAGAATGATCAAGGGAGAGAAGAAAAATAAGGGGAGGAGGAAAAGAGATGGCAATGTTGTAGAGAGAGGTGTGGGGGGGGGGGGGGGTTGGAGAGAGAGAGAGAGAGAGAGAGAGAGAGAGAGAGAGAGAGAGAGAGAGAGAGAGAGAGGAAGGGGGCGTGTGCATCTGTGCTCACAGCGGGAGAGGAATACATTGCTTCAGTACAAGTAATGCATGCAGTTCTTTAGGGCAGCAAAGATAAATAGCATTAGATTTATTAAATTTATAATAGGGTACAAAATAGGGTTTGAAACAAATTGTAACGACATGCTTTGTTTCAGAATTTAGAAAATTCTGACGGTTAACCCTAAATATTACACTATATTAGCCATTGGAGCCGTTTTTAGGACCAGCTGTGGGTTTACATTTGAAAACTCAAATTTCCCATTAATACAATCTTTTTTTATTTGATTTACAACTGAATCTATTAGTTCTTACTTAAAAAACACTGTTTTGTTTGGTTCTGCTTGAAAAAAAAAAACCTGAGACAAGTGTATTTGTGTAAAGTATTTACATTAGGTGCAGCTGTGTGAATCAGCAATGACAGTATTGGATTCATAACCATAATGTCCTATATGAAAGATTAACAGATTATAGTTCAGTGCAGACTTATACTGTAGCAGCTGATGTTCAGATTTATCAACTAAACATTTGTCATATTTTATTTTTGTTATGGTTGCAATATTGCTCACATTATCAGTCAACATGAATCTTCTTGGCTTATGAAATCATTTAGTTTTTCAATATGCATGTCATGATATTACGCCAGTGAATTCCACTCACTTAATTCTAGGGACTCCAAACTCGCAATAAATACACAAATCTACATACTTTAACACTATTTAGTGTGTAAGGCAAAATAATAAAATAAAACTATTTTATTTTAAATGTTTGTTTTTCATCATACATGTTTCCATCAGCCAATCTGCTTGTCTCCATTCATCAAGATTATACCTGGGTTGAATAAAAATTAAATTGCTTTTGCAGAGATCAAGCTTTCAATATTTGTCTAAAATGTTGAGAAAACACTAAATTTGTCTTTAACTTTCTGTTCAACCCTGTTGTGTCATCACAGTGATCCATTTTTACACAAAATATTCCGTTCTTGGCACAAAGACAGAATATTGACAGTGAACAATGTGGTGTGGTGAAAATGTATTTGTTTGCTAAAGCTATTACTAAGATTGCACACACTGTAAAAAATATTTTCATTTTTTTCTTTTGTCAAATCAACTTTGATAATTTATGTAGTTCAGATAACATAATATTTTGAGTTTCTGGTGATTAAATTAATCTCCTTCATTGTATTAACTCATTTTTTTCCATTTCAATGAACTTAAAATTTTAAGGCAACCAAGTTACTTATTTTTTTAAGTTAAACCAACAATATTTTTTTTACAGTGCAGACCATCAAACCCCACTAAATTAAGAAGTGCCAACTGCACTGTAAAAACCAATTAGTTCAGTTTACTTAATTTTATTATGTAAACTTGTTGCCTTAATTTTATTAAGTAAGCATAACTTAATTGCATCAAGTTACTCTTACTTAATCCATTTAAGTTTTGTCAACTTAATTCTGTCTGTGATCTGAGGAAGTGTACTCCCAGAGTGCATTGCGGTATGAATAAATTATAGCTTTGTTTTTCTATTTTTGGCTTTATTTTACAATTTACAATTTTATTTGCTGTCGTTATTGGTGTAATACAAGAGACCCCCCCCCCCCCCAAAAAAAAGTAAAGATAAATTAATTCAATATTTGTTGCTTCACTTCCTTTGAAATCAAATGATTGTGATTTCATGTTGCATCACTGCAATCAATTGGAAGAGAATTACAAAAATATATATTATGTGCATCAAAAGTGACAGTAAAATCGTTAATACATTGTTACAAGAATTTCTATTTCAAATAGGTATTGTTCTTTTCCTGTTCACCAAAGGGAACATTAATCACAATAATGGTGAGAAAAGGGAAATCAACAAGTCAACTAAAGAATTTTGATGCTCTCCCAAAATGTTATAGTGTATTGACAATAATATTCAAGATGACTATTTCAAGATGAATAAGAAGAATGATGACTGCAAAAGTGGAAGAAATTAGTGAAAACAAACTTGTACAAGAAAGACTAGAAGAAGAGCAACTTAAAGGCAGAGATCTATGTCTACAAGTATAGTGGTTAGTTAGAGTGTTTTTTCCAAAGCCTAAATAAACTTCTGGTCTGGTCTCTTTGGAGTCAGTCAGTGGTAGAAATGATAATTGGCTAATTCTATCATCCATCGGTTCAGTTCATGACAAGCAATTCTGAAATTCAATGAAGCTCTTGTATAAACTGTTGCCTAGTTATTGCTTCATTCTTGTTGTATTCTATGATCTTTTCAGCTGACTGCTTCTGTCTCCCCCCACTGTGACTGCTTTCATGTTATTTCTAGCTTCTGTCCCACATGAACATGAACACAAGTTTTCAGCTTTCACTCTCAAAGCTATCAGCAGAGTTCTGCACCCAGTTTTGGTCTGCTTTAACCCCTTACAGCATTTTTTGCCATAGGTAACGTAGGGCCCTATAATTTCCGCGATCACGGAATAAAAAGCACACTCTTTTTACCACTAAAATATCAGTAAAGGGTAAAAAAAAAATTAATTCCCAAAAATTCAAACGGAAAAAACGGAATTTGCAAAAATTAAAACGGAAAAAAAGGAATTTGGGAAAAAATAAAATGGAATTTGGGAAAAAAATAAAACGGATTTTATAGGGCCCTAGTAACCCAACAGTTAGCCTTTCATAAACACCAAACCAGAAACGTATTTCACGGATGTTGTACTGGATATCATCCAACAGCATCATTACAATGATTCACTCATCAAAATTAGGGTCATGAAACCCCAATCCAAATTTGCTGAAATTTTAACAGAGGTATGTGCGTTGAACACCATTGAAGACAATGTTAGCATCTGTTAGATTTAGTAATATTAGATTTAAAAATAGGGTTAAAATGGTGAGTTTTTTCCATCTTTTTTCAACTTCCGGGTTTAAAACCTTCATTGTGTCCACGTCACACGCTATGACGTAGCCGTGCACTGTGAGTGCGTTCATGACTCATCAGTGTCTCATAATTATTAATGAGACTGAGTTTTCAAGATGAATACTGTAAGTATGGAAGAGAAATGCATTGCACAAACACCAGACAGGAGGGACAGAATTAAGTAATCTCATTTTTTAGACTTGCTAATTGAGAGCAGAAGGCATGTGCCCTTGTTTAGCAATGCTGAAGAAAGGTCACACGTTCACACAAACAGCAGGAAAACAGGGCAGATGGACACAAAGTCAAATAAACTGAACACTTTCAGATGAAATAATTATAAATGTACCCAAGAAACAAGACAATAGTTTTGACGTATCTTGGGTGGGTGCTTTGAAATGCCATTAATGCAAATAACATTTTTTTTTTTTAGAGAAATGTAACATATTTGGTTATACACAGCAGGACTTTAAAAGAGCTGTCCACTATTCTGGCCTCAGAGCGCAGTTTTTCCACTCTTTCTGAATTTTTAACTGCTATGCCAGCAAATAAAAATCCAGCCGTCATGCTAACTCTGCCACTCTGTCAAAAACATGGAGAAAACTGACAAGATGGTGACAGAGAGAAAGAAATGTATTCGGCTAACTTTAGCTGTTACCGTTAGCTAAACAGGAATTGCCATGTGGAAAAAACCCAGCTTAAACCAGTCTAGGGCGTTTACTCAGTCTCCCAAAGGGAGAAGATAAACTTAAACCACTTAAGACCAGAAAACCACCAAATTAAAGGAGTAGTTCACTTAAAAAAAAACTTTTGCTGATAATTTACTCACCCCATGTCATCCAAGAATGTCCATGTCATTCTTTTTTCAGTTGGAAAGAAATTAAGGTTTTTGATGAAAACATTCCAGGATTTTTTTCCATGTAATGGACTTCATTGGGAACCAAACGGTTCAAGGTCCAAAAGACAGTTTCAGTGCAAACTGTTCGAAGTGTAAAATGAACTAATCTTTTTTCGTGTCATTTGGATCGTTCAATCAACGAAATTAACGAATTGACTCGGTAAAAGATTCGTTCATTTAGATGAATGTGTTCGAACAGGAGAGTCACGAACGCTCATCACAGAACAAAGCAAGGCGCCCATTTGAGCTTATAAACTTACATTTTGTTATTTATTTTTTAAATGACCAATCGTTTCACTTGATAAGACCCTTATTCATCATCTGGAATCGTTTAAAGCCCTTTAAACAGTTTGCACAGAAACTGTCTTTTGGACCTTGAACCGTTTGGTTACCATTAAAGTCCATTATATAGAGAAAAATCCTGGAATGTTTTCATCAAAAACCTTAATTTCTTTTTGACTGAAGAAAGAATGACATGGATATCTTGGATGACATGGGGTGAGTAAATTATCAGCAAAAATATTTTTTATTTTATTTTTTTTAAAGTGAACTACTCCTTTAAGTATTTTGTTTGTTTGTTTGCTTGATGATTTCAAATTCATATTTTAACTCACTAATTGTGAGCAATTTAAAAGTAAATAAGCCTGTAAATGACGGTAAAAAAAAATCTGGTATCTTTACATAAGTGATGAAAACTTCACAGCAATATTACAGTTTAACAATCTCATCTAAATACATTTGACAGGGAGCTTCCCACCCAGAGCGGGATAATTGTGCCCTCTGCTGTTCACATTCCTATATTTTAAAGGCAGTTTAAAAAAAAATAGTTTAAAGACTTTTTCAAACTCATGTGTCACTGATATCTGGATTAATTATGTCATCCAAGAGGCTTTCTTTAATTATCCAGGTCTAATGTAGAGAACAGTTACCTGACGCAAATAAACATGATGTTGTCTTGGGGGCTACTTTAAAATTTGCTGAATCAAACACACACACGCATTTGCAAGGAATTTGTCAAATGCTTTTATGAAGAGCGACTGCATTAAAAAAGAGCGAAACTGCCGTTGTGAACAGATGGCAAGCATGCAAAGTTATGTTCTGGATTAAGTGTTTTATTTATAGAAGGACAAATAGAAAAATTTTGGTCAGAAGTGGATCATTCCTATTAATCTTATTCTTCCTTTTATAACCCCAAAGAGCCACTATAGCTGAGAGGTTAGCTGCATCTTTTCTTTAGTATGCATTATTCCAGTGCTTTACCAATAGCTAAACGATATATAATCCTCTAGTTTATTGCATCGCTGTATTCAGTACAGAAATGTCAGTATTTTGTATGCAGTGTAGGTTGCATGACTTTTGGATTTTACATTTGTTGTTGCAACTTGTTGACCGTAACAAGTTTTTTTCTGTAGATGAAAACATAATGTGGCAGAACTACTGAAGGTGTGAGATCATAAAACTGGCTCACTGAAGCTCATGTGGGACGTTCAGTGATGCCCACACGTTGTTAAAATAACTGATCTGAGACGATTAACAAACTGGTTCTGTAAATCTCAGAGAAAAACAACTTTGAACAGAACTCTTTTGCATTGTTTTATTTTTGTCTGTTTCAGCAAGTTACTAAATAAATGCTAAATTGAAAAGTCATAGAGGCACGTCTACAATTATTTGGCGAAAGAAATTGCACTATTGTGCAAGTATTATATGCAAGACAATACATTAGGGAAGGTTTTACTAGACCTACTTTAGAAACCAAAATGTTCCAGAAAAATATATATTTTTGTGCAAACTGCTCAAATTCTACCAGATCTTTTTTTTATTAAGCTAAATGTATTATTCATGGAATGATATTCCTTGATGTCACAGAATTTGCTTTTTCTATTAACATTTTTTTTTTTCAATTAACATTGTATGAGCACTGTTTTAGTTTCTTCAGAGCACTTACTTCTGTTTCTCTACTTGGGTGAATTTTTCCAATGGATTCTTACTCTTAACTTACAACTAAACCATTACAATTTCCAAAAAACACATTGCATTCTTCATCTAATTCACTTTCAACTTGTTTTTGTGATTGGGCTGCAAAGAGCCAAGACAAATTGTGATCAAAGTAACAATCTTTCCTCTTGGCAAACACTTCCATGTGTTCCACCCACCTCTGCTGCTCTGTGGAAGTTCAAGAATTAGTCTATCTCTAGTCTAATCTAATCTCCAGAAACACACTCGCTGAACGTCAATGCGGGAACGAGTTTTCTCCCCTAGGGGACATAAGTGGGACTTCAAAAACTGATGCCTAACAGATTATAAGAACACTGGTGGCAGCTCATGAGTTGAGGAGATGGGCTAATAACCCAAAGGTTGCATGTTCAAATCCAAATTCAGACTTTTATTTTGAAAGATGTGTGTGAAAGTGGTTGACTCTTCTGTCAGAAGCAGTTTGCTAGAGTAAACGCATACCCCTGGTTCAGTATTTGCTGTCAGATTAGATGTCAGGTTATGCCGGTGTTATTATTCAACTGTTATTTTTGTAACTTGTTACACAGTCTCACCTCACCTCAGAAAAACTAACTTTCCTGTCCTGTCAGACGTTATAATAATTGTGCTAGCAGCCGATGCTTTTCAATAGACTCTTAGCGCAAATGTGTCTTCATTATTTAAAGATTTTGTCTTCATTATTTTCTTTTTCCCCACAGAAAATATTCTGAGATCAAACAACAATTAGTAGATTATTAAGTTCCCTGCATTAATGACATTAAAAAGATCTGTTTGTTGCCATGGAGATTGGACTTCCTGGAAAAAAAATATTTAAGCCACACCAAGCAATCATTGATGAAGCTTGTCAGTGCTGAGAGATCCTCAAGCTTTTAACGTGCAGATAACATATGTCCCACAGTGCGGAGATGAAGCACGAACGATACCGAGCTGGAACTGCATCAAGGAAAGGGGAATAGAGAAATGCCAGAGAGAATTTTACCAAAAGCAACTCATAATGAGATGCAAATGTAGAACAAAAGATCATTGGCCACAAGAGAGGACTGGAGAGATATACTTTGCTGCATGAAAGTGTGCTGAGGAGACACTGAGGAGGCTCTTCAGGACAGGTTAACACAAACCTTTGGCTCAGTTTGGCACACTAGCTGCTTGTAGTCTCAATATGACAACACGTGTTGCTTTATTCGGAGCTGTTCAATTATGCATTTCTACGGCAACCGCTATCAATGCCTAAATTAATTTGCAGCGGTCAGGTGGTACAAGTAGGAGCTCTCAGAAAATTCCCATCTTACAAGTTGTAATTACGAGTTCTACTAGGACCTGAACGCCTTGTACAAGTTGAAATCTCTGTTGAATTACGGTAATTATAACATGGCGTGAACGCACCTTTACCACTTACGGAATACTGTGCACTAGTACACACTACTGTTTATTAACAGTAGTATGCTACACTATTGTCAAATGACCTCATCAGATTTTAAATTAGTGGTCTAGTTATCATTTTAAAATGCATTTAAAGGATAACTCCGGTCAATTTTAACATTGAGCTTATTTTTTGTACATTTAGAGTGCTGTCAGTACAGACAAAAAACGACAAAAATCGAGTGTTGCCTACACCAGTGTAATCGATCTTTTTAAAATTCGCACCTTGATGACTTCAATGGGGCATGTTCTAAACCTGCTTTTAGCCTCTTAACATCCTTGATTTGTCATTACGAGTGCACAGCCATGTGAGTGATGTTATTAAGAGTGACCACGGTCAATCTGACTGCAGTAGATGTGAAAGATATGAATAAAAATGATGTTAATTTAGCCAGTGCACATACCTCTATTTGCTTCCTGTTTTCAGTTCGAAGCCCACAGTAGTCGATTGTCGAGTTCACGCACGCGATCATTAGTGAATATAATCTCAAACCTATCAATGTGTGGTGTTCTGAGGCCCCATTTACACGATGGGAAAACACAGATATTTCTCTGCGTTTTGCCCTCTCATTTACACGAAAACGCAGTTTTTATCACTGAAAACGATTATTTCTTAAAACTCCGGCCAAAGTGAGATTTTTGAAAACGCCGGTTTTATGTTGCCGTGTAAACTGGGAGAACGGCGTTTTAGGTTCTCTCTTGTCGATTCCAGGATTCTGATTGACTTGCACGGCTTTATCCTTAACCCCTACACTGCCGCCAATAGGTTTGGCATAATTATGTTGGCGTTCTGAACTGCGTATTTATGGGAGTGTGTAAACGATGTTATTTTTGAAAACGGAGGGGGAAATATTCGTTTTGCTAAACACCCGGCTTTGTAAACGTGGCCTGAGAATGTCAGCTCAAATGGATAGTTCATCCGAATCAGATGTTAAACACACGAGGAATTTGACATGATATTCACTAATGAACGCACGAGTGAGATCGACATTCGTGTGGGCTTTGAACCGAAAACAGGAAGCAAATAGAGGTATTTGAGCTGGCTGAATAAATCATTTTTATTCATATCTTTCACATCTACTGCAGTCAGATCTGACCGTGGTCACTCTTAATAACACCATTCTCATGGCTGTGCACTCGTAATGACAAATCAAGGATGTTAAGAGGCTAAAAGCAGGTTTAGAACATGCCCCATTGAAGTCCACAGGGTGCGAATTTTAAAAAGACACGGTGTAGGCAACACCAATTTTTTGCGTTTTTGTCTGTACTGACAGCACTTCAAATGTACAAAAAAAATGTTAAAATTGACCAGAGATCTCCTTTAAAACCCCCACAAATAAAAATAAAACTTCTGCAACATTTTTACATTTGTCTTAATTTCTTTTCAAATAATGAGTTAAAATATAGATTTTAGAAGGAATTAAATAAGTTACTGTTTAGAATTAATTAAAATAAATAAAATGTGCCCAGTATGCACACTGCATACTTCCACTTGGAGCAGAAAGTTAGTATGCTATTAATTCACTTTAGGTTAGCTAAATCTTAAAATGATTGTATCAAAAAACTAAAACACCTATAACAAACTGGCTCAATCAAAACATTAAAAAGATTAGAAACACTTAGGAATATTAGGAAACAAAAAGATTAGGAATATACTCATTTGCAGAGGTCTGGTCACTCTTGTTTTTCAGTGGAAATTGTAAAGCAGCCAGCCAATCAGATTAAAACTTTTCAAATTTAATTTAGTGTGCAATTTTTCCAGATGGTCTCTGCACAGGCTGTGGGTGATCGGAGGACTACTGAGAGCTTTAACCTCAGACTCTATTGCTGTGTCCGAAATCTCCACTCAAAGCACCACTCCCTAACCCCTATGTTGGGGGTAGAGAGCAGAGCACTATATAGTGAGCTCACCAGCATAACAGAAGCCACTTTCAGACACTACTCGATCGTCTCTCGCGCCGTTGATTACATCATCTGTCAGCTGGTGCCGTGCCGGCTCTGGGCTAAATAGATTTAAAAAATAAATACATTACATTATATTGAGCTTATTTCTCCAAAATTAAAAAACTAAAAGTGATTTCTGGCCATTTTTGTTATGCGCTACTCCACACATGATTATAACTTATTTTTACGAATCAGCGCAATGCATGATGGTATGTAGGGCTTAGGTTAGTGACCATCAGTTGTTCACTACTTTTCAAAATGCATTCTGGGATACATTGAGTGGACTATATAGGGTATAATAATCATCACTATACATTCGGACAGCACTACAAATGGCGAGCTCACTATATAGTCCACTATATAGTGAGTAATGGGAGATTTCAGACACAGCATATCTCTAAGTTATTCAATCCATGGAATGAGTGTACCAAGTTAAAAAGTTGGATAAATAGCACATGTGAAATAGCAGGTGTTGAGTTTATGCTAATTGACTATATTTCAGGTGGATTATGACCAAAAATGGATCACAGGTGTGTCCTGAAAAACATAAAAAAAGTAAGCAAAAACAAAACTAATTTCAGGTTCACTTGACACAGGAATGAACTTTTGTGCTGAAAGCCTGAAATCACTGATTTATTTATTTTTTACACAAATTTGTATTTTGGCTATATTAATATATACATTTGGCTGGCAGGTTTTAACTTTGGAAAGCCTGTGAAAACTTAGTCCCATCAAATCTCTGTGTAAACTGGTGCAAATGTTTTTGTCATGCAGACTTTGCCTCCGCACTGGGCCTAAGGCGACTGAAGCAATCAGATCGCTGTGTACGCTAACACTGCTCATTAGCAAGATTAATTAAGAGCACTTTTGAGGGTGTATGCCTCTGAGATCTGGAGCTAGTGAGGACTCTGGAATAAAGGGATGTGGGGAAGAGAACATCACAGATGAGTAAAGAGGGTCATGGAGTTCTGGCAGACTGACAGTATACTGTGACTGAGTTCAAATGATGACTGCGCTGTTTATGCTAATGTTAAGTGACTCATGCGTTGCAGTCAGGTATACAGTGAGACTGTTATGTGTTTTCTTCTGGAAGTATTTATTAGAGCTGCCAGTCAGGGGAACAGTCTTTCAGGTACAGTTTAATGTATTTCCACTCCATAGATTATTGTGCACGTCTCAGGTGGAGTGTTCGAAAAACAGAAACCTCTTCTCTTTCTTACAGAGGAATGTCAAAAAAATGTTTTAAGTTTGTTTTCTGAATTCTCTATTACTACTTAAAGATGTTTCCACCCTCTGCAACACAACACAAACAATATACACTACCGGTCAAAAGTTTCAAGATCGGTAAGATTTTTTATGTTTTTAAAAGAAGTCTCTTCTGCTCACCAAGGCTACAATTTTTTATAAAAAAAAAAACACAAAAAGCACAGTAATATTGTGAAATATTATGACAATTTAAAATGACTTTTTTATGTTAATATATATTAAAATGTAATTTATTCCTCTGAAAAAAAGCTGAATTTTCAGCATCATTACTCCAGTCTAGTTGTCCACTTCTATTCATCAAGGATGAGTTACATTGATCAAAAGTTACAGTAAAGACATTTATAATGTTAGAAAAGATTCTAATTAAATAAATGCTGTTCTTTGAACTTTCTATTCATCAAAGAATCCTGAAATAAAAATGTAAAAAACTGTTTTCAACATGGATAATAATCATACATGTTTTTGGAGCATAAAATCATCATGTTAGAGTGATTTGTGAAGGATCATGTGACACTGAAGACTGGAGTAATGATGCTGAAAATTCAGCTTTTTTCAGAGGAATAAATTACATTTTAATATATATTAACATAAAAAATGTCATTTTAAATTGTCATAATATTTCACAATATTACTGTGTTTTTATGTATTTTTTTATCAAAAAATTGCAGCCTTGATGAGAGCAAGAGACTTCTTTTAAAAACATAAAAAATCGTACTTACTTTTGCCTGATAATGTAACTAGTTCTCCCAAATGTTACAATTCCACCAATATTTACTCACTTGCATGTCCAGATGTCATTCCAAATCTGTATTCTGTTAACTACTACAAAACTCTTACAAAGGTCTTAAAATATAAAAATGACAACATTTTTATTTTGGGGTGAAGGCCCATTCTTTAAATAATCACAGGCATGAGTATTCCCATGGTGAACTTGGAGAGTTTCTATGGTATTTCATAAGCTACAAAGACTCACAAAAAATCTCAAATGAGATGCTGAACAAGTTGCCCAAGAGGGTGTACTATAGCCCTTTGAAGACTTAAAAATCTTCAGATTGCTTTTAGTTCCACTAGAGGGCAGAGCACAACATTCATGACAATCACATGGTGAATATGGAAGCGCATGAAAGGATGAACTGAGAAGTGAACAACCTCTAATCCAGTCTACAACTCACCTCTACTAACAAGAAGCATGGCACTATATATTTGCTCCTCTTAACTCCTCCTCTCCCCACAATCCTTCTGTCCATCTCTCCTGTCTTCAGCATGTCAGTCAGACACCTGGAACACACACAGGCAGAAAATGACAACTTCACTCAGATAGTTTCTACTTGGATTGTGCATGCAGACAATTCATGTATATTATCTGTCTCTATAGTCTGCTGCAGTGATGACATATTTTTGTTGGCCAACCTGGAAGTGAGCATCAAAAAATACCCAATAGGATAGTGTCAGTGATCAGGTCTCGCAATGTAATGAATTGCTTTACGGCAAGAAAGATCTGCTAAAATGAGCATCAAACAGAAATAACCCGGCGCCGTATACATGTGGTGTTCGAGGCGCATACAATACAGACTGCCGACAGTTCAACAGGGCGCAGCTCTTAAAGGGGCCACACCTTATTTCCACTCGTTACAGCTTCCATCCTACTGAACAGGTACCGGTATACAGGGGGAGGGGATCAGGCCGTGAGTGCAGAGACATCTCTGCGTGAGTGCTATTTACGACAGTACAAGTACTCCACAGCGACTCTAGAGGTCACAGTTTGACAAAAACGGAAATCCTGCATAGTGCAGCTTTAATCTTTGCAGAAAATAATCTCTGACTGTGACCAACAAAAGTTTATGATTCTTAGATGTTTTGTTCATCACATTTTCTTTAACTTTTATGAGTTCATAAATACAAACAGCAGAAGTAAAAAGCTAAACGTTACCACGCCACAGTCACATGACCTCAATGCCACCACCATTAAAGCTCCAATATGTAAGGATTTTGTAATAAAATATCCAAAAATCACTTGCACGGTGTGATATATTTCCTGCAGTTGTGTACTTACAATATCCCCAAAGTCTCCAAAGTTCTTTTATTTCAGAGAAATTCCAATTTTAAAAAGTGTCCGTCCCGGAAAAAAATGTCGCCTGTAAATGACGCAATATCCGCGCTTTCCTCGGCTATTCTCGGCTATCCTCGTTTCCGCTCGTATTGCCATAGCCATGACGTAAACATGGCGACAGACGCGGACAACTGCATAGTGAGTAACATCTAGCGGCACCCAGTTCTTGTTTTGTTCAAACACAGACCATGGCAAGCAGACTAGAATGAGGATCAATATCAGCATGATGTTTTTGAGATGCCGATAGCTAGCGTCCGAGACTGACTTCCACTCGACAGAGAGCTACGTAGCGTCCGTGACTAATTTGGACTTGACAGAACTTCACGAGTCACGACATTACAGCTTCATTGGACAGGTGAGCAAAATTATAAAACAAATCAATGTTATAACGTTAGCTTGACATGATGAAATGTTAGAATATGGTCAGTATGTTATTCTTATGTTGATCTAGCTGCTAGTTCGTATAGCAAACCAACTACAGTAACACGTAGAATAACATTATGACTTTCAACACACATTTAAATGCTGTTTAGTGTGATAGTGTAGCGTTATTCCAAGTGGAACAGCGCTGCGTTTCCCTCACAAATTTAATTCATCTAATAAACTGACCTGTGTGAGTAATCCAGCACTTGCGTGTAGTTCAATAGGATGAAATTTCCTTATTCCTTTATATCCGCGGGACTGGCGTGTGATATATGTATCTTATTAGCAATCGCAACCTGCTTCATACCACTATAATGTTAAAAAACATGAGTGTTTTCACTAATCCTTAAACGTTATTAGATCCATCAGCTTGACAGCAAGTCCCATCATTCAGCTCGTTACTGCGTCATATACATTCGCCTTTGTTATTGTTGGAAACGGCGCCCTCTTGTGCCCAACTAAAGTTACATACTGGAGCTTTAAGCTTCTGACAACTTTTTCAGTCTTTATTTAAAGTGATAGTTCACCCAAAAATGATAATTATGTCATAATTTACTCACCCTCAAGTTGTTCCAAATGTATAAATTTCATTCTTTTCTTTTGAAGACATTTTGAAAAATATGGGTATCAAACATTTGACTTCCATAGTATTGTTACTCCAAATGGAATATTCTTATTCCATATTCTTCAAAATATCTTCTTTTTTTCTTCATTTATACAGGGTTGGGACAACTTGAGGGTGAGAATATGAGAACACAGTCTCATGAAAGTGCATCTATTCCACGAATGTAATTTCTCGTGCCAATTACATGCCAGAAATGTTGTTTTTGTGTGTGTGTGTGTGTGTGTGTGTGTGTGCATATGCTACGCACTGAAAACCTCTTGGGCAGGTTTAGGGGGGAGGGGGTGGGGAGTTTGTGCGCATTACACGCCATAAAGTGCGTATCATATGCACACGAAAACTAGACGTAAAAACTATTTTTGGCGTATGAATCGCACGAGAAATAACATTCGTTCTATAGATACGAACTTTCATGAGATCAGGCTCGAATATGATGCCATTTTTGGTTGAACTATCCCTTTAACATTTGCCCTGAAAGTTTGATTTTGTAAGAGGAACTCAAAGAATAGTTTGCAAGAGCCTGAAATTGCTGAGAATGAACACATTCATTAGTGGGCAAAACTTGAATTTAAACATTTCTGACATTTCGCAGACCTTTAGTGTTTCTCGCACTGGGGGAAAAAGACAAAGTACAGCATAACCTGTAGTCCAATAAAAAAAAAAAGCATTTATCTACATATTTCACTCAAACCTTTGTGTGTCAAGATTGATTATAGTCACTAGGTAGATCCTATCATCCTAGCATGACAAAGTTTTGTTCTTCTTCTCTTCAAAAAACCCCCACATTTGCAAAACTGGGGTAAAATCTATAACAGAGCAGCGCTGTCGGCTGATGGTGATTGCAAACATATTTTAAATGGTTCACACTTCACACATGAAAATATAATCCTCTTAGAAATATGTGAAATTGGGGGATTGTCTGAGGGAAAAGGTAATCAGATTATTGTACTGTGATAATGCATGAAATAAACACTGAAGATTACAGAGCATCCAGGTTGATGTTTTTGTAGTACGAAATATTATTGCAGATATTCCATGAGCTTTAGCACTATGGCATGTGCCTATCCATAAAACTATTATGCATTGACACTTTTTCCATCACCGACTCTGTATCTTCAAATTGAATCCTGTCTAGCAAGCAGCATCAAGAACATTATCAGCACAGCAAATGCTCGTTTCATTTACAGCAGGGTCTTGAATGAGAAGTGAATTCCCACTGTGATGAACAGAAGATGAGCTATAGGACGTGGATCTGAATTTGAGATTATAATCTTAATCCAACACTTGAGAGAGCAAAGAATTCTCTGTTTGATGTATAGGTCACAAACACACACTCACATACTGTACATGTTGCCCCAAGCAAAGAATGCAGTAGTATCTAAAGAGACCAACAATATGAATATAAGCTCTCTTTCTGAGACTCTGTGATGATCAAGATCACTTTTATGTTTTCTCCACTATTGTTACATAATGAGGGATGAATAAAGACATGAATAAATCATGCGGTTTAGCTTCTGTCTTTAGCGTTGTGTTCCTCAGGCCAAGCAGCAAACACAACACCACAAACATCTTGTATTCATCGCCATCTACACACAGCCATTACAAATTCATCATTTAAAAATGCTGAGGCTGAAGATGGAAAAGAACAAAAGTGATTTTATGCGCCAATTAAGATATGGGTCTGAAACTCTACCGAATGTAAAAAAGGAACAATATATTTATGCTTCTTATTGGTGCAGTAAAGTTTTTAACAATTTAAAAAGACAGTCTACACCTACCACAAAAAAACAAACAAACAACAACTTCTAGCTAACAATTTATACTGCAGCGATATGTTGCTCAACAGACCTTTTAATATTCATATTTTTTTACCAACTGATTTTCTAATTTCCATGCTGGACCCAGGCTGGTTTACAGTATGAACAGTACAGTATTCAAGCCAAAGTCCTCATCCTTTGGAAGTGCTAGCAAAGTGGATTTGCTCTCGCAGCACCAGAAATCAACATGTTACCAACATGATCCAAACACTTCCAGACCTCAGCTAAATCACAATTAGTGTTTAAGGGCAGGTACAAAGTAGACTGTTATCATTAAAAGGCACCTATTATGCACCTTTTTACAAGATGTAATATTATTCTCGGGTGTCCCCAGAATGTATTTGTGAAGTTTCAGCTCAAAATACCCTACAATGAATTTATTATAACCATTTGAAAATGTAATTTTTGTCGCCTGTTTTAAAAATTGAACCTTAAATGAGCTGCATATCCCGGCCCTGCCTTCGGATGAGGGCGTCTCTTTATACCTACGGCAGTCGGTAAGCAGAAGGGCTGAGTGAGTGAGAAGACCTGCTGTTTTGAAATGTTATTTATTTTGAACGTACATGTTTGAATCAGAATATATAAATAGTCTCTGATCAGACCCAGATGATGAAGAGACTTCAGAAGAATAAACACAAATGAGAATGGACCAGTACGTCTCAGGTATGGTTATTTGATACATTTATGTACTTATAGAGTTGTAATAGCGTCTCCTTTGAAATTATGGATGTGCAACACACACACGACAGACACAAACACTAACGTTGGCGCAATTTTTTGAAACTACATACACATACTGTGATAAAGTTTGACACTAAAATTATGCAATAAACATTAATTTAACAACATAAGATGTAACAAAACAATAAAAAACTAAGAAGCAGTTATTTACATTAAATTCACATCAAGTTTTTTCACCATTAATTATATGATGACTTTTTCTTTTTCACTTATAAAAACTGGACATTTAAAAGCATTTACCTTAGCAATCCTTTACTGTAAAAATCATGATAATTAACAATGTAACTATAGGGGGACAATCTGTGTTTGCTGGGCTAATCGTAACTGGGCTACACCAAACATCAATTTCAAACCCTTCTGCCATGTTCTCATGTCAAAAATTCTGTTTGAAGCCTTGTGCTGACTTGCTGCTGAAGTGACAGCGGCACTAGCGCATTCTAGTTTTTGTCCTGAGGACCAGCGGCATCTGTATAATCCTTTATTCCTAAAAGCTTGAATAATTTGAGTAGGTGTAATGACCTTATACTGTTGAAACTCTTGAAAGTGAACCGTCAAAACCTCAGTTCTTATACGAGTGTTAGTGTACACTGCTCTTGCAATTAACAATACACTGACAAACCACTGACATGCATCATACAATCTCACACCACACTGAGAAGTGGGCCGCTACATTTAAAGCAACACACAGCACAGGAAAAATGAGCATAGGTGTATATGCTCTTAAGAAATCTATCTTCAAAGGGAAGTCTTACTGCAGCCTTTATGATGCGTCTATCTTCTGAGCTCTTTAAAACATTCACTCTTAGCAACAGAGAGAGGAAAAGACAAATTCAGGTCACCACAAAGGAGAACTTTACAAACAAGTAGAGCACAAGGGACAGGAAGGAAGAACCACAAACAGGAACAAGACAGGACAGGACAACAAGGCAAGAGTCTTCTGTAGCACTGATATGGCTTAAAACTTGACTTTGGACAATCATTTTTCATCCTAAGAATGTCATTTAGCCCTTCACTAGTGACTGTCAAAATCCCGAACCCTTTACTATTGACTGTCAAAATCCCAAACCCTTCACTGTTGACTGTCAAAATCCCAAACCCTTCACTATTGACTGTCAAAATCCCAAACACTTCACTAGTGACTGTCAAAATCCCAAACCCTTCACTAGTGACTGTCAAAATCCCAAACCCCTCACTAGTGACTGTCAAAATCCCAAACCCTTCACTATTGACTGTCAAAATCCCAAACCCCTCACTAGTGACTGTCAAAATCCCAAACCCTTCACTATTGACTGTCAAAATCCCAAACCCCTCACTAGTGACTGTCAAAATCCCAAACCCTTCACTATTGACTGTCAAAATCCCACAGCCTTCACTAGTGACTGTCAAAATCCCAAACCCTTCACTATTGACTGTCAAAATCCCAAACCCTTCACTAGTGACTGTCAAAATCCCAAACCCTTCACTATTGACTGTCAATATCCCAAACCCTTCACTAGTGACTGTCAAAATCCCAAACCCTTCACTATTGACTGTCAAAATCCCAAACCCTTCACTAGTGACTGTCAAAATCCCAAACCCTTCACTATTGACTGTCAAAATCCCAAACCCTTCACTAGTGACTGTCAAAATCCCGAAACCCTTCACTATTGACTGTCAAAATCCCAAACCCTTCACTAGTGACTGTCAAAATCCCAAACCCTTCACTAGTGACTGTCAAAATCCCAAACCCTTCACTATTGACTGTCAAAATCCCAAACCCTTCACTAGTGACTGTCAAAATCCCAAACCCTTCACTATTGACTGTCAAAATCCCAAACCCTTCACTAGTGACTGTCAAAATCCCGAACCCTTCACTAGTGACTGTCAAAATCCCAAACCCTTCACTAGTGACTGTCAAAATCCCAAACCCTTCACTAGTGACTGTCAAAATCCCAAACCCTTCACTAGTGACTGTCAAAATCCCAAACCCTTCACTAGTGACTGTCAAAATCCTGAACCCTTCACTAGTGACTGTCAAAATCCCAAACCCTTCACTAGTGACTGTCAAAATCCCAAACCCTTCACTAGTGACTGTCAAAATCCCACACCGCTTCACTATTGACTGTCAAAATCCCGAACCCTTCACTAGTGACTGTCAAAATCCCAAACCCTTCACTATTGACTATCAAAATCCCGAACCCTTCACTATTGACTGTCAAAATCCCGAAGCCTTCACTATTGACTGTCAAAATCCCGAACCCTTCACTATTGACTGTCAAAATTCCGAAACCCTTCACTAGTGACTGTCAAAATCCCAAACCCTTCACTAGTGACTGTCAAAATCCCAAACCCTTCACTATTGACTATCAAAATCCCACACCCTTCACTATTGACTGTCAAAATCCCAAACCCTTCACTGTTGACTGTCAAAATCCAGAACCCTTCACTATTGACTGTCAAAATTCCGAACCCTTCACTAGTGACTGTCAAAATCCCAAACCCTTCACTATTGACTGTCAAAATCCCAAACCCTTCACTGTTGACTGTCAAAATCCCAAACCCTTCACTAGTGACTGTCAAAATCCCAAACCCTTCACTAGTTGACTGTCAAAATCCCAAACCCTTCACTAGTGACTGTCAAAATCCCAAATCCTTCACTAGTGACTGTCAAAATCCCAAACCCTTCACAAGTGACTGTCCTGAGCTGTGATGTGGAAGGCAGCAGATAAATATAAGCCCATTTCACGCTTTTAAGGGCATTCCAAAAATAGAGCACTGATAAAACCTCTGCAATAATGTAATGAAATAGGAGTGATCTATTTGTCAGAATACAGTACATGGTTGCCAACGGAGAAAAGCCCCATTGGTTATGCGATCTATCAGCATGAGCTAACTGGACAATGCAAAGCCTCAAAAACCTATAGGCTATTCTGACATCAGGTTGGCTTGCATGTCTTTGGAGGATAGTGTTTTGGTTAGAGAACCAAAATGATTGAAATCGTTTAACACATTTAGTAAACATTCAGTTCCTAAAAAGAGTTTTCTACACTATACAAAACTGCCTCAGTGACTACATCTTTACATATTCATGCACTGGGTGCAGCAACAAAAACTTCCACACACTATTTAGAAGATGTTTAGCATCAGAGGAAAGCAGATCAAAATATCAAAAAGTGGCAACATAAGTTCCTGTTTTCTTTCTATGTTTTTGTTTGTCTTTTTTTTTTTTTTGGACTTGAGACAACCAGAGTGGATGTATTTCCGGACACCAGCATGCGTTTCCGGCATGCTATTGTTTCCATGTTTCCAGGCTAGCTTAACCAGTAAGACGTTTATGCCAACCAGCTTAATCTGTGAAATTTTTAATTTGACTTCCCAGGATAAATGACTGCTGGGGTAAATTATGAACAGTGTGAATCATGGAACAAAATAACAAGATTGTTTTAACACTGGGATAAAAAAAAAAGTGAAAAAAAAGTGTGAACCCCAAGTGAAGAATTTCATGTGTAAAAAGGCCTAATATTGTTCCTCCTACTACGGTGTGATCACTACAGTACGCTATTTGTTAACCAAATGCAGTAACTGTGAATGTCTACAATGGATCTGAATGCTTATCAGATCCATGACACGTGATTTGCTGCTATCTTTTTGCACGGTTGCATTTCAAACATCAGAGGACTCAAACAGAAATGCCCTTGTTCATCCAGTATGATCTGAAGTTACAGAATGAATGTTATGACAGTGCTCAGATGTTTCATGCTCTCTGTGTGCACACAGAAACGGGGGCATGTGGGTCTTTGTGTCACTTACAGTGCAGAAATCTTCAGTACCCTGCTGCTAACTGGCTGCTTTATCCTACTACAGTACCTGGTGGCCAAGATACATCCACAGATATGAATGAGAATGAACCTCATTGGTTCTCGCAGAGAACTCAAACGTGCTGCATTACACAAGAATGAACCTCATTGGTTCTCGCAGAAGCTCAAACGTGCTGAGTAACACAAGAATGAAGCTCATTGGTTCTCGCAGAGACTCAAGCGTGCTGAGTAACACAAGAATGAACCTCATTGGTTCTCGCAGAAGCTCAAACATGCTGCGTTACACGAAAATGAACCTCATTGGTTCTCGCAGTCAGAAGCCCAAACGTGCTGAGTAACACAAGAATGAACCTCATTGGTTCTCGCAGAAGCTCAAACATGCTGCGTAACACAAGAATGAACCTCATTGGTTCTCGCAGAAGCTCAAACATGCTGCATTACACGAAAATGAACCTCATTGGTTCTCGCAGTCAGAAGCCCAAACGTGCTGAGTAACACAAGAATGAACTCATTGGTTCTCGCAGAAGCTCAAACGTGCTGAGTAACACGAGAATGAACCTCATTGGTTCTCGCAGAAGCTCAAACGTGCTGCGTAACACGAGAACTGAACCTCATTGGTTCTCGCAGAAGCTCAAACATGCTGCGTAACACGAGACTGAACCTCATTGGTTCTCGCAGAAGCTCAAACATGCTGCGTAACACAAGAATGAACCTCATTGGTTCTCGCAGTAAGCTCAAACGTGCTGCGTAACACGAGAATGAACCTCATTGGTTCTCGCAGAAGCTCAAACGTGCTGCGTAACACGAGAATGAACCTCATTGGTTCTCGCAGAAGCTCAAACGTGCTGCGTAACATGAGACTGAACCTCATTGGTTCTCGCAGAAACTCAAACATGCTGCGTAACACGAGAATGAACCTCATTGGTTCTCGCAGAAGCTCAGAACGTGCTGCGTAACACGAGAATGAACCTCATTGGTTCTCGCACATCAAGCGAACATATTTGAGCTTACGTTTATCACAACTGATGTGTGAGTTTATAAATGTTTATATGTGAGTAAAAGCCTAAATTCAATCTGTTCTTCATATAAAGTAATCGAGTCTCTTCAGAAAATTTGGAATAAACCACTTAATTCATATGGATTAGTTTTACGATCTCTTTATGAACTTTTTGAAGCGTCAAGTGTGTAGCTGTCAATAGAGAGACAGAAAGCTCTCAGATTTAATTAAAAAGATTTCCATTTGTGTTCCGAAGATGAAAGAAAGTCTTACGGGTTTGGAATGACATGAGGATGAGTAATTAATGACATAATTAAAATTTTGGGATGAACTATCCCTTTAAATACAGATTACTAGTATAACATACAATTCTACTATTGGATATTTTACTTCATTATGAATTCAAATAAAAAAATGTAGGCACTAATGATGCCATTAACCTGGTAAACTTCGACAAATCTAGTTTCTTTTCTCAAAAGGGCTCATTGAAAAAAAGAAGAAAAAAAATCTTCCACTGAATTAAAAATAAACTGGACGTATTGCCCTGAAATAACATGATTTTAGAATTTGTGCCACACAGTTTTGTAAAATGTTTAACAAAATGGAAGATCTAGATCAGATAATCATCTTCACATGATAAAAGTAACAAATCTTCCTTACACATTGATAATATTAAGAAATATTTCTTGCAAATCAGCATATTAGAATGATTTCTTCTAAAGGATCATGTGACACTGAAGACTGGAGTAATGATGCTGAAAATTTAGCTTGGCCATCACAGAAATAAATTACATTAAATATACTAATATTAATAAAAATCATGCTTTTTATATAGTATTTTAGATCAAAAATCTTACCGACCCAAAACTTTTGACCAGTATGGAACTGAATGTCAGTTTTGAGTGCAACTTGGATCAGACGGTCAGTGAACAGTACCGTGGGCATGTCGTCTGAGGCTGACATCTCGAATTTAGGGGATGAAGCATTCTGATTGCATACTGATTACTTTAGGGCTTCGGGTTCAACACACACACACACATGATGCAGCTCTAATGGGCATTATTCACCATTATTCATGCTGCAGGTCCTGAGAAAAGGGTGCAAGTATACAGTCTGCAAAGTAATAACTGCCTCAAAACACAAATGTAGCTGTAAACAAACATTTATCTTGTAGGCACACACACTATTCAAATCCACAAACAAAAACACATGCATTCCATCATGCAGTCAGTTTGTGTGCAAAACTTAAATTTCCATCACTGGCACTTTCGTTCAGAGAAGACAAAGTCTCTCTGTGTGACACAGTGCCACTGCGCTGACGAACTCCCTGATGTGGGTCAGAGCCGAACACAGTTTCTCCCTGCAACAGCCTTGATCTAGAACCACCTTTCATTCAAAAGCATTGCATCCGTTACAGCCGGCTTATTGAGCCAGCCAAATGCCTGCCCACATTCACCATTATAAACACATCAGCGAGAGTGAGAACAGAGAGAGAGAAATAGCTTACCTCTAATGGCAAAAGCAGCGATGGAAGTAAAGGTGCTCATATGACAGCCATTCCGGCTGGACGTGAGCACAAGTGGTTTTAGGAGTGTGTGAATGAAACAGCAGCACCTGCTTAACTCGGCTCTCTGCGTGTAAACGGCTGTCTCTTCATCGGAGGCATTCTGCCACACTTCTCTCTCTCTCTTCCTCCTCTGTTTCTCTCTACACACTCACACATTGCCAGTGGCATCAGCGCCACCCCTCTTCACATTAAGAGATGTAATGTGAATAAACTGGACTGATGTCCCAGCATTCAAGAGCAAAGATCAAGCTAATTCATTAACAGTCTATCACTGAATGAAGGTCTGAGAGAGAATTGTAGTTGAAATAGGAGCGAAGAAACAGGAGGAAAAAGCAAAAAAAAAAAAAAAGATGCTGGGAGAGAAGAGGAAACATTTTTGTGATAAAAAAAAAAAAAAAGAATTGCAATTTTGGTGTGAAGGTAGAAAAATGTCATGTAACCTAAAAGGAAAACATGTGCTTTAAATTCACTGGTGAAAAATAACTTCAATATTTCAGTGTTGCTAGTCAATGGAATTAAATAAATATCATTAACATTCCAATCAATCAAAGCTTTGTGATTTATAAAGCATCAGCTAATAGAGCCTCTCTCTCTAAAGAACCCATATAGGATCTTTGACATAAATACACATCATTTGTGAAATTCAGTGAGTTTGCATATGCTGTGGGTGTATTAAGTATCTGGATAAAACAAAATAGATGAAACTGAAAGGCCGTGAATAAATCTATTAGAATAATGAAAGACAGAGAGAGGGAGGGGACTATGATTAACCCACTGCTTTTAGTGAGCTACTGCTGCATGACATTGTTAAAAAATATCACAAGGTCTACATGTAGGGCGGGAGGTAGATTTGCAGTTCCCATGGAAACTCAGGCACCATGCCTCACGAGAGAGACGTTCCCTTACACACTTTAACATCGATGGATCCCTCGGACGACAATATAAGCGAAATTTAATATGAGCGCAATGTTTTGAGTCAGCAGCAGCCAAGCTAAACAAAGCAGAGCAACACTTTAACTGTGCATGAACAGAATGCGTTAAGCAAATTCGGTAACACTTTAGAATACAGTTCCTTCGTTAATGAATAACTACGCAAGTAACACAATATTAACAATCTATTAACTATTATTAACTAACAAGAAACTCTGATTAACAAACTAGTAAGTAATTGCGCAGAGATGAAAGTAGTAGTTCACTATTAACTAATCAATAACTACTATTTTTTAATACTTCCCACTGAAAAAGGTTATTAACAATCTAGTAACTATTATTAACTAAAAATAAACTCTGATTATGGATTAGTAACTAATAGTGCGCAGATGAAAATGTTACTAGATACTTCTGTGGGAATTACCAATTATTTCGATTCGTATTAAGTGAAGATCATTGGAACTAACTAGTAATGACTCAAGTGTTACTACATGATCTAGTCATGATTTGTGCAAGTCATTTCAAGCGTTTGAGATTTTGTGAACTTTAGTATACTTTTAGATAATGTCTTTAGTAACACTTGAGTCATTACTAGTTAGTTCCCATGGTCTTCACTTTAGAATATGGATCCAAATAATCAGTGGTGGAATGTAACGAAGTACAAATACTTTGTTACTTTACTAAAGTACATTTTTGACGTATCTTTACTTTACTTAAGTAGAATAAATAGTGCATACTTTTTACTTTTACTTCGTTACATTTTGCAGCAATTATTATACTTTCTACTCCACTACATTTCTACAACTTCTGTTACATTTTCATTACATTTTCTGATCAGTTTTTCCCTACCAAAACGTAATCTGATTGTCCGTTCGTTGCACGTTTGTCTCACCAGTGACGTTTGGTTGCCATAGATATATCCACCCGGTCACACTAAATGCGTCTTGCATGCAGTGTGTTTGTCGTGCAATTTATATGCTGAAATTTTTTTCACGTGCATAGGAAATGCACCGTGTGTAATATACGTTTGGTTAGGATTATGGCAAGCAAAGAGGTTCAGAATTACACCATAAATTAATCGCGTTTACTGCCAAACATCGTTATTAACATATAGTAAGGATAAGCATGACGTGTATTTTGCCTAATTGCAAGCTTGTTTCAAAAATGGTGACAACTATTTAAATAATTGTAACATAACATAAATTGTTATGCAAGTACTTTTACTTTTAATACTTAAAGTACATTTAAAATCAGGTACTTTTTACTTAAGTATGGTTGTCATTTTGTTACTTCTACTTTTACTAAAGTAAATATTCATCTGGTTATTTGTACTTTTACTTAAGTACTGAAGATTCAGTACTTCCTCCACCACTGCAAATAATTAGTAGCCTAATTCCCACAGAAGTATGTAGTAACACATTCATCTGCGCACTATTACTAATTCATAATCCGAAGTTTCTTTTAGTTAATAGTAGTTACTAGATTGTTAATAAACTGTTTCAGTGGTTCTGGGAAGTATTAAAAAAATAGTAGTTATTGATTAGTTAATAGTGAACTACCACTTTCATCTGTGCGCAATTACTTACTAGTTCATTAATCAGAGTTTCTTGTTAGTTAATAATAGTTACTAGTATTGTTAATATTGTGTTACTCATTGGTTCTTGTGTAGTTATTCATTAACCGAAGGAACCGTATTCTAAAGTGTTACCGCAAATTCTTTTTTACCTGAACTATCAAAGTAAAATCTGAACTAAATAACAAGATTCGAAGATTGCCTACTGACTTACCTACACTGTACAAAGACGAAACATTTTGTCAGTCACATTACATACATTGACTGAAGTGTGTAATTTATGTGCCACTTTTGGCACTGAGGGGAATTAGAAATTACTGTTTTCAAACATGTTTTCTAAACCTGCCAACTTATAGTCCCGCCCCAAAAATTCTGCTATATTATAGAGCTTACATTCTAAAAAATTGTTGGGTTGTTTTAACCTAACTTTGGGTCAAATACTGGACAAACCCAGCCATTGGATTAAATTTGTAATTACATTTTTAACCCAACATTTGGGTTTGTCCATATTTGACCCAAAATTTGACAGCATTTTTAGAGTGTATGTAGAAGATCTTATGGATTTATGAATGAACTGTATAATGAACTGTATAAAAGATAATTGCGACTATCTCACAATTCTGAAAACATATTTCCCGCAATTCTGACTTTTTTCTTAGATTTGTGAGATATACAGTAAACTCGCAATTGTGAGTAAATAAGTCAATTTTTTTCCCATTTTAACAGAACTAGTTGACATGATTTCTCTGTTTGCTTTTGTCTTGTACCATACATGTCATGATGTGTGCTGAGTCTTCTGATAATAGGTCAGGGGTAAGCTTTGGTCTGGTCAGAACACAACCGCAGGCAAACATGAGCTGATGTGAACTTCAGGTTTACATTAAGAAGCCTTATCATTACTGACATGTTTGAACAAGGAACTTAACAGCAAATAGTGTGTTGTACATTACTTTAGATAAAAGTGTGTACTTTTTGCTGGGTGTAAAACAGTGAGCTGCTTCTACAAACATGCATGATTTTCTCTCCTGCAGAACACAAGAGAAGATATTTTGAAGAATGTGATCAACTGTTTTATCACAATCGATCAGATTGAGATACATTTTTCGGGATTGATTGAAGGATTTTCAGCCTGATTGAGTCATCAGTCTGATTATTAACTGATTATTTGGTTGCATTTATATGCAGATCTGGAAAATAAAAACACATTTTTCAAAATGTCTTGTGTTCCACAAAAGAAAGCAAGTCATACAGGTTTGGAGAAAAATGAGGGTAAGTAAACGATGATATGTGGGTGAACTATCCCTTGTTTTGGCTCACTTCTAAGGCAACAACACACTTCAATTGAGAAGGCAATGCCATAACCCATTGCAATAATCTCAGAGGACAAATATATCTAAGAAGAATGGGGATGAAGCAAGTGAAAGGTGGATTATAAATACATTATACTTCATATTTCATTAATAAAATTATCTTATCACAGTTCTTTTTTTTTTTGCTTATGCATCACATTATTAGTTTACCATAACTACAGCAAGGCTGCATCAAACAGCATGTGACAAAAGAAGTATGTCCAAATTTACAGTACTCGTGAAAGCGTAGGCAAAAAGTACCCTAATGATCTACTTCTTCCTGAGAGATTCTGAAGTGTACATACGATGGACACTTTACAATCCCATGAGGCCATGGGAGAGGATTTGTGAATGGATGTGCATCTGAAGCTGGTAGGTTGTGTGATAAGGCCCTTATATCGACATGATAATGTGTTTAGTACTGATTGTAATCTGGACATACTTCATGTTGCCCTTATCATAAGGGCAACATGGCGAATTAAGTATGTCCAGATTACATTCATACTATATAGAAGGTGTCCATGAAGTAATTACTTATTCAAAATAAGTAGGCCTACCTTAAGAGAGTGCAATTTTGAATTGAATGCCTGTGTAGGGCACTATTGTGAGCTGTGCTGTGCTTCTGCTAGAGTGTTTCAAATCAGCCACTATGAAGATTGTTAACATGTTGCCTTTAGGCGCAAGTATGCTGCTGCCATTTGTTTGCAGCTACGTTTTGCACATGGTAAAATTCAACATCACACTGTGCAGCCCACATTTTCTAGATTCATGCACATTTGCGCATCTGAACCCGTTGCACATGTCCCTGAATTTACTGCACTAATTGGTGGGTTAATTAGGTGGCAAAACACAGAAAAAAATTAAAACGCTAATAAAAACAATATAAGACTAAGTTGGAATAGATAGAAAAATAGATGAAAGGAGACCAAAAGGTTTTCCAACTTGAGTTTGAAAAAGCATAAAAAAGCTTGTTCACAAGGTTTTGGAAAAGAGTCAGAATCCATCAATGTGTTTACAAAAAATGTAAAACTATGTAATCTATGTAAACGTGCTTCATGTTGTACAAGCGTTTTATCCTCTTTGGCCTGTTTCCAGCCTGTAGTTTTGAAAAGCAGCCCCTTTAATTTCTCATGCAACTTTAAATGTTTTGACCTGGCATTTCCCTCCCTTCCATTCAATCTTTATCAGATGATAAACACTGAAAACAGAAGGGAAACTGAATGTCGATGACAGGAGGGTGAAAACCTGGCCTTGCTGTGGAACTGGCACAATTCTTACACATACATCACAGGTTTCACCAAATCTAGCAGCAATCTCAATAGAGATCCCCCAGAGCATTGCTGCAGAGATCCTAAGCAGGTCGCCCTGAACTTGCACACCCTGAATTATGTTATGTGGACAGTGGCCAAGTCAATTTTATGGAAATGGCTGTGGAATTTTTGACAGGCATGGATAATTGATACATTTTTAAAAATGGAACAAAAAGGAATAAAAAAGACATAGGAAAGAATATCAAACACACAGTTCAAAACTCTGAAACTACAGTGAAATTCTGGGAATCTTAATCCAATTTAAATGGAAATATATAGAAAAGTATATAAAAAATGAAAGATGAAATGTAAATAATTGTAAAAATAATAATAAGAGATATTCCGTCATTGACAAATACATCTTCAAAAAGGCATTTAAAAAATTCAAAACTTATGAAATGCCTATTTTTGAGTCATGAACAATGTGTTTTAGTTTTTAAAGGGATAGTTCACTTTGAAAATTATTTTTATATCATTTTTACCTCTTGTAACCACAGCCACATCTAAGTGATCTGAGGGCACGGGCGCTTCGGTCTGTGCAAGCGTGACTGTGATTACAAGAGGTAAAAACGATATAAACACTGTTCGTTTTCTCACACAAACCACTCGTTTTGTGTCTTAGGTCATCAATGTGTACTTACATTTACGAGTCATTAAATCATGTTTAATTTGGACTTCTCTGTGCATGCTCTTTGAGGTGGTGACCATAAACCTCCATTATATGACTGACAGACAAGAACGGTTTGACCTAAAAATATCAAAATTGAAAACACTGTGGAAACAAAGACACCTACATCTTGGATACCCTTAAGGTAAACTAAAACATACCAAAAATTAATTTCAAAGTGAACTATCCCTTTAAAAAAAATTCAAAGTGTTTAAAATTATTTTCTGACTGTTTTTGTCAGGCAGCACAACCAAATAATTGTACTGTATTCACCTGAAATTGTACCAACATACCCATACTTGAAATCTCAACAGTTTTAAAACTATAAAATTTGTTAAATGAAAGGTTTCAAAATGACGCAATGATATTTATTTTTTTATTATTAAGACTATTAATGGTGGTGGTTGGAAATGAGGAGATAAGAAAAGCACTATATAAATGTAACTAATTACTATTATTAAATAGTTTTCTTTTAGTCTGTTCATTTGTTCTGACAGTTGCACCACCTGACATTTTGGGGGGTTAAGATAACAAAACATAAAATAATATGTATTATTTAAATGTACTCAAAATTAATTCAGACAAAATAAACTGATATGTCATTAATTTATCAAATTATTTTAAAAGAAAATAATGCACCAATAATGCAAAATATGCACATCATGTCATTGAAGAGATTGTTAAGAAAATTCCTTCCATTGAAGCACAACATGCTTTTTGGAACATTCTCATACCATGTTGAATAACAGAACATCAGTTTTTAAAGAAATTTAAGTTCATGCAACTTGAATGCTTCCATTAAAAAACATGTAGACTTAATTTTGATTAAATGTTCATTCTTTTGTTGAAATTGTATTATAATGAATTCCCCTCGTCTCCCCTCCTCTTCTTGTCTAAATGTGTAACAGATCATGACAAGTCTCTAACAGGTTGATTTCATTCACTCTCTTTAGCTGATAAAATGGGTCAAAAGTTGCTTAACTGCACACCACATGAGCAGTTAATTTTTAACAAGTCCGAAAAAAACAAATATAAAGAAGCCTTGCCGTTTTTATTAAGAAAAAAGGAAACCGTTTGCCAGGAGTGGGTTGGCCCCACAAACAGGAACTTTCGAGTCAGTCAGGTAACTAGAAACCTCTCACTCCCCTTCAGTCGTCCATGAAATGAAATGCGTGAAGTGCGTCGAGGTACAAGTTTTCAGTGGATGTTTGAAACTAATTTCTTTCATTTTATGTCAAAACGACGTTATTAATGTCGGCTTGGCAGCAGTTGCGAACTAACCGGTTTTAAGCGTTGAATTGAATCCATAGAATCCTGTCTTTGTTTGTTCTTGGCGAAACTCCTCAGGTGTTTTGTTCTTCCAGCAGAAGACGACGCGGCAAAGTTTGCGGATTAACGTTACGTCCATTTCGGCGTAGATCTTCGCTCGCGCTGCAAACTCGTCTTCATTAGAACTTTCAGTTTTGTTTGTAGATTGTTTTAACACTTCATTGTCAACTCAGACACACGGACCAGAACATCAGGTAAGGATGTTTTAAAGCTATTTGAGGGGTGTTGGTTAGGGTTGCTTCTTTAGGGTTAGTCAGTAGCGCCTTTATTTGTTTTACGGGATGTTCTGCGCGCACGCACGTACAGTTTAGGGTAAGGATGACAGGCACATCTGTTTATTGCTCGCGGTTTACGATCAGTCCTGCGTAATTGTCTACATCTACAATAATTATCATTCATTTGTAAAATAACAAATAAGGATGGCTGAGATGTTAAAACAGGTTATTTTAAATCTCGTTTAAAACACATTTGGAAAGATACTCTTCATGTTTGCTCTACTATAGACTATGTTTTTGTAAAATCAGCCTATTTATACAATATTACAGAAATTATTTTTGTGTGGCTCTAACCTTGAGATGCACAACCATGGGGTCTAATGGGGTCATCACAGTTTTGTTTTGTCACGTGACAAAATACCTTTTTCATGCTGAACAGTTACGCAACCTAGACATTTTTTGACTTTAAACCCCACAAAAATATCAAAATGAATTAAAAAATATATCACAGAATTGTTTACAGAAAAGGTTTATTCAAGTCTTTTCATTAATGAATTGAAATTATTGTATTTTTGAATAAGCGAAATAGGCCTATCTGGATAATAATAATGTTAATAGTGTCATCACTGACTTAGTAAGAATAAGACTTAAACATAAGAAAAAATGTAATCTTAAAAAAAAAAAATCACACTTAGTCATATGTGGTGTAATTTCACATTGCATAAGTAGCCTACATTATTAAAATAGTCAACGTCTATGCTAATGAAACTTAGAATGACGTGTCAAGTAACCCTTAAAATTTGTTAATCGCATTTGGCTTGATGTAACTTGATGTGCCAAGCAGGCAGGGTGTCTCCATGTTTAAAGTGGGAGTTTGCAACACCCTGGGCTGTCAACCCCATCAGCCTATAACAGAACTAAAGACAGCAGTTTAGTTTCACAGACTAGCCTATCAGTTGTCATTTGATGCAAGGATCATAAATGTACATTAATGTAAGGTGATAGCAGAACAAAAGTGTTATAACCTGTAATAAGTACCAAGTTTACATAATACATTTTCAATATTCTAGGTAAGAATATGTCTGATACTTTGCAGGATTAGTTGCCAACCCAATTTCATGCTGCAGTCATTTTTAAAAGCGTGCACATGCAGAAGTTGGACATTGTAAGCATGTGTCACAGCATGAACAACAAAATGGAGCTCTTAAAATTCACTGAAACTGAATGATTGGAGAGATAAAGAGAATCCACCTGAAGCTTTCCTCGCTTCTTAAGTTGCCTGCTTGTCTGTGCAAGAACTGTTTACCATTAACAAAAAAGGTTTTATTTGGAATTTAAAAAAAGACACACAGAAGGCCTGAGGAAACTGGTAGCAAAGCTGAAACCCTCCTTGTCATTGCAAATGCAACCTGTTCAAGTGCTCAATTTTTCAAGAAATTCCATTTGGTGCTTTCCCACCCATGAAGGGAAGAACTTTAAAGTGCAGTTCAGGTCCACCAGAGTGAAAAGTACAGGGATTTAGAAAAGGAAAATAAAAAGTGCAGACAGTCAGCAAGAAAAAAACTGTATAGAGATGGAACGATCTCACTTGTCCATCGTGTCCAGCCAGGTGAAGTTTCTCTTTTAGCGCCCTTTCCCCTATATGATGAATGTTCAGTTTGCTGAAAAGAAATTCCTCACTGTCGTCACCATGCCGTCAAATACTCAATTACACAAAGAAAAATGATCTTCCTGAAGCGTTACTTTGCCTCTGGATTTAAAGCTGGACACACACCTTGACAGATGGTGATTAACTGCTTCTCTCTTGTGATTAAAAAAACATAAAAATAAAAAAAACATTTAAAGCTGAAGTGTGTAAATGTTTTTCCACATTAAAACACTCTAAAATGAAGATAGTTGTGTTTCTGTGGCGTTATAAAAATGTTACTATTTGTTTGAACTTGCAGGGGACCAGTGACAGATGGGGGAGTGTTTTAACAATTCTTTTAGGTGTTGGTAATGGTGCATGAATTCAGATTTAATTGTTGGATTGAGGGCTGTTTACACATGGATTTCAGCTAAAAACGGAAAAACCTCTTATGCATTTTGGCCATTCATTTAAATGTCAATGGAATATTGGGGGCCTGAAAATTCAAACTTTGAAAATGTTTTCAAAGTGCGTGTTTTTGAAAACAACACCGTTATCGTCTCCATGTAAACTACAAAAACAAATCGGTACCGCTTCCTTTTACAGTACAGTACTTACAGTGTACTTACCTAGAAAGTACTGGCTAATATAAGGTAAGTACATGGAACAGGGGTAGGTTCAGGGTTAGTACTAGTTATTACCTAGTAATTGTAGTTACTAAAATAAGAACATAGTATTTACATGGGTAACTGGACTGTAAAAGGAAGCGTTACCAACGAATCTTTGAAAACGGTGAAGTCATGTGCTTGTGTATTCTGTTTATTCTATTGGTGTATTCTATAGGTTTAAAGTGACATCACCAACTACTGGCCTGGCAGTATAATACAGCGTTTTTAAACGTTTTCTCAGATGTGTGGGAACGGGGATAGTTTTGACAATGTTGTCGTCTGTTTGCAAAAAAAATCGCAGAGGCAAAAAAAAAAATCAGTTTTATACATCATTGTCATGCAAACGTACCCTGAGAATTACTTGAAAATGTCTTTAAAGGAGTAGTTCACTTTTAAAAAAAACTTTGCTGATAATTTACTCACCCCATGTCATCCAGGATATCCATGTCATTCTTTCTTCAGGCGAAAAGAAATTAAGGTTTTTGATGAAAACATTCCTGCATTTTTCTCCAAATAATGGACTTCAAGTGGGAACCAAACGGTTCAAGGTCCAAAAGTCACTTTCACACAAAACGATCGCTCATTTAATAAATAAATAACAAAGTTTAAGTTTTATAAGCTCAAATGCTTGCCTTTCTCTGTTTTATGCACTGTTCGTGACTCTCCTGGTTTTAACGCGTTTATCAAAATGAACAAATCTTTTTTCTGAACCGTTCGGTTCATTCAACGAACAAAACGAACGCTTCATTTTGATGTAACGAGTTCGAACAGGAGAGTCACGAACGTGCATCACAAAACAGAGCAAGGCAAGCATTTGAGCTTATAAAACTTAAACTTTTTTATTTATTTATTAAATGAGCGATCTTTTCGCTCGATAAGACCCTTATTCGTCGTCAAGAATCGTTTAAAGCCCTTTGAACAGTTTGCAGTTTACTCTGAAAGTGACTTTTGGACCCTGAACCGTTTGGTTCCCACTGAAGTGCATTATATGGAGAAAAATCCTTGAATGTTTTCATCAAAAACCTTAATTTATTTTCGACTGAAGAAAGAATGACATGGATATCTTGGATGACATGGTGTTGAATAAATAATCAGCAAATATGTTCTAAAAGTGAACTACTCCTTTAAAGATGTTTGTTAGAAACTACTGTATAAAAGTCAGTAGTTGTTTAATTTTATTAGTCATTCAATAATGTAGCACATCCAAATCCTATGGAAACAAGACTGAAGGGTTGATGTTGATTGGTTTGGAATCACTGATTTGGTAATTCAGATGAAAAATGCTGCTGCTGAGATGTTCCTGTTCTTTAGGTTCCTCTCTGGGCCTGTTCTGTAGGTGTTAGACCTGCATGTTTGCCAGCATCATTTAAGAGAGAGACGAGAGAGGGCTAAAATCAATCTGAGAATTCACTCCAAAGGTACAGCGTCAGCATAATCAGAGACAAAAAACTCTGTAGGCAACCTGTCTAAGAGTTTAAAAGCTATTATTTATTTATTTTTCCACATGGGATGGTGCAAACAGATCTGCTTTGAGATTCATGTTGTTGTGCTATTAGATGCATTTTAGTGTCGATGCTAAATTGTTGTTTATACATGCAGCCTTCCAGAGAACCTCTTTGTACAACAGCCTGGGGCTAAAGATGCTTTTCCTCGGTGTAATTTTACACAGAATATCCCCCCATCTTCCCTTGCTGCTGTCTCAGTGCTCGTCTCCCAGTGTGTGCTTGGGCCGTTTAACAGCGTCCTGCTGGTTAAAGAATTGGCTAGCTGCTGGAGATGTGTTTGCTTTTGATAGGGAACCACTGTGGAAAACCACAGGAGTACAATGGGGCGGCATCACATTTATTGATTTTTTATTTGCAGTTGTACACACACACATACGTTTTTAAAGAAATAGGCTAGTTAGCCCAAAAATTAAAGATTTATCCTCCTCAAATTGTTCCACCCATTTAAAAAATATATTTACAGCCATATGGACCACTTTTATGATACACTTATGTGCTTTTGTGTCAAATTATATTTTCATTTTTGGGCGAACTATCTCTTTTAATGTTAATATCATAATATTATTAAACGTGGATGATCAAAAAACATGTGGGAAAATGTTTCTTATTGTCAGCATGGAAGTCATGTTCGTCTTACATGGAAACTGTTCATTTCAGTGTGTTTATAGCCCTTTGTTATTGTTTTACGGTGTAAGTGAAGTAAAGCTGTTCGAAATCAATCTGCCTGCATCCTAATTTCAGGGCGAAAATAGGCAGTGGTCTCACATCTCCACTGGGCTCACTGTCACTCAGAGCTGATTATTATTTCATATAAGAGAAACTGACAGGCTTTAGGAAGCTAACACACCCTTCTCAACGGCCTGCAGGTAATACATCTGAAATTTATCCAAGTGCCTATTTTTACTGGTGGGCTGTGTTAGCTTTATAAGCAAGTAAATCATGGTGAATTGGACCTGACTTGACTACGGTTAAATATAGTTCAATAAAAGAATGTTATGACTAGATAGTAAAAGTGTTTTACTATAAACGTATCACAGTTCTTCTGTAGCAGCCTTGCTTTAAAGTAGTGATAGATATTGGTCAGGCCAATGAATAAGCCAATATTTGGGTGTTTGAGATGTTGAGAATTATCGCACCAGCCGATATTGGCTTGGCTAATTAACAGAAGTACACAAGAATGTCAATACTTTGTTAGTGGGTTTTTTTTTTGGACAAAATATTGTGTGATAAAGTGACATTTGAAGAAAACACATTACAATACACTTTTATGTGGTGTGCACATTAAATATATTTTTTTCTTTCTGTAAATGTCATCTCATTTGTAATTTTTAGTTGTATTGTCAGCATTATGTCGGCCAGCGGACTTGTTTTCTAGATGTTGTCAAGGATGCTAAATGTAAAAGTTTAAAAAATTGCCACTGAAACATCATATTATTTAATAACTATTCTAATTCTATTGTAAGTGACATAATGTCTTTTGTGGTTATTGGTGTGAGCATCAGCCATTGAAAACCTATACCAGTTGACTAGTTAAAGCAACAAAATGTATTTTTTCTGCTTTAAAAATAGCAAAAATAACTGTATCTATGTTATATATTTCTATTAGATGTGTACTTACATTATCCCAACAGTTTCCACCAACTTTCAAATCCGGAGAAATTTATAGTTTAATTCGAAGAACGGGACGTTCTCTTTATTTCCGTTTCGTCGCTGTCTATGGCGTCATATAACCTTTGACTCCTCTATTTTCTCTAACTTCCTGTGAAAACCGGCCAAACCGCCAAACACAAAGGGGAACACTGGGCTACCACCAAAAAAGCAAAGAAACAACGAAGAAGAAAAGTAGTACGTATTTTCCGCACTATAAGACGCACTTAAAAGCCTTTCATTTTCTCAAAAAAGACAATGCGCCTTATATATGGATCAATTGGTTAACAACGCTCCGCGTTATTAAATTCGCCTGCGAACTCACGCTCGTGTCCATCTATCTTAGCTTGGATTTTGTGTTTTCTCTTTTCTTTATTCCACTTGTGTAGAACTCACAATGTACACATATACGTGTGTGCGCGGTCAAACTGTAAATACAAACAATTCACATTTAGTATCCAGTAATGTTTTCACTTCTCCAAATAAGTTTCTACAACATGACATCAGCTTAGATGATAAACATTAAAGTATATATATACTTATCAAAGATATTCCCTACAATGCAAATATCACTTGTGGTAGACTATAGCGTATTAAACATTATCACATGTGAATAATAAACTATCAATACAGATTTCTAAACAGTCTCTGTATTACAAACACCTATTAGACTTTGTAAATGCTACACATATTGCATACTTAAAATAGGCAATTTAAACTAAAATGTCTATCCAAAACATAATAAACAAAGTAATAGCATTAGGCGTTTAGGCGCTAATCGCAAATAGCGATCTACATAGTGCTTTTATCAATATACTTAGAACAACAACAACATGTGACTTACCACGCTGGGAATATATAGTTTAGATTAAAGTTTTAGCTGTAATTTTTGTAGAACATTAGAAAGTCTGCAAATGAGCATTAACATTGCTTTCTCACTCAGTTCAGGTTTTTTTTTCAGCCTCCTCCTACGTCCTTAAAGGGGCAGCACCCTACATATAAGCAGTGTTGGGGAAGCTACTCTAAAACTGTAGTTTGAAAAGCTACAAGCTACTCATAAGTTAAAGTAGTTTAACTACAGTCAAGTTACACTACAAGTTACAATTAAAAAGTAGCTCGCTACATTGAAACTACTTTTGCTTTTTGAACAACGTATATTATAAATAACTGAATAAGTGTCTGAGCAAATGTTTTAAGTAAATATTTAGTGTTTAAAACAAGGCAATGCCATAACAATTTCAAAGAGTATTGTTTTATTACACACAACACTAAAATATCTCTGTTCGTCAAAAGTGCAACAAATAGCCTACAACATTGCAAGAACGAAATATACATCCAACGTAAATTGCATGTAGAACATTTTCTCAAAATTACTGATTGAACTTGGACAAATAAGGCCATGGGTGATTAACGTTAGTTGTTTCTCCATCCTCCAAATCTGCCGTCACGCTCTTGCTATATAATCATAATATGGGTGTGTCAACCCACTTCTGTACGTCAGTGAACCGTTAGCCGCAAGATGCGCGATTAAACAACAGGGGGCGGTAATGAAAAAAATGAGTTTGTAATCTAACTAGAAGAAGAATATCCTTGCATCGCGCTGATTCGCGCAGGCTCGACAATGTAGCAATGTAGCTCTTGCTTGCGCTACACTGCTACGTGCTGCAAAAAGTAGTTAGCTACTGGAAAAGCTACACTGTTTAAAAAGCAACTGAGCTACTGCCAAGCTACTGAAAAATGTAGTTAAGTTAGTAGCTATGCTACTTGTAGTTAACTACTCCCCAACACTGCATATAAGTCAGGTTATATGTGTAAATCACGTGCCCGCTCACGAGTGCTCACTCTTAACAGACACACGGTCCCCGGTGCTGCTCGCACGTCACAGAATGTTCATCAAGTTCACAGTAAACGGGTCGTCTCATTTAAAACAGCCAGCTGTTGCTGTCAGCGAGCTGCCGCACATTGAATACTCATATGAGTCAGGCTGCGAATGTAAGTTACGTGCCTGCCCCAGCGCGCTCACGCTTACTGAATAAACGCCTCACCTCCGGCACCGCGCACTCGCTACATTCCCTTTAGCCTTTTGCACATCTAGCAATAACGCAAACCCAGTCAAACGTTTGACTGCAGTAATCTTATGCGCCTTATAATCCGGTGACAACAACACCTGTGAGCCCACGCTCTTTCCCGACGTCATCAAAGTACGTCTTTTGTTATTATTTTAAATGAGTGACCCCTGGTGGCCAAAAATTACATACTGTATGTTTAAAGGGTAACTAAACCCCTGGACCCCATAAAAAATGCTGGAAAAGTGGGAAGAGCCCAGTGGAGAGGGGCGTGCACCTGAGACGCATCTCTTTGTATGGAACTTGCTTACGTCACCAACAACCGCTGTGTCACGTACCACCGCAAACATCCAATAGGAAAATTCAACTGCAGTAGTCACCATTCAACCTGAAGAGGGCGGCACTAAGACGTTTTTACACCATATATTGTACAAATAGAACACTTTATAAACAAATGCCAAAAAAGTTACTCGAATCAATGACTGGTATTAATAATAAAGATCCATTCTTACAGATCGTTAACTAAAAAAAGTTGGTTAAGTGTTTAGTTACTCCTTAAGAGAACCAGCCACCTTTAAGACCAGCTCACACTGCACCAACAAACGACGACCAACGGCAATAGACACTTTTTCGGATTTGGATTGGTGTGTTAGCCTTGTCGTGTCTGTTGGCTTTGTTCAGTGCTTGTTTCGTTTGGGATGTCTGAAAAGTTTCGTATTGTAATCTGGTGATTGTCCGCATTGGCCGCCATCTGTTGGTGCAGTGTGAATTGCCCTTTAGACCAGGGGTTGATTATACCATCAAAATACTTCATCTAATAATCATAAAGTGTATATCTGTCAAAGAAAGATCAAAAGACACTGTGTTGAACTTCCAAAATTTTCAATGAATAAGCCTCATGAAGAGGCTATAAACCCTGCAGATGCTCAGATACCCTGCAGAGCGTGAAGGATATGAGGTCACAGCTCTTCTGTCATCTGTGCCGTATGGAGCTGGGAATTAGCAATGAAAACTATGAATATTTTGAAAGCAGTCTTGCTGTTAGAACGCTACCTGATTAATTTCCTATGCTTGCATGAAGGGCAGATAGGGATGCTTGTAATTATTTATGAACAGCAGTGTGATATTATTTATATTCAGCTGGTGCTGTTAAAGACATTCCTAAAACACTCAAATGTACTGCTGTGAAATGCTTTAAATGAAACTTTGGTGTACCTTGTTTGCACATTTTCTGACTGGATATTGTGCTTTTTTGTTCAATATACTAAATCATGTCGGGGAACTCTTTTCTCTTCTAATTTCCCACTAATTATCTGTTTAAAGTTGTTTACTTCAGCTGCTTTATTGACTCGATTGTGGAATCCCTTCAATGTTTTCTGACCTTTCTGACTACCTCTTTATCCCGATTATCTTGTTGACATGCAACAAAGGATTGCAGGATAACCCTATGAGATGCTGTCCACATTTCACACACCCAAGTTCATAAGAGCAGTAGTGTTGGTAAGACTTCCCGCTGTGTAGTGTGTAGTTTGATGTTAGTTACCCTGTAAAGTGGGTTGAGCTGTTAGGCATAATTAGCCAGTGCTGTCAGTCAAAGATAACTCAAGCTCACTTTAGTAGTTTGACTGTGCATGATAAAAGAAAACTTCAAAGAAATGCAAAAACATCTTATTTCTTTATGCATATAACTTTTTTTAAATAAACAAATACTGAGTGCACCTAAAGGAGTGCATATGTACTACATTTATAAAATACAGTTATACAATGGTATCTTTTTGCACTGCGGTGATTAGAATTGGGGGAGATAGTGTGCCTAATCATTATTAAAATAATGTCACAATTAAAGAATTGTTACTAGCCCCCTTTCCCTTTAGATTTTGAGGTAATAATACAACTATACATGCATAAAAAAAGTGTTAAAATGAGTACTTGTATTATCACATTTTGAGCATCACTTTGTGTTGACTGTTTCGGTTGTTTCTGTGATTTCTAACTGGTTTTAATTTGTCTTTGCTAATTCAAGGGCATCATAGAAGTACATGTGTGTTAAACATTAGAAACTTAATCCACGGAGACAAAACAATGATTCTGTGCTTCTTGGTAACAAAGGTCAGTTTTTGTTTTTTGTCTGAAAAAGTTAATCTATTAGGGAAATGATGGATAACACTAATGTAGAAGTACCTAACCCGATTAAAGGAGTAGTTCACTTTTACTTCAACTTTTGCTTATAATTTACTCATCCCTACTGTATGTCATCCAATGTCTCACGTCTTTCTTTCTTCAGTCGAAAAGAAATTAAGGTTTTTGATGAAAACATTCCAGGATTTTCTCCATATAATGGACTTCATTGGGAACCAAATGGTTCAAGGTCCAAATGAGAGTTTCAGTGCAGCTTCAAAAGAGATTTAAACGACACCAGACGATGAATAAGGGTTTTAGGACCCTTCGAGTCATGACTCGAAAAAAGATTCGTTCATTTTGATGAACGTGGTCGAACAGGAGAGTCACGAACGCTCATCACAGAACAGAGCAAGGCGAGCATTTGTGCTCATTTTTTATTTATTTTTGAAATGATCGATTGTTTCGCTAGATAAGACCCTTATTCATCGTCGTGGTGTCGTTTAAAGCCCTTTGAAGCTGTATTGAAACTCTCATTTGGAACTTAAACCGTTTGGTTCCCATTGAAGTCTATTATATGGAGAAAACCCTGTAATGTTTCATCAAAAACCTTAATTTCTTTTTGACTGAAGAAAGAAAGACGTGGACATATTGGATGATATGGGGGTCAGTAAATTATCAGCAAAAGTTTTTTTAAAAGTAAACTACTCCTTTAAGTCTAAACTTGCCATGAACTATAGAACGTGTCCCTCAAATATGATTGATTGGTTGATTGGAATGGTTGTTCCAGGATTAACAAAGATGTTGATCCAGGAACATGTTGTACTTGGTGAAATCAGGTTCACCGTTCATACCAGACCTGAGGCTGAGCAAGACCCAATTATTGCCATAACCTTTGCTTTTTAGAGACTACATTAGCTACTGCTACACCCAATCTAAATAGCTATTTGGCTATAACATGCACTGATTAATTAAATTTATGGCAGGGAACAGTAAATCAAGTCTATTTTGATTTCATGTTGACTTTACAAACTAAAATGGGAAAGGGGCATTTCCATCTTCGGTTGTGATTTCCCACAATTACCAACTCATTACTGCATTTGATTGGACTGACAGAGCAGATTTGTGTATTTAATTCAGCATATGGGCTGAAAGTGTTCCTTAATTACCACAGAAATGTCCCACATATTCATCCAATGGACTACATGATTATTGCTAATGGACTATTAGTGCAGTATGTCGCGTATAGTTTGCTCAAATTGCTCATAGTAGGTGCACATGATTCTATCTTCACAGTATTGTAGGAAAGAAGGGCACATCTCAGAGACAATTTCAGCAGCTTAAACTGAAACAAGGCCATCTTTAAGTGGACTCAAGTATGTGAGGAAGGTCAATAATAATGTTTGACAGAGTGTAATGACATGATTGAAGAACTGCATGTTCTCCAGGTCCTGGTGCTAAAGCGTGCTGATGGCAATCGGTGTGTTTGGTTTAGGCAGGATTAGGCTAGTCTCGCATTCTTCCCTAAACCTCTTTAAGAAAATCACTAATCCCAGACAACAACAGCAACATGCCGTTACATGTCATCTGGCCTGCTCATCTCAAGAATATCTGAAGAAATATCCTAAAATTATTCATTATGAAATAATCAGGTGGGAAAGTGTGCTCTCAGTCCCCGTTGGGGAAAGAGTCGTTTAATCATTGATCATGGCTTACTCACTCTTTGTTTATTAAAGTCAAAATGAATGATTGACATTGGAGCTTAAAAGAAGTTTTCAAAAGTTTTAGTAACCTTAACCTATCTTCATGTATATATTTCTTGTGTTAAGCTTTGTGCTTTTTGCAGCACGTTTCTGTATTTAGTTGCATAATATTTTCAGCGCGTTTCTATTAGAGCCCGAACCGATAAAAGGATTTTGAAGGCCGATACCGATACAAATATTTTTTGGTTTTAAAATCCGATATGCCGATATATCGGCCGATATATATATATATATATATATATATATATATATATATATATATATATATATATATATTTTTTTGAAACGCGCAACAAAACATTAACAGATTTCCCTAACATTAGTTATTTGTAGTTATTTATGAGTTTTAACTAAAATATTATGATCATGCATTTTAAAAAGAAACTTGTTTCTTTTATAGTCACAACAGAACAGACTGATGATAGTGGCATTAGCTAGCTTTGTGATTAGCTAGTCTATGATTAGACAATTTAGCAATGGATAACGTCATACTGCAAAAAGTAAAACATACATTTTCAATATAACAGGCCAAGGAGAGATGATTAGTCTTATTGCTATAGCTGTCACGCGCTATTAAAGAAATACTTCAGTCACATATGTCAAAAGTTAAAAGGACAGTCAGTCAACTACACTGTAACAACATAACGTAATTATTACTAACTAATTCCGCGACTGATGGGGATGTTCTTTTAATTGTTATTCAAGCAATGAATGTCTCGTGACCAACTCAACGAGTGTTGCCAACAGGGACGGTGTAGAGTGCCCTCTGGTGGACAAACTATACAACTCCAACACTCATGACATGGTTCAAGCGTGTTTCATCCGTTGTATTTTTTTATTTTTGAAATATTAATTTATCGGCCATTATAACTGCCGATACCGATAATTTGGAAAATACCTAATATCGGCCGATAATATCGGCATGCCGATATATCGATCTGGCTCTAGTTTCTATAATATTTAACATTTATAAATTTTTTATACGGTACATTGTAGTGTTTTTTATTCCTAAATTCACTGGTTGCATTTAAAATGATTGCTTTTGATTTTTGTTTTATTTTAGACAAGATAATATCACATTTTGATATTGGTCATTCATTGGTTATCATTCATAACATGAAAATAAATGTGTATCTCTTGATAAAATCTTGTGCACCTTGACTTACTGAAATTGTGTAGCAGCCAGCCAATCAGATTGAAACTATCGGTATGTGGACATGCTGTCTGAGGACAAGACTATAATTTTGCAATATTACTGGGTGGGTTTATAGTTGTAGGAAAATGCCCAGAAAAGTGTTGGTGAAACAGAAGTTCACTTTAACACGTTGATGTTATCTGAGGCCCACGTATCAGCAATAAACTGATTGAGCACAGGCACAACAGTGACGCTGAAAAGATAAATAAATAAAAGCTTCATATATGTGCTCTCAGGTCTCCGTATCAGAGTGTTTTTGGTGACGTGCCCTTTAATGCCTAAAGCCCCAAGGCGCTGTCAGGGCCCGTCAGAACAGGTGCTCACCATCTGGCTGTCTTTTGTACCTGCTTTTTTACACCTTTGAATTTGGTTAGTAAAGTTCAAAGATTTTACAGTCTAAATAGACTGTATCATGTTCTGTTCACATACAGTACAAGTTACGTATACATTCAACATGAGTGACATGCTCATGGTGTTAGTGCTTAAACTTTTGACATGTAGTGTATAACTTTTTTATATATATATAAAAGGTCTCAATAAAAGTCAAATGCTGCCTGAACTGACAAAACTACAAACAGAACACTTTTGTGTTAATATATCCAGTTTGACACACCTCATTAGTTAGTTTGTTACTAAGCTAAGGCCATGTGTCCACCAAAGCGTTTTTAGCCAGCTTAAAAACTGAAGACGCCGTGCTTTGAGCGCTTGAGAGGGTTTTGGCGGTGCAACGTTTTTTTCTGTTGAGACGTAATTTTGCTATACAGAATATCCACAGCACAGTTTACTTGTAACTGATATCGTAGATAATTTGTTTCATACTAAAAATTATTTTTCACCTATTTTGTTCGGTTAGCTCTGCTGGTTGATGTCGTAAAAATATTGTGACAGTTGGTCTAGACTGGTTTAGTCCCGCCCCTCCTCCACTGTGATTGGACGGCTGGGTAAGAAATGACAGTGATAAGCGCTGCGTTTTATCCAAAGTTGAAAATTTTACTCGTTATGCTCATGGCGTTCAAAAAAGGTGGCGCTCCCATTGAAAACTTAAAACATACGCCAGGTGCGTGGAAAACGCACACACGGCCTAACGATTAATCTGTCAGGCACAAAGCAAATTGATGCTAAAAATTACAATGCATGCAAATTTAGAATGCAATATTTTTCTTGCTTCATCCACCATTTTTATTTTTCACTGAGCTATGCACTGACGACTTTGTAAAGATACATGTGATGCTGCCCAAGATAACTTAAAGGTTGCATAATTATGATGTCAAGTTTTGTAACAATCTTTGCTTTGTGAGCATGCATCCATTATAATGCCTTTTATGCAAGAGAGCTTTTCTGTATGGCAACAACTGACTTTTTTGCCTATTTTTACTCCTTGTGAGGAATTTTAGAGGGAATATTGGAAACATGTTAATACTTGACTAAATGTGCACTTCAACATGAGAAGTCTGAACTAAGAACCTCACTTCACACTGCAATCCAGGTAACTAAACCAGCTCTTTAACATCCCAAAAGTGTGCCAAACATTTTTTTTCATCAAGGTGCAAGCTAAAACAAGCCTAATTTACATGAAAGGTGATGTGTTTGCATGGAAATAATGACTTTATTGGCACTGAAATAGAACTGCACCAAGCAAATTTCAATAATGTCTGGTTAAACTGGATTGCGGGTAGGTAGTGAATAATTCATTAAAAAAAACTTCCTATGTGCACAGTTCAAAAGAACAGTGAGATGAAATGAGTTTATCACTCAAATTTTACTCAGTCTTTTTGTACTTAACAGAAAACAGTTACATGGACTCAATATTATTTATGTCTAGCTGAACTTAAACTGAATGAGTTGCTGCAGATTTCTAGCTTTCTGTCAGACTGTATTCATGTTGAAATTAAGTGTTATTTTGTGTTTTTGCACAAGATTAATACTGGAGATACGTGTACATATTCTGCAGGTTGCTTAACTGTATACACATGCAAGTGTATATAAATAGTTGCCTTGCTACTTGCATTAGCAGCACTTGCTAATGTGTGAGATAGTAGTTAGTAGTGAATGAGCTTGTAAATAACTGCAAAGAATTGAGGTATGTTTATGCAATTTAATTGCATAAACATTTATCCAGTTAAATTGTAATTTATTATTTTTTAGTACAAACTCAAAATGTAAAGTTGTGCTAACTTAAAAGGCAGGGTAGGTGATTTACTCCAGAATATATTTTTTTGCTGGTTGAAAGTCTCTTCTGATAGCAAGTTAAGTGGTTTAAATGTATTTATATATACATGTATTTCATTTGTAAAAAGCTTAGGACCCCAAAATGTCCTGTCCAATCATTGTAATTGGTCCGAATGCAATGATATGATGTCCTACCTGCCTGTCAATATATGTATTTCCATACCTCACACGTCAATCCTCCTAAGCGAAAACAACAAGCTAATCGGTAACGCTTCCTTTTACAGTCCAGTTACCCATGTAAATACTATGTACTTATTTTCAGTAACTATAATTACTGGGTAATAACTAGGGATGGGCATTTTTCTAAAATATTGCATTCCAATATTCGGGCTCATAAAAATCGAATATTCGAATATCCGTTTATTTAAATTATGTTTAACGAAAATACGTTATTTTTAAGTTGTTTTTTTTACGTTTTTGTCACCATTTCTGGACAAGCTTACAATTAGGCAATACACAACAAGCTTACAACAGTAATTAAAGTTTTCTTTTAGTTGAAAACATTAAACAGTAGGCCTATGAGTAAACAAAATATATATATAAAAAAGCATTATTAAAAGCATGCTCAAGCAGCGCGAGCGGAAAAAAACCCTAATAAAGCAGATTGCGTCAGATATCGTACAGAACGTACACCATACACACGAGTCAGCAAATGACTGATTATCGTGTTTATATTGTTTCACGTTTATGTTGAGAAAAACAATAATATCTAACGTTACATGCAGGGGCGTACCCAGCACTTTATGCTCGAAGCTGAGAAAAGACGCCGCGCTGACAGAAGTTTCAGAGACACAAAGAGAACGGTGTTTCTAACACCACTTTGCATTTTCTGTTCTTAAACCGGTCTCTCCAACGAAACCTAAAGGAAGTATGTCTCAAAATCATTTTGCTATTATAAGTTAACATCTTTGATCACGCGGGTCCAGCTGCGCTTACCTGCAGTTGTGATGCAATGATGAACAGCTGTCTTTCCTCACTCGACTGTTTGGATTTCATGTGATTTCTCATGGTGATGATATCATAACTCAGATTAATTAATTAATTTGATCAAAAGTAATTCCGTTTAGTAAGATCCTTTTCAAGTAACGTTAATTCCAAACTTCGCGAGGCAGACGACAACATTATGTGATCAAATACAGACAACTTGTTAACACACTCCACAGCGCCATCCAGTGCATTTAATTGTAACTGCGAGTTAGTTCTTTAGGATTTATCATGGACTCACTGCATTTACGGCCAGCAAAGCAACGTATTCAAAATTCGAATAGTATTTTATTTTTCTAATAATAATTACATATTGAATATTCGAAAATTCGAATATTCGTGCACATCCCTAGTAATAACTTAGTACTGAACCCTGAACCTACCCCCTAAATCCTACCTTTGTTCCATGTACTTACCTTATATTAGCAGTACTTTCTAGGTAAGTACACTGTAAGTACTGTACTGTAAAAGGAAGTGTTACCAGCTGAATCTACCACACTTAATCTCTTAACGTTCACGCCGTAATTTGGAAGAGACCTGTGACTAGCGTTTCTTGCACTCGAATTTATGTTTCAATGTCAACACTATCAATGCTGAAATGAATCTGCAGCAGTCAGGTGGTACAGGTCAGTGCTCTTTAAGTTGTTTATGTTCATTATCCTTGCAATGTAATGTTCTTTGAGATGTTTAACGCCGTCTCTTGTTTTGTTTGCTCCCTATTGTATGCGTTCTTGTGTTTTGAAGAAGGCGTGGCTTAGGAAATGCTCTAAAGTGAGGGTGGGATCCTATGTTTTCAAAGCTAGCTTGCTATTGCTAGCTTATCTGAAAACTTGCCTATTTCAACTTTAATCTCTGTATTTAATTACATCAATTTTTGAGTTCTGCTGACTTGCTAGGGTTTACAGTGTAGTGAAATCTCCTCAGACTGTTCACCCAGTTTAACTGCATCATTAAAAAATAGCATGAGAGAAATATTTGACTGAAAAAACCCTTAGTAGAAACATAGCTTGGAGGTGTTTTTTTTTATTTGGAGACAGAGGATTGAATTTAAAACAGACCAAAAAGCAAACAGAATCTGGGCATTTCACCAGAACATTGAGAGTGAGGAAAAGGGAACATAGAAGACACACATTCCTGTCCTTGATAGGGCTCTTCCCTTCCTCTGTGAATGTGTGTGTGTGTGTGTCCTAAAAAAAAGGGAAATAAAAAGCACAAAACACTCTGTTTTTCGCCCTTCGAAGTCTCAAGCATGGGAGTACTCATAAACAAACATTTTAGCCATGCCTTTGCAGCATGAATTTAAAAATTTGACAATAGGCTTCATGTCGTAACGTTGAGATGAACAAACAGGAAACGCGTCTCATTGCATCCACTTGTCGGAGAAAGTTTTTACAACAGTATAAACTGATGGTGATATCTATTGAGGCAATCAGCTAATCTAGTTCCTTTTTTGCCGTTTTAATTTATTTAATTTATCTAAAAAAACTTCAATATCAATCTGCAAATGCGACTGGACATCGGTTATGCTTATCTTTGCTCCTTTTTTAACCAAGCACATACAAAGGCCTGAATCAGAAGCGATGCAACCATTCAGTAAACACGAGCGATGGGGAAACCTAATAAAGCCCTTTATTATTCAAGGCACCTGACATCTGTTCTGTCATGGTCATATCAGCATCTGACTTTCATGCACATGCACTTTGCACGCTGGTGCCTGCAGTGGTGTTTGTGGTTATTGTAGTCATGACTGAGAAGTTGCATCTCTATCCGTGGCCTTTGCTCACACGTGGCTGCGTTTCTCGCAAGCTGTTCAAACAGAGCTTAGTAGCTTTGCTTGATAAAGAATTTAAAAGTCTCTTAAAATAATCTTCAATTATAATCGATAGTGGATTTGAGGGAGGTTATGGCTTCAGATCATAGACGGCCCAGAGGGTGACATTTTGTTGAACCTGCCAGAGATTTGACAACTTACAGCAGCATTAAAGCGCATTTGGTTGCACTGTTGCAATATGAAATCCTCTTATGAATCAGAGGATTTGTGGCTTTTCCAAGTTTATAATTAGCTGAACTGTCATCTTATGCATTTTGATGAGGACTGACCTTTCCTAATGAGCATTCATTTCCTTTTCTTTTTTCTTCAGTCAAGCATTTCCTGCACACTCCGACAAACATCCTTAAATTGATTAAGAGAAGCATGTTCAGACATCCTAGTGCAAGTCACCGAATATTTGAAACATTCCAGCTGACACCTGGAATCCACCATGAAATAAACTCATGCAGTGTTAAACCTCAAGTTAAGATCTCACCGGCTTTGCTGTTAAGCTGATGGATAGCAGTACTTGCGGCAATCTAAAGACTTAGTGTTGAGAATCTCTAGCTTGATGATTAGCTTACTATGTGATTTATTGACTTGTTTCAGTGCTTGTGCAAGAACCCAGTTTCTGATCTATGACCTGCCTTAACCCAAAAATCTTTGATAGCTTTCACAACATCTACTGTAAGTAGTATTAAGGTAAAAAAAACAACCACTGTTGTAGTTTTCGATGATATTTCAGGACATTTACATGCTGAACAAGAACAACCCAATTATACAGGAGAGGACAGGCACCACTGCAGAAATATTCTTAGTATTTTTGTTCTGGTTAAAAGGTCTAAAAATCTTTAAAGATAAATGCACTTGTGAATCAATGCTCCATAAGATATTAAAGATCAGAGAGTAGACAGTCTTTTGCAGCTTTTCAAACACATTCGATCACATGAGCATTAACACTACAAAATCAATCTGGTCGACTGCGTCTTCAACTACCTCTGCAAGTGGTCAAGCTCAAAAGCGATTTCGACCATGTTTAAACCTGTATTTAGCTTCAAAAACACATCTTAAAGGGTGGTATAACGCCCTTTTCACAAGATGTATTTTCAAATAAATCTTTGATGTCCCCAGGATTGTGTTTTAGTTCAAAATACCCCATAGATATTTTTATATAGCATGTTAAAGCTTGTCGCTTTTTGAGGGTTAGCAATAACATCACCATTTGTGTCTGGCCCTTTGAAGGCAGCAATCGCACTTCGGGTGCAGCACCAGAAGCGGACCAAACAATTCGTACCAGCCCGTTCTCATCCCAAAGCCCCATATACAACGCTTTTGCAAAAACGTAAATATCCAACGCACATGGCACCCTTTAGCGCCAAATGAGACGTAAAAATAAATCGGGCAGAAGGCGCCTCCTAGTGGTCTATCCCTAACCCTACCCCATACCTAAACTTAACCAGAACCGAAGCGTCTCATTTGGCGCTGAAAGGGTGCCATGTGCGCTGGATATTTACGCTTTTGCAAAAGTGTCATATATGGCGCCTTGGGATGAGAATGCGTTGATTCGACCGAGACCTCTCTCGAAGATTCGAACCTCGGAAATCACGACCTCCAAACAGAACCAACTGCCAAATAACTGCGCATTTTTGGACTAAACCAGCTGCCGTAGTAAGACAAAATGGTTTATAATATAGCCAATAGCGCTCCCTTTAAGCCATGACTGCACCACGTTCTGCACTCTCACTAAAACACTCATCATAACTGAAGTTGTCCACACTGCACAGTGAACCTCTTATTTATATTCGCATCTATACTTTGTTGTTTATGAGGGATTTGTGAAAGGATAAATCTCGTAGCTGATTCTGAACATAAATTGTGAGTGAATTCTCCGCATGTCTGGGATTCATACATACCAGGGGTTCTGTTGGAATTTTCACGCACGTTAATTCTGACCAATCGAAGTGGAAGTATTGGATACTTATAGAAATATGTTCAAGACATATCTGGCCAACGAGTAATGTGGATGTTGTCACGTGACTATATTTTGGTTCGTTTCATCAACTCATCAACTGATTCGGACCAGAGCAATCAGTGTGATGTGAAAACGAACCAAAACCCCTGAAATGTGCTACAAAGTATAATTTTTCGCCCTTGGTCCGGACCAAATGAACTGAACTACAGATGTGAAAGCACCCTAAGAAGTGACTACATGTATAATGCAACAGGACATCTCTGAATGGTTAGTTGAAGAATATGTGTTGCTGATGTCGAGTTAACTATCTGCGATTAGCATATTTTGTCAGGTTAATCTATAAATGGCTCGTAGAAACTGTTGTGAGATGCACACAGAGAGACTTTCTATTGCATGTGAAAAGACGGACGCTATAGTTTGAGCTGACTCACAAATGTGCTTGACTACAACAGCTCTTCCTCGTACTTCCGGGGCGGGGTTTATGTAAATTTTAGGGTTAGTAATTTAATTAAGCCCGGAGGAAGCTTGTGTAGTCCCTACCAGCTGTTTGTTGTAGTCCTTAAAAAAACGATTTCTTTAAGAGCAAATATCTCCCTTTGCTCTGAACTTTGAGCGTTGTAACTTTGCAGATGTTGTTTATGCTCAAACAGCAACATTACACATTAACTAAAGTTAGAAAAGTGAAATCATTATCAACCAGCCCTTTAATACCAGGTGTCAACCTTTTTTTTGCTCTGTGACTGACATATAAAAAGATTTCAACCTGGCAACCTTGTTTAACCAAATTTTGTTTCCTAGTGGACTGATAAAAACCTGTACACCGTGACTCTTGGAAATTGCATAAAGCCAGCAGAATAGAGCTCTGACAGTTTGAGCTTTTGGTATTTTTGTGTTCAGTATGCATCAGACGGTCAGTGAATGGTCAGTGGGAGGTGCGAGGGTGTCCCATCAGAATAACACCAAACAAAACCTTATCAGAAACAGCAGCTGGCCTGGTGACACTCTCAGGTTATCAATGCAGCTCATTAGATCACGGTCATGAGGCTTGTACTGCAGGCATTACACACACACACACACACACACACACACACACTCATTCCTCCATTCATTCCAATTTAGGGTTAGCAGGGGCGGCTGAACTCCAGTGTTCATAAACAGTGTTTTTGAGCTTCTAAGAAGGCGTGATATCACTTTTATGAGTTCCATTTGAAGTCTCACCTGGGTTATACAGAGGATATTACAGATGGAGAGCCTTAGATGCTTGTTCCTGTCTGAACAGTAGGCTTCATTGTGCCAGACGACTAACGTTTAGCACAGGAGCACCTGACAGAGAGGCCATTGATCCAGTTCTCAGCAGCCCTGCGCAACTCAATAACATCCCAAGATAGAAGACGCCGAGGAGGTCCACACAATCAGCTGTCTGTCGGTCAGCAACCCCTGGTCCTCCCTAGGGAGGTTTAAGAAATGTTATTACACATCAGTGGTTGGACAGAAGTTGCAGGCCAGAGGGTCAAAGGAAAAGAAGTCTGCTTGTGATGGAAATTATTATAGCATAGAGCTTACACGACTGATCGTTGAACGATCTAGCAATCTAGATTCAAACACCCACGCGATCTTGACTCCTAAATGACAACAATTTGCCTGTGTCTATTAAACCTGTGTTTAAACCTGTGACTGCTTAGAGAGAGTTGAGAGAACTTAGAGAGAACTCCAGCGCTAAATGAACCTTTGTTCTAATAAAACATCTGAGATTTGTTTTCATGATAATCGAATGTAAAGAGTTTTATCTCTAAAAACTGTTTACAGCGTATAATGCTAGTACTGGGGCATTAACTAAGTAAGAAAGAAATCGCTAGTTTATAACACTAACAAGACTCAAAATAGCCCCACACTAACACAGTAACATAATGAGGGTCCGTGCATGCAAAATGAAGGATTGAGAACTTTGTAAGTGTTCAGACCGTTTAATAAGAAGATACGTTATAAAGACAGTTCACTTTGTGTATACAGACAGAGCCATCTTAGAAAACAGTCACGACAAGTCAAATCACGAACGTCGTGCTGAGTGAGCTGAACTGTATGAAGTTCAGCGAACTTCTGAACTGTATGAACGGCGTTGGGGATCGACTATCGAGACTATTTTCTAAGATGGCTCCTGTCTGTATACACAAAGTGAACTGTCTTTATAACGCTATCTTCTTATTAAACGTTCTGAAGCTTCGTTTTGCATGTATGGATGTATTTTGCAAGTCTCCAATGTGTCCCTGAGCAAGACACTTAACCACTGAGCAAGCAAGACACTTAACACCTAACCCCTAGTTGCTCCAGAGGCGTGCGGACCTCTGGAGCATATATAGCAATTGTAAGTCGCTTTGGATAAAGCGTCAGCTAAATTAATAAATGTAAATGTTTTGTCGACAAGTCTCACACATCCCTCGTCCACAGTACATATGGCACCTGTGCAGAAAATATGACATTGTTTCCGTTTTCTGTTGTTTCCAGGCATACATGTCATCATGGTCTCACCCATTGGAATCTGCCCGCAGCGGTGTCTAACTACTTGGGCTATTTGTCACATCAGACACAGTTGCTATTGCCACACGTTCACACATGCATATTCTTTGTTTGGATTCACACACAAAGCATTCATTGGAATCCCGTGTATTCATACAACCGCCACACTGAACGTTTCGAAATTCCTCTCATACCCCCCAGTGTACACACTCACACAGGCACTCACACACAAAAGCAGTGTTCTGCAGTGCTACAGTCAAATTCCACAACTATTTTGGTGTCTCTGGTGGCCTAAGGAGAATGGAAACGGGCCGGACTGCAGAAAACAGCCGCAGTGAATCAGATGCTCGTAGAAGAGCTGCCTCCAGAGAAGTAATAAAGTCAGAAATTTGAACCAGGGCTCTGATGATGGAGGACATGCAAAGAAAGTTGTAACTTCCTCAGACTTTAGCAGTTGATAAACCACTGCAAGTGCATTTAAAATGACTTTCATCAATTCATTCATCTTTGAAACAAAAATTAATATTTTTTATGAAATCTGAAAGATTTCTGTCCTCCATTGAAAGTCTGTTCACTCAAAACCCTGATGCTTAAAGGTGCAATGTGTAAAAATTCAGCATCTATTAACAGAAATGCAATATGAAATGCAATATGCAAATCCTTCTTTATACTGGCAGAGGTTGTTGACGTTGGAATCCTTGCAGTGCTTCCAGTCACTACATCCAACAACCAAACATTTTGACTTTTGCATCATTGAGCTTGGACTACAAAATCGGAGCGAGAAATAATAATGGCGGATTGCTGAAGTGTTGGGCGGGTAGTCCAGGGCTAGACATTAACTCTTTGAGGCACTTGTCCTTCGGACAAGTAAATTTATGTTTCACTCTGTCCATGCACAAAAGTCACTTGTCCGGGTAAAGATTTATAATTTTATCTAGGGCTGCACAGCCCGATCTCATGAAAGTTAGTATCTATGTCACGAATGTCATTTCTCGTGGCATTTATACGCGAAAAACAGTTTTTGCGTGTATATGGCACGCGATTTCGCGTACATATGATACGCACTTTTTGGCGTATAATATGCACGAACTCCCCACCCCCCTCCCCCCTAAACCTAACCCAGGGTTTTTTAGTGCGTACCATATACACGCAAAAAACATTTTGGCGTATAAATGCCATGAGAAATGACACTCGTGGTATAGATTACGCATCTTCATGAGACTGTGTTGGGCTGCACCGATATGGGGAAAATGTCATATTGCGATTATTGAGGTCAATATTGCGGTTGTGATATGCGATTGCGATATAATAAACAAATGTTTTCATGAGTCAACTTGTTTTGGTTCTAAACCAAATGCACACACAGATTAGTGATAATTCTGAAATTAGCAATAACAACTAAATGATTGATAACACCTATAATGATCAATAAGCCATTGATGTCTGGATAAAAATGAACTGTCTAACAGGTAGGACATATACAGAAATTGAATAAAGTTATCAAACAGTCTGCGCTGCATAAATTATAAATTATATATAGACTACTCCTTATTAAAGCTACACAAGTTCTTTAGTCAAGAGCAGTGAGTAATTTTCTCTGTTCCCTTTGTTCTTTCATTAACTTTACTGACAGAACGCTTTATTGGTAGCTGGCCCTTTAAGAGCAGCCGCTGTGGACAGAGACGCGGATCTCACACGCGCTTTCATTCTCTCACGTGTCACAACTCTTTATGTCCATCATAAGACTGCTCTTATGTTATGAAGATATCTACAAATGACATTTTGACTTAATTGTGTGTTGATGTTCGATTCAACTGCGAAAAGAACTTATCAGCGCGGCGTCTGTGCATGCACATTATACTGACGCGTCTTTCTGTGAGTCACATTCAGGACATTCACAGGCAGCACGAAAAATGTGTTTCGATTTGAAATCGGTAAAATTAAATTTGTAAATAGGACGTAACGAGTGGCACATAATGTGAAGTAACATGGCATGACTTTTTTGACATTTGTTTATAAAGTGTTTTATTTCTAGCAATATATGGTGTAAAAATGTCTGAGTGCTGCCCTCTTCAGGTTGAATGGTGGCTACTGCAGTTGAATTTTCCTATTGCATGTTTCGCACTTCGTGACGTACGCAGGTTTCAGCTCACCACGCGAGCTGCGCCCTTGGCAGTATGAAACCCACTGTAGGGAGTCAGGAATTGGAATTGTGAGAGTGAAAACGATCAGGATAAGTGTTTTAGCATCTATTTCGTCCGCTCTCTATCTCCGCTGGGGTCAGCCCACTTTTTCAGCATTTTCAAATATTGCCAGTGGGTGGAGTCAGGCTCTGACTACCAGGGTTTCAGTTACCCTTTAAAAACATTCAGTAAAGAGATAATAAAAGTAATATCCTATGAATCAAACTGTTTAATCCAAGTGTAAATAATAGTAGTAAGAAATAGATCACTAATATTAAATGGTTATATACTAGAAAAAAGTGCTGTTTATTTAATTTGTCCTATTGTTTGTAGTTTGCATCTTTGTTCTTATTTTGATTTAGATATATACAGTATATTATCATGAAATAAGTTTGTTGTCATCGCCCACCGCTACAACACACAAAACTTCATGCTTCTTTGTCTGTTTTCTTTCATTGTTAATGCAATGCATTCCCAGACTTAGCCCAACAATTCAGAAAACCATTCCCTGAATCAACCGCAGTTTATGTCTTTATTATAATATGCTTTGCATTTACATAATGACAGGACATTTGTACACACAAACCACATTGCCACTGTTGAATATACTGTATAACTCTCTGCCTCGTTTACGTCACAAGGCATTGTATTGAAAGAATAGCCTCCACAAAGAGCTTTGCTTTGCTTCAGCACACAAACAACCATGGGTATTCAAACTAGAAGATATGGCTCACGCAATAGAATACAAACATATTTTTATTGTACCAGTGTCTCAGTTTAACTGGAAAACTTGGAAATGTTTTCTCACTCCAAGACAAATCTGTTAATATGCCTGCATGTGTTACAAACATCCGAGTCAGATCACTCAGCCTTATCTAAATTTGGGGTGTTGGGTTGACATGCAGGGAAAGACTTTCACCAACAGCTACACACTGATGTCAAGCAAAACGACCGCAGAGGAGTAAGGAGGTGATAAACTAGATGTCTGTTGAAGACAAGCCACATCACATTGAAAGACAGATCACAAACAAGCCTGTCATCGGAGTTTCTCTGAAGTACATTCAGATAATCAGGCATTGTTACTACACGCATGCATGCATACTTATAAAATGTACTTCTTCAAGGCTACAAAGTAACTTCGCCATCACATTTATGACATTTTGAATGCAGTGTGTATATAAGTGTACACAGAAAAAAGTAGAACATTAACATTCGTGCCAATACATGAGACCCAAAATGATGCTTTGGAGGTCATTTGAGGTATTTGAGCAAACGATCTGTAACGATATGTAAATAGTGCATCATAGGACTGGTTTTGGAGAGAGACATTGTAAAAACTAGATGTCTGGAACTGCGTTAAGTCCACATCAGTTTAGAAGCACAATCAGTAACCTTGAGAAAAACGAGCAGTTGCTATAGAGATATCTAAAAATGTTGTTGTTGTTTGGAGTGTTTATTACAGTAGACTGCTGGTATTGAGCTGCCAGTGGCGGCTAATGCTCTGTTTGAAATTCTCTGCATGCACAAATGTGGGAAATGAACACTCATTCAGGTCAGAGACTACAAACACTCAGCAATCGCATCAATGCAGCTTCCTGTTGGCGTTTTCAAGGCTAGTTGAGCACAGATGTGCTTCCTCTCCCTGCGGAGGGCTCCAGGTGCCCGTGACAGATTTATCATAGGTTTGTGAGCTTTACTACGGCTGTCAGAATTCCTGCTTGGCATCTTTTCAACATGCTAGTTGGCACTAGCACTGTGATTAGCTGCTTTTAATGAATAAGTAGGTGCCAAAAGTGGAAAAGAACCTAGAATCATATGGAAAGCGTGTCTTTGGCGAGATTTCTGCAGTATGATATTGCCTTGCTTGCACGTTTTCGTACATTTTTTTTTTCAAAGTGAAATGTCCAGTGAGTATCTGTGTGAAAATAATAGTTGTTGGTGTTTTACTGCCTCTGTTTATTTCAGCTGAAAACTACAATGATGAATTGTATGTTAAGGCCATTGCACACAGAAGCCCGTTCACACTGCCAGCAATTTTGTCGCTGTGTGTCGCTAGGCTCTGTAATGTGATGTCGCTTGTGGGCGTTCGTAGTGCTGTCGCTCTGATGTTATTGGTCAGACTGCACGTCTGGCCATATCTATACAAAAGACCATCACAAGTGATATATACAACTATATGATTTTAATTTGACGGGGAATAAATGACTTTTAAGGCTAAAAGAAACCGTATGCTGTTGGGAAAGTGTTTTTATATTACCACAGCAGTGTTCAGTGGATTAAATCATTTACTAGATCAACGATCTATCAATGAACAAATTAAACTCACTCATACTGGCACAAATTATAAAAACGCCATTCCAATTCGAAATTCAAACAAATAATCAATTTTCTTGTGAAAGACAGTCTTCTTTCCTATTGGTTGTCGACTCACGAAAAGTCGCTTCTGATTTGCATAAAGTTGAAAATTCTCAACTTTTGTCGCTTGTCTCTTGTCGCTTGACACGCCCACATTCTGTCGCCAGCGGTCACTGTCGCTCGTGTCGCCGGATGTCACCAGCGCTCCATTGAAATGAATGGGATCTTGTCGCTTTGTCTCTGCGTGTCGCTGGCGGTGTGACGGGGCTTGATTTCTGAAATTTGCATCTGAAATTTTCGCATAAAAAAAAATTTACCTCACATTATGTCAATCATAAAATCCAAAACTTTGACGTCCAGTCATGAAACAATTCAGAATCGGGTTCAAATTTTCTGCATTTTCGCATCCACAGCCAGCATTTTGAGAGTTTTTTTTTCAGGGCCAGGGAGCTCGTTCCGCACATAATTGCACGTGCGCAGTCCTTTCAGTTTTCAATTCGATCAAGTGTTTATATGTTATCTCGATTCAGATTCAAAAAGGAATAAACACGTTTTTTTGCCAAAAGTTTTAATAAAATACGCATCAGACTCAGTGTGCAAGGTTTCTGTGCATGACAAATTTTTAAGCTGACGAACACGAAAAAGCGCACACAGAAAATTTTGGAACTTGGTGCGCAATGGCCTTAAAGGGATACTCCACTTTTTTTGGAAATAGGCTCATTTTACCACTCCCCAGAGTTAAACAGTTGAGTTTTACCAGTTTCTAATCCATTCAGCCGATTTTCTGATATTTAGAAAAATATCAGTAAACAAGACAGTTTCTGGTCTCATTGACTTCCATAGTATATATTTTTCCTACTATGGAAGTCAATGAGACCAGAAACTGTCTAATTTACTGATATTCTTCTAAATATCTGAAAATCATCTGAATGGATTTGAAAGCGGTAAAACTCAACTGTTTAACTCTGGGGAGTGTAAAATGAGCCTATTTCAAAAAAAGTGAAATATCCCTTAAAGGTGAAAAGTTTTTCAATAATGAAGTTAGTTAGATTTTTCCAAAAAGCCTATTTTGGGAAAAGAGATTTCTCGAGTAATACTGAAATACTTTGGTCAACTTTTTCAGCTAAGCAGCAAACAATTATATTTTCACACTCCACTGTTGCCGCTATGAAATCATTCCCAGGATTATCACAAAGCATTCATAAGCATCACCATTTATTGCCACAGAGTGCATAGTAATGACTGACAACTCCCTCAGCCAAGCACAGGCTGCAGCACAGCTGTGGAGAACGTCTGCGCTCAGTCATATGGGGCGATGAAAATAAGGTAAACCTTGGTTAAATGGACAGTATAAAAGCAGAAAGCATGAGTCTATGTGGGGAAGAAGTGTGTCACTGTGGCAGAAGTTTAGCAGCGGTGGCTTCCACGTGGTTGTTTCTACTCGATGTTTAGATCGTCACACTTATGTAATTTGCTGCTCTTTGATGGCGAGTTGTTATTTTGATGGTGATTTCTGTACTGAATACATGAATAAAGAATTCGAACCAGGCGGAAAATAAATTGTCTGTTGTTTCAGCTTTAAAGCTGTTTAAATACAGTAAGTCATTTTAGGGTTCATGGCAACACTTTAAAAAATATATTTTCATGATTTGTAGTCACAACATTTTTCTTTTGTCAAATCAACTTAGATAATTTATGTAGTTCAGATAACATAATATTTTGAGTTTCTAGATGATTAAATCAATCTCCTTCATTGTATTAACTTTAATTTTTCCATTTCAATGAACTTAAAATTTTAAGGTAACCAGGTTACTTATTTTTTTAAGTTAAACACAGCAATATTTGTTTACATGTACTGGCCCCATTTACCTCAATTGTAAGTGTATCACAGATTTTTATGTATTTTTAGAGTATTTATTTAAATTAATTATTTATTTATTTTGTAGTGATCAACATTGTCACAAAATACTATTGATTGAGTTGACTTGTACAGAACCTATATTCCTAAAGGATTTTCAGGCAAAACAAAACTAAAACCCACAGACTTACAGAGACCTGAGCCATAGAGGCCAGAATATCAGAGAGACTTGTGGGTGGGTTTTGACTTGCAAGTAACCTGTGACACTCTTGGAAATCTTAGCAGCTGCATAGCACTGTCCTGGCAAACATCTAGAATGTGAGTGATTGTGGTGGCGAGAAGAGTATACACAACTTTTGCAGCTCGACATAAAGAATGAAAACTTTTTTGAGCAAATACACAACGGTGCTGACTTGCTTTCTTTCCTCAGGGTTTCTCATGTGCATAATTCAGAGGATGGGTAGTGTAGATTACAACAGTAAAGCAATGTGATGAAAGAGCCATTATTCACTTTTCTGCTACATTTGCAGCCTTCCTTAATGTAAACGGTTGTGAATATTAGTGGCAGGGGTGTGTCGGTATGTGTGTATGCATCTGAAGGTGAGAGAGTTTCATCTCAGTTCCCATGATCCCCTTCCCCCTGAGGCTCTTTTCATCTCTCACGGTTTCCAGTAGGGTATGTCAGTCAGGCCCGGTCTCCAGCAGGGTAAATATACACTCTGTCCGACTGTCCCAACACACATATTTGACCTAAAACCCACGATCATCTCTCCTCATTGCATTTACAAGTGCTATGGAGCATGAATTAATTTGAAGACTGAAGTCAAGACTTGCTAGTTTTTTGTACGCACCCATGCACTGCAAAAAAAAGTTTTTTTTTTAACTTAAAATCTAAAAATCTTTCAAACAAGATATTTTCTTGAGAAGAAAAACTTCATAAGATGTTAAGATTGTTTCCATAGACTTGAATGTCACTTCTTCTATTCAAAATATTTTCAAGATTTGTTATCACAACATTTTTTCTATTGTCAAATCAACTTAAATAATTTATTTAGTTCAGATAACTAATTATTTTGAGTTTCTGATGATTAAGTCAATCTCCTTCATTGTTTTAACTAATTTTTTCCAGTTCAATCAACTTAAAATTAAGGCAACCAGGTTACTTAATTTTTTAAGTTAAACCAACAATATTTTTTACAGTGCAAGTTTTAACTGGTTCAAAAATGAAATGTGCATTCTCTAAATACCAGTCTTTTCGCGTACTCCCGAGTTAGTGCACCTTGTGTTTTTATTATTTTTAATTTTAGGTTGCATTTATCCTGTTCTTTTCCTGTTTCCTGTGCCATAGTTTGTTGTCCTTTGTAGTTTTCTTGATGATTAGTTCCCTGTTTGTGTCCAGGTGTGTCTTTGTCTGGTGGGTAAATTTAATCACAGGGTGATTAGACTAAGATAATAATACAATATTATCTAGATTAACATACTTAGAATGAAATCAGACAAAAAAATGATAGATTATGTAATTTGTGTTTATAAGCATGTTTGTTCGACTAGAGTGATCTGTAGTAAAAGAATGTGAATGTGTGCAGGTGCGTAGTCTTTTCTTTATAAAGTGACCAACAACTACTTGTCTGGCATGTATAGTACAGCAGTTGTTTCCATTTTTCGTTGTCAATGTAAACGTACCCTGAGACTGTATCTCTAATGCTTTGGCATATTGACACCAAACTTTGTATGTGTCATTGCTACTGTACTGTGACCGCACCAAATCAGATTTCATTACAGCGCCACCTATTGGTCAAAAGTGATAAACCATTAAATCATATTACTGCTCATTGTTAGCCTAGAAATCAAGACGCACCCTCAGCGGAGGCAAATTATATTTGCAGCCAGAGTCGTCTAGCAACTCTTCGTTGGCTTGCGAGTTGGAAAAACAAACTCAAGTCAGGCCAATCAGATCGTGTATAGAGTTGGTGGGCGGGCTTAACATAATGATGGCAGAGTTGCGACGGTTCTGCGTGAATCCCCTGCTACTTGAAAACAAAGAAGATGCTGCTGGCGAACATCGGTTTTTCAAATCGGCTTTGGCCGCAACTCTGAAGGTTGGAGTTAAGCTCTTTGAGAAGAAGAAGAGAGAATGCCACTGAAGTCAGTTGCTCTGGTTGGTTTTAGCTCTATCCTATAGCGTGCAGAGGGAATTTGAAAGACAACAGTTTATCCCGCCCCGGATTGAGCCCTGCCAATGGTGTGTTCCCAGACCCAACGTCTTGATGTGGTAAGGCTACATGGTCAGGCTAGCTCATTGTTGCAGTTGGTTTAATGCTCCCAGCCATTCTGTTAAGTAATTTAACATTTGAACTTACAAAATTATTAAATTATGTTATAAGCATGCAGGAAAAAAATGTTCCAGCCTTCACAGTGCAAACAATTATTTTCTTAGTCACTATTTTTCCCTTGATTTTCAATAAACAAACAGCTAAGCATCATTAAAATTATATTTATTTACTTACTAGAAAACTACAAAAACATGCTTAGATTTTTTCGAGATTTTTTTTTTTTACATGATTTTTGTGAGGTTCATGCTTTAAATAAATCAGTTTGCCAGTATGGTGAGATATTTTTCTAAATCTAAGCCTAGTTAAGCAAATTTGCTTTCAATTCATGGACATTTCGAGACTAGTATTAATATGAAAAAAAATTGCACAAGACAATAGAGCCTGACCAATAAAGGATTTTGAAGGCCGATACCGATACAAATATTTGTTGGTTTTACAATCCGATATGCCGATATATCGGCCGATATATATATTTTTTTCAAAACATGCAACAAAACATTAACAGATTTCCCTAACATTAGTTATTTGTAGTTATTTATGAGTTTTAACTAAAATAAAAAGATCATGCATTTTAAAAAGAAACTGTTTTCTTTTATTGTCACAATAGAACAGACTGATGATAGTGGCATTAGCTAGCTTTGTGGTTAGCTAGTCTAAAATGAGCCATAATTTAGCAATGGATGATGTCATACTGCCATAATTTAGCAATGGATGATGTCATACTGCAAAGTGTAAAACATACATTTTCAATATAACAGACCAAGGAGAGATAATACGTCTCTGTCACGCACTATTAAAGAAATGCTTCAGTCACATTGTCAAAAGTTAAAAGGACAGTCAGTCAACTACACTGTAACAGACGTAACACAATAATTACTAACCAGCAAAACTGGACATGATAGTCACAAATTTTGTCATGCTTATTTGAGTTAAGAGAGACTGATGGGGATGTTCTTTTAATTGTTATTCAAGCAATGCATGTCTCGTGACCAACTCAACGAGTGTTGCCAAAAGGGTCTGTGTAGAGTGCCCTCTGGTGGACAAACTATACAACTCCAACACTCATGTCATGGTTCAAGCATGTTTCGTCCGTTTTTATTTTATTTATTTCAGAAATATTCATTTATCGGCCATTATTAACTGCCGGATACCGATAGATTGGAAAATGCCTAATATCGGCCGATAATACAACTCCAAGACTCATGTCATGGTTCAAGCATGTTTCATCCGTTTTTATTTATTTCAGAAATATTCATTTATCGGCCATTATTAACTGCCGATACCAGACAGCTTGGAAAATGCCTAATATCGGCCGATAGATATCGGCGTGCCGATATATCGAGTCTGGCTCTACAAGACAATAGTTTTTGAGGCACGTATGTGGCTGCTAAAAAATGTATTTGTAATTGAATCATTTATTCAAGAGAATGTAGTATTGTATGATGCTTCTGAACTAAAAGTCAGATAGATAAAATCTCATCTTATACATCATGCACAGTCTGTATAAGTGTATGATTTAACTTTTCCGAATGGTATAGTGTTAAGAAAATAGCAATATATTGTAATATTGAATCGCAAAACTTGTAGAATTCAATTCTAAAATTCGTAATACATATTATTGTGATAGGTGTATTGTCCCCAGCCATATTTAATTAAGCGGGTGTTGGTGTCGTTGTACCATGTTTCCATAGCAACAGCTTGGGTGGACACACCTGATAATAAAGTGTGCGAAACAAGAGAGCAGAGGAGCGCATTGTTTCTCCTTTTATTCTCTTTTTCTCTTCTCTTTATTTGTGCCTGACGGATACGCAAAGCTCCACATTTCAATTAGCATCGAACTTTCTGTTGAGACCCGAAGAGAATGAATCATCAAAGGCTCGTTTTTGTTTATTCCTCAGTGCTATTCTTGGCAAAGTTTGTCTCCAGAACTCTGATGAGACAGCCTGTTTCCCTCACGGCCGTTTGGAAGTTACCCATTAGCCTTGGGGAAGAAGACGAGTAAATACTTTCATTTTCGGTAAAAGCATATCTCTCTCTCTCGCAAAGCACATGAGAGACACCGGAAGGTTCTCTGTCACAGTCAGGGCCTCATTTGACATAGTTTAAAAGTCCTGTGATTCCCTGCCATAGAAACCCGGTGTCAAAAACAAGCTATAGTCAGAAAGACAGAAGCGTTTTGTTTACACCTTCCTGTATTTACTGGTCTGGTTGTATTCATTGGCACAAACTCAAACAAAAGTGAGTTTATTCTGTTTAGCCTTTGCACTTCCATATATTTATTCTACACACCCATGTTTTTTCCCCTCCTAAGAAACAGTCTCTCTCCTTCAGGGTGTTCCAGGTACGAACATCAACCAGGATCAAACGGCTCCATCTGTGTGTGTTCATGTATTCGTAGTTGAACGTGACCTGAAGGGAACAGCTTCTGTTCTCAGCTCTCTGTTCTCTGTTAGCGCTTCAGGCCTGTATGACAGCTTTGAGAATGATCAAATGTCTTTCGGAAAACATTTTTGCTCAGTCAATATATAATACATATAAAACGTTACATGTATGCGTTTGACTGCATGTAACTGGTGTAAATGCTACCTAAATCACGTGGCTTTGCATTTTCTACGAACTTTTTGGTAATGAGTTAATAAGTTATTTATAGGGGTGTCACGATTCTCCAAATCTTTGATTCGATTACATGTTCGATTCTAGGTCACGGTTCATCATTCAATTTTCAATTTTTATCAATCAGGCCAATCAGGAGGCTCTTCTGTCTTACATGCGCTTCATGAGTCACACACGTAAGGTCTCTCGCTTCTCCCTCGCTGCTGTTTGTGCAATACGGTTTGGAGCACAGTTTTTTCTGTCTGACATGCACTCTTGCTCTTGCTCTCTCATCTTAGATCCCGGGACATTTATTTAATTTGCGTTGCATCAGGGAGCCGCTTTCAATGGGGCTGTTTACACCTGGCCACTTCATGCGTTTTCTCAGATCGGATAGCTATCTGATTTATCAAAACGATTTCATTTACACCTGGTCACATAAATGTGTTTTTGCAAAACGGATATAAATCCGATCTTCAATTACCGCGCTATATGCGGATTTAATGTAAGTGCACGTCACCGAAAGCAACATATGAGCTGCATTTTATTGATCATCGGCTAATTTCAAAATCAGCAAAGACGGCGATAAGAGAGAGCGGCAACAGAACTGGTAATATCATTTCGTTTCTTTACTTTTAATGAAGATGGTAGTGTTAATGGTCTGCGACTTACTTTCACTTTGATTTGCGATAGATTGCGTCGCGCTCTCACCAGCGTTTATTTTTAAGCATTTTTGGAGAGTAGTAACATTTACATGTGCTTTCAAGAACCAGATGCATTTACACATGTCCAGTTTCGTCTGGAATGTGGCCCAGACTCACCTTCTGATGTGGTTTGAGCGATCGGATTCAAATCTGTCTCGAATGCGTTTTGGGGGGCATTTAAACCTGGTCTTTTGCAAACTGTGGCTTTTTTGAAGCGTGAACGTTGTCAACATAACTCACTGGAAATCTAGAAAATGTCCACATCTGTGACTTCAATGAAAGAGGTGGGGGTTCACGTTCTGTCGATGGGTCTCCTGCATCTGCAGTGTCCATGCTATCTTTTGAATGGCTGTAGCTAAGTTAGATGAGGTTGACCATAGACTCGCAGCACTTCAGACACGATTTTTTCCACTTGGGAAGCCGAACGTGGGGGCGTGGCAGCATCGTCGATTGTGAATTAATTTAGATTTTAATGAATTTTGATCTATTTTAAAGGGGTCATGAACTGGCTTTTTAAATATGTTTTTGTTATTGTCAGTCATGAGGTCAACTTATGGCGTTCTCGCTTGGTTTCTGCACTCAAAAACATAAAAATGAATAAGTTGAGAAATGCGCCACTGCTGTGAGTGAATAACAGTTTTGCATATTATAATGAGCTTCAACTCTGTCGAGTCGGTTTTCGGTCAATACAGTGGAGAATTGTTTTGAAAACCACGTGTTGTAAAATGGCAACCGAATGATTCGCCCATACATGTTTGACCCAGAGTCCAGATCCCGATCGCAGGACAATGAACCAAGCAGCACCTCGAATACAACGGATACTTGTAGACACATACACATAATTATTAGATATCAAACGATCTGTAACAATGCAATGCTAGCCGAGTAGATTATTATTCTAAAATAAAAATATTACTCACATAAGTGTGTTGCACCACTCCTGTTGGATCCAATATAGAAGGTAACGTAGACTAATCATGTTCCGTACAACAACGATGTTCGTACAGATTAACTTTAACTGCCGATCGCTGAATAAATACTTCTAGGTCATACACAAAATGCATATCTGTGTCGTCTTCATTTCTCCCTCTTATATTATAATGAGTTTAACTCACCCGTCGGTGCACGTGGGGAAAGCGTCCAATGTTGTCAAATGGCAACCGGATTCGCCCATACATGTTCAACCCAGAGTCCGTGTGTTGCACAATTCCTGTCAGATCCAATATAGACGGCACATCACCGTTCTTTTCTCTTAATCGGTCTGCAAATCCAGCCTCCGAACTGTGTCCTTGTTCGAAAACAATCCTCGGTGAAATGAAGCGACATACGGATAATGTTTTACACTCATCTGCTGGAACATCATTAAAAACAAATTTTAACCAGGCATTCCTAATATTGGAATCCAGAGGAAGCTTATGCAGCGACTGTCTTCTTCCACAGCCAGGCACGGCACAACATTTTGTCAACGGAATGTTTATTGCTGGTAGCTCGCTCCGGTTTGTCATCACGAGGTATGCTTTTGTTTACCTATGCGTGAATGCGCGAATTCGGTGGGTGGGGCTAAACCGGCCGTGTTGAAGTAGGCGTTGATGAGCGGGTGGGGTTTTAGCGTCATTGACGTCATACTTCCACACTTTCAAAACGAGACGTTTGTTGAGGCTGGTGTCAATAAAAGCTTTTATTGGACTAACAAGGTCGTTTTCAGTTCTGAAACTTACAGGATATTCTTATAATATGATGACCTCTTAGATGTCAAAAGCTCAAGGAAAATTTGATTTCTCAGTTCATCACCCCTTTAATTAATTTTGATCGATTTTGATTTAAAATCGAAATCGTGAGCACCCTTGGTTATATGAACATTACAGGAACTTTCCATTTGATCAATTTGCAAGGATTATGGAAACGATACTTTTTGAATGTTCTCTGATCGGTCTGAAACCAGTTAAAAAAATGTACAACGTTAGACAAACATACAAATAAAAATGTTTCCGAAAAAAGTTCCTTGAATGATGTATAAATAACTCTTTTATGCTAATGTTTTGAGAACATTAAAGACCATATTCTATGAATGTTACTGGAACAACATTTGTTTGTCTTCTGAGAACGTTCTCTGTCTGTGGTCACATGCTGTGACACATTAAGCAGTGATGCTGATAGTTATGAGTCATAGTAGGGGCAGCTCAGACCTAATGATTAGTAGAGTCAGACTCATAACCCTGAAGGGGTTCAATTCTCAATACCGGCAGGGAAATGCAGGTGGGGGAGCGAATGAACAGCGCTCTCTTCCACCCACAAACCCACGACTGCTGTGGCTTTGCAGCAACCACCCATCGCTTCACAATTGGCTACCCACTTATCCAAGTGTGTGTGTCCACAGTTTGCAGTGTGTGTGTGTGTCTTCACTTCTCACTGCTCCTTATACAGTATGTGTGCACTTAACTTGGATGAGTTTATAATATGTCCAAGTTACTAAAAATAATAATAATAAATAAATAAATAATAAAATGACTATACTCTAATGTATAAGTCTGACCGCCGGCGATGTATGTTATGGCTCCGTGTTCTATATAAACAATATGTATATTTAATATTTATATATAAACAATATGAATGTGAGCCAGAGGAGAACTGGCCCCCAACTGAGCCTGGGTTCTCCCAAGGTTCTTCTCCACCAATCTGATGGAGTTTTGGTTCCTTGCCACTGTTGCCTTGCTTTGCCTTGCTTTTGGCTTGCTTAGTTGGGGTTATTTAATATTTGACAATATTATTGATCTGTTGAACTACTTTCATGTTATCACTGTGAAGCTGCTTTGACACAATCTGTATTGTAATAAGCACTATATAAATAAAGAGCCCGTTCTCATCCTTAACGTCACATAAAACGCTATATGACAAAACGGTGCTATACAACGCACATGGCACCCTTTTATCGTTAATATAGTACGCGAACCCAAGAACGTTATAAAATCCTACGTGAATATGAGCACGCAGACCCTACCCCACACCTAAACTTAGCCCTCACAGGACGTGTTATACTGAACGAGAACGGGTGCCATGTGCGTAGTATAACGCGTTTTGTCACATAACGTTCTATATGACGCTAAAGGATGAGAATGCGTTGAAATAAATGTGACTTGGACTTGACTTAATGACACTCTACTGACTTTAAGTAATTTTGCAACTACATGTCAACTTAATAACCCTACCAGTCTATTAATACTCAACTAACAGTCTAATTAGAGTTAGTAGACATGTAGGTGCAACATCACTTATAGTCAACTGAATGTGTTAAAGGCACCATCCAAAATAAATTGAAACCCATGTTTTTGGTAAAGCATGGAATACATTTTCTTTCTCTTTGTATTTTATATCAATATGGTACAGGATTATCCTATTCAAATCAATGTAATAAATGAGGTAGGTCCAAATTAATCAAAAAGCAGTCAGATTACTGGATATTAACTTAAATGTGTATTGTAATGGATTACGGTAATAACACTTTTTTGTGATGTAATTTGGAATCAGTAACTGACTACAATTTGTAGAGTAATCTACCCAGCACTGCATAGGATCATGGTCGAGTTAGTTAGCATGGCTCATTTTACCCCAACTGCCATTAAGATGAATGGGAATGCCAACAGTAGCATTCAGAATCCTATCAATAAAGATGCCATAATAAATCACAAAGAACTAAATCTTGATTATTACTGTAATATTTTTTTTGCTGTGATGGAAAAGCCCTGATTTCTGCAGCCATTACTCAAGTCTTGTAAGAAAACGTTCAACAAATATTCTAATTTCACAAATTGCTTCTCAAGAAACATATTTTTTAATAATTAGCACAGTTGAAAATGTTTGTCCTGCTTTATGGAGGATAGAAAGGACAATACTCACTATTTACTGTCACTTTACTGTAAATGTGTCTCTGTGTAAAAAAAAAGTCACGTCACTGTACACTTTCAAATTAAAGTTTGGTTTACAAATGGCCACACACACACACCAAAGTCTGTTGCATTACTTTCTTAAAAGAATAAAGCAAAGAGGATCTAAACAGAATAGAGAGAAAAAAGCAGAAAGCCCAGGACAAGATAAGGATTGATAAGAGTCTTGGAGAAACAGCTGCAGTTGAAGCTTCACTGAAGCGTACAGAGTAAACTCAGCTTCATCAGAAAAGATTCATCTGACATCGCATCTGAAACTCAAGGCTTGCTGGTAAACCGATTAGAGTCATTATGGGTAGATGAATCTAAGTTTTTACAGTAAGTGAGCTGTTGTGGGGGCAGTTTATGAGATTGAACTAGTACAATATGAAATTGCACCTGAATATCTATAATATCTATATTACTACACATGGATCCTTTGATTAATACAGCATTTATGAATACAAATAGGCATTTGTAACAAATGTTTACACACTGTAAAAGAAAAAAAAAATACATGATCAATAAGTTGACCACTATGTTTTTACATTGCTTTACCTCATCAAAATAAGTGAATTTTTAAATCAGTTTAACCTTCAAATGGTCTTCGTATTTTCTGTTTACACTTCTGGGCTTCAGGGTCTATATGACCCCAACAAGTGATTGAGCAGATTGTACAAAAAATATACATTTTTAATCATACAAATAATATGTCATTTCTTTTGTTTATTTCTCATCTATTCATTAATGCTGTGTTTTTGGAGATATAAAGTACTTTTGTATCCATACACCACACAATACCTCAACTACACCATTAGCTTGCATATGAAATATTATTTTTTTATGATACATTGCATTTATGCTCTAGTACTAGGCCTTCATTTCTGTGTAAAAATTTTCAGATTTATGCCGTATTTTTTATTTTATTTTATTTTATTTTTTTTGACACATGAAGTAAATAACCCATTAATTTCAATGTGGGGGTCATATTGAGCTTGAAGACCAGAAATTTAAACATATTTTTTTTACAAACCTTCAGAACAACTCAAATCAAGCCCAGTTTATTTGTGTGTGTGTGTGTGTGTGTGTGTGTGTAGATAGATAATGTATGAAAAGTCACAAAATCTTATTCCACTGAGATGAAGGGAACCTTTTTTTTTATTATTAAGTAAATCTCAACTGGGTCATATAGACCCCATGACCCAACTGATGGTCAAAGGCAACAACTTTTTTTTATATACTGTGCAGCAATTTTTGATAAAACCGCATCATTATTGAACAAAAGTGTGAATTTCTTAATTGTTTTAAAATTAATTTCATAGTGATTACTCAAATCAATTATTTCCCAGTATAATTATTAAGAGTGCATAATTGATGTTTAAAATATTTAGCTATTTTTAAACAGCCCATGCAAAGTTTAATCATCTGTACAGTAACTGGATTTTACATTCAAAATGAAACCTGTTTTAAAATAGACTTAAAAAAACACCCTGGAAATAAATAATGCAGCCAATGTCTCTTTTATTCCAGGTCCAGGATGGAACATGAAGCGGAGAAATACCAGCAGCGACTGCAGGCTATCAGCGGTACGTCCCATAGAAGCCATGTTTGTATTTCATACATCATTATATGACAAGCAGAACCTGCTAACAGCGTGAGTGGATTCATTTACCATTTAAATGACAGCACCACTTAACCCCCGCAAATAGTGTCATGCGGAAACATATAGACGCATCCATCATATTAGCGTATGGTGCTGTTTGACAACACTAATTACTGCACTACCTGTGGACATTCAGCCGTAGCCGCTATGAATTGTACTTTTAATAGAAACATGCATGCATACAGCATGTCTCTCACAATACACACACACCGGCATGGAAACTGGTGTTAGCGGTGTTCACGACCCTGAATTATTAAATGTGATGGAGTCTGTCCAGACCAGGTAAAACTACACCAGACAACAGCGCCGTACCCATGAACCTCTTCACCTGCTCTGTCAAAATATTCATGTCCTCTGAATGCGTTCTAGTATTCATTTCACATTATGATGACACTCCGGCTCAGTGGTTATGTCTAAAATCTAACATTTTAATATGTAAGAGAAGCACCAATATGGAAAGCTTATGGTTACAGAGGACAACAGTGGAAATGCAATCCAGGTGGAGAGAAGATCTTGGGTAAACACAATCACTTGTTAATCCATTGCCATTTAAAAGATTGGGATTGTCAGATTTTTTTATTGTTTTAAAAGAAGTTTGATTTATTTGATTAAAAAGTACGGTTACGATTTAAAATAACTGTTTTGTATTTTAATATATTATAGAATATATTTATATGTGATGTAAAGCTGAATTTTTAGCATCATTACTCCAGTCTTCAGTGTCACATGATCCTTCAGAAATCATTCTTATATGCTGATTTGCTGCTCAAAATACATTTTATTTATCAAGTGTTGAAAACGGTACTGCAGGATTTATTATCAAGAACGCCATTTATTTTTTACTTACACTTTACTTAAAGCATTTATTTATGATTAATGGATAATGTACATCCAGCTGGTGGTTCTCTCAAAATATTTGATTTGATCAGAATCAAGTATTTCACAGAGCTGTGTAAGAAAATACATTATTGTAAGTTTTTAATTGTTTTAATTAATTATTTATGAAAAGATGTATTGTATTTAGGGCTGTCAAATGATTAATTGCATCCAAAATAAAAGTTTGTGTTTACATAATATATGTGGGTGCACTGTGTATAATTATTTATATATATAAATACACACACATGCTTGTATATATTTAAGAAATATTTTCATGTATATACTGTATATAGATTTATATATAATTTATATTATATATAAATATCAATATAATATATAAATAATATTTTTTTCTTATATACATGCATGTGTGTGTATTTATATATATAAAATAATTATACACCGTGCACCCACATATATTATGTAAACACAAACTTTTATTTTGGATGCAATTAATCACAATTAATCGTTTGACAGCCCTAATATAAGATGTAAATGTATTATAACATACATTATAAATACTGTTATAATGCATTATACATAAAAGCTTTTAGTAATGTTACTGAAATGTATTTACTGTCACCTTTGGTCAATTTAATGCATCTTTACTAATATTTATATTTATATATATATTTATATTTATATGAAGAGTTCAGATGCAAAAGCCTCTAAATGCCATTTGAAATTTTCTTCTAAAATGACCATTTTTATCAAGCTTGTATATTTAAGTTCAGTAATTTCACTTAAATGACAATTAATAGGTAATCTGTAATCTTCATTTGCCATTTAAGTGAAATTACTGAACTTTAATATACAAGCTTGATAAAAATGATCATTTTAGAAGAAAATTTCAAATGGCACTTAGAGGCTTTTGCTTCTGAACTCTTCATAATATATATATATATATATATATATATATATATATATATACTATATATTCCTTCTTATACCCAAACTTATGAATGCTGGTCTATGTCCTGTCAAACTCGTTCCATTGTTTATCAGTCTAATGACATGCCAAAAATACTGAAAAAATCAAGGTTTCTTCAAAAACTGTACACAACTGTAGATGTGACATCCCCTGCCAAAAGTGTATCCAGCTAGCGGGAAGTCTCATTCTAGCAAAGTACATGTCAGTAAGGAAGGAGCTTGTTGGCTTGTGTTAACATTCTGAAAAGGTGTTTCAAGCGTACATCAAGTCTGTTATAATTTCTGCTTTCAGGAGAAACGGCGGATACAGGAAGAACAGGAGCGAGCCAAAAGAGAGATGGAGAATGAGCGAAATAAGACTTCAGCAGCTAAAGGTGTGACCTCACACACTCACAGATACACACACACGAACCTGTAACCTTGCTTTGCAGCAAGACACGTCAGGTCACGTTTGTGTTAAGCAGGCTGCGTCATGGGGTGGAATTTCACAAACGAAGGCCTATATGCACAAACACCAACAATGCACACAGTCACCAGAGCCACATGTAGAACACAAGATACAGATAATACGGTTCAGTGTATTCAAACACACACCCTTCTTGAGAAATTAAATGTTGTTAAATGCCTCTTCTAATTGTGTGTGTGTGTACAGTCTCTCTCTCTCCATTGTTTCAATAATATTTCCATATTGGCGTTCCCTCTTCCTATTCCTTTGTGTTATTAGTTGGTTCCAAGAAATCTTTTTTCTACATTGTGTGTGTCCGAGTACATTCATGGGTGTTTCTTCAACTACTGGCCCTAATTTCCTTGTAGAAAGAAAGTCTCCTAAAACAAATTGTACACACTGCTGCTGGTTATGTCACTTACATTAGTAATAATCAACAGTGTATATAGCCTAATGCATCGCAACAGAATTACATTTTTGTCATATTTTTTGTCACATTATTAATCTCAAAAGAAATTATTCAAATTGTACAGGTATATGCATTTTTGCAATACAATGAATCAACATAGTATGTATACTATGTTAACAATATTTTGTCAAAATTTGCTTCTAGTTTATTTCACGCCCTTCCCTGACACTTATGAAGCCTATTTCCACTACATAAATAAATAAAAAAATAAAAAATAAAAAACATCCTCGGGCAGAATTGGATAAAAAGTTGATATTATGAGAGAAAAAGTAAAATAAAATAAAATAACCATAATTTTCATTAAAGTTCAACATTGTCATTAGGACTTTCATAATTTACTTTTTATCTCAATTTTGACTTTTTTTCAATTTAATATTTTTATGCCATAATTGCGTTTTTGTGTTTGTCATAATTATGATTTACTTTAGCAAAGCAGAAATGTGCTTCCATACACTGATCTGTTTTTAGTTTAGTTACATGTTCAGTTTCCATGGTGCACATCACTTCCTGTGTGGCATCTGGTGCCTGCACTGTTCTGTGCATGTTGTGGAATTCCCCGTTGACCTACATAAAGATGTGTTTTATTACTGGTAACTCTAGATGTCTTGATGGTTCTGTTTTGAAGGTGAAATTAGCAGAGAAATAAAAGTACATTACACTCTGCAGGAAATTTCAGACTTTAACCTTTTGGCATTTTCTAAATTGTAAAAAAGATGTTTTGCAGCACAATTAATCATTCCAAGTGCAGTTCAATTTTTCACTTCCTGGGATAAAGTATATTTCTGAGAAGTACATAAAAAGTTGACTCAAAGTATACTTTCTCATGTTTTGTTTAAAAGAAGTATACTAACAGCTCACTTGAATAAACATATTATTTGAGACATTTTCTAAATTGTATAAGGGATGTTTTGCTGCACAATTATTCATTCCAATTTTACTTCAACTTTCTACATATTTTTAGTGCTTTAAAGACCCAATGAAATGGTTATATGAACACTATATACACTTTATATTTTCTTTGTTAAATGTCTCCTGTTGAAACAGGAAGTTGAGGTGGAACATATCAAAAACTTGTATTTTTTCCACTCCTGAGAGTTAAGAAATTAAAAGGTTAGTTCACCCCAAAATGAAAATTCTGTCAGTAATTACTCACCCTCATGTTGTTCCAACCCTGTAAGACTTTATTTTTGATTAAATCTTAGAGCTGGATCACTCCTCCATAGGCTTCTAAAGAGATCGAAACTGGCTAACCCAAAAGTTATTAAAGACATTGTTAAAATAGTCTGAGTGACTACAGTGGCTCAATCATAAGTTTATCAAGCGATGAGAATACTTTCGATGTGCAAAAAACAAACAAAAATAACGACTTTATTCAACCATACATTTCCTTCTCTGTTGGCCTCGAGATTTCACGTAGTGGAACTGTGCAAAGATTCTGTGTTGTACGTCATATGACAGACTTGTCAAGACTGCCTAAACCATCATAGACATATACACTAGACCTCACCTTGGGGTTCTAAGCAACCCGATCTCACGGGAATTCGTACGAATTTTACAAGGTGGCTAATTCGTAACAATTCATACGACCTCACTCGTACAAATTAGTACGATTTTGCTAAATCGTACATACTGTTTTTAGAATTGGCCAATTCGATATCAGAATGACCTACCCTAACCCCGCCCTAAACTTAACCGTCACGTGGGTTTAGACAAATCGTACGAATTTGTACGAGTGAGGTTGTACGAATTAGTACGAATTAGCCACTTTTTAATCACTCGTACGAATTCGTACGAATTGGTCGATAAAGTAGGGTAGGCATTGTCATAGGAAGTAGCTAGGTAACGCTGCTATCTCTGCCTTTACTTCGAATTCATTGATGGTGGTGGACTTTTGTGCAGCGTATGATGTTCACGGATAAAATCTGAACTAGAAAGAATGTTTTAAAAAAAATAAATAAATAAATAAAAAATTCTGGAATCAATGATATACATGTCTAACCATTTGAACAAACCAAAAAAATCAAGATAAATCACATTCATGATGATTTATGGTGATTTTATTTCCGTTAGATCCGAGTCTACATTGACGCTGATGCATTAAAGTGGAGGGGCTCTCCTGTTCCAAGATGGCGGCTCTATCTGACGCATTCGTTCCAATGAACTGCCGTAGCCAAGGTGACATCTAGTGTATATGTCTATGCTAAACCATGACCAAGACACTACCAAGACCAGAGGGTCTCGAGAGCTGAGACCAAGTCAATACCGGAGGGGAAAAAATAGACTAGTGTTGTTGAAGCTAAGCAATAACTTGTAAGATTTTGCTTTGCATTGCCTGTCTATCTCTGCTGATTTCGAAGTCTCTAAATGAATCCATTCTGCAACTTTTAAATACATAATTATATTTTTAAAAACTTAGTTTTTATGTTCATAAAAACTTAGCTTAAGCTTAAGTGCAGGATCCGAAAGTTAGTTGTTTTGTCGCTATGGTTACACACACACACACCATTGGCGGTGCGCTCAAAGTCATCAGTTGTGTATATTGTAGTATTGTATTGCTAAATTCCCCGACCACTATGTCGAGTCGAGACCTAGACAAGACCGAGAGGTCCGAGACCAAGAACCAGAAGACCGTTGAGGCCGTGACAAGACCGGAGACCACGTAAAAGTGGTCTCGAGACCAGACTTGAGACATACATCACTATCACGTCTTTTATAACTTTTGGGCTAGCCAGTTTCGATCCCTTAAGAAGCCTATGGAGGAGAGAAGCCTATTATATTTTTTAAACAGCTCTCAGATTTAATAAAAAATATAATACTTAATTTGTGTCCCGAAGATGAACAAAAGTTTTACGGGTTGGAACAACATGAGGGTGAGTAAATACTGACAGAATTTTCATTTTGGGGTGAACTAACCCATTAAGACACTTCTAGATGAGCATTAGTGCAATTGAAGACCATAGACTGTGAAAAATATGGACAAAGCGTCTGTGACGTCACCCATAGACTCTCTGAAGAACGCGTTTGAGGCTGTTTATGGGGGGTTGGGCGGCGCCATACTGGAAAATCTTGGGAAATACTAAATACAAAAGTTTCAGAAAGGATATAGAGGTGGTATGATGTGGTGTCAGATCATGGGCGAGACGTCAAATTCACTCGCCGCAGCCCGTTATCAGCTGTCAATCAAAGTTAACAGCCCTTATTTGTCATACATTTTATATCGAAGTATGATTCGAAACTAACGAGTTAGAAAAAAATTCACCCCCTCACAGTTGTCAGGCACGCTGAACATATTGAAGATTACAATAAAGTCCATGGGACCAAACTGTAAACATAAATTTATGCTGTGAAAACGGAGATTTTAACATGACATCTATGGATATTTGCTCCCTTTGGGACCGGCCTGTAACGGATTTGAGATGTATTGGGTTTATAGCACTTCCGGGTAGGCTTCATCTTTCAGATTAGAATGTTGCCGCTTGTTGAAGACACACATACTGTAACAGACAGTGATATGCTTCCTGTTATTGTTAGTCAGTGGCAGGTACAATTATGAGGACAGACATTAGCTTGATGTTTCTAAAGTTGTCAGTTTTACTTGTCCAAAAATTGGAATGTCATATAAAACATTTGCGAATAAAGAATTGTTTCTGCCCCATGTGTTCAGAGAAAACGAAATTGTCACTTCCTGGGAATTTGGTGCAAAAATTGGTAATAAAAATGGAAGTCACTGCAACCGGGGAAGCTACTGTCTCTTGCTCTGAGGTGCAAGTATCATAATTTACTTGCACCTCAGAGCATGTAGATGAAACTCAAAAAATGCTGTCATGTTATCTTGTGTTTGGGTGCATGATGTTTGGGAACGCATTTGTGTGAGAGATTTCTGGGAGGTCATTATACCCAAACATTTTCATAACAGACAGGCTCAGGCATTTCAGAACCAAAAAAATCAACATTTGAGATGCAGAGCAATGAAATTGATCCGCTAGTAGTTGATCTGTTGAGGCAAAGTCACACCACCTGTTTTTGCTGCACATTGAGGGATTTTATGCAGATGAGTTTCTGAGCATGATTTTTTATGTGCATTTTTAGAACATCTTGGCATTTCCATCCAGCATATTTTTAAATCATTTTCACAAAATTCACATAAAATGGGTAGATTAGAAATATAGCTTTTGTCAACATTTAGGAATACACTAACATATATAGATGAACGACTGATTAAAAGACAAAATTTTGATTCAGATATGATAGTGTCTTGAAACAATTCAAGCCATGCAACTATTATACAACAAGTTAATATTTAGTAACTTGCATATTATGTAGATATTATTTATTATTATTATTATTATTATTATATGCAAAGGTTATGCTTAAAGGGATAGTTCACCCAAAAATGAAAACAGTTGATGGCCCTATTGACTTCCATAGGTTAAAAATACTGTGCAAGTCAATGGAGTCCATCAACTGTTTGGTTAACGGCATTCTTCAAAATATCCTCTTTTGTTTAGCAGAAGAACGAAATTCATACATGTTAGGAACAACTTGAGGGTGAGTAAATGATGACAGTATTTTCATTTTTGGGTGAACTATACCTTTAAGTGTAACCTTTGCATCTTGATTGTATGTATCCATTTTTGTGAAAACTGTGAAGTGGAGATAAGAAATCATAAATAATGTAAAGGCGGGCGCATTTAACTACCTCTCCTTCTACCTCTTTCCCCTGTTTCTCTCACAGAGGAAGTCCCTCAGAGACCAATGGCTGATGGAAAGGACCTCCCACATCTCCTGACAGTACGGGACCCGGTCACCCCTCTGGGGCAATAAGGCTCAGGAGATTGAGACGCACATTAACAAGTACGATTTATTTTATTTTTTAAGATTTGATTTTGCTCAATTATGTTGTAGACATAAGAGTGTAAGAAAATATATTTTTCTGATTTATTTAGTTTTTTCCAAAATATATTTAATTCAAACCTTTATTTGCTAATAGGTTACAAAATGTACTAAATGTATTGTGGGCAATATATAAATGCATTTAGAATGAAAAATATATATATAGTGTATAATATATACAATAGTGGCCAAAAGTGATGTCCAGCCTAGAAAAATTATTCAAATATTATTAAAACTAGATTTTTTAAGAATGTTGCGCAGTCGTACTTAGAGTCAATTGTTTTATTTGTGACGACGCAATGAAACTTGTCAAATTGTGCGGGCATTATTTTCTGGCCAGGCTGTCATACAAAGAAATTATGAATGCATGCAAAACCAAGAGAGAACCAACAAAATATTGATTATATACTTATAAATAATCAATGTTTTCTTTTTCTTTTTTAACATGTTAAAACTAAAACTGCAGCTGTAGTTTGCCAAATAATTTTGTCAGACAAATAACCGAGTTTAGTGTTTTGTTCTTCCCCCATATTTAAAAAATCTGAAATATTTTCCTCATATTTTAATTGTTTTATTACAATTTTGAAACTGTCATAGAAACTCTCACAAATAATGTATGAGACGAGTAACACAATGAAGTCAGTACTTGAAGGAGAACTCTAGCGCAAACCTTTGTTCTAATAAAACATCAGTACCTCAGTCAACCGTTCTCTGAGATTTGTTTTCATAGATAATCGAATGTAAAGAGTTTTATCTCTAAAAACTGTTTAGCGTATAACGATAGTAATAGGGGCATTGACTAAGTAAAAAGAAATCGCTAGTTTATACCACTAACAAGGCTCAAAATAGCCCCACACTAACACAGTAACATAATGAGGGTCCATACATGCAAAACGAAGAATTGAGAACTTTGTAAAGACAGTCCGCTTTGTGTATACAGGTGGCGCCATCTTTGGAAAACAGTCACGACAAGTCAAATCACGAATGACGTGCTGAGTGAGCTGAACTGTATGGAGTTCAGCGAACTTCTGAACTGTATGAATGGAGTTCAGGGATCGAACTTATCAAGACTATTTTCAAAGATGGCTCCTGTTTGTATACACGAAGTGAACTGTCTTTATAAAATATCTTCTTATTAAACAGATACACTTACAAAGTTCTCAATGCTTCGTTTTGCATGTATGGACCCTCATTATGTTTCTGTGTTAGTGTGGGGCTATTTTGAGCCTTGTTAGTGGTATAAACTAGCGATTTCTTTTACTTAGTTAATGCCCCCAGTACTAGCATTATACGCTAAACAGTTTTTAGAGATAAAACTCTTTACATTCGATCATCATGAAAACAAATCTCAGAGAACGATTGACTAGGTACCGATGTTTTATTAGACCAAAAGGTTAATTTTGCACCGGAGTTCTCCTTTAAATACTATGAGGTTTGTTCAAATCTCCTATCTCACGTACAGCGCTAAGAATGCTTCCCTTTGCAAACACCACTAATTATTCCTGCCAAAGTACTGGTGCAACAAGCAGGTGATGGCTTTCATCCCCCAAAATATCTTTCTATTTATGTTTATGTGTTTGATGTTCCTCCTTTGCACATCAGCATTTCTTTGCTTGGCTGAAGGAGATGGTGATTACTGTAATAAGCTGGCCGTTGAGATGTTCTTCTGTGTTGAAGAAGCAGGGCTTTAATTAGTCAGAGCAAAGTTTGGCAGTAATAAGCTGCTCACAGGTCTATAGGGAACGCACTTTTATGGTGTGTAAACAGCCGTCTGAGGAGTGATTCGTTTAATGTGTGTATTTGTTACAATGCAGATTTATATAGCTATAAAGCATGCTGTTATTTCCAGAGTGAGTAAATGAGTCCACGTGAGTGCAGGTTCATATTGTTTAGTCGGAGAGCAAATCCTGGAAAACCCACAGTATATTTTGGGAACCTGTTCGAGAAGAAATTGTAGGTTCTTCAGTGAAATTGTAGCCAATCATGACTACTGTCAAGCTACACTTTAGGAAAAGTTCTCAATCTTAGCTCCACTAAAAGCTATTCTCCAACATTACCTCTCCAATTACCTTGCAGAAGCCAAAAGTAGGTTCCCACCATATAAACCATGACATACGTGTATGTGCATTAGATTACAGGTGACGTCTGAGCGGTTGGCGGAGGAAGAAATGAAACTGAAGAAACTCACAGAAGACGGTTCTACTGAACGTGGCACAGATGCTCAGACACAGCATAAGGTGAGACACCACGTCTGACTGAAAGATCACGCTGCAGTCACATGTTTGCTCTTTCACCTCCTTTAGCATTTTTGGAACTATTTACACTACAATGTTCAAATGTTTGGGGTCAGTAAGATTTTTTTTTAAAGAAATTAGGGGTGTAACGATACCCTCATGTCACGATTCGATACATATCACGATACTGAACTCACGATACGATATTATTGCGATACTACAAGACATATGGTAAAAGGTTAACAAAAAAATGTACTGTTGATTAAAATGCTAACTTTGATATTACATTGTGGGTTTAAATGAATATGTTTGGACTTGGTGCTTGTAACCCAAGGACAATGGTGACATATACATACAATATTCATGATTCTGAAGCTGAAATTACAGAATTATTTTAGATGAATTTGCACTTTTTCTGAATAGATATATGTAACTTAGATATATTTAAAATAATGTCGGACACTTTTTACTGGTCAAGTTAAATAAGTTATTTGGGATTATCAGCACCCACAAATATCCCCCCATTGCATAATTATGCATTATAATTAACATTATATATAGTAGTTTAATGTAGTAATGACACTAAAACCTTTGTGAGATTTTTTTCTCACACAGTAATTTTTATTTTAGGGAACTATCAATGATATATATTGTCACTATCCACGATACGTATTGTTGCATTTTTGTATTGTGATATATTGTGGCACGATATAATGTTACACCCCTAAAAGAAATTAATACTTTTATTCAGCAAGGATGTATTAAATTGATCAAAAGAGACAGTAAAGACTATATAATGCATCAAAAGATTTTTATTTTAAATAAATGCTGTTCTTTTGAACTATGTTGAACTATTCATCAAAGGATCATGAAAAAAGTGTTTCCACGAAAACATTAGACAGAACAATGTTTTGTGTTAAACATTAATAATGGTTAGAAATGGTGGTAACACTTTACTTGAACTGGCATGACACATTCATAACCATGACATGTCTTGAATATGAAGTAGGGTTTATGCATGTTTATGACAACTGTCATGAAGTGTATTTCGCTCAATAATGACATTTTAAATGCAAATATGACATTGTTTAGGATGTCTTTGTTATGACATCTTGACAAACCAATACATCATAACCTGTCAGTGCCTTTGTCATGACAACTTGACATAAAATGAAGTTAAACTGTCATGTGGTTGGTTTTGACATTGGCTGTCATGAGGCCATTATAACTGTGTCGTAAAAAAAATTTGTGACCTTAACTACAGTGGTACTAATTGAATTTGTCAGAGGTGAGACCAAGTCATTGTTTTGCAAGTCACAAGTAAGTCTCGAGTCTTTGCATTCAAGTCCCAAGTCAAGACAGACAAGTCCAAGTCCTCCAGTTTAAGCTTCAAGTCTTAAACAAGTCTCAGTGTTAATTACTATAGCAAATGAAATGTATACTAATTTATATCAGGCTTTTAAAATATAATATAATATATCATATTTATTCAAACTTAGTGGATGTTGATTGGTTGGTTGTCTGATTGGTTGAATGTGAAGAGTGGCAATGCAGATTTAAAAATAAAAAAATAAAAGTAACTGTTCATTGGGAAAATTAATCATGATTTGCTACACATTAAGTTTAAAATATTGAGTCCCTGGTTAAATTATTTTGTTAACGCGACAGTAATTGTACTAGAACATTCCTATTTCCATGGCGACGTATCAAGCGTCACGTGACACTTTTTGGGGCTACGTGCCTGTCATTTACAAAACGTAACATAAATCCATCCATTTCTCCCGAAATACATGAAAGTGAATGGCTGGTGTACAGGGAGAAGACTTTATAGTTACCTATAGGCTAAAATGTGCGTTTGTTGTGGGGGAAATATAACTTCCGTATATAACTAAATATAACTTTTATTATTTCCGCTTACTTAGACATCAGTGTTTTTTTTTCTCAAATTATAAATGGTTCACTAGTACTTGTGTATTTAAATGCCTGAAAAAGAAAAAAGAAAACATTATTTGGTTGAAAACTGTCTGAACGTGTGATGATAAATGACAACTGACACGCACTGCTGAACGCACTTGATCACGCGCTCTCTGGCTCAGTGCCAAATGTGTGAAAGCAGTGCTAATCAGTGCTGTGATCATGCGTCAATGATACAGTGCTATACTACAGTCAGTGATTATTACACACTCTGATCTGTGGTTTTAGAAGGCAGGTCAAGTCTTTCCAAGTCACAGGGCTCAAGTCAAGTCGTGAGTCATTGTTGTCAAAGTCTAAGTCAAGTTGCAAGTCATCTTTGAATATGTCAAGTCGAGTCCGCAAGTCATCAAATTTGGGACTCGAGTCCAAGTCAAGTCTGAAGTCATGCGACTCTGAGTCCACAACCCTGGAATTTGTCATTAAAATGTTATAATGGCTTCATGACAGCCAATGTCAAAACCCAACCACCTGATAGTTTAATGTAATGTTAACCAATAAAGCTAAGTGCTTTCTTAAGTTAGATAATAAATCTGCTATGTCATGTTTATGACAGGTTGTGTTGTCTTAGTAATGTCAAGTTGTCATGACAAAAACACTGACATGTTATGATGTATTGGTTTATGTCAAGGTGTCATAAAGACATCTCAAACAATGTCATATTTGCATTAAAAATTTCATAACTGAGCGAATGACACTTAATGACAGTTGTCACAAACATGCATAAAACTTCCTTCATATTTATAACATATGTTATGTCATGATTATGAAGGTGTCACACCCCTTCAAGTAAAGTGTTACCGAAAATGGTTCTTGAGCAGCAAATCAGAATATTAGAATGATTTCTGAAGGGTCATGTGACACTGAAGACTGGAGTAATGATGCTGTAAATTCAGCTTTACATCACAGGAATAATATTTTAAAATATATTCGGGTAGAAAATTTTAGAATTATTTTATATTGTAATAATAATATTTTAATTTTTTTTACTATATTCTTTTAATCAAATAAATACAGCCTTGGTGAGCAAGAGACTTCTTTCAAAAACTCTTACTGGCCCCAGACTTTTAAATGGTGGTGTAAGATAAGGTTTGCAAGTTAACAACATAATCAAATAAATTAATATAAAATAAAATGGTTCTTCAAATCCTCATTGCTTAAACATTAAAGTCAATATGCTTCATGTTCAGTTTACTGTATGATACACCGCTCTCTGAAATCATTATGAGCTTCTTATAAGTAGCAGCAAGTCATTGCTGTTTTTTATTTTACACTTGTTACCATCACAACAAACAGCCTTGTTACGGAGGTCAGCTGAACCGTAAGTAAACGCATTATTTTGACTTTAGAAACACACTGCAAGGCCGTTGAATATGTGTCTCTGATGGACTGCTGTAAGATTACAGCTTTTAGAACTGAATTAGAGCCAAGTCTTGGTCTTACAGCACTGTTTCCTCAAGACCAATGAAGTCAAAGTGTCAACATAAATTAATCAACATAACATTAATCTTCTGTTGAGATTAAATTTACTGACACCCAGTCACTTAAAGGAGTAGTTCACTTAAAAAAAAATAAAAACTTAATTAAGGTTAAAAAAATTAAGGTTTTTGATGAAAACGCAATAAACGATTTTTTCTCCATATAATGGATTTTACTGGGAACCAAACGGTTCAAGGTCAAAAAGACAGATTCAGTGCAAACTGTTCAAAGGCCTTTAAACAATTCCAGACGATGAATAAGGGTCTTATCAAGCGAAACGATCGCTCATTTAATAAATAAATAACAAAGTTTAAGTTTTATAAGCACAAATGCTCGCCTTGCTCTGTTCTGTGATGCGCGTTCGTGACTCTCCTGTTCAAACTCGTTCATCAAAAAGAACAAATCTTTTTTCATGTCATTTGGTTCACTCAATGAACGGAAATGAACGAATTGACTCAGGAAAAGATTCATTCATTTTGATGAATGAGTTCAAACAGGAGAGTTAAATGAGCGATTGTTTCCTTGATAAATTTATCACCTGGAATCGTTTAAAGAACTTGGAACAGTTTGTACTGAAAGTGTGTTTTGGACCTTGAACCGTTTGGTTCGAGTACAGTGAATTATATGGAAAAAAATCCTGGAATGTTTTCATCAAAAACCTTCATTTCTTTTCGACTGAAGAAGAAAAAATGGACATCTTGGATGACATGGGGGTGAGCAAAAATTATCAGCATACGTTTTTTTTTAAGTGAACTACTCCTTTAAGTGTAAAAATAACAATAGTACATTTCAAAATTAAACTCATATTTTCCCTAATTTTAGTATTTTCCTCTGACCTTCTCAAAATGCTAATCCTTTGTGTGAACTGGATAAGACTTTATTTTAGATAGTCTACTTTAGACATTTTACTAATACCGGTAAGTGACTTTGCAACCACATGTCAGTCATTAGAGTAATAGTAGACTGTCTGCTCAATATCTACTAACAGTTTATTTTGATACTCCTCTAACATACATTCCACTGACTATAAGTTACTTTGCAACAACATACCAACTTCTACTAACCCAAACCCAATAGTCTACTGTCAGTTGAGTCAGTTGACATGTAGTTGCAAAGTTGCTTGGATATATTTAATAGATAGTTAATAGAATGTCTAAAGAGGACCATCAAAATAGTTTAAACATGAGTTTGAGAACTGCTACAGTGTGTACAATAATTAATTTTAAATCTCAGAGACTCCAAATAAAAATTAAAGTTGGAATATTGCTAATAATAATGAGAAAAGAAGAAAAGTCATGATAAATCAAAGAAGTCATGCCGTATAATTTTTTTTTTTTTGATTACAATTTTGTATTGATTACTGCAAATACTGCCTGCATTGAATACTGCATATGAAAAATATAGTGTTGGTGTGACTCCACCTTGTGGCAACTGAAGCTGATGTGTCCGTCTGTTAATAAATAAAGCTGGCAACACAACCACATTTTTTTCTAATCTTGATGAAAGATCTCCCAATTATCTAATCAGAGCAAGTGAAAAGAAAGTATTAGCGGTTATGATTTTCAGTTCTTCTCATATTTCATATTACAATTGATTAATGTTTTGAACGTTCTGAATACGGTAGATCGGTAATAACATTACACTAGTAAATTAAAAACGTCAGCTTCTAGTTATTCTGCATCAGGCATGATTCATTTATTCCATAGGCAAAAGTATCCCATAACAAGGGGGTTACTGAGATAAAGTGAGTTGTCTTTATCTGGTCATGTGATTTGAACATGAAAGGGCACATATAATAAAATTGCTTTTAAAAGTATTTCTTTAAAAGCTGAGTGTACCTTTAATAAGTGTTTTATGGTGTTTCTACAAATCCCATTGTAACCAGAGTGCTGCAGTATTTGGGAGACGGTTGGGTTATCGGTGTGCATGTTAATGAACTTGGATAGGAAACTTCTCCAGTCTCAAGCTGTTCCTCCCATAAATGTTCCATGGCCTTGAATCAAATATTAACCAGCAGAATGAGATGGTTTAAACAGTTAAAGAGTGTGATGTGTCCTCTCTAAGGATGACTGTTGACCCTTTCTCTCTTATTTATCCAATAGGGCGAGACTATGGTGGAGCCAGTGGGAACAGGTGAGTGTGTGCCATCTGTCCACTCTCTGCGCTGCCGACCATCTGTGTATCTGTTGCAGTGAGCATCTAACTGAACAGGTCTGCTTTCCAGACCTGATTATTGATAACACAAAAGAGTGTAATCCTTGATAAAACAGCAGCGGTGCTTTTGGTAAAAATAATTCCTAGTTCATTAACTCCTGCTTCAATTTGCCAATGCTTTAGGGATCATCAACTAATGATGAATAACACTTTCACAGCATTTATAAAACCTATAGTAATGATAATTCTGGCAAATATTCATATATTTTGAACATTTTAAAGTTATAAGTTAACACTGTTCATTGTTAAAGTCATTGTTCCTCTATCAATTTGTATTTCTTTATTATTATTGAATACAATGTTATGTCAACTAGAGTTTAAAGATTTGGGGTTAGTAAGATTTTTTTATATATATATATATATTGATCAAAAGTGACAATATACACGTTTACATTTATTTGTGAAATAAACAATGTTATAGCATATTAGATTGATTTCTGAAGGATCGTGTGACTAAAGACTGGAGGAATGATGCTGAAAATTCAGCTTTGCATTAGGAGTGCAATTTTAAATATATTAAAGTTGAGAACCCCAAACTTTTGAATAGTAGTGTATATTTATGAGTATATTTATAAATACAATTATACTTATGTTATGGAATTGAACCTTATTGTAAAGTTTTACCAATGTTTTTAGGCTTAATTAGTGCATTAAACCATTTAGATTTAAAATAAAATTTTGTAATGAAAACACTGAACATAAGCACTCAGTTGCAAAGCATGATATTGAACAAATATCAATCATAAATGTTTCTTATTAAACAGCTGTTGCTGAGACGCTCCCTAATGGACCAATCGTGGAGAACGGAAAAGAGGAAAAGAGAGGTATAAAATATCAGTTCTCATATATTATATACGATTCTGTCCTATGGCGCTTTTCTATTACCAGTACCAGCTCGGCTCGAACTCGCTTTTCGCTCCGTTTTTCAATGCAGACATTACAGTCACAAATAGTCATAGCGACACCTTTCATTCCTCATTGCCCCATCAAGCTCTTCGGCAACCAAACAAAGTAAAGTCTGCACCTCCTCGTTTGACCACGGCGTATTCTTCCGAGTTTCCATAATAATAGTAGTAAGTTTAGAAACTATCTCTGGCCAAACTATTTCAAAATGGCGGGGTTATTCTGGCGCGTGCAATGATGACGCAGTGAATGGTGACGATTCTTTCTGACCAATCAGTAGTCGGCATTGTTTTCACGTCACATTTAAGTATCGCCTCCACCTTGCCGGAGGCGATACAAAAAAAGTACCTGAAAGCAGGAACAGGTACAACTTTTACACAGTGGAAAACCAAACAAAGTCGAGTCGAGTCGAGCTGGTACTGTGTAGTGAGAAAAGCGGCATTAGTCACCAGGTCAAGACTTTGGTAACTTTCCAATCATATGTGCTGAGATCATCATGTGGGTTGTAGTGGAGGGCTGTACCTTTGTTTTCTGGCAGATGATAAAATGTGATAAAAGGTGAAAAATCCTTAGACTTAATACTTAATAGACCTAATATGGCAAGGCCAGTAAAACACCCTAGCAATGCCCTAAAGACAGTTTACACCTGGTATTAAGATGTGTTTTGAGTTCGATCAGATCACAAGTAGACGAAGGAGACACACCTGTATTTAGCGTTGCCACTTGTGATCCGATCGACCAAAACGCTTAGTGTAAACGGGACTCTGCCTCTCTATTTAGTTTTAAATTTATGAAAAAGCCTTTAATATGATATCAATTTACCCTTTGCAGGAGCTTGATTGACAGGTGATCTGACCAATCAGCTACTTCGCCATTTTGTCAGGAGAGTTAGTAGATTAACATGGGAGGATTTGAACTTGCAAAACGGAACGCACTGACGCCTTTCTGCGGTTAAAGGTGCAGTGTGGGATTTTTAGCGACATCTAGCGGTTCGGTTGCGAGTTTGCACCAGGTTTGCAATAAGGGCTCAGCCCACTGCTCACCCCTCCCTTTCGAAGAAGATACGGTGGCTAAAACGGGACAAACATCTCGTCGGCTGAGACAGCAGAGAATAGCCAGAGTAAGCCAAGAGTGTCTAACATTGTCACTGTTTCTGTACCACAGTCCATTATAAACCACATATGGATAAAGTTTACAAAGCCATAGTCAGGTGAGGATCAAGGGTCCTAATGTATAATATAATAATACTAATCAGCTGATTCTATCACAAACGTAACCAGCACATTTCTTCCCACGTAGCAAACCCATAATACAGCGAGGGAGAAGAACCACATGAAACTATGAAACTATGTATAAGTTTAGCTGGCTAATGTGAGCTGTTACTGTGGACTGAACTGAACTGGTTAAAGCCTTAAAGCCTTGTTTAAACTCGACGCCTCCGCATTAGTCCAAAGGTCTCAAAATCAGACCTTGAGATTTTTGGTCAAAAAATCATAGAAAAAGTCTATTGTGTGTAGTAAATGGTGTCTATGGGATGCGAAGGTGCGCGCGCTGTTACAATCATTTTCATTTGTGCCGCGTGCACCTCCGCATCCCATAGACACCATTTACTACACACAATAGACTTTCTCTCTGATTTTGAAAACTTCTTCGCGAATCGACTTAGATCTCTTACAGATCGACGGGTTTGTGATTCCTGTATCATACTGTTTTACGGTTAATGACATGAGTACTAATTAGCTGTCTCACGAACGTAACAGCACATTTATCTCCCCATAACAAAGCCATAACACAGCGAGGGAGAACTTAAGTGACATAAAACAATCCCAACTACATATTTTACACCACTCACAAGGGAAAAGTCACTACTCACGTTGTCTATGGCTAGCTTCTAGGTTTCTGCTGCTTCTCTTTCAAGGTAGTGATGAAACGAGTTTGGTATCACTGTTTGTTCACGGTCGGTGCTACGGTAGAAAGATGACATCACAATATGGCAACCTTCATAGAAAGGGATTCCGCGGTTATGGAAGATATAAATGTCTCATTCTAAGGTAATAAAAACATTAGGGTTTATTAAGTAAGTTCTTTTATATACCACTGAAAACATAGTTCAGTGCTCAGTCAGTCATACTGCATTTCTGTTAATAGATACTCAACTTTTTTACACATTACACCTTTAAAACAATATTCCATCTTATGTTTATTCATGTTTATTTGGTGCTATAAATGAACTAAAAGGAAGAGATGATCAGATCACGAGCTGATGCTCTACAGCGATCTGTGCACGACACATTAAAGAGCCACAAAACGGTATTTATTGTTTAAATGTTTTTAAAAAAATGACCAAATTTGAAAGGTGAGACTCGAAAGCAACCGAAAAGTAACCTGGTCTGTCCTGTCTGTCAGCGTGTTGTCAGTCCATGATGTTTTTTTCACTGCGTAAGAACATAGTGTGTGTGTGAGAGCAGCGTAGCTTGTCGGACATAGCGACAGTAACTAAGGGGAGGCGGGTCTTTGCGAACGGTCAATTATAGAATCAAAGCATTGCCATTGACAATTTCACTTTTGTTAACACGTTTAAATGTCAAAACCTATTATTTTATCTTCAAACAGTTGGTTTTTGTTGCAGATAACTCTGTGCACGCGGAGAACCACGACGTAGAGGAAGCAGAACCGCTCACTGATGCAAACACAGAAGCTGTCACCATAACAACTTCAGCTATTATTAACGGAAATGTGGAAGGAGAAACCTCACACAATACTCCAGGACAGGACGAACCCGCTTCTGCTAACGGCTCCGCCAGCCACCCTGCAGAAGGAACAGGTGCTGGAGGAATAACCATGACCTTCCTTGGCTTCAAGGAGGTGGAGCCCGGACATGGAGTCGATGAGGACGATGATGGTGTAGCAATTATTCGAGCGGAAAGAGTCATCATTACAGACGAAGGAGAGGAAATCCCAGAGGAAGACGACGGCATGGCTCAAGAACCTACAACGGATGCTAAAAATGAAGACCCATCTGGAAGCACAGAAGCAACGTGTGCTGAAGAAGAGAGAGAGCATGATCCCGAAGCATCTGTTGATCCGAAACAGGTCGAAGTGACTGAAGATACTCCTGCTGAGGAAATAGACGTGGTAGTGGTTGACGAAGGGCAAATAGAGCAACATCTCCCAGACTCCACTGAAACGCAACCCCAGAATGTGACAGTAGAGAGCCCTATAGAGGCTTCCCTCATTCCAGTGTGTTCCACAACAGAACCTTCTCCAACAATCACACCCAAAGTCGAAACAAACGCAACAGAATCCCAAACCCCAAAAGATGAGGTGTCCGTGCCCGCCTCACGCATCTCGCTCAGCCAATTTCAGGAGGTTCCACTGGATGAGTCCAACACAGAGAAGCAGCGTGCCGAACAAGAACCTCTGCTGATCTCCAAAGCAGCGCCCCTGCTGGATACCAGAGCCACCAATCCAGCAGAGGACGCGGGAGCACCAAAGCGGAAAAACTGCCAGTGTTGTTCAATCATGTGAACGGTCTGTTGACATTAGACTGTGACTTTTATTTCTTGACTGTTACTCAAGACGTTCATATTTTGATCTTCAGATGTTCACTTGCGGCGTCAAAGGACAAAATGTTTATAAGATACTGAGGAACACCTTCAAAACGGAGCCGTAAAATGTAAAGACTTTCCATTTCGGATGCCCATAATTCCTATCAATGCAAAAAGAAGCTTTGTAAAGTGCATTGGCTTGCAGGAAAGGACTGGAATAGGCGTCAGTGTGCATGTTGTTGTTGTTAATGCGTCACCATTGGTTGCATTCCCAGCCTCTGGTGTCTGATTAGTGATTATGATCCTGTTTTTATGTCTGGCGACTCTAGAGCGTTGGCTGCCGACCCACAGAGGCCTTGACGTTTTTAACACTACCACATATTTTGTTTTTATCAGTGCCGTGGGAATCAACCCACAGCGGCAATTAACACTTCTCTACTTTCAATAGTTGTTGCATAATCTATTATAAACAATTTGTGTGCCTTGAGAATCAAAACAAAGAGACGGAATGGTTACCTGTGATTTTATACACGCTGTATCTTCTGATGTTAATTGAGTTTCAATTTGACTTTGTTTATTATTACATTGTCTTCAACTGGCTGACATAAGTGTTTTTTTGACATTAAACGGATAGTTTATCCTGCACTGAAAATAATTTCATGTTGTTCCAAAACTCCTTGAGTTTTTCTTTTGCAAGACACAAGATATTTTGAGGAGTGCTTCAACTGTTTTGTCTGTACAGTGATAGGCAATGGATTCCAAAACAACTTTCTATTACAAAAAAATATATTTTTGTCTTGCAGAAGAAATGCATACAGGTTTAGAACAACGTGAGGGTGAATAAATGATGACAGAATTAACTTTTTTTTGTTGTTGAGTGAACTATCTCTTTAATGTGACCCTGCGAACAGTACTATTTCTGAATAGTGTATAGTATATGGCATAAATCGCTGAAGCAATCTGTTTAAGGTGAATTCTCCAACTAACATTTCTGTTGTCTTTTTAACGGTTGTTTAAATTGTGCGTTACATCGATTCAAGTTTCATACCATAATATGTAATCAATATTATTCAAAGCTTTCAGTTGGATTCAGGAACATCATTTTTTTTCAGCATGGAAAGTTTGATGTAAATTCTCAGTGCCTTGACTGAGTGCCTGTATGTATAGTATATACAAAGAGCTGAATAAGACGCAGTGAAGATTTTGTATAGAAAGTTTACATTGGAAGAATAAATAAAATGATGAAATTTAATCTAAAAATCTTTAATCTTTTTTTTCTCTTTATACTAAAATAGTTGAGGCGGCATAATGAGGTATAATATAGCTACTGTCAATGTAAATATAAAACTTTTGTAAGTTATGTATAAAAGAAAATCAAATAATGTCTTTAAAATAATGTTTTTTATTTCATAATATATTATTTCAAATAATGTCTTAAAAAATCAAATAATTCCTTTAAAATACAATGGCAATAATCCTTTCATCATTAAACATGAAGAGAATAGTGTATTCTGTTACAGCACTGTAAAAAATATTTTTTGGTGAAGTAAATACTACTGAAAAAAACAATGCAATTAACATGAAAAAGTTAGTTGAGGCAAGAATAAAAAAAACGAAGTAAATTCCATATCAATACTTAATTCAAGCGAGTAGAAATGAAAGTGTGAAAAACTCAATAAAATTAAGTAAAAATTACTAAACTTTTCTGAATAACTAATGAGGTTCATTTTTCACTGTTTTCCAGCTGTATTTCATCATTGATTTATTTTGTCAGTATTAGTAACTTGCCATTCTGTGACATTTCGAGTAATTTTTTTGCTCAAAATGATGCATTCAAACTCAAAAACGACCCATCAAATGTTACCGCCATTGTGTATTGTCTACCAAGTATTGAGGTCTTTGCATTCACATAATGTTTAACATCTGACATGATGTAATATAAATTACTTAGATGATCTAAGTAAAGCACATCACTGTATAAATGACTAATAAAATTCAATTTTATTGTTATAGTGAAATGTAATGCAAAGGCAAAGGAAATTTCAACTAAATGGATATTAATCAACCTTTTACTAGCCAAGTTAAAATTACTTATTTTCTGTAAAGTTTACTTAATTCCATATTCCAAGTAATTTAACTTAAAGATTTCTAATTAAAGCTACTGATAAATGTGTTTAGGTTCTTACTTGGCAAATCTTTGTAAATTTACAAGCAAAAAGTTGCCTAGCTTTTTCCAAGTAAATCCTACTCCAATTTTTTTAGTCAGTCTTTAAATATAGAATAGCTTGAACCTTTTTCATATTTACATTGAAATCTAACTTATATTGCTACATTGATAACACTTTACAATAAGCTTTCAATTTATCAACACGAGTTAATGTGTTCAGTATTACAAACTAACACTGAACAAGCATTTAAAAATGGTTTAATTTAAAGGTAATTTATGCTTCAATATGCTATCGTTAATTTTTAATCAATATCCTTGAATAATACATGAACTGATGTTAATTTATGCAGATTGAAATTAAAATGTATTTGTATATGTAAAAATTGTAATTGATAAATTATTGTTATAACTGTTAATTCAATGCTAACAAACTGAACCGTATTGTAGAATATTACAGCTACATTTCGATCTTGCAGTTTTGTAGGTGAACCTAAAAGTTAGACAGAGAATAGAAAAGAGATCCCATGCTTTCACTGTTCCAGCTCGTGAGGGCTTTGAGGGCTGTTTGGATTAGTGATGCAAGGCCTGTGGTTTACTCAGCAGCTTTAGTGTACTGTGGAAGTAGGAGAAAAGAACTGCACAGATTTTAACCTTGATTGCTAAGCAGGGGGTGGAGGTACACAAAGAGAGAGAGAGTAAAAGAGAGAAGAAAACCAGGGAAAGAAAGGAGGAGAAGTGAATAAGAAGGTGAGAGGCGCAGATTTCACAAAGCTCACTTCAGTATTTTGTCTCTCAGTTGACCTTTGTCTTCTTTCATCTTTTATTTCATCTCATCAGCTGGTAGGCCTGTTTTCCTATTTCATCTTATGTTTTTATGTGTTTTTTTATGTTGTGAAATCCAAATAGCCTTTTTATCTGATTTGTATACTTTATATGTACTGCATGACAATGTCAGGAATTTGAAAAATTAATTAATTTATAATTATATTGCTTTAGATATTAAAATCAAACATATCTTTTTGCAAACATATCCACATTTAATGACAGCTATACGATTGTTTGCTGGAGATTTGTGAATCTAAACTCTAGTTTTCAGTATAGCTAAAAATAGATGTGTGCTATTAGGTTGTTTATACATATAATATTTATATTTTCACTAGATTGAAATTCAATCATGACCTTTATTAAGTATTATGTGTGGTTTAATTCATAAGAACACCTCACCATTATTATATTATTCCTGAATCAGAATTTCCATGTTGTTTTGTTACTCGTGTCCACACTATAATCTGATTAAATGGTATTAATCTGCTCCTTATGTAATTAGCATTATGCTATGACACATCTTTAAATCCTTGTGTTTGTTTCCAGTACAATGCAGAGTCCAAATATTATATTGTGAATAATCCACTCATTTTCAACAAAAAAATATAACCTTGCTCAGATCGAGATCGGATTTTGAGTAAATATGATTCTCAGAAGACCTGGTTAAATTTTGACTTTCCAAAGAATAAGAGAGAAATTTTATTGACTGTGAAGGTCAAAAATATTCTTGCACACTGTTTAATGTTCTTCCAATTTTAATAATTTTGTTAATCATTCTCAATTATGTGCTAATATGGAAATATCTGTATGAATCAAAGTGCAGGACAATGACACTATAGAAAAATAAAAAAAATGGTTACAAAAAGAAATGCTAAGTGTACATACTGGTACAAAGAAAAACAAATAACATGAAAACTTAAAATAAATATTGCAAGTATTGTTTCAGGTGACCTAGATCAAGGTGAACTTAATAGGCAAGGACACTAATCTGACTCCAGGCGTGGGCATTAACGAATAAATGACCTAATTAATTTCATTTAAGACTGACAGAGGTCAAAGGTTTGTGAAGCAAGAACACAAAAGCAAGTGAAAAGGGTAATGCACTTTGCTCTATAACTCCTTTTATTGTGAGCTCTCCTGAGTTATTGAGATTGAAACATAAGCCTATTGTTTTCTAAATCAGCAACAACAACAAAAAAACAACAACTAAGTGTTACTCGTATAAAGGAAAGAACTTCAAGGGTCTCACCTTTATGCTATAATAAATAAAAAAACGGTGAGAAATGCAGTATTCTTGGGAAGAAAGAGACAACGTTGTTACTAAAGGAAACCCGTCTCTGGCTTGTCATTCTGTGATTGAATAAAAACATCTTGCCATTTATTTCATACAGATCTAGAGCAAAATGGAAACAGACTCCGTGACTTGCCCTCAGAAATCTGAATCCCAAGATGAATGCAGTAGTGAAGAAATAGAAATAGCAGAAATAGCAGAAATAGCTCAAGATGTGGAAACAACAATAATAGAAGATCATATCGATGAAAAGGAAGACACAGCCACAGACCTGCAAGTGATGAACAAGGACACAGAAGCTATAAGTGGGTTAAGAAGAACGGAAATGCCTGACAGCAGTGACACCTCCTCACCAGCTGATGGAGCCATTGAGCCAAAGAGGGAAGACTTGTGTGGTACAGTTGAAAATGACTTTGATGGTGACCAGTATCCACCAATGCCAGAACTGGAAGATATCCAACCAGAGATAAATGAGTGTCAAGCCACAGAGATTCAAGATGAAGTGACCGAAAACACTGACACCAGTGAAGATGTTGAGACATCTGTGCAAGACACTGAGGGGGAAGAAGCTGTCAGCATGACACAGGCAGACAAAAGCACCGACTCCCCACAAATGCCAAAGGTGACCAAAGAAGAAGAGGGACATGAGCTTGAGTCACATGGTGACTCCGACTCAATTGTGTTCCTATCAGAGAACAGTGAAGATCTAAACATAGACTGTAAACCTATGGACTTCCCCAGCACCAGAGAGCAGTGGGTGAGACGGGACAGTCGTTGTGATGAACCCCCAAACCTGACATATTCCAGAAGATCGTCAAAAAGTTATCTTACTGAAACCGAACCTTCAACAAGCATCCAAAGTGCATCCATAACTGAATCTGGGGTTAATGCAGATAATGTCCAGCAGGGGGAGCTTGAGGTAAACAACCCAAGTGATATAAAGGAGAAGGAGTTACAACAGGTGTGTGGTGCTGCTCCGCCCCTAGAAACAGTTGCAGTCGAGCCAGCCAATCTGGAGAAAGGTAACTCCGCCTCTATCTCTACCGGAACTAAAAGAGCCATTGATAATGTCACACGGGAGGAGGGACAGTGAAAGTGAGGAGAGAGGGGTGAAGAGCGAAAGCTCACAGTGCGTTTCACAGAAACAGGTGAGACCGGAAGGAAAGCAGCTGGGGGAGGTTAAAGATCAAAAGACAGAGAACGGGAAAACAAAGGACAGAGAGCGAGTCCCAGTCAAGCACAAAGCCTCGGTCCGGGAGAAGGGAAAGTCAACAGAATGCAGGTGGATCATTTTGATGACAGCCAGAGCGATAGCGGTGTATCAGCAGATTTCTCCCAACAGCACGACAGATGTCTGGAGGGAATAGTTAACACTGAGGCTCCTCAGCCCTGTGAATCTCCACCTAACGAAACTCCCATTGAGAGGGAGATCCGTTTGTCTATGAAGAGAGAGCAAGTCTACGGCGTTCCCGAGGACTGAGTGACACAACTGACAGGAATAATGAGTTTGTGGAAATTCCATTGAGGAGACCTATTCTTTCTCAGGACCTTCAGACAAGACCCAACCCAAGCCTCGGCAAGGACCGGCAGTTTGCTGGAAAGAAGATGCAGAAGGAAATCAACGCAGAGACAGAGAGGGAGAAGGTTCTGGTTGAACTGGGCAGACTACCTGGCTTCTATGACAAGGGAACTGAGGTACAGCTTCAAGAAAAAAGCTGCTCTTTGAGTCCTTCCAAGAGCAGAAGGAATCAGTGGCAGCCATTAACAGAAGATCTCCATCAAACTCCTCTAACGTAGAGTCTGCTGCTGGAATACAGGAAGTTGATTCTGCTGTTAGACAACGCCTAATGCAATTCTCTCAAAACTCTCCCACCCCACCAGCCACTGGCCAAGTACTGGAGGCACCAACGGCATCCCGCCTGCTGCTCGAGGACCTGGTCTGACTGAGGGGAATCACAGGCCAGATAATCATAATAGAGGCCAATTCTATTCCTACAACTGTGGGAGGACCAATCTGGGGTTACAAGACCATGTCCTCATGGACAGATGGAGGATCTGTAAAAGTGATGAATCCAGTAGGTGTGAGGGCTACTTCTGCAGAGTCTGTTAATGCAAGACAAATACCCCATTTTGAAGAGACTGAAGACTTAAGTACAGTAAAGGAGAACCCTTTCTTCAAGCTCCGGTCCTCTATGACTCTGCAGCCGCAGGTGGAGATGGACATTAAGGAGGCAAAAGAAAGGGAGTTAGAACTACAGAGACAGAGAAACTGTCTTTATGGAGGAGCATCTATGGATCTGGATGAAGGAAGGGGAACAATAATGGATTTGAGGACAGAAAGTGGAGTGAAAGATGGAAAGGGATCCTCTAACAAAGAGATTGTTAGTTCTCCACCTCCACAGACAAATTTGACTCCAACAGGCCGCCAATCAGATATATTCACCGCCGCTACATCAGGTGAGTCATTGTAAAGTAGCATGTGAAAATTCACAGAGTCAAAACTTAGCATTCATTCAACATACATTTGAATAGATTATGCATTCCTGAGAATTAATGAAGTCTACATTGCTAACACTACTACTACTTTGAGCTACTGGAGCACATGCGTATAATATTTGCCAAGGACACAAATCTTATAAAACTCATTTGTAGGCCATACACTCACATTTGTCAATCAAAAGTAAATTATGTAGCATTGAAAATATACATTTTATCAGTTCATGAATTTGGTGTAAATTGAACCCCTGATCTTTGCATTGATGGCACCATGCCCTACTGTTTTTGGTAGCCTACAGGAGAGGATATAGAGATGATGTATATACAGAGGATATATATAAATCTTTAAAAAACTATACTTATTGAAGGCCAGGCCATAAATTTGGCAGAGCAAATCTATCCAGGGGTGCATTTCCCAGTATAACGTCGTAGTTCACTGCTTCACTATTATAGCATGATGCATCGTTGGAGAAATCAACTAGCTTGTCACAACTGTTTCCCAAAACGCACTGTCGCAAAGTATCGTTCAAACCACGTTGGTATTGCACGTGGTGGAATAATAACTACTTTAAATGAAACTATTTGAGATCCAATTAACGCTAGATTGTTTTATCTAAATGACAGACATGTCATCTGAGGACTATTCTAATTGTTCTTAGTTATTTTGCTTTATTACCAGACTAAATATTTGGCTCGTTCTTACATAGTAGAGCACGTTCGCATGTGCGCACTCTTCAAACATGGTACATTAAATCAAACTAAAAGACGTAAATTACATTTGTATGTATTCTAAATAAAAGGCACCGGTTGTACTGAATGTCAGCTTGCTTATTTTGCTCAGATAATGATTAATTATGTCCAAATGTGATGTAATAAAGAAACGATGCCTCTAACCACAGGTTCGAGAGCTGTTATTCAAACCACACAACTTTGCAATGCTGTTTGCGACTGTTCGTTGGAACGATGGTTTCGGGAAACACCGACTCGTTGAACTATATGCTGATAACAATGGAACTGCGACCATAATTGGCTAATGATGCTTTCGGGAACGCACGCGCAGAGCGATTTACATTGCATTCAAGATAAACATTTTATCACTTTGTGCATTGCTTGAGAAATTAACCCATGACCTTGGCATTGCTAAAACCAAGTTCAACTGTTTGAGCAAGGACAATCTAATATCAGCAAAACCACTACAACTTGACACTTGTTAACTATTAGTTAACAGTAAGACTTGTAAAGCTTCTCTGTGGTGTAGAAGCTTCAGTCACATAGACATTTCATAATTTGACTGGAAGTTGGGATAGTTTGTGCCTCACCATGGCAGCCAACAAACAAACAGCCAAATTGCTAATGTGGGTTACGTCACTAGTACCAACCTAAGCCGGATATTGAAATTTCTGAGTCAGTCAAATGTGCTGAAATGAACAAAGTCTGGATAAGAGTACTGTGATCTGGACAGGTGAGGTGAGGTTTGCATGTCCAATACATAAACTACAATTGTGCCTTGAGTTTATCTTTTACTACTGTACAAGTCTGCAGAAATTCCAGCTATACTTAAAAAGGCAAATGATCCATACATTCATGCTGACAATTAATGACACATTTAGTACTAAAATAAGGGGAAGTAAAATCCCTTTTTCCAGTAAATTTCAAGTTTTTTACAATACATAAACTACAATTGTGCCTTGAGTTTATCTTTTACTGCACAAGTCTGCAGAAATGCCTGCTAGACTTAAAAAGGCAAATGATCCATACATTCATGCTGACAATTAATGACACATAGTACTAAAATAAGGGGAAGTAAATTCCCTTTTCCAGTAAATTTCAAGGTTTTTTACTTTCTACTTTCTCTTATTTCTTTTTTAAATAAACTAACATAAAATATTTTCCCCTACTTCTATTTACTCTAATTATTTTGCATGATAACATAATTTCTGCCAAAATGCCATTGCCAATGCCAAACTACAGATATTTTATCTACTGTAAAATCATAATAAATGTGGGACCTTCTAATCTCCTTCTGTCATTTCATATTCTTTCTCTGCTGATGGAGTCTAATATCAATTTACCACAGTTCTACAGTAATATCAAAAACTTTAGCAACTGTGGTAATTTTGCAGTAACTGTGGTAAATGTGGTGCATTTGTGTAAGAGCAGCTAACAGTCATAGACCAATATTGCAGATGTCATATCTTTTTAGAAGTAAAACCAAGTATCTATGTAATTTGTATTGTGATGCAACACAAGTCAAACTGTAGCTCAATTGTACATATTGGAATATGTTAATTAAACTAATCTCTACAGATATGGCTACGTCTACTAAGCAAGACCACTGCTACTGATCTTTTAAAGGGGTAATGAACTGAGAAATCAAATTTTCCTTGAGCTTTTGACATCTAAGAGGTCATCATATTGTAAGGATATCCTGTAAGTTTCAGAACTGAAAACATCCTTGTTAGTCCAATAAAAGCTTTTATTGACACCAGGCTCAGCAAACGACTCGTTTTTCAAAGTGGGAACTATGACGTCAAGGTACACACCACCCCGCAGCAGAAGATCAACGCCTACTTCAACACGGCCGGTTTAGCCCCGCCCACCGATTTGTGCATTACACGCATAGCTAAATAACATAGGCCTGCCTCCGTGATGACAAACCAGTATCGAAAGTGAAACTCATTATAATATGCAAAACGGTTATCCACTCACAGCAGTGGGTATTTACTTCCAAGTCTTCCAATGCGAGACGCCCATAAAAACCGAGTGTTTTTGAGCTGGGCTCAAAATTAGGGTAGAAATTAGCCTATTACTTTATTTCTATGTTTTGAATGCAAAAACCAAGCGAACATCATAAGTTGACCTCAGACAACAATATAAAAAAAATTTAAAAAGCCAGTTCATGAAAAATTTCATGGTGTGAAATTTTCTGCATAATTCCCATTCTTCAATTTGTTACTAATATTCAAAATATGGATTATAGTTCAACTTAAGGAGTAGGTGTGTCCAAACCTTTCACTGCTACTTTATTGTCTTCTTATCCAATGATCATATGTGGATATGACCATGTTGTATATTCACTGAAATAAACATTTGTCTCCTGCTTTCTCTAGTGCGACAATACACCGGAAAACTGGACCTAATATGGCCCCCACCCCAAGCTGATGAAGAACCAAGACAACAGGTGTCAGAGGTAGAGGATTTTTTCTTTGAATCTTTTAAAAGTGGCATAATTCGTGTTTTTCACTCTTTTACGTGAATAAATTAAATATGTATATCACTGGTGTTGGTAACGTTGTGGCTTATAGGATTTGGGCTGGTAACCCAAAAGTTGAGGTTCAGACATCAAATTGGGACTGGGGAGTTACTTGATCAATAAAAAGGCTATTCAACCTTTCAATAGGTAATTAGAGAGTATCAAAGTTTCAGTAACACTCCCTGTGCAAATACAACCAGACACTAAATGTGATGCTGATGAACAAGTGGCTTATCGCCCTTTAGATAATGATGCCAGAGAGAGCAGAGTTCACGCTTAATTCTTAAGATCAGACCTTGACTGTCATTATTATGTCACTTTATCCTTCTCCACAGCCAGGAAAGTATAACGTAACAGAAACGCATTCAAAACTGATTGGTGCTGCCAAGTTTACATTGCCTTTGCCTTTATCTAAAAACCAAGGCTTTTTATCAGCTGATCTCAGCTCTCATTTGCTTTAAGAAAGAGTGCCTACCTTTATAAATGAACATATGCTGCTCTTGTGTTTGATATTTTTAACAAAAGCTCTTTTCAATAGAACAAGTGAATGCTGACCAAGGGGTGGTCAAGCTCCAGAAAAGAAAAAGCAATCCAAAGTTGCGCTTTTATATTATGTGATATATCTCTGTCTGGGAAGCAAATAAAAAATAATATATTATTCAGTGAAATATATTCACTTCTCAAATCTAATTTCTTAAACTTGAATATGCACAATGAATGATGTAGGCAAAATGTCAAGATGGGTTTAAAACAACACAAGAGTCAATGATGACAAAATTAAAATTTTCGTCCAAATTCTTCTTATGCTATACATGCTGCACGTCTTGATTTTGCCAAGTTAGATGCGTACCTGGGTCAACATATTTTGTAGAAATATCCTTAAAAAAATAAGTCCTTAAAAAATAGAGTCCAGATAATATTCAGTCCTAGTTATCACTAAAATCAGAGGGAAATGATAGTGAATAACACTGATGTACATGGTTGTAAGCCTAAACTTGACATAAACTGTAAACTTGTCCCTTAAAATCTTGTTGTTTAAGGATCAACAAAGATGCTATTCCAAAAACATGTTGTACTTGGTGAAATCAGGTTCTGCGTGTGGCCTTATAGAGGTGTTCAAATTCAAATGTACTCACTAATGTTGTTCTTAATGTTCTGATAAATACAGAAAACGCAAAAGATCCCAAGGCAGAGAAACCCATTACTTGAACGCTGGGAGTCAGGGACTGTGAACGGCCATGTGGAAGACAACAACTGAGACTGAACGCCAACTACAGAACCCTGGGATAAAGAATATATATTAAAAATAAAGCATATGAACAAATGATCAGTTTTCCCATAAAATTGAAAGCAGTGGCACGTGCCATTTTGGGTGGATGGAGAGAATTACTTGCCTCAAAAAGACACTGCGAGTTGGATATCCAAAATAACAATCTACAAAACGCATCATGTAAATAACTGATGGTGTTAATGTTACTAGAAATTATTGTTGATTGTTGTCACAAGGGCTCAAATGATTTCAGTGTAATAATTGTCATTTTCAATGTAAATTTCAGCTTTACAGTACAATTTATATTATAATCAATAAACAGCTGTTCATCTCATAGTAACAAGACAGTTTAACAGACTGGATTATATAAAATATATATTTTAATAAAGATTATTGCATAGATATTTCATTACTCATTAAACTAAATGGGAAGTGGCTTTATTGATGCATATGTAAACATTAATAAAACAAAATTAATTTTAAAAAAGTGTTGTTTTTTTGTATGAATGTACGCTGACTGGTCAAAAGTTTAAGATTGGTAAGATTTTTTATGTTTTTAAAAGAAGTCTCTTCTGCTCACCAAGGCTGCAATTTTTGATAAAAAATACACAAAAACACAGTAATATTGTGAAATATTATGACAATTTAAAATGACTTTTTTATGTTAATATATATTAAAATGTAATTTATTCCTCTGAAAAAAGCTGAATTTTCAGTCATTATCGTCTTCAGTGTCACATGATCCTTCACAAATCACTCTAATATGATGATTTTATGCTCCAAAAACATGTATGATTATTATCCATGTTGAAAACTGTTTTTTACATTTTTATTCCAGGATTCTTTGATGAATAGAAAGTTCAAAGAACAGCTTTTATTTAATTAGAATCTTTTCTAACATTATAAATGTCTTTACTGTAACTTTTGATCAATGTAACTCATCCTTGATGAATAGAAGTATTGATTTCTTATTTATTTCCCCCAAAAATAAAATACAAATTCTTACTGACCCCAAACTTTTTAAAGGGTAGTGTTTAATGTAACAAAAGCTTTCCATTTCAGATAAAAGCTGTTCTTTTGAACTTTCTATTCATCAAAGAATCCTGAAATAAAAATGTAAAAAACTGTTTTCAACATGGATAATAATCATACATGTTTTGGAGCATAAAATCATCATATTAGAGTGATTTGTGAAGGATCATGTGACACTGAAGACTGGAGTAATGATGCTGAAAATTCTGCTTTTTTTCAGAGGAATAAATTACATTTTAATATATATTAACATAAAAAGGTCATTTTAAATTGTCATAATATTTCACAATATTACTGTGTTTTTTGTGTATTTTTTATCAAAAAAATTGCAGCCTTGGTGAGCAGAAGAGACTTCTTTTAAAAACATAAAAAATTGTATCCAATCTTAAACGTTGTCGACCGGTAGTGTACATATGAACTCAAACTGCTGATTGTGACTCATCGCTAATATTGAGGTTTGGCTCCTGGAGTCCGAAAACCAGATCACTGACTTCACAATAGGCACAAAGACCAGGATGTAAAGCTTACGTCGTATCTATGGCTTTGATTTTCAATATAACAATTAAAGAGGGTGTCGTTCTCGCATTTCCATTCAGCTTCCATGCAAAAACACTTTAATGACATCACAGTCCATTCTAACCTCCCCATCCCGTGCTGTGAGGGATGAATACACGACTGCCGTGACTCAACACACCAGTGGGCATTCAAATGTGTCGCCATGGAGATGATGGAACTGTAGGAAAGGTACAAAGAAAACGTCCGAGCGAGATTAGTCATGAGTGAGATCACAATACACACGCACGCTTTACTGACCTCTCAGTTGCCTGTGAATCATTGATCCACTCTTTCTCAGCACAATTTAGCAAAGGCTGCATGGGAATGCTCATTTCAAATATGGAAGTGGCTTATTGTTCCCACTGGAGAAAGCCTGCCCATTGTCTAGTAGCCTATCAAGACCAATCATTTTATGACACAGTATTCTTAGGAAAACAGAACTATGATTAGTTATGTAAGGCTAGTTTCTGTCGAAACATATAATCAGTATTAAATGTAGTTTTTGTCTGGTAACTGGACATTGTTTTGTACAGTATCAGCAGGTCTAAGTGTTTCTGTGTAAATACAGGGTTAAGGAGAGAACAAAGAAGAGAAACTTCAGTCAACCATATGAAAGCTAGATCAGCTCTGACTGTAAAAAAGCTGTAAATGGTTTATGGTTTGAAAATTAGAAGTATTTTTGTATTGACAGACTATGTGAAGACATACATGGGAGTCTTACTAGTATCATATAATAGATGTTTAATTACATAACAGGAAATTAGTTCGGGAATGACTGTCGAATAAATGGTTCCCTTTTCAGGTTTCATTTTAAGCAAAGAGGAAATGAAAAGCTCTTGAGCACTAATCGAACTACCGGTACATAACATTAGTAATGGATTTTTAGTAAGCATCTGCTGTGAAAAGAACCGAAATTAAAGCTTTCACTTTTCAGCTTTGGGTGATTAAATCTATAAAATGATTTCCAAAGATTTGTTGACCAACACTCAAAAACTAACAATGCTCCACTGAAACGTCAATCTCACATTATATCTGGATGTTCAGAGCCCTCTACTGACAGAATAATTCAGAAATCTCGGTGAAAAATGCTACACACTAGACAATTGTTTACTCATAAATTATTTAAAAATACAAAATGTTTCAGCTTTAAATAAACATCACAGTATACAGAATATGTCAAACAAAATGTTACATCAGACAGACAGGTTTACGGAAGTGTATTGCATTCACTTGAGGAAACAAAATCTTCTCTGTTTTTCTGAATTGGCAAGTTAATTATCTCAGAATTATGAGATCATTTTTCATGGAAAAAAGCTTTTGCTCTGTTTTTCTGAAGTTAATTATCTTGTTAATTATTTTTTCCATGAAAAATTATCTTGTAATTCTGAGATAATTAACTTGTTAATTCAGAAAATCAGAGAAAAAACTTTTTTTTCATGAAAAATTATCTCGTAATTCTGAGATAATTAACTTGTTAATTCAGAAAAACAGAGAAAAAAATTTTTCCATGAAAAATTATCTTGTAATTCTGAGATAATTAACTTGTTAATTCAGAAAATCAGAGAAAAAATTTTTTTTCATTAAAAATTATCTTGTAATTCTGAGATAATTAACTCGTCAATTCTGAAAATCAGAAAAAAACTTTTTTTTCATGAAAAATTATCTTGTAATTCTGAGATAATTAACTTGTCAATTCAGAAAAACAGAGAAAAAACTTTTTTCCATTAAAAATTATCTCGTAATTCTGAGATAATTAACTTGTTAATTCAGAAAATCAGAGAAAAAAAATTTCCATGAAAAATTATCTTGTAATTCTGAGATAATTAACTTGTTAATTCAGAAAATCTAGAGAAAACACTTTTTTTCATGAAAATTATCTTGTAATTCTGAGATAATTAACTCTGTTAATTCTGAACATCAGAAAAAAACTTTTTTTCATGAAAAATGATCTTGTAATTCTGAGATAATTAACTTGTCAATTCAGAAAATACTAGAAAAACTTTTTCCATTAAAAATGTATCTCGTAATTCTGAGATAATTAGTTTGTTAATTCAGAAAATCAAAGAAAAAACTTTATTTCCATGAAAAAGTATCTTGTAATTCTGAGATAATTAACTTGTTAATTCAGAAAAAGAGCAAAAAACTTTTTTTCCATGGAAAATTCTCTTGTAATTCTGAGAAAATGAACTCATTAATTCATAAAAACAGAGTAGATTTTTTTCTTCAAGTGAAGCAATACGCTTCCGTACAGATTAGATGGACAGACAGATAGATAGATACATAGATAGTCAATAAAATGAAGTGTTCTTAAAAGTTGTCATGGGATAATCATAGATGGCCTCTGAATCCGAGGGTCTTCCTCTTAGCATCTCTCCACAGCCCTGTAGTTTAGAAACGTGTGCATATTGAAAACATGCGTGTTAGAGATGTGATTAGTCAATGTTTCTAACAGCGGACCTAATGCAACAGGATGTTAGCAAACACTGTGTAATGTAAAGAGATCTTATTCTGTGATCTTATTCTTCTTTCTCTACTTCCTCGCTCAACAAATCAGCACACTGGTAACCTTAGTACTGGAGCGAGATATGAGATACCACTGTAGTGGGCCTTTTGAAAAGCGAATCACAAGAGAAGGTTTGAAATGGTGCATCATTACCTCAGATCCAATGTCAACACGCTGCAGAGTGAGGTCTGAGGAGAAAATAAGTCAATAAACTTGAAGGCAAATTCATATATGAATGGTGCTTATGATGTAATACTGGGAGATATATGCGCATAATATTAGTGAATGATTGATACTTGATTTGAAGAGATGACTTACCAACAATATGATCTCTGGAGTGAATATGTTGCCAGAATTTATCTTGTTCTCTGTGGAAAGTTTTATTTTATTTGTTAATGTTTTTATAACATTCATATTACTCATAATAGAAGTGTACTAGCAAAAAAAATATATACAATTATTTAATTATATATAAATAATAATATAATTATCTACATTAGTGTTTTAAATATTTATATAAATATTTATTTAAATAATTATAGAAAAACACTATTAAAAGTTTGGGGGGTGTAAGATTTAAAAAAAAAATTTTTGTCTCATGCTCACCAAGCATTTATTTTTAGGGCTGTCAAACAATTAATACGCGATTGATCGCATTCAAAATAAAAGTTTGTGTTTACATAATATATGTGGGTGTACTGTGTATAATTATTTTGTATATACACATATATAAATACACACACATGCATGTATATTAAAATATATATATATATATATATATATATATATATATATATATATATAAATTGTTTGACAGCCCTAAAAATAAATGCTTGGTGAGCATGAGACAAAAAAAATTAATATTTTTTATACTTTTTTATATTATATATATTATATAATACATAATATAAAATATTTAAAATAAAAATATATCTCGATCTAATTTAAAATAGCTGAATTTTCAGCATCATTACTCCAATCTTCAGTGTCGCATGATCCTTCAGAAATAATTCTAATATGCTGATTTGGTGGTCAAGAAATTTAAAAAAAAAATTTAATTAGAAATGTTGAAAAACGGTTCATGCCTGATATTTTTTTTGGAAACCGTGATCCACTTTGATTATTAGATGAATATAAAGTTCTAAAGAACAGTATTAAACTTAGAAAAAAATCTTAAATAGAAATCTGTAACATTATACAAATGTTTTTTACTCTCACTTTTGATCAATTTAATGCATCCTTGAAAAATAAATTCTTGAAAAAAAAAAGTTTGAATAATTTAAATGGTAGTGTGCATTTAAATTATTGAAATAACTTATATTCCTGTAACTCAACTGTTTGAGCACAATGCTAGACTCAGGGAACAGATCAAATGTCAGGGTTTCTGCAGGTTTCACAAAGTCAAATTTAAGACTTTTTAAGACCTTTTTAAGACCATTATGAATGAAATTTAAGACCTATATCACGACAAAAAAACGTACAAAGGAAATGCGTGATCAAGTCTCAAAATTATTCGCAAAGTAATTTAATTTATTCAAACTGAACATTTCGGTGAAAATCAGTACAAACCTCAAAACTGATTGGCTGTTGCATGTTGCTCTATTTTGTAGTTGTAATACAGAGAATTAAGAACTACAACTACGTAATATAAATAAAAAAAAACTATTCCAAAGTGCTGTGGGATAATTTCAATGAGATTTACATGGACATAGGAAAATTAAGACCCATTTAAAAAGATTTAAGACCTAGAATACAATACTTCAGCAAATGTAAGACTTTTTAAGGCCTTAAATTGTGATTTTGAAATTTTAGACTTTTTTAGACTTTTTAAGACCCTGGGAAACCCTGAATGTATACTCTGAATAAAGTCGCTTGAGATAACAATGCCTGACAAAATGAATAAATGTAATTTTAATTTTAATCAAATATCGATTTTCGCTCTTCAGTATTGTCTCACCTTTGACTCCTTTCTTCTGACTTGTTTTTGACTGCAAATAAATGGATAATGATTACAATGCAATATATATTAATGAGGATAGCATGCATGAATGAAAAACGAGAGGTATTTTCACTTTGTTTTGTTCCAGTGTTTAATTAAACGGATTGAGGAGATAACCACCACTGAATATTATATTTCATGAGAGACCAGACTTAACCAAAGCAAACTGATGAGCAACTAAAATAAGACTCACTATGTCTGTACACGGCAAAGCCCAGGAGTGACACCACCATGAGGAACAGAATACCCGCAGACACAGAGCCAGCAATAAGAGCCAGGTCTGTGCTGCCTTTCCATAGACGTGGATGAAAACAAAAGGAGAGAATGATTAGAGATACCCAGTTGGGCATATTAGTATTTGCTGCATTACAAATCCATAGTACGACTTAAATCTTACCTGTAGAGACCTCAGTGCATGTGTGATATCCTGAAAAAGTATGCAATAAACCACATTTTAGGGTCTTATTTATATGACATTATGTATTATATTCAGTAGTACACACCTGTAATGCATGGGAGAGTTACTGGAGTGCTCATCTTAGAGTACACCCAAATTTTTCCCAGAAACACGCTGTACTGACACTGATACTGAGCACCATGTTTATAATGTGTGGGTACAGGAAATCTAGCACTGTGTTGAGTTGGGGAAGCCTGATGGTGTCGCCTCAGGTGACAGGACACCCACACGAAATAAGGAGAAGATGCCTTTTAAATATGCCGGTGACCCCACACACTCCAGAAATTCACCCTCATGTCGGGATAAAGACAGAGTGGGCACTGGGAGCTCTGTGAGGAAAAACACACAGACAGAGATTTAGAAGACAAGTTACATGCCAACATTTAACACAGTTATGGCACTTTTACACAGTACGGTTCGGCTCCGCTTCACTGTTCCACTGCGTGGTACGACTCGGCTCGACACGGCTCGGTTCGCTTTAGATCGGTTGCTTTTCCACTGCGGTTAGTACCGCGTACATGGAAAAGCGCCAAAGCGTATTGTACCGAACCAAACCGTTTCGTACCATGCAATGGAAAAGCGTCAGAAGCGTGCCGTACCGAATCGTACCAGCACAAACCGTACCGTACCATGCAGTGGAAAAGTGCCAAAGCATGCTGTACCGAACCGTACTGTACCATGCAGTGGAAAGCGCCAAAGCATGCTCTACCGAACCAAACCGTACCGTACCATGCAGTGGAAAAGAGCCAAAGCGTGCTGTACCGAACCAAACCGTACCGTACCATGCAGTGGAAAAGTGCCAAAGCGCGCTGTACCAAACTAGAACCGTATCGTACCATGCACTGGAAAAGTGCCAAAGCGTGCTGTTACCGAACTAAACCGTACAGTACCATGCAGTGGAAAAGTGACAAAGCGTGCTTCACCGAACCAAACCGTACCGTACCATGCAGTGGAAAAGCATCAAAGCGTGCTGTCCGACCGAACCGTACCGTACCATGCACTGGAAAAGTGCCAAAGCGTGCTGTTCCGAACCAAACCGTACCGTACCATGCACTGGAAAAATGCAAAACGTGCTTTCCGAAACTTTGCACGTACCATGCACTGGAAATGTGCCAAAGCGTGCTTTACTGAACCAAACCATACCGTACCATGCAGTGGAAAAGCATCAAAGCATGCTGTACCGAACCAAACCGTACTCGTACCATGTACTGGAAAAGTGCCAAAGCGTGCTGTTCCGAACCAAACCGTACCGTACCATGCAGTGGAAAAGTGACAAAGTCGTGTTTACCGAACCAAACCTGTACTCGGTACCATGCAGTGGAAAAGTGCCAAAGCGTGCTGTACCGAACCAAACCGTACTGTACCATGCACTGGAAAAGTGCCAAAGCGTGCTGTTACCGAACCAAACCGTACCGTACCATGCACTGGAAAAATGCAAAAACGTGCTTTACCGAACCGTACCGTACCATGCACTGGAAATGTGCCAAAGCGTGCTTTACCGAACCAAACCGTACCGTACCATGCAGTGGAAAAGCATCAAAGCATGTGCTGTACCGAACCAAACCGTATCGTACCATGTACTGGAAAAGTGCCAAAGCGTGCTGTTCCGAACCGAACCGTACCGTACCATGCACTGGAAAAGTGCCAAAGCGTGCTTTACCGAACCAAACCGTACCGTACCATGCAGTGGAAAAGTGCCAAAGCGTGCTGTTCCGAACCAAACCGTACCGTACCATGCAGTGGAAAGTGAGAATAGTTTTATCGAACCATACCGACCGTACCATGCAGTGGAAAAGTGACAAAGCGGCTTTACCAAACATTCGTACCGTACCATGCATTGGAAAAAGTGACAAAGCGTGCTGTACCGAACTGAACCGTACCGTACCATGCATTGGAAAAGCGTTGAAGCGTGCCTACCGAAGCACACCGTACCATACCATGCACTGGAAAAGTGATGCAAGCGTGCCTACCGAACCAAACCATACCGTACCATGCAGTGGAAAAGCGCCATTAGTAAGCTCTGTTTCAAAAGCTAGTGAGATGTCTTTCTGCTTACTGCCTACATGGGCAGATGCCTTCTGCATCTTAACGATCACAGAACTTCATAAAGTAAATCATCATTAGAGAAATATCATTGGCCAAAAAGATCCATTGTGTATTGTCAATGGGGTAGTGAAATATTGGCCATGACTGAGCTTGTTGTAGTGCATTTTGAGATGGATTTCTGCACTAAAGGATATAATTAAGTTATCCACCAATAATACCTTGAAATTCTGCCTCAATAAGCAGCTCACCAGGGTTTGTAAAATGCAAAACATAGATCAATATTAACATTTGCCTTATTTGTTCTATCACATTTTTTAAAACAAGACAATTTGGATGAGATGTAATCAGAAAAGCACCAATCTGACAGTTTTCTCCTCACCTATGACAGTAATGTGTACCGGCTGACTGGCTGTGGAGTTCACATGCCCCGTCTTTGGTAACTTGAGTTGGTAGAGGCAGATGTACTCCCCACTGTCCTCTCGTCCCATTGTCTTCACGCTGAAGTGAGCTCCCAGGGACTGAGACACCAGTTTGGCTGGAGCAACCATAGAGCCTGGGGTTCCTTTGGCTCTCTGAAGCAGGAGGAAAGTCTCTGGGGGAGGTTTCCGATGGTCAGGTGGAGCCTGACAGTGGAATGACAGCGTCTCACCAGGCGTCACATGCCCACTAGAGGGCTCAACCATCAAGTGAGGGGATGGAGGGGGACTGAAGTCTAGAAGAACAAAGAAAGTTAAGAGCACATAGCGATTTAGAATATACTGTATGTGTGCAAAACTAAAGATAAGAGACAGAAATACAACGCTAAAGATGTAAAGCACTGCTGGGTGGAGTAGCTTGGTTTGGTGGTTACTAACAGAGGGTTTCAACTCCACTAGACAGCAGTTTCTTTAACCGTCACACCTCTGTGACCTCAAAACCTTTCCATCTACAACACAGCAGTGAACTACCAATACTAAACCTGTGCCTCAGCTGATGTGACAACAGAGATTTATGCAGGATCATTAACACACACAAAAATCAAATATAATAGGTAACACTATTTCGATAGTCTACTTTAGACATTCTAGTGCTAAATACAAGTAACTTTGCAACAACATGTCAACTTTTGAGCAACTAATGAGTTGCGAAATAAAGTGTAATATAATGTAATATAATATTCACCTTTTGGCTGTGGGTTCATGTAGGAACTGAACATGCTGTTTTCATACTGACAGCAATACAGATTCTCTTTCTCTGTATCTTTTCCCATGAGCATAAAGCGAGCCCTTTGTTCTTTGGTTGAATGCTGTACGGTTTGTGTCAGATCACGGATTTTAAAAAGTTTAAATATAAGTCCGCTATAACCATGTGGAGCCTGACAAATCAACTCCACAGATGAGTCTATGACGGCGTTCTGGATCAGGGTAGGAGCCGGTGGGACAGAGGGTTCAGCAGCTGAAAGATCAAGGAAAGACAATATATTAGTTACATATTATTACAATTCCTCATATCATGTAAGGTCAAGTAGTGAACCAACTAGATTAGAAGACCAGGGCCAGCATTGTAATTAACACTGGTCTAAAGTGGATCTTTTCAAGTTGAGTATAACAACAGTAAAGCCAACTCAATATTGAAATGAAATTTATATATGTTGAAACTCAGCGTTTTATACTCTGTAATTTGCTATGCGATTAAGATTACAGTGATTATATTGAAAAATAAGTATAAAACTTACCAGTAAAATGCTGCTTGAGGATGATCAAAGCGGTGAGGAAATATCCACAAAATGACATTCTTCTAGTGACTCCAAATATTCCAGGTTCTCACACCTATTTGAGCTTCAACAATTCTAGAGATCGGTGTATTTGTCTTTATGACTTAAATTGGTAAGAGAGATGCATAAAATCACCACCAGCTGAACCTCCCTTCCCATTCACTTGCACACACTTCCTCAGCACGCATTATAAACACCAACGAACATGTTACATATGTTTAAGCAAACCCACATCCTTCCATCACATAAAAAGAAGAAAGACAGAAAGACACTCCCATGATTGGCCCTTGTGAGCTAATACTGCATGACAAAGACAGGAAATTCATGCACAGAATTATCTCATCTGTATGTCTTCTTTCTAAATAACCTTAGATGTGTCCATTAAAGTGTGTAGCTCTGAAGTAAGCAGGACTGTAAGCCACAGACATTGAGGAGGACGTATTGTTCCCAATATCTATTTGAGTCAACCAATATGGTTTTATCAGTTCTTCTCAGCCCTGAATATGTGGTTCGGATAGTAAATGCAGAAACTCTATTTTAAATATAACATCATGTTTACAGCAGCTGGAGGAACTTTGGTCATTTGATTGTTTTGTTAGTGTCACATGGACGGTAGCTATTGCCACGTGTCTTGTCTTGTGTATTGTCCTGCTTTGTTATTCTTAATCATTAAGCACTTTCAAATTATTGGATTGATAGCCTACCTGAACGTCTCATAAATGACCTTCGACTCCCAAGCTTAAGTAATTTGAGCCTATGTAACCCACCATAAAATAATGTATGTTTATCACATCTAGCATTTCATATGAAGCTTTCACAAACAAGCACTTAGTTTGTTTTAACTTTCATAATTTCCTTCTAGATTACATATAGGCTATTTCTAAAATGTAAATTTGTTTGCCAGAAGAGATCTGATCACCCACATGATAATCTAAAAATAATCAGTAATTTAGTCTTGTGGTTAGTAGCACTTTATTCCGATGGTCCACTTTAGACATTCTAAGCTTTGCAACCACAAGTCTACCAACTGTCATTAGAGTATTAATAGACTGTCTACTTAATTTCTGCTAACACTTTGTTTTGATACTCCCTGACAGACATTCTATTGACTTTAAGTAACTTGGCAACTAATGGCGCTTTTCCATTACCAGTACCGGCTCGACTCCGCTCGTTTTTTGCTCCGTTTTCCATTGCAGACAGTACCGCCACAAATAGTACCCAGTCGCCATAGCGATGTCTTTCGTTCCTCATTGCTCCATCAAGCTCTCGCTGGATTCTCTCTTCGGCAACCAAACAAAGGAAAGTCTGCACCTCCTCGTTTGGCCACGGCGTATCTTCCGATATTCCATAATAATAAAAGTAGTATGTTTAGAAACTATCTCTGGCCAAACTATTTAAAAATGGCGGGATATTCTGGATACTCCATCTGGCGCGTGCAATGATGTTGCAGTGAATGGTGACGATTCTCTCTGACCAATCAGGAGTCGGCATTGTTTTCACGTCACATTTTAGTATCGCCTCAGCTCGCCTTAGCTCGCTCAGAACCTCGCGGAGGTAATACAAAAAAAAAGTACCTGAAAGCAGGTACGAGTACAACTTTTACACAGTGGAAAACCAAACCAAGATGAGCCGAGCTAGAGCTAGTACTGTGTAGCGGAAAAGCGCCATAACGAACCCTAACCTACTGTAACAGTCTACTGAAAGTCTACTACAGTCTCCTAATACTCTGATGAGAGTTAGTTGGCATGTAGTTCGAAAAGTTACTTATAGTTAGTAGAATGTCTAAAATTGGACAATCGAAAAAAAAGTGTAACCTTGTGGTTAAAGGCACAAACAAAAAGCAGAAACCAGGGCATATGGTGATTATGAAACTACTAAATGTAAAAATATATTACATGCATATAATGAAACTACCTTTGGGGAAATTATGAGAATGCTGCTGAAAAATTTCTAAAATATTACCTAGCTGGACATAAAGTTCCAGAGAAAGGAACAGCAAAGTCATGAAAAAAACATGTAATAACAGAAATGGCATTTTCGTAGTGACTAAATATGTTAATAAAATCAAAACTCTCTTATACAGTATTTTAGCTTCTCCAAAGTTGCCACTCTTGCACTGTCACAGCTGTGCAAACACTATGAATTCTCTCAACCAACTTTATGAGATGCCAGCTGTAAAGATGTCTGTTGAGGGTACTGGATTAGCCTAATCCATTACTCCAAAAAGCCTTAAGCTTGTGTTTAGCCTAACTATTAGGCTAAACACAAGCCTGCAACCAAGCTATAGAGGGTATGCGCGTGACATCACCGTCGGCAGGAGTTCCTGCAGTTACTCATAGTGAGTGGCAAAAAGACTGAGTGGCTGTATTTGTTTTCAGCGTGAACGCCACGAAAAACAAACATAACACATATAAAGTGGGAAAGAGCTTTGCGATTGACTGTACAACTAGATTTGACAAACAATTCGGAGGTATATTTTTGCAGACTGCTATAGAAAGAGGAGCAAATGGATCGCTGCAATTCACAGAAACAACTGGACTCCAGTCGGCAAAAGGTGGATCTGCAGTTATCATTTTGTGTCAATATGCTGAATTTAGGTGTAAAACCATACCCATATATTTTGTATTGTTATATATATATTAACAACTCAATTAAATATTAATCATTGCATATTCTGCATTATTTGATATTTTTTAATAAACAAATTTTTATTTTTTTATTAATAAAAAAACTATAAAGTTTTAGGGCTGGATGATATATGATGATTTATAGGCTATTTATAACACTGATAAGTGATCACCCGGATTTAGACCTACCTATATTTGTGTATGTATATATATATATATATATATATATATAATATATATATATATATAATATATATAAATATTATATAATATATATATATTAATATATATATATATATATATATAAGTGTTCACAGGCAAATTTGCTTTGTGTTTAGGTCTATATTGCTTTTATTTTACCGGTGTCAAAACCAGGCAAACATAAACTTCAGGGAAAATGATTCCTGGGTGCATGTCAATATCCATGGATCACTGAATCTTTGTTGTAAGAAACACTATATTGAGCCCAACATTTAGTTTAAATTGATAAAATTGTTCATTTTAGTCGCATTTTTGCAGTTTCCCCTATTAAATCCAGTCACGCAGCAGATCTTTTGCCACTCAGTCAGGGTGAGGGAGGTTGTTCTGGCGGGAAAGTGACGTCAATGCATTGCAGATTAAAAATGCAGGACTAATCAGGAATAAACAGACCAAAAGAGTTGGATTTCAAGACCTTACTGACATTACTGATCTGCTTGTGTTTATTAGCCACTCATTTGAGTGACCTCCTTGCACACTGAGTGCGAAATTTTTGCCTCATATTCGTCATTTCATTCATGTGAGAAACGCAGAAAACCATCCGAATTTGTTTAATGACAGACGAATGAAGTTTCGAAGGCAGTGTATAAGCGTAATTGACATAACGTGAGGTCGTAGCCCATTTATGTTTTAATGTGTGATTTGCGCAAGGGCCTTCCCCTGCTCGATTGTGTATTTTGTTCTCACGAACCCAAAAACTGCAGGAAAATGATGTGTTCCATTCAAATGAGTCAGTGCAGTTGCTTTTAACAAAGGCAGCTCAGCAGCGAGGTTTGAAGTTGTAAATGTGTGTAGGCTACGTGCTGTTATCTGTGGATAGAGGGGCTCAGAGTCTCTATTATCTGACACGGGACAGGAGGCTTCTCATCAGCATAAGCACACTGATAACTGCTCTCCAGAACATAATCACCTACTGAACACCGGCCTTCTGAGAATCGCACTCGCACAGACACTGAACTCACTTTATGTGTGCCATTAATTTCATCTCTCCTGAAATATGAGGTAAATGTATATTTCACTTAAGCTCCCTTGATTCTGTCTGCAAACAATATTCCACTCGAATGTCAACATATAGCTTAGCAGTTTACTACTTCTAAGCATTAATTATGTTTCAATAACATAAATTTTTTCCAATACTACTTATTATGATTACTTTAAAACTACTCTTTATTTAATTTCAATATTATTTTTGAGAATTATAAGCTAATTACACTACTGTATTCAACAGCATATACTATTAATAGTTTATTTAAGCCTAAAAAGCCCTGAGAAAGCCATAGCAGGGATATTTTTGGATTAAATAGGTGATAAGATAAATGTTTATTTAGCCATATTGCTTCATTCTGTTAATTTGGTTGAGTTTAACTTACTGAATTGCAATGCCCTTTCAAATTTCAACTCCACCCACAATCACAACTGTCAGGGGTCTTAAACGTAAGTTTATCACTGATAGAGAGAAAAGAGAGGGGGACAGAAAGGGGAAAGCGTCACCACCAGCATTAATGCCACTGTGAACTTTATTTTTGTAAATATCTTTTGATTTTAACACTAAGTTCCTCTGTCTATTGCACATGTCAAAGTATTTTTGGACAAATCTAAAAGACGACGTATATATTTGCCTCTTTTGGCGACATTAGAAAACTATTTCTGTGTATAATAAATGCTGAAAGGGCACCAAACGGATGGCTGTGACTTCAAGCCGTATTGCCTTTCGCTTTCAAACTTCTGCAACGCCTCGGAAAACATGAAGGTATGTTCGTTTCAGTTATTTTATCTTGAACAAACATGGATAAAATGCTGCTTTTTAAGGCAATCATCAATATTTGTGTGAACACAGTGACTTTGATCTTAAGTAGTCACTTACCATGATGACAGATAGTTTTATACGAAGCATGAGTGTATAATACAAAGTATGCAAGTAAAACCCAACTCAAAAACATCACCTAAAGAGATATTTGTGTACTGTAATTTTTTTTACATACTTGATTGCACAGTTGGTTGATAATACATGTAAATATCGATTTTAAAATATTTGATGGCTCTAAAGGCATGGGAGTTTGATAAGAGCTGTTTGGATCTGGACTGCAAGGATCCACACCAAAGCAACGGCAACTACAAACCTTCACAGTTTCTGACAGATGAAGGCCCTGATGATAGTGAGGGATGCTGGGATATGGAGTTCCTGCTGTCGGATTGGGGTAATGAATCACCTGAACGTTCCAACTCTCAAAACTACACTCCCCAAAGGCCATCGCTACAGGACCAGGTTCACAGTCCTGATCTTTACCAGGTCCAGGAGTTGAATGGACCGAGGGACCAGACAAGATCAAATAGACACCAAGTGTCTGTCACAAGTTCACTGGCTGAGCTGCTTCCTCATGAAGCGACTTTCAGTTCCTCACTGCCTGAACTATTTAACGGAGGATATTTGGAACAACAGCCGCTAACGGGGAAACCCTTCTCACAGCCAGAAAACCCCCATCAGTTTAGTAGTTTCCCTGTTGCTAGTGACCTGGACAGAGAAAATGAGAGAAACAGCATGGGGAAGATGAAGTCGTGGGATTTTGAACACTACCCTCCTCAGCCTGCACCTCTCGATACCCTTCAGCAACTCTAAATTTGTCCAAGCGTCCGGGATCGCCATGGACGCGCTGGTCTTTCCTCCACACCATCACTACAACTTCATCCAAAACTACTCGCACCCCAGACTCTACCAGCAACAAGTGAGCTACGTCCACAGGCAGCCAAACAACCACTATCTGTCCACACAGACCATGGTGCCTGACTCCACAGTGCCCCCTGCTGGCCTGGAGGGGAAGCGCATTCGGAGAGGGGCGGTGAAGAGGAAAGCCACGGTACACAGTTGTGAATACCCAGGCTGCCATAAGACTTACACTAAGAGCTCCCATCTCAAAGCACACCTCCGTACACACACAGGTAAACTGAACATACACCGTCAATGACAAAAGCACATGCATCATTATGTCCATGTTTAAGGTCTTAAAGGATATGATTCAACTTTAAAAAAAATGTTGCTGATTATTTACTCACCTCATGTCATCCAAGATATCCATGTCATTCTTTCTTCAGTCAAAAAGAAATTAAGGTTTTTGATGAAAACATTCCAGGATTTTTCTCCATATAATGGACTTCAATGGGAACCAAACGGTTCAAAGTCCAAAAGACAGTTTCAGTGCAAACTGTTCAAAGGGCTTTAAATGATTCCAGACGATGAATAAGGGTCTCATCAAGCGAAACGATCGCTCATTAAAAAAAAAAATAACAACAAAGTTTAAGTTTTATAAGCTCAAATGGTCGCCTTGCTCTGTTTTGTGATGAGCGTCGTGACTCTCCTGTTCGAACTCGTTTATCAAAATGAACAAATATTTTTTGTGTCATTTGGTTCATTCTACGAACGGAAATGAACGAGTTGACTCTGGAAAAGTTTGAACAGGAGAGTCACGAACGTGCATCACAGAACAGAGCAAGGCAAGCATTTGAGCTTATAAAACTTAAACTTTTTTATTTATTTATTAAATGACCAATCGTTTCGCTTGATAAGACCCTTATTCGTCGCCTGAAATTGTTTAAAACCCTTTTGGACCTTGAACCGTTTGGTTCCCATTGAAGTCTATATGGAGAAAAATCCTGGAATGTTTTAATCAAAAACCTTAATTTCTTTTCGACTGAAGAAAGAAAGACAAGGACATCTTGGATGACATGGGGTGAGTAAATTATCAGCAAAGGTTTTTTTAAAAGTGAACCTCTCCTTTAACATAAAAGAATGGGATGTTTTTAACAACAAATCTGCAACAACAAATCCTCCAGTAAATTCATTTCAGTAGAAGATAGCCTGGCCTTTCTAGACTTGACTATGGTGACACTTGCAGCTAATTATATATACATATTTATATCATCATAACATCATATCCTGTTGCTGTTATATTCATTGTGGTGTCCGAATTTATTTCATATGCTCAAAGCCTACAGTTTGAGAAAAAGCCCCTATGACTGAGGTGTAAAGCATCCAATTACAGCCTTTCAGTTGAGTTTTCTGAAGTAGATTATACCACTACAGACCATTACGTTAAAAATGGTATTAAATAATGACACTGCAGTCTCTGCAAAGGATTGCACTTGGAAAAATGTGTATAGACATTGTCATCTGAATTTCACAGCGAAATATACAGAATATGTAGAGGCTCAGGCTTTGTAGAAATTACCATTTCTTTACCTTCTGCTGTTTTTAATGTCCTCAGGTGAAAAACCGTATCACTGTTCATGGGATGGTTGCGGGTGGAAGTTTGCCCGTTCGGACAAGTTGACAAGACACTTTCGGAAACACACGGGACAGAAGCCATATGAGTGTATGCTCTGCCACAGAGCCTTCAGCCGGTCCAACCACCTGGCATTACACATGAAGAGACATGTGTGAGCGCAGACACAAACAAAACAGAGAAATACAAATGCATACACACAGAGGTTAATCCATGAGGGCATTTCAGAGGCTTTGAGAGGACCTGTGTTCAGTTGAATATTGTTTATACATGACATGTACACACTGTACATTATGTGAAAAAGGAGAAGTGGTGAACTTTGTTAATTATTATTCATTTGCAATCATAAGAAGATTTCACCGATTATTAACAAACATCAGACTTATTTCCAATCTGGACCCTTTAGCTAAACTGTATGAATTGGATAACGGTCAATAATTTATTGAAATCCACCTATCAAAAATTGATTACTGTGAAAAGTGGATAAAAAGGAAAACATTTTCAGAAATTAAAATAGTGTACTGGCAGGGCATTGCTGTAATGTTTCATAACTCCTAAAGAAAATGAATTGGAATTAGTTCATGAACAAAAGCAGAAATGTATGTAGCTTAAAGTGTGATTTTTACAGAAAATTATTTAAAAAAAATATGTTGCTGTTCAGTTGTGAGCATTGTATTATTTTATAATTTTGCTTTAGTATTTACATCTAATTTTCTATTTATTGTCTATAGTCATTATTGCGTGGAAGTTCTGTAGCATTTTAAATGTTACCAAAAGTCATAAAAGTCTTTGTGTAATGGTAATATCGCTATTTATATTAAAAAAATATATCAATATTTTATCAAATATTATCAATATATTTGCTTTTTATATTAATGTTAATGTTTTTGTGAAGCATTTAGTGCTTTACTGAATTATCTATTTATGTGATGATCTTATTCAATAATAAAGCAACTGGCAATTCTGTCCTTTCTGTAAGTCTCCTGTAAGTCATTTCCAAACCAACAGATGGCATGGCGCCCGTGACATACCTGGTCCAATGCACTGGATAATTGTGAATCATAAAGTAAATACCAGTACATAAATAAGTATAAGCAGACCCACAGTTACCACAATCATCACAAACCACTGCACACCATAAACACAGCTAAACAGAGATTTACAAGATCTGTTGGCCAACCATAATAATGCCATCGTTGGTATCAGTGTTAAACCTGTTTGAGGGGAATCAACTGAGATTAAGTAGCCTGGAATTAGCCTGGGTTATGATTTGAGGGTCTGACACAAGACGTCAAGCACTTTAAAGTGATCACTGAGGGGGCATCTGAGGACACAATGCATTGTGGGGCTACATTGTGTCGCATAAGTTAATATCAATTATATTAACAATCAAACAACAATCAAATGTGGATCTTTATTTATTTATTTGTACAATGTAAATGTATTTGAGAAATTACAGAATGGGGCATTTGTATGATTTGTTGTACTGCATTAAGTTACTACATTGTAATCGGAATAGTTCTCCTGAAAATGAAAATTAGCCTATGATTCACTCACCCTGAAGCCATCCTAGGTGTATGACACACCTTTACCTAACAGGAGTTAAAAAAATGTTCAGGCTCAACCAAGCTTGATAATGAGGCCTTTGGAAGTCCATCAAAGCGCATATTCATGGTGATTAAAGTGTTCGACACATCTCTCCGGGGTTTAATAAAAACCTTCTGAAGTGAAGTGATGAGTTTGTGTAAGAAAATATTCATGTTTAAAACGTTATCGACTAAAATAACTGAGCTTCCGCAGACAGAATTGATATAGCGCTAGCTAGTTTTGACCTGATTGCCGCCAGATTGCGCTTCGTGCGGATTGATATTAATCTCCGCTTACTCTTCATGGTAGAAAAGAAGTTCCTGAACCGAATGGTGTTGTTGCGCCAAAATAAACCCAGAAATAAATGTTTAGGAAGCCTACGTCTGGGTTTTGTTGTTGTTTTGCACAAAAGTAAAACGTAGTGTCAATAAAATCATTCATTTCAGTATTTATCATGTCATAAATGAAAATTTTATTATTGCATCTCGAAACCTCTGGTATCTATCATTTACAGGAATAAACACACATGACCTATTTTTGGCATTTTCATGACTATGACGAGCCTACTTTGACGCTATTAAACTCGGATACCCCCAATATTAAAAATGTTAAATCAATGAAATGGACACTAAATAGAACACATTATTATTATAAAACATTGTAGACTAATCTACACTATTTACCATCGAGCAGTTGTACTTTTACTTGAGTACTTTTTTGACACCTTGTACTTTTATAATACTAATTGAGTATTATTTCAGTAATGTAACAGTACTATTGTAACATTTTTAGTATCTTTCCACCACTGCAGTGGAGTTGTATGTTAACCACGGTCGAATACCACTTTGTATAGTAGTAACAAAACATCTTGTCCTCAGCTCTGGGGCACATTGCTGTGCCTATAAGATCATTGTGAACAAAATTATGTTGTTAAACAAGGATCAGCGAACCATAGTGTAAGGGAGGAGGTAAAGTATAAGGTTAATCTACAGCCTTTGGAAGAACAACAGCTCACCTAATGCAACACAACAGCACTTAAATATTAAATATTAACAGTCAGCATGAAATAGAAGTTGTGGTGTTTTCTTCCCTGGTGGGTCACCATTCTTTCCAGAACAGGTTATTAAACCATTCAATTAATTTCTGATTTCAGTTGATTGCCAAGTGCCCCTTTAAATTATTTTTAAAAAGTTTGCTTGCACACACAATATTCACACCATAAACTGAAAACTGCACAGAGAGAGAGAGGGTGATGAGTAAGTGTTGATATCTCTCATGTCCTCAACTCACCCTGTGATATCAGTGTTCTGTGTGTTTGTGTGTGTGTGTGTGTGTGTGGCGGCTAAGTGACTCAGAGTCAAGCAACTGCCTTAAAGTACTTAATCTAACAGAGACGTCAGACCACAGCAGGACATGTGTTTGTCCTTATTCTGCAAGAATACGTTTACAGCGTCTTGATTCTGTTTTGGGGGTCTGCAAATATGGGTTTTCATGTTTGAATGTTTAAAAAATACTTTCTTTTCGTCAAGCTGATACATAATTTATAGCAAAAAAACTGGAATTCTAAACTCGTGTCTCTATAAACCCCCTTCTTCTAAAAAGTGCATTGTCCTCTGATTGGTCGTCTGGACCAGTGAGTTGTGATTGGTCAACCGCCTCAAGCGCGTTTCGGAAAAGCAACCCCCTTTGCCATAAGCACTACTAACACAACTCAAGCAGGCCTCTGCCCTTTATTTTGCGTTTGCCTTGGGCGGGAATTATTTAAATTAAGAATATTGTGACGTTTATGGTCCCGGAAGAAAACTCAAGACTACAATCAAGTCGTTTCGGGAGTCAGAAACAGTGCTATAGAGCATTGATATAGAGAATAACTCCCTTTTTACTTCTTTAACAAATCCTTTTCATGCTCAAACAGCAACATTACTCACTAAAGAAAGTTGAAAATGTAAAAAAGCAGGTCCCCTTTAAGAGTAAATGGACAAAAATAGTGCTATTTTATGGATCATTTCTCTTTTGCAGTTACTGGGCATATTTTGGAGTTTATCTGCATATTCTGATTTGAATGTGACTTTAATTATTGATGTTCTGTTGAACTGAAATTACTACTAAGACTAATGAAAGACTAATATCAGTCAGAGTAATTGCTTTAAAAGAAAACCCTCCTTTTGGAATAAACTAAAACTCTCTGGATTTGTAAATTATTAATGCAATAATATGGTTATATGATCAAATTGGCTGCCCACGCACATATTAAGGGTGAAGGTTCTTTAAGGTAAGAAAGAGATTAAGTATGACAGGAACACTTGAGAGATGAGATTTCATTGCATGCTTTGTTACAGTGGTAACTCAATGAAGAGCTGCTTTACAAAGGGTCTTTATGTTGTTTATCTCAGGCTGTCTGAGGACAACAGCTCTTTTTCAAGACAGATCCTGCAAGACTATTTATATATCTGACTTTTCATAATTATTACCAATTCAACCTGCAGGCCAAATGCCCCTTGGTGGACAGAGAGACAGGCCAGTCCTGTTACATGTTGTCATATTTATGAAATTGAATGCTGCATTTAATGCTTAAATGGCAAATAACAGCACTGTAGCATTGATGCAGAAAGCACAGCATGGTCGGTAAGGAGCTCTGCAGGATTACACATCAACTACATCACTCCTCTATAAGCTCAAAGACACTTTATCCATTCAGCATAGCTATTGTGTAGATTTATTTAGTTAAAACACGATTCTGACATAAAAAGGTGTCGTTTCTGGTTGGTATCGCAAGTGAAATCTTTTAAAGCAGTTTAGTTAAGGAACGCAGGTAGGGTTTTTCCAGACTAAAAGCTTTTAGTTAAAGGAATATTCCAGGTTCAGCACAGGTTAAGTTTGATCAACAGCTACACACACACAAAATTAATTTTAAATTTCTGAAAAAAAAATTTTTTTTAGTTGCACACTGTAAAACGTAATCAGTTGCCGTTGGGTTAAAAGTTAACTTAAAATTAAGTAGGCTAATAAACTTCATGCTGTAAGTGAAAAAATGAAGTTATGTGAACCTGATAAATCTGTAATTGCATCTAGAGATCAACTGTTTCTGTTACCACCATATGTCAAAATGACTATAGAATACCCTGTATGTTAAAAATATTAGGCTACACATCAAAATAATGAACCTCAACATCAGCTTATAAAGTGAATATAAAAGCAACACCAAATAAGTCATTGTTATTGTAATTAAAACACTGCCACCATTTGAGCATTTGTATATTGCTGCCCTTAACATTGTGATGAGATCTTTTCGAAAGGAGATATTGTCCACTCAGTTTGTGTGTAATCCAGCGCGCGCGCCTGTTGCTTTCAGTGTTCTGTCTGACGTAGAGTTCAAACCAGCTGACCTCGCGAGCCGCGACCCGAGCTGAACCCCTCAGAGAAACAGTTGCTGCGTCCGAAATCTCCCATTACTCACTATATAGTGGACTATATAGTGAGCTCGCCATTTTGTAGTGCTGTCCGAATGTATAGTGATGATTATTAAACCCTATATAGTCCACTCAATGTATCCCAGAATGCATTTTGAAAAGTAGTGAACAACCGATGGTCACTAACCTAAGCCCTACATACCATCATGCATTGCGCTGATCGTAAAAATAAGTTATAATCATGTGTGGAGTAGCGCATAACAAAAACGGCCAGAAATCACTTTTAGTTTTTAAATTTTGGAGAAATAAGCTCAATATAATGTAATGCATTTATTTTTAAAAATCTATTTAGCTCAGGGCTCGGTACCAGCTGACAGATGATGTAATCAACGGCGCCGAGAGACGATCGAGTAGTGTCCGAAAGTGGCTTCTGTTATGCTGGTGAGCTCACTATATAGTGCTCTGCTCTCTATCCCCAATATAGGGGTTAGGGAGTAGTGCTTTGAGTGGAGATTTCGGACGCAGCAAGTGAGATTTACAGATGAGTAACGTTACAGACAGACTTCTGTCTCCTGCGCTCGCTAGACTACAGGAAGGACATTGCTTTTGACTTCTTCCCATTTTAAAGTAAACCATTAAGCGTTTTTACTGGAAGGTAAGCAGATATAACTAAGTAATTTTGACAGCTCGTGATTGGCCGTAAACGATGGTCCAAAAACAGGCTATTAGCCTAACTTACTTAGTAAAAAGCCGCGTAAAACATTTTAATCTTTAGTGAGCGCGTTTGAAAAAAAAAAACTCTACAATAGCGTACAATTATGACTAACAATGACTAACAATTTTAAACATTACCTTATCTCTGATTAGCCTTTGCAACATCGTGTTCTACTTTACATTTCTTTCAAGAGTTGTCAAATATATTTTTCAAAGTAGCCTAACTTTGTTAAACATCGTTTGAGTCATGCTATCAAGATTTTCATGACACTTTTCATGTCAAATATAATTTTTCTTATAAACCCTGTTGAAAGTTTCCGTTTTTATAAGTCTATTTGAAAGTGAAATTTAAGCCACAACCTTCAAAGACTGTCATCTGAATAATGAATGAACCAGGTTGTGTTAAAATGTCTATAGTAGCCTACAAACAATATACCTTTAGTTAAAATGTGGTACAGTTATGAATGTGAGCCTACATGAAACACCTACACTTTATTTCTGCTCTCAACCACTAGGGGGAGCTAAAGGTCTTCAGGTCGACAACAAAAAGAGTTTCATGAATGCCAACATTACAAGACCTGTGAGTGTCTTGAGATTTCACACATTCATTAAACCCCATGCTGCGAGCATGAGGGACCAAAGTGTCATGCGGGCAGAACAGAGACTGATGTACCCGAAAGAAGTAACTGATCCAGTGAGTCGGGAGGGTGCTGTCTCCCTCACAGGAGAAACAGTGTCCAGCAGCATGATAGCCCGCTCTTCTCTTATCCATCCCAGAAGTCTGGGACGAGCAGAAACCGTCGGCATCATCACACTGCGTCGCAAACGTGAGTCTATCCCTGCTGTGAAAAAAGACGACGGTTATTGGGACAAGCGCAAAAAGAACAACGAAGCTGCCAAGCGTTCGCGTGAGAAACGCCGCATTAGCGACATGGTGGTAGAGAACCAAGTTCTGGCTCTGCTTGAGGACAATGCACGTCTGAAAGCTGAGCTACTGGCACTTAAGTTCAGATTCGGTTTGATCAAAGATCACGCAGATTCACCAGCACAGATCTGCTCATATAACCAAACATTTCCAACAATACCCTGCTACTGCCCCAACACTAACCCACAACTTGCCCATGTACACCCGTTGTCGACCCCACAGCAAAACTATGGGTTCTTCATCCCATTAAGCATTGGGAGCAATGCTGCTGGTGAACCTATTGGACCCTATCGAGGTGACGAACAGCCAGGCCGTATCGCACAAGTGGATACCAATGCATTAGTGTCAGGATGGCAAGAGAACAACATGAAAGGTCTTCCTCATAAACTGTTTCAAGACGCCACAGACTTGAAGGTGCTGAGGTGAAAAATCTCTCCTCAGTTGTACAGTCTCAGTCTACATCCGAGTGTGAGCGGAGAGAAGGTTTCTGGACACAGACACACACACACAGTGCCATCAGCTTGTTCAACAGCACATCAGAATAACTCCAAGATTTACAGAAAGTCACAGCGCTATTAGATTCCAGCTAAGCGCTTTGAATGAAGAAATGGCCGGGCTCTAAAAAGTGCTCTCTCAAAAGCAGCAGTGAACTGAGATCGATTCTGTGACACCTGACCAATCCAAAGACAGAAGCTGCTTTTTCTAAATGTTATAGACAAACATAAGAAGCCAGCTGGATGTTTGCTGGAACAGCTGGCAATCGGAGACATTTTTCATTCTTGTGTGATTTTCATATGCCTGTCTGCACCAGTAATGTTCATAACTTGCTGGATTAAATGAGAAATATCGTGAAAGCAAAACACTCTCCAGTTTTCTCCTGTATACTGTTGCTTTGTTTAACATTCAACATTGAACCTTCACAATGCAATAAAATCTTTTCTGTACCTTTCCTATTCAGCACCTGTTACGTTTTCATTACATTTCTGTTTATGGACTTTTGGTTTGAAAACATTGGTTTTCTTTTTTTTTTTTTCATTTTACTTCAAAAGTGATCTTGTTTAATGAATTCATGTTTTTTTTACTGTAAAATGTGATTTTTTTTTACAAATTCACATTCTTTACTACTCAAGGTCTATATTTACCTCCATGTTAATAATCTATAAGACTCAAAAGAGAATAAACTGTACTTTTTAAAGCACGGTGTCTGGTTTTGCTCAGAAGTTTGCAATCATGACAATTGCATTTTTATTATTTTAAGGGATAGTTCACTTTGAAATTAATTTTTGCTATGTTTTACCTCAAGGGCATCCAAGATGTAGATGTCTTTGTTTCCACAGTTTTTTCAATTTTGATATTTTTAGGTCAAACCGTTCGTGTCTATCAGTCATATAATGGAGGTCTATGGTCACCACCTCAAAGGGCATGCACAGAGAAGTCCAAATTAAACATGATTTATTGACTCGTAAATGTAAGTACACATTAATGGCCTAAAACACGAAACGAGTGGTTTGTGTGAGAAAAAGAACAGTATTTATATCGTTTTTACCTTTTGTAACCACAGCCACGTCCAAGTGATCTGAGGGCGAGGGCACTTCAAAATTGAAATACTGTGGAAACAAAGACACCTACATCTTGGATGCCCTTGAGGTAAACTAAAACCTACCAAAAATTAATTTCAAAGTGAACTATCCCTTTAAGTCCAGAAGCTATTTTTAAAACACAAATTATACTATTAACATTACCATTCAAACGTGTTTTTTAAACGTTTTTGACGGTTTCCTTTTTACAGTGTAATTATACAATTTATAAATTGTAGCCTTGAACGATGTTATTGACTTTAATTTAAATTAAAAAATGTTTTGTATAAAATAAGCATTCATGAAGAGCAGAACTGTACATTCATTTAGTAAATTATACTTTTTATTTATTAATTTAACCTGCATGAACCTCATATTCTCAGTAGTTGACGGACGGATCAGTCTCAATGTCTTCCACAGTTCTGAAGACTACATTTACATTTATCCATTTAGCTGACACTTTTATCCAAAGCGACTTACAATTGCTATTTATGTCAGAGGTCGCACGCCTTACTATGGGTTAAGTGTCTTGCTCAGGGACACATTGGTGTCTCACAGTAGATTCGAACCCTTCTCACACCAAAGGCATGTGTCTTATCCACTGCGCCATCACCACCCAGACTAAGTGGCTGATTACAGCAACAGCTTCAATGTCAAAGCAGCGTCAGCATCTAAACGGCTATTTAAAGATGCGAGAGTGAAAGTCATTGATTCCCTATAGTAAGGTGTGACTTCGACATACAAAGCTGAAAGAAACATCGGAGGAATCAAAATCAAATCAGAGGCCGAATAACACTGATGTAGGAGCACCTAACCCTGCATGGTTTTAAGCCTAAACTTGATCAACTGTAAATGTGTCCCTCAAATCTGATTGTTTGATTGCAATGTTGATCCAGGAACATTTTGTACATGGTAATCACTTTCACCGTGTTCTTAGACCAAGGAGTGAGTAAAAAGAAACAATTTATTTCCTCTAGAGATTCCCACAGTTCACAAATCGTCGCAGCTACATGTTCAATGTCAACATCAGCACTTCTGTTGCCATTTTAAGCAGCGGGAGACAAAATTATTGATTCACGAATGCATTTTTTCGCTAATGTTAAACATGCAAAGCAATGCAAAAAGAAACAAGCCAGCAGCAGTGGATCGAAGCAGAAGGTTTACAGGCATCATCCGCCTGAAATTGTGCTCTGTATTTCGCATGGCTTTCGTGCAGATGTTCGGGCTGATCCGTGTTTGGTTTATCAGTATGAATAAACGTATTAATTGAATGTGCGAAGCGGCTTTGTTAATGGGGGTAAGTCATCAAAGAGACTCTATTTTAAAACTGAAATAATAATACTACATTTACATTAACTGTGCACCCTAGTGGGCTTCATTCTAGTCCCAGACTAAAATGCATGTTTGAGCTTTTTTATCTGAAAGCAACTTGCAGTGACTTATCTTAAGTTTATCAGTGCCATTATTTTGTCTCAAGGCAACAGAAATATTTTTTCTAAAAGAAAAAAAGGATAATAAGGATAAAGCTATACGTCCTAATTTAACTAAAGCCTAATCCTGGCTTAAATCAAGAAACCACGCCTATACACTATTAATCCTCCAGATTATCATTTTAATCAGCTAAAAATGATGATGATTAGAATGAAAATATTATTAATAATAATATATCTGATATAGAGAACACAATAATTTGCTAAATATACTTGATGGTGTGTCTGCAATCATATAATTTGTTAGGTCAGAAGGGATAAGCTTTCAAAGTCAATCCTGATGCATGATTTATGCAGTAAACCACTGATTATTGAAAATGGAAAATTTAAAATCAAAAATTACATTTTTGTAATAATAAACACCTAGGGTCATGACCTTGAGCACAAGGCTAGCAATGGCTAAATTAGCTGTGAAGACAAAAACATGAATTTGTTTAACAGACAAGTTATAAATTGTTATTATAAATTATTATTAACAAGTTACATTTAACCCTATGGTCATTTTAGAATAGAAAAAAGTTGGGTTTTTTAAGTCGAAAAGAATTTAAGGTTTTTGATGAAAACATTCCAGGATTTTCTTCATATAATGGACTTCAATGGGAACCAAACAGTTCAAGGTCCAAATAAGAGGTTCAGTGCAGCTTCAAAGGGCTTTAAACGACACTAGACGATGAATAAGTGTTTTATCTAGGACCCTTTCGAGTCATGACTCGAAAAAGATTTGTTCATTTTGATGAATGAGTTCGAACAGGAGTCATGAACGCTCATCACAGAACAGAGCAAGGCGAGCATTTGTGCTCATAAAACTTAAACTTTTTATTTATTTTTTAAATGAGCGATCGTTTCGCTTGATAAGACCCTTATTCATCGTCTGGTGTTGTTTAAAGCCCTTTGAAGCTGCACTGAAACTGTCTTTTGGACCTTGAACCGTTTGGTTCCCATTGAAGTCCATTATATGGAGAAAATCCTGGAATGTTTTCATCAAAAACCTTAATTTCTTTTCGACTGAAGAAAGAAAGACATGGACATCATGGATGACATGGGGGTGAGTAAATTATCAGCAAAAGTTATTTTTAAAGTGAACTACTCCGTTAAGAAATCAAGGAAATCAAGCTATTTTTTGAGATTTCAAGCCTAAATAGGGAACACAACTTGTTTTGGTGTAAGGCTTTGATTTTCCTGCAGTTAAAATGCGTTTTTGTGGAGCGTGGGTTGTCTGTTAGTTGGCTGTTGTCTATGACATCATAACTTTTTTTTTTAAATGCACATATACAACATAAAGATGGTCTTGATTTGAAAACACTGAGGTGTAATTTTATTAGGTGTTCTACTTTTATGAATGAGGCAGGATTTCATAATATTGCCCAGACTAAATGCACATCTACAACATAAAGATGGTCTTGATTTGAAAACAATGAGGTGTAATTTTATTAGGCGTTCTGCTTTTATGAATGAGGCAGGATTTCATAATATTGCTCCGACTCATAACTACTAACATCTGCTCCCCTTGGATCTCAGATCTAGTGGATTGGCAAGCAGACAATAACGCTCCACAGAGGATGCCTACACTGCTTCCTGTTCCATGATCCACATTAGAAAAACACACATTGGGTTCTTTGTCTCTCCCAGCACCCCTCATCAACCTCTCTCTCTGCAAGGAGGAAGGGGGGACCAGTTGCTAGGCAGGCAGCATAACGGTTGCCTAGGGAACTGTAGCAGACGCAGCTGTGAGTGAATGGGGAGAGGGGGAGGGAAAGGCAAGTTCAAGGCCAAAACCCCCAATCTGCGTATAGTGTCCGTCAGCACCGCAACAGATGAGAGGGGAGCGCATGCATGGGCCTAAAACTGGCATGTCTCCTGCCACGACCCTCTTGATCGAAGCACTTCACTGGGATGTAAGTGTGGTGAAAGACAGAGCAAGAGGTCACATGTTATAAAGATTGTTGCAGCTGCATGGCTTTAAAATATTGGCGCTACTGGTGAAAAACACACATAGTTGAGTTGATTTGTATCAATATGTTCTTTAAGGTTCAAATACAAATATAATTGTATTACCATACTTGAATTTGAATGTAAATTGAACAAACTTTCCCTCAAAAGGCTTGAGTCAAGTGCATTTACCCTGATGTGTTTGAGGCGATTGCTTAGGGGATAGTTCACCCAAAAATGTTAATTCTATACTCACCCTCACACCTTTATGAACTTCTTTTTATCATTTGAACACAAAAGAAGATATTTTGAAGAATGTCGGTAACCAAACAGTTAATGGACCCCATTGACTTTTATAGATTTTTTTTCTCCATACAGAAGTCAATGGGGTCCATCAACTGTTTGGTTACCGACATTCTTCGAAATGAATTTTTTTTTTATTCAGCAGAAGAAAGAAATTCCTACAGGTTTGGAACACCTTGAGGGTGAATAAAATTGTGATAGAATTGTAGGGCCCTATAAAATCCGTTTTATTTTTTCCCAAATTCCATTTTATTTTTTCCCAAATTCCGTTTTTTCCATTTAAATTTTTGCAAATTCCGTTTTTTCTGTTTTAATTTTTGGGAATTCATTTTTTTACCCTTTACTGTTATTTTAGTTGTAAAAAGAGTGTGCCTTTTATTCCGTGATCGCAGAAATTATAGGGCCCTAGAATTGACATTTTTGGGTGTACGATCCCTTTAAGCAGGTATCCAAGGATTCAAACTGAGGAAACGGTTGGAATACCCACTTAGACGTTATACATTTGTTTATGTATAATTAGTATATTCTGAGAACTGTTGGCTTCTGTTGCCTGCATCATTGTTCAGGTCAAGGAACTCAGAGTAAAACCAGAACAGACCTACTCAATCATGTCAAAAATTACACAGACGCACACATAACCAAATGTCTGTAACCGCATACAAGAACAGAATGTTAAGAATGTAACTTGAACTTGCCTTCCTGTTCTGAGACTGTATGTGGTCTGTTTTGAAATATGAATGCTATACCTTCTTAAAAAAGGTGTCCTGCCAGCGATAAATAGCATTTCTGGGCAACTGAAAATCAAATACAGAACTAAAACTAAATAAAATTTCATTAGAAGGATACAAATGCACTTATTTTAGGATCATAACTATTTATAATTTATAATTTAATTATAAATCTATTAATAACTGTCATTAGAGTATAAGTACTCTGCTGACACTTTATTGTTATGCTCCCCAACAAACACTCTTCTAACTTTGCAACTATGTCAATATATTCTAACCTGAACTTTAATCTAACGGTCTACAACAGTGTACGAAATACTCGAATGAGAGTTAGTTGACATGTAGGGACAAAGTTACTTAGAATGTCCAGTGAACCATCAAAATAAAGTTACACTGCAATTACATTTTTAACTGCTAATTTGCAACCCAGTGAAAATAGTAACATATATAATATACTACATTAACATTTAAAATAATAATATACATTTTATTTTGCTGATATTTCATTATCAGATTAATAACATGTCTGATTGGCCTGAGAACATATTATTTGACTAAAAAATACAAAGCTTTTTCTTTAGTCTTATAATTTATAAGGCCAGTAGGGAACAATCTTTAATAATCAATACATGATTCTATTCAGTAAACCACAGATTACTTAAAAACTAAAAAAATATAGAATTTTTTTTCTAGGGTCATGACCTTGAACACAAGCTAGTAATGGCTAAATTAGCCTACCAAAACATGAACCATGTTACTTTTTGAACAGACAGTTACCAACACATAATAAATAAGATGACGGACGGAACGGATGAACAGACGGACAGACGGACAGACGGACAGACGGACAGACGGACAGACAGACAGACAGACAGACAGACAGACAGACAGACAGACAGACAGACAGACAGACAGACGGATAGATGAGATAGATGGATAGATGGATAGATGGATAGATAAAAAAATAATTTGGTTAGCATTAAGTTGTCACATTAGACTTTTCTTTGAGCCAAAGTGTGTTTTATGCAATTGTGAATATTTACGCAACATTGCCAGTCTCGTAACCTCCTTCTTTTAGAGAAGCTGTTGAATACACACTACACAGAGGCGTGTTGGAGCAACTACACGCTGCTGCTGCTGTGTATGCCATCGGTGTATGAGGTGAATGTCGTTACAAGGAACCTGGGAAGAGCTTTTTTTGACCAACTCCGTCCCCCGGTTTCTTCGGTCATTTCGGCAGGAGAGGAGGCTTGCGTATCGTCATGATGAACAAGAACGTGACTAGGCACCCAAAGCTCCGTGTTATGCAACCGCTGACCTACTAACACACATTCGAGGACGACAAGAGGAGTGTGTGAGTGTGTGTGTAAGAGAGGAAAATTGGAGCAAAGCCTCCGACATAACACAAGGACGAAGAGGGAGGGAGAGATAGACGGCGAATAGCAGCACATTCAGGGAGTCACATTAATCGACACAAAGCCGGTGAGTGGATCACGACCCACACGGGACATTTTCAGCCCAGACTGAAGTTGTAAAGGGAAGAAAGAGCAGAATCGGGACGAGAAACGGCATACTGAGGCGCGGACGTGCGATTTATTGAAGAATAGCCTTAAAGAGGATTCTTTCGTTTAACTAAACGAATGCGCCATTTCACATAGGTGAGTTCAACTGCACTCTGTTTATCATATAACTAATATTTCATAATATGTGCTGTGTGTGGGGTGTTTTACAGAGCTTGTAGCAGGCTAAACAGTTGTAGGCTAGGCTCTTACCTTGCAACGTGGTCACGGGCATGTTATTGTTCACATGGAAACCGACTCTGGGTCTGCATGGCTCTTAAATGCTTCACTGACTGCAAATTTTTGGGTTTAAATGGTTCTTTCTTTATTGTTTATGTTTGCCTATTTTAGATTGTAATGTTTCAGCAGATTATCTCGCATTGTGCACTGCATACATTTTCACATTCAATGTCAAGGCGAGACGTCGTGGCGTGGGGGGAGGTGGTGATCATTACGAAATCCAAAGGCATGAGTGGCTGTGGGTCAGTTAATGTCTGTGCATTGCATTGCGGCGGCATCATTCCCGTGCATTTCAGTTGCAAGTCAGCGTTTCTTACAAAGCATGCCACGCGAATGTTTGTTGGGTTGCACGATGTTCTTGTCGAGCAGAGAAAGACCCTCTTCAGATGCGCGAGATATTCAAAAATCGCGTCAGCATAGTGAATCAAATTCTCGTAATGCGAGTACGTATCATGTGGGTTACTTGTGCAATATGAGGGGACGTATAACTTTTGATTTGGGAAAGATAGAGACCGGGTTAGTTACTTACAAGCATACGAATGTGCAAACCATTCAAATGTTTAATAATTTATTTGTCTGTAGTGGGGACAAAAAAAAAGTGATGCACTCCTCATTGCATGCTTAGCTTATGACCTACTCCTATACTAAGTAGACTATGCCCCTTTACATATTCCACCACTCCCCATTCAGCAATGTCAGGAATCTGAAACTGCCTCACATTGCTCCCAAACTTCTTACAATACAAAGCAATCAGTCCAAAAAGAGCAGTCAAAAGATGTGCATACAGGTGGTGAGTTTACTCCACTACATAAACTAGTCTGAAAACTTGCTGTGAACTTAATTTTCATAGACAGCTATTGAGAATTTAGCATTAACCCCTGTAATTAAGAGTCTAGCCAAAACACTCAGTCACACTGGCCTACTTGGCTTTTAGGTTGGAAGGAAGACTAGAGGCGTAACAGTTCTGCTTGCATGTGACTGGGCGAACACATGCAGGGAGGCTTCCAGCTGTAAACACTATCCATGTGGGACGGTGCATAACTGTTTAATGGGACCTCAAGCTCTTTTTCTTCAAATGTAGACTCTTAGTTCTTGGAAGAGGAAAAGTAAACAAGCAAGGGAACCAATAACACATGTGTATGTGGTCAAAATATTGTTAGGATGGTTATGTCTTCCATCTTTTTCTTTGAGCACCATTACTATCCTACCATAAAAAAAGGTTAACAGATACTAAATTTATAGTAACTTGCGTGTCTGAGTTCACCATTTCCTAAAATGATCCTCAAATCTGGCATCCATCACTGGCATGAATCATGGCCCGCTTTAATCTAATATTCTGATGATGACGTATTTGCTTTTTTTCCCCCATGTACCTCTGCAGTGCTGGTAAATTCCTCTCTCATCCCCCATTTGGAATCCTTAACTCCTCCCTCACCCGAGCACACTATTTTTGGTAGGCACTATAATTCCTCCCCACTTGCTCTGACGCACTCTCTCACAGACACACAGCCGCGGACGCACACACCGTTGCCGCCCCACTGACCTATTTTACAGCATAGCTTTGGACCCAGAGCGCGCGCGCACCGTGTTTACGGAGCAGCCGGTTTCTAGGTCAGTAGGACACACACACGCAACGTCCACCACCCTTCCCGTGCTCCCGTTTACGTTCCTACTGAAAAATGATTATGCACGGACCATACTTAGTGCTTCCATGTTTTCTGGAATCTTAGTCCTCACAATGCTGTGAGCCTAACCACAATGGACAAAGTTACCCACACATTTAGAAATACAGATTAATATGCTCTCGTCTGCTTCAAGATAAGGAAAAATTCAATCAGGCTTAAACAAAACAGGCATAGGCAAAGTTCTATGTTTGCTTTTGAGAACAATGGGCTGTTTGTGGTGTACTTTTTTTGTTCCTCTTCCTCCTTTTTGCAGTTGAACTATGAGAATGCCGGGTTTAGACGTTGTGTTTTAGTGATGGTGCAATAGCTGTGTGTGGTTATGTAACATGAACTCTGATTCTCACCATGAGCTGTAAAATAGGATGAGCTTGCAAATTAAGGACAAAGTCCTAATAGTTTTAGCACAGTAAAAAAAAAAATTCTCTTTTACCGAATAAAGCACAAACCTTAACAACAAAAAAATTATAGTAATTTAAAAAGACAGTTGTGCATGTACTCATTTTTAATATACAAAATGTTCCTGGTTACATTGTCAATAAATGATGTTTGGACCACTAATAAATGATGCCAAGAGAATGAGGGTTATTCCGGATATTCCACACCTTTAGTTCTGGCAGTCAAGTCAGGTGTCTCTGATTATGTGACAGTGCAGTATCTTACACAATAAGTGTCCTACTGCAGCATGGCCTGATCTCCTACTCGCTGTGCTACACTACTCTACTGACCTACATTTCTCTAGAGCTCATAGAAGAGGAAAAGCAGAACATGTCAGTTGCTGCCAAGATTGGAAATGGAACACTGGGTTGTTTCCGAATTATTACATGAGGATAAATTTTGCTAATGCATCATTTGACATTCGTCCATGGTATTTATCATCGCAAGCTGCAGCTTTTGAATGGAAATTGAAAAGAAAAGGTCTTCACAAAATCCTCATATGAAAGTCAATCACTTTTTGTAACTGAAAGGGTTGAAATTACTTCTAAAGTTAAACTACATACACACAACTACAACAAAGTAAAAAAAGACCACCACAAATGCCACCAGCGCAATAAAGTAGAGCACTATTTCATACATTGAAAATAATATACCATTCATAATAACTAAACCTTATTTTTTTGGTACTGCTTCCTTTTACAGTACAGTACTTACAGTGTACTTACGTAGAAAGTACTGGCTAATATAAGGTAAGTAAATGGAACAGGGGTAGGTTCAGGGTTAGTACTAGTTACTACCCAGTAATTGTAGTTACTAAAATAAGTACATAGTATTTACATGGGTAACTGGACTGTGAAAGGAAGCGTTACCATTTTTTAATTCTTGTTACCGTTAGCTCTATGATGTAGTTGTTTTTGTTCATTCTTCTGGACACTTCAGTAAACACCACCTGTTTCATTGTCTTTACAGATTTGTTTATCAGAGACTGGGATAAAACATTGAGCTGAGACGGTCCTGAAGAACAATCAAGTTGATTCTCCAACAGATATCCCAACCACGTCACCCATCAAGAAAAAGGAGCTTTGCCAAGTCAACAAATTTGCATTGTCTAAAATCTGAGAGAACTGAAAGCAAGCTAAACCAAAAAAAAGGGAGACCATCCCTTTTCTGGAACACAAAAACTTGGAACACACTTATCCAATGACGGTTGTTTTTGTTGCCTTCCATCTTTTTCTTATCTTTTTGACCAATCTGGACACTTGAAAGGTTTGAAGACCGCAAACTAGCAATTAAGTTTGTTTTTGAAGTTTCAATCAGAAACAACTAATCTTCAGTATCAAAACATTAAATTTCAATGTCCACTGAGTGCCAGTTATACAAACTGGCCTCAATAGGACCATAATGGAAAGCCTAAATCTTCCCACCCAAAACAACAGTGCCAGCTTGGAAACATTAGAAACGTTCTCAAACTACAGTGAGAGTTTACCATCACCTCGAAATCGCGAGCCCTCCTCGTCAAGGCCGGCTAATAAAACCAAAACCCAACTCAAGCTGTCGACGGAAGCGGGAGTTCATCTCGGATGAGAAAAAAGATGCATCCTATTGGGAAAAGCGACGCAAGAATAACGAGGCTGCAAAGAGGTCAAGGGAGAAACGCAGGCTCAATGATATGGTGCTGGAGAACAGGGTGATGGCACTGAATGATGAAAACGTACGGCTGAAAGACAGAGCTCCTGCAATTGAAATTGAGATTTGGACTCATAACCTCTGCCTCCTACATGGAAAAGACCCAGCAAATCAGCAATGGTAGCGAGGCAGCGACTAATGGAGCTAATGGTACAGGAGCAACTTCCGTGAATCCATATTACTCAAGCAGTGGATACTCTAGTGCTTCTCAAGTCATGATGAACTCCGATTCCTCAGAAGCTGAGCAGCCGACCAGGAGTGAACGCCACTCAACGTTACACAAGTACTCCCCCGGGGATCACTCTCCGACATGTCGGATGGATCTTCACGGGACAGTCCTGAACCTATAAACTTTGACATCAAACACGAGAGCTCTGGAATGGACATTAACAGGCTTGAGGCAAGTGTTCTTAATGGCATGTTCAATGGCCATCAAAGTCTCGGACGACTGGAGTCTCACCAACCTCAAGAAATGGAGCAGCAAGAAGGCGTCAACAACCCAGCCCCTCCATCTGCCACACCCCAAAGAAGCGTCATCCTCTTTCGTTCCGGAAGCAACTCCTACCCCGTTGAGAGCCAAAGGGTTGAGGACATGGAGCAGCAGGTTGCATCCCAAACACAACAGAATGGGCAAATCGCCCATTTTACTCAAACAGGGTGCAGTCTACAAATAAGACCTGATGGTTTAGAGACTCTTTCGGAGGTGGCGCAGCAGCTGGCCAGGAGGTCTTTGGATTCACCAAACTATGAATTCACTAACAGCAAGGCAGATGCCGGGGAAAGCAGACGGTTTGTCATACAGCAACAAGACCTGAGTGTTCAAGGACAATGCAGAAGTCAGGTTCAAGACACCGCCCCAGATTTGCTCAGTGAGGCCGGAAAAGCCCTTGTATGCCAGCGATCCAATCCCTACCTCGGCACTCTGAACGAGGAGCCACCAGAGCTTACGTATGAAGGTTGCCCAAGAGCAGATGGCTTCTACCAAGAGCACTCCTCCTCAGGCAAGGACACCTCCTCTAGTGACGGAGACCCTCGCAGCTCAGATAAGGAAGCCTCTACTGACGATGAATCTCCCTCATCCTCGTCCTCTGATATTGGTGGATTTCACGCAATCCACCAGTCAGCATCCTCACCCACCATGGTTATCAGTGATTCTTACCTGTATGGAGACAACCAAGGTGATATGAAAGGCACTGCTCTGCCACACAAGCTAAGACTCAAGTATAGAGCACTGTCCAATGGCGGCTCCCAAGACGTCCTGGCCACAACGTCACCTGATTCCGGCTCTGCCTCAGCACCCCTACCTGGCGCTCAGCGCAGGTTAACCAGCAGCAAGGCAGCAGCTCTGGAAGCAAGGAAGGGGAGTGTGAAACAGCAGATGAACTTTACACACAACAGTTTCCTTCCAGAGAGAAGGAAGAGGGATGGAAGGAAAGTGGGAAGAGGAGTTTAGGAGGACGAGGTAGCAGAAACAAGAACGTGACTGAAACTGGCACATCCCGTCCTTTAAATGAGTTAAGACTGGACTTGTTAAAATGTCATCTTTACCACCCTATAGAAAGAAAAGAAAATGGTACCAGTTCATTGCATGAAAGTCTATTGCTTATACAGAAGAACAACAAGAAAGTAACTTGTGTTCTTGGTCTGTTTTCTTATCAAGAGCGACTTTTAATGCAACATTTTTTCATAAGCACTTAACTGTAACTTTAAAAAGTTACAGAGAGGCTTGATTCTAATTGACTTTGTCCTCTGGTAACACAAACCAACACAGCTCTGTATAGCAACCTTTGACTCCAACTTTGAATATGAACATATCTCTGCCAGGTTTTGTAGCTTAGCTAAATTGATGGGTAGTTCCTGAACCCAAGTTGTTTTTCGCCACACTTCATGGAGTCCTTTTCTCCCTACTGATTTCAGAAGAAAAAAACCTCAACAGATTCATGCCTCTCTCCTCCTCTGCCTTTAGCATTATTGAAGCACTTGGAATATTATAATACTGTGACATGACTAAACATATCATATTTCAGTACATTTTATGAAAAATGGCAACACGTCAATCTTTAAGAGTAGAAAAGTGGGAGAAAGGCTACGAACACTGTCTACTTCTTACTGTTTGGATTCCTGTATAGTCTAATCCCAATGTTCATGTCTGATGCTTCCATTATATTTTCTAAGCCATCGTATTTATGTCACCGTATCGTTTGAGAGATACCAGAATGTTCTCTTCATAGTGTTTTGGTCATTCATAGGTCAACGCTAACCAGTGAAAATCACATTTTGTCCAGTACATTGCCATACTGTATCAGTGTAAAGGAGCCTGATGGATTGGTCACTGTGAGCAGTCCTTTAAAAAAAAATGTAAAAGAAATAATTTGCAAACTACCTGACATTTCGACAATTTCAAGTAACAGCCCTTTCAGAAATGTCAAGGTGGTCTCTTCCAAGTTAATATGCGGACTGTACAAAGTGTAAAATATATCATTGCCATCTCAAGATGGTCATGTCCTCTGTGGTCAGGCTTCAGAGACGCCTCACATGCTACCTCATGAGAAGAAACGGTTGAGGTTACTCAGAACTGACGAGTTTCTCCTTTGGTGCGTGTAGCCCATTGCATCATCACACCCATTAAATGTTGCATATAAAAGTTAACACACAGTAAAATGCTGCAGCACACAACTAAGTGTTACCTAGACACAAATTCAGTCCTACTAGTTGTCTTTGTAGAATCTACCACAGCTGAAAGCTGCTTCTGCACTGAATTTTTTTCATCAGATTTTATACAATCTGTGTTTATTGTTCCCAAACAGGTGCCTGGCACTGGCCATTATGTAAAAAGTGTACAGACAAATTCTCTTTTGAGTATTTTAAGTTTGTATCAAGTTTATTTTGGCATTCTATAATAATAATTATTATTAATATTGTATTTTTATTTTATTTTATATTCCAATTCTATTATTCTTTTTGGGTTGATATTTCTTGTGTCTGTTGTCTGTTCACCTCAATGTGAGACAGTATGTATTTTCATGTCCTGTTCATCTATTTCACCTCTGTACCCTGGTGTATTGTGTGGTATTTACTAAAGTAAAAAAAAAAAGAAAAAAATGTTTGTTAAAAGAGGTGGGCGATGTACTTGTCAAGGGGCTCAGAATGACACTAAAGGAGTGGAAAGAAAAATAAAACATGTTGTATGTTGAATTTAAGTCGCCTTATGTTGTTTATATTTCTCTGCAAGCCTTAAAGCTACACTGTGTGATTTTTACCCCCATCTAGTGGTGAAAAGGTATATGACCATCCAGTGAATATTAGTTTCTATTCCTCTCAATTCCGATTTCGTTTTAACTCCTACGGTGGCCAATGAAGTCCAAGATTAACATGGCTTCCAGTTCGAACCTCGTCCATGAGTGTTAACTCAAACGTTAACGCAAAAGCCGAAGCTTGAATTAACGGGTATGTCCCTCTTTGACTAATGTACATTCAAGATGGAGGGGCAACATGGCAACCGACATTAGAACCCCTTACCCGTATGTATTTTCAATGGCATATTATACACTCACGAGAATACTTTATTACTTGAACGAAGTAAATATACAATAATGAGCACATATATTTTGTGTTTTTAGCTAAGAATAAACTAAAAGAGTTACACAGTGTAGCTTTAATGCCCCATTATAAACTGTTTCCATGAACAATCCCAACACATGCACTTTCACAAGATTTAAAACCAGACCAAAAGAATAACAAATAGACTTTATACTTCCAACTTGAATTTTCTTTCCCCTTTAAGCACGATAAACTACTTGAAATGAGAGCTTTGCAAATGCATAGGGACACTGTAGTCCTGCAGGGCGCAAGAGTCATCCAATATGATGTAACACTGGCTAAGTCACAGCACTTATGTCACAGCCCAAAGCACACACACAGGGAACTGCAACCGAATAGAAGTACATATACAAAAGCTTTCATGTTCTAATGACCAAGATTGGAAAGGAACACGATGTAGATGGTCACACTGTTCACTAGTCATTAAAATATACTCCAAGTACAGGCACTAGTTCAAAGAAAAAAATAGACTAGAGCAGAAAACAAGTTATGTAACTGTTCTGATATCAATTGACATTATAAAAAGAATAGCTTAAGGTGCAGGTCATAATCTAATCTTTTCTACCTTCCGCCTCAAGAAATTAAATCTTTTCTTTCTCGCCATTTCTCCACTAGACCTTTTCTGATCCACATTTTTAAAAAGGTATTAACGATCACCTGTCATTTATGTATTCATTTATTGCTCCTGGTAGACTGCCAGTTTGTTAGATCACTTAACCCCGTCTGGCATTAAATAATATGCATGCATGGCGCTTACACAACAGTACAACCTTCATCTGGAAGTACGTCACCCCTTCTACCATTATTCAACTACAGAGCCATAATTCAAAACAGACATAATCTGTTGAAAATACAGGTGTCTGATTTTATTTCAAAATGAAACCTGTGTAGTTGATGATGTCACATGAATAAACAAGCACAAACTGTGCCGCACAACCGGTTGCTACGGTAGCGAGAGCAAGAACAAAAGCAAGGTGACTTTTAGCAAGAGCTGCAGTGCTTTGTTCTCCTCGCTGATCTTTTTTCACTCTTTTTCCCTGTGTTTTTTTACTTGTACGGAGTATGCGCAACCTTACGAAAGCAGGTCAGTGGAAAAGTAGGTCAGTGTGAAGGGGAGGAGAGGGATGAGAGAAGGGGAATTCAGAGAGTGAGGGTTGGGGAGGAGAGAGAGAGAGAGAGGTGGAGGTGCAGACACGTCATTCATCCTGCAGAGAAAGCAGAACGCTGCATTGTGATATCATTAATAACCAAACCCCATACAAATTCAATAGTAAACAACAAACACACAATTATATTGCTGTTAAGAAACATCAGAATTATGTAATGCTTTATTGCAGTCAAACCTTTTTAAAGAGAACACAACCTATTTGCATAATAACAGATCATGTTTCAACTAAGTAATAGAGACATTTTAGAAGAATTTATCATTATTATTTGATTGCTCAAAATTCAATAGAGGCGTTAAAGGAGTAGTTCACTTTTAAAAAAAACTTTTGCTGATAATTTACTCACCCCATGTCATCCAAGATGTCCATGTCTTTCTTTCTTCAGTTGAAAATTGATTTTCCTTCATATAATGGACTTCATTGGGAACCAAACGGTTCAAGGTCCAAATGAGAGTTTCAGTGCAGCTTCAAAGGGATTTAAACGACACCAGACTATAGGGTCTTATCTAGCGAAACGATCGCTCATTTAAAAATAAATAAAAAAGTTTAAGTTTTATTAACACAAATGCTCGCCTTGCTCTGTTCTGTGATGAGCGTTCGTGACTCTCCTGTTCGAACTTGTTCGTCAAAATGAACAAATCTTTTCGAGTCATGACTCGAAGGGTTCTAGATAAGACTCTTATTCATCGTCTGGTGTCGTCTAAAGCCCTTTGAAGCTGCACTGAAACGCTCATTATGACCTTGAACCGTTTGGTTCCCAATGAAGTCCATTATATGGAGAAAATCCTGGAATGTTTTCATTAAAAACCTTCATTTCTTTTCGAACTGAAGAAAGAAAGACGTGGACATCTTGGATGACATGGGGGTGAGTAAATTATCAGCAAAAGTTTTTTTTAAAAGTGAACTACTCCTTTAAGAAATCAAGGAAAAGCATGGCAAATACAATTGTACAATTGAAGCGTTCAGATGCAAAAGCCTCTAAATGCCATTTGAAATATTCTTCTAAAATGACAATTTTTATCAAGATTGTATATTTAAGTTCAGTAATTTCACTTAAATGACAATTAATAGGTAATCTTCATTGCCATTTAAGTGAAATTACTGAACTTAAATATACAAGCTTGATAAAAATGATAATTTTAGAAGAAAATTTCAAATGGCACTTAGAGGCTTTTGCATCTGAACTCTTCAATTATAGCACAATAGATGCCCATAGCAGATCTATACAGGTGGAGCTGGGGAAGGTGGAGGGATTCTAGAAACGTGTTGCAACTGCTACAGCTTTGAGGTTGAGCTGCGAGCTCATTGGCTACTAATACAGGAGGAGCCAATCAGCTGTGCCCTATAGGGAATGATGTTAAGAACCAGCATGCGCCATCTAGAGTTTCATGACAGAACTTTGTGTATTTGACAATAATTTTGATTTACCGATATCATATGAAAATCTTTGTTGTGATCATTTTTTGGGGCCATATCGCCCAGCTATATTCATATAAATTTAGTATTTGGTTTAGCCGCATTAACTCAGCATGAACTCCCTTATTGTTTGAGAACTGCAAAGGAAGTCTTAAGAAAGAAAATCTGACCTTTTGTTCAATGATTCACACATTTGATTAGTGAACTAATAATCCATAATAAAACATTTCTCATTTATTTTTGGGGTTCAATTTGGATTATTTGTTTAAAAAAATATATCCTAAAATGTTCTGTCTACTTAATTGAGTAGTTCACTTTAAAAAACTTTTGGTGATAATTTACTCACCCCCATGTCATCCAAGATATCCGTGTTATTCTTTCCTCAGTCAAAAAGAAATTAAGGTTTTTGATGAAAACATTCCAGGATTTTTCTCCATATAATGCACTTCAATGGGAACCAAACGGTTCAAGATCCAAAAGACAGTTTCAGTGCAAACCGCAAACTGTTCAAAGGGCTTTAAACGATTCCAGATGATGAATAAGGATCTTATCAAGCGAAAAGATCACCCATTTAAAAAGATAAATAACAAATTCTAAGTTTTATAAGCTCAAATGCTCGCCTTGCTCTGTTCTGTGATGCGCGTTCTTGACTCCTGTTCGAACTCGTTCATCAAAATGAATGAATCTTTTCCCGAGTCAACTCGTTTATTTCGTTCGTTGAATGAACCAAATGACACAAAAAAAGAGTAATTGATTTTGATTATTAAACAAATTCGAACTGGAGTCACGAATGCGCATCACAGAACAGAGCAAGGTGACCATTTGAGCTTATAAAACTTAAACTTTTTTTAAATGAGCGATCGTTTCGCTTGAAAAGACCCTGATTCATCATCTGGAATCGTTTAAAGCCCTTTGAACAGTTTGCACTGAAACTGTCTTTTGGACCCTGAACAGTTTGGTTCCCATTGAAGTGCATTATATGGAGAAAAAAACTGGAATGTTTTCATCAAAAACCTTAATTTCTTTTGAATGACATGGACATCTTGGATGACATGGGGGTGAGTAAATTATCAGCAAAAGTTTTTTAAAGTGAACTACTCCTTTAAAGGCTCGAATTCTTTTTGCAATCCCATATTTTCTGAGTTCTCTCAGACTTTCGGGGCCCACTCTATGTATGAAGGAAAGTAGGCGCAGACCAGAAAACAGAAAAGGAAAGTATAAGGAAAAAGGAAGAGTAAAATGAGGAGGAAAAAGAGACAGAGCGAGGAATGGAGTGGGAAGAGAAGCTGTTTTGTCTCTGAACATCTGCAGGAGCGCTGGGATTCCAGAGCACAACATAACTCTGGTTACGTAACTGAGCTGCCTAAGATGTAGGTCAAAAAAATAGAGAGCGCAAACAAGGGAAGAAGTGTCTGAGCGTGTATGTGTGTCATGTGGACTATTATAACATACGATGATACGCATGCTTATAAGCGGGTGTGCGTCATTAATACCAGTATTACAGGATGTGTATTAACTAGAGTATAATAAATGCTGGTGAGAGTTTAAAAGAGGCTGTGCGATTCACACAGGCTGATCACTGAAAGGCCAGCTGAATGTAGGTCAGCCAGCCCTGCCCAAACCCCATTCCCTCAGTCCTAAACCGCATGACCCTCTTCATTTTGTTCTCTTATTCGCCCTCTGGTCATTCAACATTCATTTTGTCCTGACAATTAATTATTTAACAAATATGTATTCCCACTTTATACTATTTAAAGGGATAGTTCACTTTTAAATACATTTTTGGTATGTTTTAGCTTACTTCAAGGGCATCCAAGATGTAGGTGACTTTGTTTCCACAGTATTTTCAATTTTGATATTTTTAGGTCAAACTGTTCTTGTCTGTCAGTCATATAATGGAGGTCTATGGTCACCACCTCAAAGAGCATGCACAGAGAAGTCCAAATTAAACATGATTTAATGACTCGTAAATGTAAGTACACATTGATGGCCTAAGACATCAAAACGAGCGGTTTGTGTGAGAAAACGAACAATATTTATGTAGTTTCAAGAGGTAAAAACGATATAAATACTGTTTGTTTTCTCACACAAACCGCTCATTTCATGTCTTAGGTCATCAGGGTGTACTTACATTTATGAGTCATTTAATCATATTTCATTTGGACTTCTCCGTCCATGCTCTTTGAGGTGGTGACCATAGACCTTCATTATATGACTGACAGACATGAACAGGTTTGACCTAAAAATATCAAAATTGAAACTACTGTGGAAACAAAGACACCTACCTAAAAACCAAGACATGCCTTTGAGGTAAGCTAAAACATACCAAAAATGTATTTAAAAGTGAACTATCCCTTTAAACTTCTTAAAAAATGTCTCATTAAAAATCCTTATATATATATATATATATATATATATATATATATTTTTTAATGGTTAAGCAAAAAAAAAAAATTAAATAATATATATATATATATATATATATATATATTTTTTTTTTTTTTTGCTTAACCATTTAAAATAATTTTTGGAAATAAATTAAAACTTTTATTCAAGTAAGGCAAGTTAAGTCATTTATACAATATGTTTTATGTAAATTTCATTATTTTATTCTGTACTTTCTATTCATCAAAGATTCCAGAAATAGAAATATTAAGCAGCACGAATTACAACGTTTTTAACATTAATAATAATAAATGTTTCTTGAGCAGCAAATCAGCATATCAGAATGATTTCTGAAGTTTGACACTGAAGCTGAAATTTCAGCTTTGCAACACAGAAATAAATAATATTTTAAAAAATATTAAAGTTGCAGTTATTTTAAATTGTAACAATATTCTACAATTATAACTGTACCTACTGTATTTTTGATCAAATAAATCTTGAGCATACGAGACTACATTCAAAACATTTAAAAATCGTACCAATCTCAAACTTTTGAAGTGCATATTTAATAGTGTTGTGAAATTAACTTTAAATAATGTAAAAGTAAGAACTGTGAAAATGAACATGAACAATTTAATATTCAATAAACCAATAGTGAAACATTAAAACATCTGAAATGTCAGTTGATAACTGATATGGGTACTACCAAAATATTGTGCATCCCAAGATACCTCATATTACCCTTATTATATTCTTAACGAACGACCTAAACAACCCAGAACGGCATAACAACGTGCCAAAAAAAAACACCTTTGCAATGGCGTAGTATGACAGCTTGGCAGCGTTTTGCGAGCATTACTCACATTTTTCCCAGAAATTGTAACAATTTAGTTCATCTTCCTTCTTTGTCTCTTTATCACTTTGGTTGATTGTTCTCACTCTCTCGGCTCTTTATCAGCCTCCCTCCTCCGCTGCACCTGAGGCACAATCACCACTTCACACGCCAAACTCCTGTCATTATCCTCTCCTTTGAAATCAGTTACTTTAATCAAACCCAAATCCTCCCAAACAAAGAGTAAAGTGATATTGACAGATACATCTCCCACTGTGTTCAGCTCCAGATTGCATGAAAGCTGAAAGGTTTACCGTTAACAGCAGAACTCTGTTCTAATGCTCACTGTGACCAGCAGAGACAAAAGTACGCAGAAAAACTCTGAATATCCATGACATAACAGCCCTGGAAACATATATTACTCCGATGTTGCTCTTTCATAATTTCATAGAGGTTGGTCTAAAAAAGTATTTGGTTGCTCAAGCCAATTTAAAACGATTAAAGGGATAGTTCACTTTGATATTAATTTTTGGTATATTTTAGCTTACCTCAAGGGCATCCAAGATGTAGGGGTCTTTGTTTCCGCAGTAGTTTCAATTTTGATATTTTTAGGTCAAACCGTTCTTGTCTGTCAGTCATATAATGCAGGTCTATGGTCACCACCTCAAAGAGCATGGACAGAGAAGTCCAAATTAAACATGATTTAATGACTCGTAAATGTAAGTACACATTGATGGCCGAAGACACGAAACGAGCGGTTTGTGTGAGAAAACGAACAGTATTTATATCGCTTTTACCTCTTAACCACAGCCACAAAGCGCCCGCACCCTCAGATAACTTGGATGTGGCTGTGGTTACAAGAGGTAAAACGATATAAATACTGTTCGTTTTCTCACACAAACTGCTCGTTTTGTATCTTAGGCCATCAATGTGTACTGACACTTACGGGTCATGAAATCATGTTTAATTTGGACTTCTTTGTGCATGCTCTTTGAGGTGGTGACCATAGACCTCCATTATATGACTGACAGACAACAACGGTTTAACCTAAAAATATCAAAATTGAAACTACTGCGGAAACAAAGACAGCTACAGCTTGGATGCCCTTGAGGTAAACTAAACATACCAAAGATTTACCAAATCCCTTTAACATTTCAAGTAAAAAATAAAAAACAGGTTATAAAAAAGTTGATATAGTCATCAAAATTATTAGACATAAACATTAATGGAATTGACCTATCAATCTCATGGGGAAACGTATTTTACGAGGTTATGAGTTAGTAAGATGTTAATTGTACAAAAACGTATGATTTTTAGAAAATAATGAACAAAGTTTCAAAGTTTCTTAAGGGAATGCAAAACATTTGCGAGAGAATGCAAAAGAATTCAGATTTATTTTCTTTCCATCAAAATGTCCCTTTAGAGTTTCTATAATCTGACCCACAACAAAAACAAAAAAATATAATAAGAGATTCAATTGCTAGATCCAGTCTACTTTGAACTGGTTCATCTCTGATGATTGTGCCGATATACAGTGATTAAAAAAAAACATTTAAAATTAAATTGATTATTTTATGGTGCCTATACTTAAAGGCTTAATAAATGGCTGTCTACTTCTTATTTATAACTTTAATAGTTAAACCAATCAAGAGCAAAATAAAAATATGAATATGTATATCTTACGATACAAATGTTGTTGTTTCTTTTTTTTACCAGTTTTAAAGTTTCTACACCATGGTGTCATGATTTTTTTGGGGGATGAAAGGTATATCCAACCTTCTTAAAAAGTTGACCACAAACTGAAGATTTGATCCATAATCAAAGATTGGAATTTGTGATCTTATCTGATTTCAAAATTCTTTTTTCTATAAAACATCCCATTTTCAGAATTTGATCCAATCCAAATCTGATAAGATAACTTTAATTAAATGGCAAAAACACCTCCAAAAAATTAATGTCTAAATTTAAATCTTTAAAATGTTAATTTAAATGTAAAAAAAGATTTAAAAAAATACAAATTAAAATCAATTTTAATATCTATGTTTTTTTTTAATTGCAGACTTTGATATCTCTGCAAACATCGGAAAACATGAACTACTTGTTGAGATCTCATGTGAATAGCAAATTTCTTAGTCTTAATATAGGTCCTATTAATTAAAAAGAAGGATTCATTTTAGAAAAGTCTTGTTTTAAGCATTCTATACAAAAACGTATTGGTATATTTAAACATGCTTTATTGAAAAGAGGTGTAAAAGGTTGCAAATGCATGCACACACCGAGCCTAGACAACCTGCAAATGCATAAGTGCCCTCTTATGCCATTTGAGCGAATACATAATCAGCACCAATAAAAGCTCCAGCATCAATAACAGCTCTTTATGTCATGCACACCAACGTTACATCACTCCATTACATGAGCAAGGCCAAGATCACAGCCATAAAAGAAAGATTAAAGCCATAAAACGAAACAGAAAAGACGCCGCAATTGTAAACAAAGATTGAGATTGAGGCTATACACTTTGAAAAAGTCAAAGAAAGTGGGGCAGAAGTGCATGAGGACTACATTTCTCCTCATCCATTAATCGTGAAGGAAGAATTAGGCCACTGGAGCAATGAGTCAGCCCAGAGTTATGCAATGCGAGCGCTCAGGGTATTGCCACACTCGATGCAAAGGAAAGAGGGAGGAGAAAGAAAGAGAGGTTGTTTTGCATGCACGCATCTGCATATGTGAGAACATGACTGACATATGTTCTGGGTAAGATGGGACAGCTGCCTTCAGTGTGACGCCGAGGACCATAAGGTTTGTAGGCAGATTGTGTTACTTTGCATGTGATCGTTGAAATGTGAAAGGCGACAAAATATGTTCCAACTGCTTCCAAAGAAAGCACTTCATTAAAAAGGCATTATTTTACAATCATAAATCAATACATATCCAAGATGTGTGAAGTACTGTGCGTTTACAGTTTCTGCATCAATATTCCACTTATGAGGACACTTTTGTATTAATAGAGCACTTGAGCTTTATGAAGTCAGACCATTTCTTCATATATTTAGGGCCTGTTTACACCTGGCCACTTTTTCTGTGATCGGATATAGCCATCATATTTTCAAAAGACCAGGTGTAAATGCCCTCCAAAACACATTTGAGATGGATTTAAATCTGATTGCTCAAACCACATCAGGAGTTTGCACATCCGGGCCGTGTTCCAGACGAAACTGGACAAGTATGCATGGTTGTTGAATATATGTAAATTGTACTCCTCTCAACACTTGACCAGATTAATTGACCCACACGGTGACATGATATCACTGACCTGATGTGCAGATGAGCCGTAATAAACCCAATCGCGCATTCCGTCCCTCCTCTTTATTTAGACCGAAAAGGAATCCATTCCTTGAACTGAGCTGGTACTTAAAAAACTGGTGACCTATTTTAAAGGGATAGTTCACTTTGAAATTAATTTTTGATATGTTTTAGCTTACCTCAAGGGCATCCAAGATGTAGGTGTCTTTGTTTCCACAGTATTTTCAATTTTGATATTTTTAGGTCAAACCGTTCTTGTCTGTTAGTCATATAATGGAGGTCTATGGTCACCACCTCAAAGAGCATGCACAGAGAAGTCCAAATTAAACATGATTTAATGACTCGTAAATGTAAGTACACATTGGCCTAAGACACGAAACGAGTGGTTTGTGTGAGAAAGCAAATAGTATTTATATTGTTTTTATCCTCTTGTAATCCCAGCCACGTCCAGGTGATCTGAGGGCGCGGGCGCTTTGGTCTGCGCAAGCGCCGGAAAGTGCTGGAAGTGATCGGTTATGTGATCTAAATATGTTTAGATCTTCACAGTGAAAGCTAATGCTTCCGAAATCTCTGTGTAAATGAGTTTCTGTGTAAATGAGTCTCTGTGTAAATTTGTTTTGCGCCGCTTGCGCAAAACAAAGCGCCCGCGCCCTCAGATCAGTTGGACGTGGCTGTGGTTACAAGAGGTAAAAACGATATAAATACTGTTCGTTTTCTCACACAAACCACTCGTTTCGTGTCTTAGGCCATCAATGTGTACTTACATTTACGAGTCATTAAATCATGTTTAATTTGGACTTCTCTGTGCATGCTCTTTGAGGTGGTGACCATAGACCTCCATTATATGACAGACATGAACGGTTTAACCTAAAAATATCAAAATTGAAAATACTGTGGAAACAAAGACACCTAGATCTTGGATGCCCTTGAGGTAAGCTAAAACATACCAAAAATTAATTTCAAAGTGAACTATCCCTTTAATTGTAGTTATGTAGTAGGCTATAAAATCTCTTTATTTTCTAACATCATGGCGGTGTCAACCTCCTGCTGTAGTAACAAATGAAATGACACACTGAGACCCAGCAGTGTATCCTCCTTCGGCCTGCACTTTTATAGATTACTAGAAGAGCTATGACTGGAACTCGGGCCCCTCGACTTCCCCGTATTCAAACACCTATTTTAATCTCTCGGAGATCACTTTTGCCTTTGGAACTAGACAGAATTAGCCAGATTTTAGCTGAAGTTCAGTAGTGCCACAAGCACATTAAAGCGATTATCCGTTAGATAAGCATCTGTCTCCTCCTTCTGTCCGGTTACCCGACAACCTGTCAGATCCCCTCACATGACCCGACACAACACAGCTCAGTCCTGACCTACTTGTACTGACATGCACATGCTAACTTAAACACCATCTAATCTTCAAGACATGATGCTGATTTGTAGAGCATAAGCTTCTCCTTTAGGGCAGAGGTTGTGACATATATTACACTTTCAGCCATGACACAGAATTAATCAGAAAGTGAGCAAATTCTTAACAAATCAAATGATATAAACCACAAAGTTGTACATGTGAAATGAGAACTACTGAAAACTCAAATACCTCAGATTTCTATTATTCAAGTTAAATGTCTCCAAATGAGTTGTTCACAGGACCTAATGATAATTAAGACTTATAATTTGGCACACTGTCGAGCTATTTAAGTGAACTGGGGAAAAAATGGTATTGCATACACCAATATACAATACCATTTACAGCATCAAAAGTATATTCTTTGCCTTTGACAGGATAAATTGGGATCATATCATATTGTTGTGATGCTATTTAAAATGAATGATTTCATTCATACAAAACAGTATTTTAATATCAGCCCTTTTATTGGTTATTATCAGTCAGTAGAATTTTAATATTGTTCGTTGCATCCCCAACATTTATTAAAATTTTAACTTAAAACTTAATGTAGAAAAAAATAATAAGTAATAAGTAATATGTTGCCATGAAATTTGTATTGAAGCCTATTTCCGCACGAAAAAGAAAAGGTAATTGTAACTTTAGGCTATATCTAACAATTCTTAATTTCTTGCAATTTTGTCATAAGCAATACAACTTATTTCTTAGAATTGTGAGCTTGCATTTTACAATGTTGACTTTTCTTTTCTTGAAATTCTGAGATGTAAACTCAAAAAATCATAGTAAAAAAAGTCAAGAGTAAATTGATGTTAACTCAAAATTGTGAGAAAAAAAATGCCAGAATTTTAGAATATAAACTCACTATTCTAAGAAAAATATATTATAAGTAGCTATATTCTAAAATTAATATTTAGATTTTTTTTTCTTGACTTGATATATATATATATATATATATATATATATATATATGTATATATATATATATATATATATATATATATATATATATATATATATATTAGGGCTGTGAAACAATTAATTGCAATTAATCGCATCCAAATAAAAGTTTGTGTTTACATAATATATGTGTGTAGTGTGTATAATTATTTAGTATATATAAATACACACATATGCATGTATATATTAAAAAATGTGTTATTAATATATCAAATATTTATATTTATGTATAATATTAGTTTTGTGTAAATATATATAAAGTATATACATGCAAATATTTATTAAATATATACATGCATGTGTGTGTGTATTTATATATAAAAAATAATTATACACACTACACAAACATATAATACGTAAACACAGACTTTTATTTTGGATGCGATTAATCGTTTCACAGCCATATATATATATATATATATATATACATATATATATATATATATATATATATATATATATATATATATATATAATAACAATTTATATATATATATATATATATATATATATATATAACAATTTATATATATATATATATATATATATATATATGTATATATATATATGTATATATATATATATAGTATTTTGTCTCTGGGAGATAATCTTCTTCAAAAAAAAATTGTACGTAATTAACGACACAACGAATTACTTTATTTGACAGCCCTTAATATATATATATATGCATATATATATATAAAACAACAACTTATATATATATATATATATATATAACAATTTATATATATATATATATATATATATATATATATATATATATATATATATATATATATATATGAAATTGTTATTATTGTCTCTGGGAGATAATCTTCTTCTAAATTCTTTAACAAACCAATACTCTCAATTTCTCCTCAATGTTCCACTCACTCAAACCAGTCACATACACAGACAGGCCAAATAAGGCATTTCTTTAAGGGTGGCTGTACTGTCTCACAAGTGACTCAAAGAATCATGATAATGGTTAACAGAGCCTTAAATCTACAGCCAAACAAACCCACTAAACACAAGCCAGGGCCTGGAGTGGCCAGCAGCTGTTAGGAGGAAGCTCTCTGAATCACAGGGACAACAAAACAATGGCACTCTTTCAGCCGTGCCCACATCTTCTACTCATCCTCTCCAGTGCTTCCCGCCCACAGCCTGAACGCTCCTGCGCTTTTTGCTCTAATCCAAACACCCCAGGTTGATGGGAGGTGCGAACATGTGACCGAGGGCTCACATGAGGCCAGATGCCCTGTGTGAGTCAGGCGAGTGTAAAAGTAAAGGTGACAGAAGTCAACACACAATTACACACTCGCTTAGATCAACAAAGCTCTTAAACAGACTGGAACTGTAAACTAACCGCACTTGACCATGTGGCAACTACTTTTCAACATTGTGCTGTTTATTTTTATTCTGACATCATCACCATCATGTATAAGTCATAATGCAACTTTCTTAAATTGATCTCATACATGCACCTTCCTTTGCACTTTGATATTTTATCTTCCATTTGCAATATGTTTGAAACGCCTTCTGGCATTGCATTAAAATAGACCAGTTCTAAGAACTATCTAAGCACCCTGTTTCCAATTAGTTGCTGTATCATGTCCAGGCGAGACACTGGAGAGATGGGATCATTTAAGTAGGTTAATCAATAGCATCAGGACATGGTCAGTGATAGGGCATGTTTCTTGTTTCTGTATAGGTTACTGGGTCAAGCAGGAGGAGTAGGATTATGATTCAACTGTTCCAGCTCAAAAGATCCAAATCAAACACATTTATATTTATCTTTGAATTGCTCATGTATTAAAACAACAACACGTCTTTGGAATAAAGTGCACAAGTCAAATGGACTATGGTGGTTTTCCACCATTTTCAGATTTTTACTGTATCTTTTTCATTGAATGAAAAAGGGAAACTATTGTTTAGCATCTCTTTTGTGTATTTGAGCTGGTTGGCTGGTCTTCCAGCCTGATAGTTATGGTTTTAGTGGGGTTTTGGCCACTTCTTTAGATGGTCAGGCTGGTCTTAGCTGGTTTTAGTGGGGTTTTGGCCACTTCTTTATGGTCAGGCTGGTCTTGGCTGGTTTTAGTGGGGTTTTGGCCACTTTAGATAGTCAGGCTGGTCTTAGCTGGTTTTGGCCACGGTCAGGCTGGTCTTAGCTGGACCAGCTGACCAACCACCGAAAACCAACTGAAAACCACCGAAAACCAGCCATAGAAGAAATAAGTCATAGGCTACAGGTTTGAAATAACATAAAGGAGTAAATAATGACATTTTTGGATGAGCTATTTTCATTTTCAAGAGCTGACATGAGGCAAGTGCAAAGAGTTAAAAAAATCTAGCGTAAAGAGCTAAATCATTGTGTTACCTAATGATTTCTTCTTACTAATAAACGATTTACACATATATTGGTTTAATTGGATATATTAGTATTATATTGTTGGGCCCTAAAAATGAATGCCACGCCGACTCCTGTATGTCGACTGCTGCTTCCCTCTACTGGATTACCAAGTGAACTGTTTGCAATGAAACTGAATGTATACAAATGAAAATAATCACCCCAAATCGTTGAAAATTGAAAATGAAAATTATAAATGTAAAATTACTATAACAACTGTAATCAAAAACAGTATAAGTGCAGCATGGTCCATCCTGATCGTCGAGGTATAACATCTTAAAAACGCCGACTGTGCAACCAAACAATAACAACGCCAAAAATAGTCACTAAAAAATGAATTTCGTTTAGTTAAACTTAATATTAGAAACGGTATAAGTAATTGAACATACCTGAGCACGTCGCGTCCACCGCTGAACTCCAAACAATCACTGGTAATGGACGCCATCTTGCGGTAGGAAGAGTTGGCAAGCTAGTGTCAAATCACCCACATCTTACATCCAATTTAATTGAAACTGAACATGTAAACATAATGCTCTTCATAAGTCATCTTTAAGAAAAGATAAGGCTGCTCTGAAGTGCTTATACACTTAATATTAGAAACAGTATAAGTAATTAAACGCACCTGAGCACGCCGCGTTCACCGCTGAACTCCAATCACTGGTAATGGACGGGGGCGCCATCTTGCGGTAGAAAGAGTTAGCACGCTATAGTGTAAAATCCCCCACATCTTATCTTACATCCAGAAACTGAACATGTAAACTTAATACTTTTCATAAGTCATATTTAAGGCTGCTCTGATGGCTTTACCACTTGCTCCAAATTCACTGTATAGACAAAAGGCCACATAACGGCTTTCTAACGTCACAGATCTGATTACTTATGTCCAGCTGCTCTGGTACTGCTATGTGTGTGTTGATTTAAATACAGCATCAGAGTAGCAGTAAACTTTGCCACTCCATACTGAAAAAAATTAATAATTACACAGCTAAAACCAGCCTAAAATGCTTGGGTTGTTTTAGAGGGGTTTTCGCCAGCTTTTTTTGTAACAGCATTCTCGAAGACCAGCTAAGACCAATAACCAGCCTAGAATAGTTTTAGCTGTGTTTCTTTTCCCAGCAAGGACTGCGACAGGTTTATATTTTTATAATTCGATTAATAATTAATATATTTCCATTCAGAATTTCAAGTTTATTTATTCAGAGAATTCAAGTTTGAATTTCTCAAATTTCACATTTGAGAAGTGTAAAGATTGAATTAGATATAGGCCTGTTAGTTGTAAGATAGTTATAAGACCTAATTTGAAATTTTATATGTATAAAAAAAAATATATATATATATATATATATATATATATATATATATATATACATACATAACACACACAACACAATGCCAAATTATTATTTTTTTAATTACACAAAAACAGACACACATTTCAGTCAGGAATTGTGGCTTTCTGTGCAAACAGCAAATGTGTGCTTTTAATGCTGATTCAGACCCTCTTCCATTTGGCAAAACAACACTTACAGTTTTCCAAGAGGCACAACAGCTGCACCACTATTCAGCAGCAAACTATTCCACACAGACCAAGCACGCACTTTCACAGACTTCAGCAACTAACTTACTTTAACTTTCAAAAACGCAGTGCTCTTAAGTTCTCCGAAATGCAGTTGCTCAGAAAGTCACAAGATATCCAATATGGACGAGTAACTTCATTTGACACTACTAGAAAAACAACTTCAAAAAAAAAAGAAAGAAGAAAAGTATTTCTAAAAGTGATAATGAAGTGCGAGCATCCTTCATTAGGATAAAGATTATTGCCACAAATCATACAAACATCTTCCATTATTACAATTCTTAAAAATAGTTTAAAAAGTTTTAGAAGAGAAACAGTTGATGGGTTTGAGATTATTGCACAACAAAAACAATTAAAAACAAGTGCAGAAAGGAAACAAAAATAGATTAATGTGCACATATAAAAGTTAAATTAAACACTCTAAAACTGAAATGCATGAAAACATGTAAATATTGCAATTAAAATAATGTGATCTTTATTAAAATTATATTAAAATATATTATCTTAACATAGTCACTTAGAAAATGACCTAAATCACTTTTTCTATTCAGCTTTAACCTACCACTGAATATTAGCTACATAAAAGCTTGTATTTGAAGGTCTTATTTAGAACAAATGTGTTCATCCACCTACATATAGATGTTTCTCAGTAAAACTGACCTCCCATTTCAAAGCAAAAATCTTTGAATAAACTGGTAGCTTTTTATTGCAACATCCCTGGGTTCCTTCATTTTTAACGGGTTCGAAATGTTGTAGAATTCTACGGTTTCCTTGTTATTAGTCAATGACACATTATTGTTGTCAGAAGTTATCATAACTTGAGACTCCAGAGTGCTTCAGAACTCAATTCTGCATCCATCAGTCTGTTTTACAATTTATCCGAGCTTTATTCAGCAGTTGTCCACATCAGCTCTTTCTTTGCTATTTTGTGAGTGTGGTTATGTAGTCTCTGTTCACCGTTCACATTTTCATGTATTAAAACACCATGTTGTGTGTTGTCACGTTACTTGCGTCCCTTCGGTACAGCTCCAGGACTCCAGGATGAACCAGGCACTCTGCTAACATTTTTGTAAAGCTGACGAAGCACAAAGTCATAGTTGGCAGTGGTGCACATGGCATAGAACACGTTGGCTTTGTCTGGGATCAGCAACTCTAATATAACAAAAATAAAACATATGTAAATGTTATTGAGTGCTAAATAAATATAACAATAGAATTGCTAACATTTAAACTAAAGTTAACGGGATAGTTCGCCCAGAAATGATTATTTTGTCATTAACCCCTTGCTGTCACCCGCTTTTTGAGATGGGGGTTAAAATGCACTATTCAAACTTAAATGGTTGTAATTCAAGAATGCTTTGGAATATACCCAAGTTTGGTCTTGTTTTAAAGGAAACACTCAGCAGATTATTGCTGAAGTGAAAATACTTAAAAAAATGAAAGTATGAAAAAGTTATGGAAGTTTAATTAACCGTTAATCAAATATACTGTACTGTTTTTATATTTTATATAAAATATACAAATATCTAAATATTTTTTACTATAAAATTACTATAAAATCAAAGCCATAATCTAACCAAGTTATGTTCCAAATTTCAAGTTGATATCACAAAAAAGTTGAGATTTTGTTTAAGCGTAATACCAAAAAAAGGCCACCAGGTGCCATTGAATTCCATTGAATTTAGTTGCATCAATCTGTCCAAATATCAGTTCTGTCAAAAATGTGGAACCTTGAAGACTCAGACCTTTCTGACAATATTTGTTTTGTCAAGATTAGAAAAGATTAATCATAAATTATGAAATATAATGATGCCCAGAAGGGGAGGAGCCTGATAAAATAAGTACCGTTTCTATGGTAACGCAACATTCAATTGTAAAACGGGTTCACAGGATGAATTCTGAGTTTATAAGCTTTCAAATGATACCTAATTTATGATAACTACTAAAACATGTAATATAATAAAAAAGGCGATAAAAAAATAATATTATATTTTAGAGGATTATTTATATATATATATATATATATATATATATATATATATATATATATATATATATATATACACTCACCAGCCACTTTATTAGGTACCCCATGCTAGTAACGGGTTGGACCCCCTTTTGCCTTCAGAACTGCCTCAATTCTTCGTGGCATAGATTCAACAAGGTGCTGGAAGCATTCCTCAGGGAGTTTGGTCCATATTGACATGATGGCATCACACAGTTGCCGCAGATTTGTCGGCTGCACATCCATGATGCGAATCTCCCGTTCCACCACATCCCAAAGATGCTCTATTGGATTGAGATCTGGTGACTGTGGAGGCCATTTGAGTACAGCGAACTCATTGTCATGTTCAAGAAACCAGTCTGAGATGATTCCAGCTTTATGACATGGCGCATTATCCTGCTGAAAGTAGCCATCAGAAGTTGGGTACATTGTGGTCATAAAGGGATGGACATGGTCAGCAACAATACTCAGGTAGGCTGTGGCGTTGCAACGATGCTCAATTGGTACCAAGGGGCCCAAAGAGTGCCAAGAAAATATTCCCCACACCATGACACCACCACCACCAGCCTGAACCGTTGATACAAGGCAGGATGGATCCATGCTTTCATGTTGTAGACGCCAAATTCTGACCCTACCATCCGAATGTCGCAGCAGAAATCGAGACTCATCAGACCAGGCAACGTTTTTCCAATCTTCTATTGTCCAATTTCGAATGAGCTTGTGCAAATTGTAGCCTCAGTTTCCTGTTCTTAGCTGAAAGGAGTGGCACCCGGTGTGGTCTTCTGCTGCTGTAGCCCATCTGCCTCAAAGTTCGACGTACTGTGCGTTCAGAGATGCTCTTCTGCCCACCTTGGTTGTAACGGGTGGTTATTTGAGTCACTGTTGCCCTTCTATCAGCTCGAACCAGTCTGGCCATTCTCCTCTGACCTCTGGCATCAACAAGGTATTTCCACCCACAGAACTGCCGCTCACTGGATGTTTTTTCTTTTTCGGACCATTCTTCTGTAAACCCTAGAGATGGTTGTGCGTGAAAATCCCAGTAGATTAGCAGTTTCTGAAATACTCAGACCAGCCCTTCTGGCACCAACAATCATGCCACGTTCAAAGTCACTCAAATCACCTTTCTTCCCCATACTGATGCTCGGTTTGAACTGCAGGAGATTGTCTTGACCATGTCTACATGCCTAAATGCACTGAGTTGCCGCCATGTGATTGGCTGCTTAGAAATTAAGTGTTAATGAGCAGTTGGACAGGTGTACCTAATAAAGTGGCCGGTGAGTGTATATATATATATATATATTTTTTTTTTTAGAGGATAATATTCTACTATAATTTTTTATTTTTTATTGAAAAATACTAGATTATGTGTTTTATTATGATCGTTTAGCATAAAAACAGAAGTTTCAATAAATTAAAAGTGGGTGCATCAACTTTTTGTGATAAAGGTCAGACCACCTGTTATGATGCAGATTTTTTGAGGTGCACTCTTGTCATTAATTCATCAATTACTCTTCCTACATAATTTGTAACACAAAACAGGGGTAAAATATATATTTAGAAGTCTTAGACCTTTCCAAGGATATATAATTTGTCATAATTAGATCAAGATTTAATAGAAATATAGTGAAGTAAAGTTAGGCGTCCCGGTACCGGGACGGTGACAGTTAAGGGTTAATTACTCACCCTCATGTCATTCCAAACCTGTAGAGTTTCATTCAATATTTCTGATGAAACCTAAAGGGAGATTTCTGTCCCTCTGCTGACAGCTATGCAAATATCACCTCGACTCTTCAAAAGAGATCGTAAACTAATCCATATAAATCGAGCAGTTTAGCCGAAAATTTCTCAAGATTTAATCGCCCTATGATGAAAAGATTAAATTTAGGATTTTATTCACATATAAACACTGATCAGCCAACATACACAGAAGCTCAACCGAACCTGCTTGACACACAAGGTCAAAGCTCCAGCAGAAGCTCAAACGTGCTGCGTAACACGAGAATTAACCTCATTGGCTCTCGCATGTCCATTTACCTCAACTGATGTATGAGTTGTTGAATGTATATATGTGAATAAAAGCCTAAATTCAATCTGTTCATCATATAAAGCAATCAAATCTCTTCAGTAAAATTGGACTAAACCACTCAATTCATATGAATTAGTTTTACAATCTCTTTATAAGCCGTCAAAAAAGGGACAGAAAGCTCTCAGATTTCATTAAAAAGATTTGGACATTTGTGTTTTGAAAATTACCGAAAGTCTTGTGGGTTTGGAACGACAGGTGATTGAGTTATTATATGACAGAATTGGATTTTTTGTGTGAACTAACCCTTTAAAATAAAGACAAAAATAACAGCTAATTTAAAATATTAATAGATACTATAATAATATATAAATAATACTAAAATACTTGAATGTTCTTTCAAGGTCATCCATAGAATCAAGCAGCTCACCTTTGTCACTCGAAAGAATTTGTGTGAGACTAAAATCCTGGCAGTTCATCTCCTTCCAAGTTGTGTTTCTCCAGGGCTCTCTGAATCACCTGAGCTGTCTTATCCTGACTGGTTATCTAAAGATAAAGAGATGATTCAGTTTCAAGACTTTAGAAATCACTGGCCCTGACAACTGAGTAAAAAAAAACATTAACAGACATCTTGCTAAAAGAACTGTATAATAAAAAAAGACCAAAACTGTAAAATAAAGACCAAAAGAACACAGCAGAAATCTAGGACCATGAGCCTCCAACTGTTAAAACAGCATTATGTTACTTTTGAAATCTTGCTCTCTGGGTCCCCCTACAGTTGGGAAACAGTATTGTCTTCTACTACTGTCGTAAAATCTGCCATGGTTACACTAGGGAATACACATGTGCATTTGCAAAATGTCTTCATCCCAGGTACATATATATTTATTGGCATATATTTTCAGCATTTTTAAACGTCAAGAGCGCCAGCGTCTTTATAGTAACGTTAGCCTATTGGCTACTGTTTTACATAATGGATATGCTAATTCAATTCAATGTTGGTAGATAATAGCCATATCGTCAATATTATAATATCAAGCTACCAAAGATGAATCCGCACATTTAAAAAATCGATTTGCATTATAGCCCGTCAATCAACCTATTGTGAGTCGATGTACCATCTCAAGGGTTTTGGAAAAATATAAAAAAGTTTGAAAAAGTTACATAGCGCTACTTTAAAGCCAACTTACCAAAATACTTTTATAAATGTTTCCGCTGTTGCCAAATTCCACGTTGACTCTGATAATACAAGTATCGGCAACTTGCTTGTTGTACATTGGATGAAGGGAAGCATGCAAATGGAGAGAAGGAGAGGATGACGAAGATGATGAAGATGTTGCAGATGAAGAAGGGGAGGGGCTGTCAGACAGCTCTGCCTGTAGGGATCTTCGGAAAGGAGGTGGGCGGAGTCACAGAGATGGTGGGTGTGTCTACTGAGATGTCCTGACAGGATACAGACTGTGACTGTGAATGAAGGGATGGAGAAAGACTATTTACCCCAACACATCTAATTATCAATAAGAACAGGTCTGTTAAGATCACAGCACAGGGTTTTCAGATAGTAATAGTTCACCCCAAATTGAAAATGATCCCATTATTTACTCACCCTCAAGCCATCCTGGGTGTATATGACTTTCTTCTTTCAAACGAACACAATCAGAGTTATATTAAATAATATCCTGGGCTCTTCCAAGCTTTGTAATGGCACTGAAAAGTGTCAGGAGTTTTTAAAGCTCCAAAAAGTGCATCCATCCATCATAAAAGTAACCCATACCGACTCCAGTGGGTTAATAAAAGTCTTCTAAAGCAAAGCGATGGGTTTTTGTCAGAAACATACCCATATTTAAAACTTTATAAACTGTAAACACTGGCTCATGTGGATTACTTTTATGATGGTTGAATGCGCTTTTTGGAGCTTCAAAGACTCAGATACTATTCAGTGCCATTATAAAAGCTTGGAAGAGCCAGAATATTATTTGAATATTATTATAATATAACTCTGTGTTCGGCTGAAAGAAGGAAGTAGTATACAGGATGGATAGAGAGTGAGTAACTTATGACAAATTATCCCTTTAAAGCTGTCAATAGAGGGTCAGAAAGCTCTCAGATTTAAAAAATAAATAAAAAAAATCTTTATTTGTTTTCCGAAGATGAACGAAAGTCTTTTGGGTATGGAACGACATGAGGGTGAGTAAATGATGACAGAATTTCATTTTTGGGTGAACTATCCCTTAAGTGGCACAAGTGACGATATGAGGTGCATCAGAAAGCTTAATCATTCAGATGAATCTGACTTTTTATCTGGGTGTTTAGCAACACAGATTGCAAGCGATAAATATTTCAGTAATTTATGTAATACTTCACAGGCTGGCAGTGTTATCTAATACACTGTGTTCGGTCAACCTCACTGCAGCTCTTTGTTGATAGTGGAAACATGAATTATATAACTGCAAGGTTAAGGCGAAATAAATCAGTCACAAACACCTTAATGGATTTTCTAACCCAAAGGCTACAGTATAAACAAATGGTCAAATAGGTTTCACGTTTATATTAGGTCTGTCAGATTCAGGACTATTGATTTAGTTTAATTAATTATAAATAAATAAATAATGCAATAAAAAAAGAAAATACGCAATTATATCCCCTGACCCACATCCACCGAAAGACACTGAAAACACAACAGACGTCATGCAACAGCTAAAGACATCCGTCTGACGCATGTGTACATCAGTGTTATATTAGTTTTATTAATATAAATATATATTAAAAATTTTTTTATAAAAATGTTATATTTTCAGTTTATATATTATTATAAATAATAAATAGTATAAATAATAAATAAAAATAATTTTGGTAAACCTGTTTTGTATGGAAAACAGGATTTTTATATTTTTTATAAATATTAAAAAAATATTTATAAAAGGTTTATATTTTCAGTTTATATATTATTATAAATAATAAATACTGCAAGAAAAAATATTTATAAAAATTTTATATTTTCAGTTTATATATTATTATAAATAATAAATACTGCAAGAAAAAAGAAAACACGTAATTATATCCCCTGACCCACATCCATTGAAAGACACTGAAAACACAACAGACGTCATGCAGCAGCTAAAGACATCCGTCTGATGCATGTGCACATCAGTGTTTTATTCATTTTATTAATATAATACTGTAGTACTTATTTTGTATGTTGAATTTTATTTTTATATTTTAAGTTTTCTTTTGGTAATCCTGTTTTGTATGGAAGCTTGTATCTGCCACAGTATAAAAAAGGTAATAGCGCCTTTTTTCTTGCAATTCCAAGTATATAACTCACAATTTTAATCATTTTTCCCTCACAACTGCAAGTTTATAACTCACAATTTTGACTTTTTTCCACTTCAGTATTAGTTTTATTAATTTTATTACTTTACTATTATTAATTTTTATTGTTTGTTTATATTTTTTCACATTTTACATTTCATTTACATATAGTTTTTCATCAAGCATTTATATTTTATTTTAGCTTCATTTCAATGACCCAAAACAATTTTGAATAGTTTTAGTTAACTCTGGTGTACAAACACGTACACAAAAAAAGTAATCTACAAAAGCATCAATATACAGTCACATTTGGTCAATTCAGTGCAAATCAGCCACAAAAATGTAATTTCTCAGCAAATATATACCATTGTGTGCTACTGATTAATTAAAAATGTAATTATTTTGATTTAACCTTAATCGATTGATAGCCTAGCTTATATAAAAGGAATACAATATTGTAGCAACTATAGTACATGGATGTTATGTTTTTTATGCTGAGTTGTTACCCGTACTTTGTATCCAAGAGGTGAGAGGTTGGGGCTGCTGAGATCTTCCATCTCTGAGCCACTGGAGCCAGAGGATGATACACTGATCTGATCAGCAAGAGTTTTCTTTGAGACGTTCTCACTGCCAGACAGCAATCTGCAGTGAGCAGAAGAGAAACACATCACAGAAAACAAGCAAGTTAGCAAAATGTCTAATTACTTTCTGAGTCTAAAGGCCCCTATATACTTCATGCGAAATGGAAGAATGAACTGGTGTGACATTTCTTCTGTTTACAGAACAAATTGAAGTTATAATTCTAATTGAAAGTGGCACTGACATTGTTTTTTCATGTTTAATGCTGTAAAGCTCAAATGCTATTTAAATAAACGTGACATGACTGAATGGAGTGCTGAATTGTAGAGCTGGTGCAAACATATCCACATCCCATTCCTTATGATCAGATGGTTTCTTAACTGCCGTATTCTCACTTTACTGTGCTTATTTTGTTGAGTTGGTACAGCATATATATATATGTATTCATCTAAATTGTCAGTGTCAACATTGTGGGTGACAATTGGATGTTTGCTTACAGTTTATTGCTGCAAAGGTACTTCAAACTTCCATTTACCCCTGGGCGAAAACCCCCAAAAAAACATAGCCATCAGTATATTGGGGCCTTGAGTCGATAAAATGGAAACCGATGCTTTGAAACTGTGAATAACAACACTCACGAGGTCAGTTTCTTGGAGATGAGTCGGTGGCTCCAGTGGTTGGGAGAGCCTGGACATGGGTCAACTGGTGGCTCCAGCTCTCTTGACAACTCATAACTGATGAGAAAGAAAGACTGACTGTTGATATGTAAATATCTGAGATGCAGAGATGAAGTCCTCAAAGTTCCACTGCCTTAAATGAAGTCATTTCTTTTAATCTAAACCAACATTCTTAGCAAGGAAATGATCACTCATCAGAATGTGCTAGCGGCGTCTCACCTCTTCTGGTCAGAAAGGGTCATGCAGCTGTTGATCCAGGAAATGATATGAGGATGTGATTGTAGAGTGTACTGAGCACATGATGCCTGCAGCTGCCGGATCTGAGACAGAATCTCAAACTCCTGAATACAGAAAGGAATGGAGACAGTGAACGCCATGCGTGAACGCTAGCTCTGGACAAAAACCTACTGAGCTTCTTTTCACTAAAACAATATTTAAAGTAGGGCTGAAACAATTCCTCGAAGTTACTAGAGTTACTCGATTACAAAAATTCCTCGAGGCAAAAAATCTGCCTCGAAGCCTCGTTAAATTACTATGACGCGCACTAGATGCGCACTTTACAGCGCACGCAGGGATCTGATTGATTCACACGGACCGTTGTTCAGGAAGCACACCATAGCACATGGTACATTTGACTTCATGTGACCTCATAAATGGCAGAGAATGTCTAAAGTTTGGGATCATTATACGTTTATAAAGGAAGAGAACAAGATGCAATGTGTCTACTGCAAAGTATACCTGGCAGGGCTGCTCACGCAATTGAGCCAATTCTCACGCCATACCCCCGATTTCTCACGCTGCTGAAGTGCCAATCCCTTCGGTCAAATGCTTGAAAGAAAGACGAGTTTGTCAATAGATCTACCTGTTGAGCCACTCGTGATCGACTGGTTTTACCGCCGCATATTAATTCGAAAGTTAAAATATCCTGTAATCTAGCGCGAGCGCGCATGCGAGATGATGAGCTCCCAACCGCGGCTCGCGACACGACGGCAGAGGGTAAAGCGAGCGCGTGCAACCTGTCTCTCTCACGCGCCAGTCAGACCAATTGCGGCAATTCATCATATGCTTAAACTTTTATGCAGCCACGCAACAAAAATGTCAGCATACATTCACTGTATACACCGGGACGTGATGGAGGAACAAATATTGTGACACATACACACACACTCTGATGTTCGTCTTGAGATTACACTTGAAAAAGTCTGATTCTTATTTATAATTGTTTTATTTCCATTTTTTTTATAAATTGTATACAGATTTGTGTACCTGTTTGGCTTGATATTTTAAATTAATTTATTTTTGTTTTCAGGTGGGTATAATTTGCAGAAGGTGCAATCCTTTTTTTGTAATGTTGTATTAAGGAGACAAAACTAAGGCCAAATGCTATTTAAGTTTGTATTCAAAGTTTTACATGTTATGGGCTACATGTAACACGTTTTGCAGTAATTTGTTTTAACTATATTGTTATATAATTGTTGGCACTGGCTCTTATAAACACTAAATTGGTAAAAATAGCAATAAATAGGCTTATTTGTGGAGCCAAATGTTGGAGTTGGAATAAATACCTCTAGTTTTTTAAAGAAATAAAAGCCAAACACCTTATCATTTTCGTTATACATTATTTGTTTTGGTTGCTTAAAAACACAAACATAAACAAATTATCCGATTACTCAATTAATCGATCGATTAAGTGCTAGATTAATCGATTACAAAAGAATCGATAGCTGCAGCCCTAATTTAAAGTTACACTGTGTAACTCTTTTAGTTTATTCTTAGCTAAAAACACTCAGTTCTTTCAAAAATATATAATTAATGTATATTTACTTCATTCAAGTAATAAAGTATTCTCGTGAGTGTGTAATATGCCATTGAAAATACATACGGGTAAGGGGTTCTAATGTCGGTCGCCATGTTGCCCCTCCATCTTGAAAGTACATTAGCCAAAGAGGGACATACCCGTTAATTCAAGCTTCGCCTTTCGAGTTTACATTTGAGTTAACACTCACGGACGAGGTCGAACACGAAGCCGTGTTAATCTTGGACTACATTGGCCACCGTAGGAGTTAAATTGGAAATCGGAATTGAGGAACAGAACTAATTCACTGCATGGTCATATACCTTTTCACCACTAGATGGGGTAAAAATCACAGTGTAGCTTTAAGACAATTGTACTTACTTTTCTACGCTTCTCAAAGTTGATGAGACCTCCCTGTGAGCACAAAGAAGGGAGTTATCTTTTAAACCAAAAAAATTCAGAGTGGGAACTGAAATTGAAAATACTGTCTGTGACATCAATTGAGGTCAAAAAACAATTCTCACCTGTACAGTATCACTTAGTGCTGTGTCCAACATGGTGAGAACTGTCAGATAAGTGCCCAGGTACGGCACCTCACCATTGGAGGGGTTCTGTCAGAAAAACAAAGTTGTCAGACAAAAATACACTATTGTTCAAAAGATCAAAAGGGGTTGGTAAGATTTTAACATCTTTTTGAAAATAGTCTCTTATGATCACCAAGGCTGCGTTTATTTGATCAAAAACAGTATAGTAATATTGTGAAATATTATTACAATTTAAAATAACTGTTTTCTATTTTAATATTTAATTCCTGTGATGGCAAGCTGACTTTTCAGCATCATTACTGCAGTCTTCAGTGTCACATGATCCTTTAGAAATCATTCTAAGCTGATTTTGTGCAATAAACATTTCTTATTGACATCGATGTTGTAAAAAATATTTTTTCCAGTTTTTCTTTTTCAGAATTCTGTAACGAAGAAAACATTTATTTAAAATACAATTTTTGTAACAATGTAAAAGTCGTTATTGTCACTTTTGGTCAATTTAATGCATCCTTGCTAAATAAAAAATATTAATTTCTTCAAAAAAGAAAATCTTACCGACCACACACTTTTGAACGGTACTGTATACTATATTTAAACATGAATCCACAAACTGTTTTCAATTAAAATTTCCTCTTTTAAACACACACATCTTTTCCCAACAGCTAAAATTGATTTACATCAAGTATAAATATCTTAGTTAAGGAACACACTATTGATGAACCTTTACTGATGATAAACTTTACTTAATCATACTGTGTCGGCTGGCATTATGGTAATACCCTTTTGAGTGTTTTAATTAATGAGCTGGCAGATTCACATTTAGACACATTTTCGTTTTGGAGATGAAATGAATTGAATCAAATTAGCTGGTGCAGATGCATACATCCCAAACAGGGTCGTTTTTTTACAGAAACAACAGCTTAATGATATTTAAAAACAAGTTGTGCCAGTGACCTTAAATAAGACAAATGCACAACATTCAGCAGGGCATTGTTACTCTTAAAGCGAATCTTACCATGTGCTTCGATGTAGGACTAAGTCTGGGAGACTTTGGTGCAGAGTGAGTGTCTACCTCTGCTGACTGGTTTTCTTCCTAAATCAATCACAAATAAATAGATAAGAGGACATTTGGCACTGGAAACACAAACAGCCTGAAACTCTGATTTAGATAAGCATAACCGAGCATAAGATGCACTGAAACATCTCTTAACCTCTTAACTGTCACCCCCCCCCCCCTTTTTTTGAATAGACATGAAAATGCACATTTCAAACTTAAATGGTTGTAATTCAAGAACGCTTTGGAATATAGACATATGATTGGTCTTGTTTTAAAGAGGACATTTGGCAGTTTTTTGTAGAAGTGAAATAAATTAAGAAAGTTAAACAGAAAAAAAGTTATAGAAGTTTGAGTTTATGGAAATGTACAATGTAAAAATATTAATTATTTATATTTTCCATAAAATATATATTTTCAAAACCTGGGCTACTCTAAAACTGCAGAAAAATCAAAGCCAAAAATCTGAACAAGTTGTGCCATTAAATTGTAGGTTGATATCTATCAAAAAATTAGCTTTCAGTAAGATTTTTGTTTTGAGCACAGTACCAAACTTTTTCACTAGGGCACAATCAGACTCCATTACTGCCCATATAAGGGCACCTCCATTATATTTTTCTTGATATTTCAAACTTTTCAGTCCTTTTTTCCAAAATAATTGTATGGATGCTATCTCTAGAACTTTTGGCATGAAAACAAAACTAGCAGGTATCTACCATTTTTTCATGATTTTTCATGTTCTCTGCTATTTTAAAATAAAAGGTCTGATCTCGCTTTATGAGTATGAAAATATTCTTGTTGCATATTGATAAATTATGGTTCCTCTGTAATAAATTTTGAAAATCAGTCACCAAATATGGAAACTAGAGATTGTAAGTTTTCAAATGATATATAGTTTGTCAATATTACTAAAGGTATTTACTAAGATATAATTGATTTAAAAATATAGTGACAAACGTCCCACCTGTGGGACGGTGACATCTCCTCCAGCCCCTATTGATTTACTCTTTGCATGTGAGCTAGAGTGAAAGGGGCTGTGGAAAATATTAAATGTTGCTAGGTAGCATCTGTTTAAGATAGTTTAAAAGGGCATAAAAGCAGCCATGCTGGAGATCACTTCATAATCTTATCAGAGATTCAACAGTGCTATCAGCTCTTACTCATAAAGTTAAATCATTAGAGGCACCTGTTTGCACATTGTCATCCAAAGTGTTAGATATTGATGAAATCGAATTTGTTTGGACAGTTATTAATATTTTTATTCACTAAGGACATAGTAAATTAATCAAAAGCGACAGTAAACACATTTATAATATTACACAAGATTTCTATCTCAAATGAATCCTTTTCTTTTGTTCTTTATATTAAATCACAAAAAATATCATGGTGTCCACAAACATATTAAGCAGGACAACCATTTTCAACACTGATAATAGTAAGAAATGTTTCTTGAGCAGCAAATAAGACAGGTCTGGAGTAATTTAGCTTTGCTTCACTGGAGTAAATGACATTATAAAATAGCAAACTTAGCATAAAATATATATTTTTTAAACATAAAAAATTAATTCTTACCAAGCCCAAATGTTTTAAAGGAAATGTACGTGAAATGTTTTAGAAGATTAGGGTAGACAACAGATTTAAAACAGGCAAATCCTGTGAAGCGTACCTCTACAAGGATCTCTCGATTGATCAGCACACAGTTCTCGTCGGAAAGGTGTCGCACAGCTGATCAAAGGCAGTCATATTCTCCCTGAAATTGCACATTTTATGGATTTACATTTACTACTATGTATTATGCAAACTGTGTGCTTAAGATTTCACTACAGGTTTAATGGCTGTTTCAGGATGTCAGGATCAGAAAGCACTACCTGCTGATTGCCGCCCAGGTTTTCTTTAGCCGGTAGACAGCGTTAGACTGAAGAGCAGATAAGATGGCTCTTAGAGAGGAGAAGTTTCTCAACTGACGGCACTCCTGTCATGCAAATGATAGATAGAACAAATCGATATATTAACTTCACAAATACCCTGGATCAAATAAGCACCAAGACAAAATGATAAAATTATCTTTAAATGCCTGTGCCATTAAAATTCAAGTCAACAGTTCAATTATTCCTGCTCTGCAAGATTCTCTTCAAACTGTAGCTCTGTCACGACAGTAACTTTAGCAGTGTTCAATTCAATTCACATTTATTTGTATTACTATATCCAAGTAATGCATTTCAGAGATGTACATATGCAAATCATGCAGTTAGCTAACATTGTATATATTTTAAGTGTATGAGTGTCTCACTCCTAATGCCTATTATAGTGCTCCTTGTGAAAACTGCAAAAAAAAAAAAATTCATAATGATTTGCACTCCGATACATTTCAGAATGCAATCATGCATTTAAATTTGTATTCACATAATTGCATTTTCATAGTTTTCACATAATGTCACACCCTTTATGGGAACACCCACCTGGAGGCCAAAGGAGGGCTTTCCTCCATTTCTTCTGCTAGTTATTTTTACCAAATACTAATGTAGTGAGACAGTGATATTAAAAAAACAAATTCAGTATGAATCTTATTAATTATGCATACTATGTACAGGCAAGCAGATGAACCCAGAATATAAATGCAACATAGTTTCCCCTTAACCGTTTATTACATTGAGAACCATTATAAAGAAGATGCTTAAACATTCAGCACATTTTTCCAGGCTCATCTGCATATAGTACGCATCATCAATAAGGTGTAAACGGAATTTGATCTTTTAATATCACAGTTTAAAGGGTTAGTTCACCCAAAAATCAAAATTAAGTCATTAATTACTCACCCCCATGCTGTACCAACCCCGTAAGACCTTCGTTCGTTTTCGGAACACAAATGAAGATATTTTTGATTAAATTTGAGAGCTGGATCACTCCTCCATAGGCTTCCTAAGGGACTGGCACTTGACGGCCCATAAAGTCATTAAAGAAAATGTTTAAATATTCCATGTGCCTACAGTGGCTCAATTATAAGTTTATCAAGCGACGAGACTACTTTTTGTGCGAAAAAAACATAAATAACGACTTTATTCGACTATTTCATTACTTCCTTATGGGCCTTGAGACGAGAAGAGATTTCCAGAACGGATGCGCGAGAACTGAGATGAGGACGTTCTTCCTCGACTACTTCTTGTTACCGGCTGCTCACCGCTTAGGAGTATTACCGCCACCTACCGTATAAGATGATGTGCTGATATAGCTGGAAGCGCAAAATTTTCTGTTTACAAGCAGAGGAAGATGCAGCGCTGTACATACGCTTTTCAATTACCGTATTTTCCGCACTATAAGGCACACTTAAAAGCCTTTAATCTTCTCAAAAAACGGCAGGAGGGTCATTCCTACTATTCAGTGCCATTTCAGCTTGGTAAATTTGCATCAAAAAAAGTAAAAAATTCCATGATTCAAACATTTTATCTGAAGAATGGCTTGTTACACTACAAGAAAAATATATTGGTCCAGCTCAGGATATGACTCTTTAATAATTTTGACCAGATTCTTCACACATGCTAAGGCCAAATGTCCACCCTGTTACCGGACATTCTCATCTCAATTAATGAATGTTTTGAATTTACAATTAATGTAATATTTACATTTTCTGAGAGGTAACATGTCCCTCACTTTACCCTTCAAATGTATTTTAACTTAGTATTCATTAACAAGCATTATCTTGAAAAAAGTGGTTGTATTTTAAGGCACCGTGGTAATTTAATCACATTTCTTTTAGAACAAAAAGACATTTCAATGGAATTTTTCCCAATTTTTTAAATTATTTCATTTTGCCATTTCATTCCCTAAAATTAACCACAAAAATATGCATAACCTTTGTTGAAATTATTTGATTAGCTTAAACCAATACAGAGGAAACAGGGGCAGACGGGTAACAGGGTGGACAAAGGGGTAACAGGGTGGACATCACACCACTGAACAACAATAAATATATAACAAATAAATATTATAATAAATTCACTATAATACCAAATCACTTTAAACACTTATTTATTTTAGCATTTACACCTACTGTTACAATATGTCCACCCTGTTACCGTGCAAAACAGTAACAGTAACAGTGCAAAACAGTAACAGGGTGGACAGTAACAGGGTGGACATTTTATGCTAAAGTTAGCCATTACTACTCATATGATGAAAAATAAGCTAGTGTGCAGTGATCACGGAGGAAGATTTTTAACCTGTTTATTTACCATATTTTCAAAATTAAAAACAATTATAAGTTTACACTATATATAGGCATAACAGGGTGGACATTTTATGCTTTACCACATCAGTAAATCACTCTTAAACATTGAAAAAAGAGTGAATTAAGGAGTGATACATACTCTGCTTCTTGAAGAGATTTGCAGTCAAAAAGTATTCAAATTCCTGAGAGTCATGTGATTAGAGTAACAGTCAAGGGGCATGTCCAGGAGCGCCTTATATATGGATCATCATCTTATACGGTCAGGTGGCGGTTGATACTCCTAAGCGGTGAGCAGCCGGTAACAAGAAGTAGTTCGAGCTCTCGTCTCAAGGCCCATAAGGAAGTAATGGGATAGTCGAATAAAGTCGTTATTTATGTGTGTTTTTCGCAGCAAAGGGTAGTCTCGTCGCTTGATAAACTTATAATTGAGCCACTGTAGGCACATGGAATATTTAAACATTTTCTTTAATGACTTTATGGGCCATCAAGAGCCAGTCCCTTAGGAAGTCTATGTATGAGTGATCCAGCTCTCAGATTTAATCAAAAAATATCTTCATTTGTGTTCTGAAGATGAACGAAGGTCTTACGGGGTTGCTTACAGCCTGGGGTGAGTAATTAATGACTTCATTTTCATTTTTGGGTGAATTAACCCTTTAAGTACATTTACGCACTTTAAAGGCCTGGTGTCACAGACATGGCTTAGATTAAGCCAGGATTAGGACATTTAAGTAGCTTTTATAAACATGCCTTAGAAAAAAAAACACTACTGTCTGCAATCAAACACTAAGTGCATCTTGAGACAAAACAATGGCACTGACATATTCATAAGATATGTCACAGCACAGTGTTTTCAGTTAAAACTGCTCAAAAATGCATTTTAGCCTAGGATTAGGTTTAAACCCTGTCTGTGAAAACAGGGGTAAGTGTTTTTCCCCTTAAGCGATGTACAATGTCCTGCTGTTTCCAGTGCCCAAAACTTGCATTTGATTACGTTTTTGTTTTTCTTCTTTTTTAGGTGATCTTTCAAAAATGTGGAAAATTTGCAGGCCTGTTCTGCAGTTCTATGGATGTTTTGCTCTACAGATGAAAACTATGAACAATATGTTTTTGAGCCTAATACACACCTGAGCCACAGAGATCCACTTCTCAATAATCATTGCCCTGTGTGTAGGCCGCTGCAGAGTGCAGGACGGGGAGCCGGGAGAGGATGTGGCAGAAGGGCAGAGCAGAGAAGTGATAACGCAGTTCAGTGACGGCATTGAACTGGGCAATGGTGGCACGGACCGTGGGCGCTCAGATTCCGGTTCTCTTTCTTGTCCCTTTGAGACCAAATGCAACCAAGGCAGTGAAACGGAACCACTTTGACAAAGAGTTCCTGAGAAAGAAATGGAAATAGATGAATAAAAGTAGGCAACAAATAAAAACTAGCCTCAGTGTGCAAAACTAGACACCTACAGCATCTAATAGCGTGAGCTGCTCAGCTATGTCTTGAGCTGGGAAGGCCAGTACATCCCCATCTCTTCTGTGTCCCGTCTGTCCATGATGTGTTTAGTTTCTGGACTCTCTACGGCAGCAGCACTGGCTTCTACTGATGTTCCCATGTGCTTGTCTGTTTGATCCATTAGAAGTTATTTAGCACTGATTTTTGGGGTGTATGTGCATAAAAGCTAAATTGGCCATATTTCAAGGCTTGCCTTCAGTCTGAAATTTTCTGAGAAGAGCATCGGCTTGATTAACCAGACGTCTGAAACAAAGGCGATGACGCAGATGAACACAGAGCAGCCGGAGAGCCTGTTGATCCGAAGAGTACCGAAGGTCCTCGTGATATTCGTCTAACCACAGCCGGATCAGACAGGGCAGAGAACTACATTCACACACACACACATACACACGCTGTTAGCACCTTATTGTTTCATACCATTTACTGAAGCTTATGGATTTAGGGATAACCCAGATAAAAAACCAGTTTCAAAACTTTAATTCAAATATAATGGTTGCATTGGGCAACCCATTTCAATATAAAGGTAATTATAAAACAATATTACATGGCTCACTGGAATGCTTGATTCTGGTTAGTCATGGTATTCTGATGTCAGATATTCAATGATAATTACTGTCGAAATGCTGTCAAATCATGATCGCTCGTACAGGTAATTGAGGCTGGCTCTTTTTTCATGTTTCTTGTATCACACCTTGGACACGTTCTCTCTTAGCCTGGTTAAAACCAGACCATTCTTGTAACTGAGTTATGGTCTGCCAAAGCATCATAGACAGATCATTTCCAGAAGTGCGTCACCAACGACATCGAGGATAGAGCTAAAATCAATCAGAGCGATGAAGGAGATGACATATGCAGAGCGCGAGAAGTGTTGTCATTGTTGGGGTCATGAACCAGCTTTTAAATTGCTTATATTGTTGTCTGAGGTCAACTTATGGCGTTCGCTTGGTTTTTGCATTCAAAAACATCAAAATGAATAAGTAATAGGCTATTTTTTACCCAAGTTTTGAGCCTACCTGAAAAACGCTCGGTTTTTATGGGCGTCTCGCACTGAAGACTTGGAAGTAAATGCCCACTGCTGTGAGTGGATAAAAGTTTTGCATATTATAATGAGTTTCAACTTACCTGTTGGTGCACATGGGGGAAATTGTTTTGAAAACGTCCAATGTTGTAAAATGGCAACCGGAATGATTCGCCCATACATGTGCAACCCAGAGTCTGTGTGTTGTGTATAGACGGCACAGCACCGTTCTTTACTCTTAATTGGTCTGCAAATCAAGTCTCGTTTACAAAAACAATCCTCAGTGAAATGAAGCGAACAGACAGACAATGTTTTACCCTCATCAGCTGGAACGTCATTAAAAATAAAGTTTATCCATGCAGTCCAATTGGAATCCAGAGGAAGCTTACAAAGCGACTGTCTTCCACAACCAGGCACTGCACAACATTTAGTATTGCTCGGTAGCTCGATACGGTTTGTCATCACGAGGTAGGCATCTATGTTATTTAGCTATGCGTGTAATGTGTGAATCGAGTGGGCGGGGCTAAACCACCTGTGTTGAAGTAGGCATTGATATTCGTCTGCGGGGGTGGTGTATTATCCTCTTTGACGTCATAGTTCCCCACTTTGAAAAACGAGTCGTTTGCTGAGACTGGTGTCAATAAAAGCTTTAATTGGACTAACAAGGACGTTTTCAGTTCTGAAACTTACAGGATATTCTTATAATATAATGACCTCTTAGATGTGAAAAGCTCAAGGAAATTTTGATTTCTCAGTTCATCACCCCTTTAACAAAAAGGAAACGTTAAAATCGCTTAAAACAGACGCGATAGCTGATTCGGAACGAGTGGTGTTTGACGGCGGCATCCATCTTTGTAATGTAGGCTGCAAAATCTGCAACAAAATCCAAGCTCTGTCGTCATCGTGTAAAGCCCGCCCTAACGTTTCTGATTGGTGCCTCGAATTTCGACGGATTGGAAATGGGCTTGAATGAGCTCTTTGCCAGACTAACTTTCAGAGCTCTCTGGTTTCATTCCAAACTCAAGATTTTAAAACGTTTTCTTCTTAAATCAATATTATGTGGCAAGTAGTCATGTAACAAGCGTGATAATTTACATCCACCCGGTTGTTATCAGCAAAAAAAAGCCTTCAGGGAAGATCACAGTGTCATGGTTTACATCAGGGGTGTCCAAACTCGGCCACAGTCCTGCAGAGTTTAGCTCCAACTTGCCTCAACACACTTGCCTGGGTGTTTCTAGTATGCCAAGTAATTTAATACATTTTATTTATAGGCGCCTTACATGACACTCAAGGACACCTTACAGACACAATAAAACAAATCAACAATAATCAAATATTCATTATTACAATATACAACCTTGGATACAAGTAAAATAAAGTAAAGTAAAATAAAATAAAAAATAAAATAAAAATAATCACATAAAAGCCTGCCGGAAAAGATGGGTCTTAAGGCGAGATTTAAAAACATGAATACTTTCACTGTTTTGCACATCCTGTGGCAGCAGGTTCCATAAATAAGGAGCTGCAAAACTAAAAGCCCAGGACCCCATAGAAGTAGTGCGGGTTCTAGGGAGAACAAGAGTGAGCGAAGAAGACGATCTTAAAGTCCGAGATGGAGTATAGATATTAAGAAGGTCCAATAAATATGAAGGGGCAAGGTTATTGAGTGCTTTAAAAGTAAGAAGAAGAATTTTGAAATCAATACGATATTTTACCGGGAGCCAGTGCAAGTGTTTTAGTATGGGAGTAATGTGTTCAGCAAGGGGAGTTCTGGTGATGATTCGGGCAGCCGAATTTTGTACTAACTGAAGTTTATTAAGTACCTTAGAAGGCAATCCATAATAGAGACTGTTGCAAAAATCAAGACGGGACGTAACTAGAGCATGGACGTGCTTTTTACTGAGAGAGCTGGACGAAGTCGATTGATGTTGCGTATATGAAAATAAGCAGAGCGGATGAGACTGTTTATATGTGCTTCAAATGAAAGAGTACTGTCCAAAATGACCCCCAGACTTTTAACTTGTTTAGATATAGAGACCAGTAGATCGTCAATTTTCACAGATGAGCATGAAGATTTAGACAGATTGTTTTTAAGCCAACTAGAAGAATTTTAGTTTTACTGGTGTTAAGTTTAAGGAAATTTAAAGAAAACCATTCTTGAATCTCAGCCAAACAGTCTGAGAGGACAGATGGAGGAAAATTAGCGGAAGGTGTCGAAGGAACCAATGCCAAAGTTCCTGAAGGTATTACCAAGGGTACAAGATAAATTATAAATAAGAGAGGACCCAATACTGAGCCCTGTGGGACTCAAGCGGGAGTAAGACCTTGATTAGCTGGTTCAGGTGTGTTTAACTGGGGTTGGAGCTGAATTCTGCAGGACAGTGGCCCTCCATGAGTCAGGATTGAACACCACTGCCTATTTGACCACAGAATATAACAAACTGATCAGAATCAAGACTACCAGGACATTTCTGGAGATTCACCTTACCTTCTGACACAGACACTGTTGTCCAGATTAGCGACCATGTCCTCTCTACAGAGACAAATAAATAAGTCCAACGTTTATATTCAAAACATTCCTAAAACCCTTCAAAGAAGCTTCAGGATTCTGAACATTGCAACAATTTCTGTTCATGGTTTTAACACAAACTTGTCTCAAGTGCTCTTTCAAGGCCTAATGCCTTTATTTATGCTTCAACAGAAAACAAAGAGCACTCGATGTTAAACAAAAGAGCCTCTGACGCCTCTGACTAGTCAAGTGAAACCTGTTCTACAATGTGAGGTGTTCTCCTCCATTCCACTGCATCACTGATATGTATGGTGTGACTATCATAATGCAACAGTCATCATGTGTCTCATGGGAAACACTTAACCTCACAATGAATTAAAAAATTTGGGTTTCCCTCTTGATTTGAATGTTCCTGGTCACTGAGCCCCTACGTATGCAGAGTAAATATCATATTTAAATACAGTACATGAGAGCTAGCCATGTCAAAAACGGAAGTCAGTCAATGACTTGATGGCATTGATAAGGTGGAAGCTGGCGGGGTTCAGGTATTAATTAGTTTTAATTATGGCTAAAAAGTATGTTTTAAATAAAACTACACAATTATTATATTATAATGCTTATTTCTTAGTATAAATAGAATCATAAGTTGTGATTGAAATTATTATGAGAAATTTTAACTTTAGAGAGCCCCTAAAGAGACAAGTTTATCAAAGGTGATGATAAAAATATGAGTTGGGGAAGATCTATTTTTAATGATTTCGAGTTCTTTAACGGAAAATGCAAAAAAACAAATACATTTGCCAACAAAATGGTTGCCTTTCCGAGAGAAACTTTCGTTTTCTAGCAAATGCGTTGAAATATAGCTTTTTTCCCACCTTATGCTAGAATGCAAAGTGAAATGAGGGTTCATAATTTCAATTTGGGTAGACAATACTTAGACTTTTTTTTTTTTACACAATTGTTCAAAAGTTTGTATGGAAGCTTGTTTCCGCCACTGAATAAAAAAATAAATAATTGTGACTTTTTTTCTCACAATTCTGACTTTCTATCTCACAATTCTGACTTTATAACACGTAATTGCGACTTTATATCTCGCAATTCTGACTTTATATCTCGCAATTCTGACTTTATATCTCGCAATTCTGACTTTATATCTCGCAATTCTGACTTTGTATCTCGAAATTCTGACTTTCCATCTTGCAATTCTAAGAAATAATGGCAGAATTGCGAGAAGTAAACTCGCAATTGTGAGAAAAGTCATAATTGTGAGATAAAAGGTCGCAATTACCTTTATATTTTTCATTCTATGACGGAAACAAGCTTCCATAAGTTTAGGGTCAGATGGTTGTGAAAGAAGTCTTTTATGCCTACAAATGCTGCATTTGTTTGATCAAAAATACAGTAAAAACAGTAATATTGTGAAATTTTGCAGTGTCACATGATCCTTCAGAAATCATTCAAATACGTTGATGTGCGGCTCATGAAACATTTCTTATTAACGTTGTGAACAGTCGTGTTGCTTAATATTTTCGTGGCATTTTTTTCATTTTGATGAACAGAAAGTTTTAAAAATCTTTTGTAACAATATAAATGTCTTCACTAGCACTTTTTATCAATTTAATGAATCTTTGCTGAATAAAAGTACTTAAAAACTTTTAAAAAATCGTATTGACGCTAAAATTTTGAACAGTAGTGTTAATGTTATCTTAATGTCCCTGACCACTAAACTCTTTAATTGAGAGTCTGTGCTCACCTTTGAAACAGGAGTTCTATGAGAGTATTTGTGCAGGTAAAGGCTCTGTATGTGGAAAGGAAGATTTGCGTGTAATCTGGGTCAGGGCACTCTGGGTTCACCAATTCTGTGACAAGACGCTCCAGAGTGGCTGCTTTAAGCCTGCGGACCTTCAATGTACGGTACTGCATGAAGCCAAAGGCAGAATCGTTCTCAGCGGCGTCAGCTGGGGGTTGGATGGGTCTCGGTGAAGAGTGACCCCGTAGACGGCCCAGTCTTCCACCTCCTCTCCCCACTCCTGCACTGGGTCCTGGAAACAGATCATCAGGATAAACATGTTGAATTTGCAGCAGACTAATGGAAAAATATGCACACATTGAACCAACTATAAAACTTGATATGATGCCCATTGCATTGCTATTTAATAAAGACAGAGCCATCACAAAATTCTGTTTTGCAGTCCTGATGAAACTGCAGCATGTCATGAGATTTTAGAAGAAAAAAAACAAAAAGCAGAACTGTAGTGGGCTTGTCCTGGTTTCTGCAGTAAAATACACCGAAATGTAGGTCTTTAAATGAAAAAAAAAAAAAAAAAAGCATTGACCTAATATTTCATGTCTCTAGGAGGAAATATACAAAACAGTTTATGGAAAAAACAGGCAAATTGTTATCCAAATTACAGGTCAGGAGGAGTGACTACACATTATCTTCACTGGTTTGAGAAGACAATACATTGCATATTGCATTTGTTCTCAGCAGATGATTTCTCAACAAAATCATGCAAAACACAGTGTTCAGATTATGCTATAAGCAAATCCACCAAACATTTTTTACGGTAACTGTAACACTACTGTTGAACTTGTCCACACAAGAAGCCATTTTCATTTTTTTTAAGGAAAGAGGAGAAAACCATTACAAGTTGATACCAAAAATACTCAGTCCTTTTTTACAAAAAAAACCCCTTGGTGGTAAAATGAAACCACGGTTATTTGCAAAGCAAATATCATCCCTGAATGAAAAACAGCTGTGGGCGAATAAAAAACAAAACATATGGGGCTTAAACAAAGACAGACTGTGTGACACACTGGAGAAATTAAGTCCAGTGTTTTCTCTTTCAGAACAAGAAGGATTGTTGTTGGGCCGATTGTTGACTGATTCAGATGTGACCAGCATTAGATGAACTCATAACAACTCACTTGAGAACATATTAGCATAATGGTGTCATCGGTCACTGATTCTTGAGACACGGGATGCACATTTACTCATTGAAATCAATAACAGATTATACTCAAATATTCTTAGTCTATTCAGATTTTCTTTTTGATTAATCAAAATAATGACATTAGCTGTAAAACCACATATAACTCAATACATTAATTTAATTGTACACAAAAATATAAAACTACCATTCGGAAGTGTGAGTTCAGTAAAGAAATGTATATTTTTATTTCGCATTCAAATTTCAAAAGTCACAGTAAAGACATTTGTTAGAAAACTTTTCTATTTTAAAAAAATGATGTTCTTTTGAAGTTTCTATTCATCACAGAATTGTGATTTTTTATCCCAGTTTACAGAAAAACAGTACAGCTGTTTTCAACATTAATAATAAATAGAAATGTTTCTTGAGCATTAAATCAGACACTGATGCTGAGAATTCAGCTTTGACATCACATAAATAAATGCTATTTTAAAATATATTAAAATAGAAAACAGTTATTTAAATGAATAATATTTCACCATATTACAGTTTTTACTGTCCATACTTGAAAAATGACTGATCCCAAACTTTTGAGCATAATGTAGGCTATATGAACTTTAAGAGAAACAAAAATTCTATTTGTAACAGAAACACTTCTACTATGACCTAAAAAGGAGGTGGTGTATCTTAAAAATACACATTTTGTCTCTTTTTATACATTAGTTCAATAAGGGGACATAAGATAGTTAGCTAATTTATTTAAGTAATTAAAAATAAATTAAAATTAATATATTTAGATTATTTGCCTCATTTAAAGGAGTAGTTCACTTTTAAAAAAAACTTTTGCTAAAAATTTACTCACCCCCATGTCATCCAAGATGTCCATGTCATTCATTCTTCAGTAGAAAAGAAATAAAAGGTTTTTGATGAAAACATTCCAGCATTTTTCTCCATATAATGGACTTTAATGGGAACCAAACAGTTCAAGGTCCAAAAGACAGTTTCAGTGCAAACTGCAAACTGTTAGAAGGGCTTTAAACATTTCCAGATCAGCGAATCAAGCGAAACGATCGCTCATTTAAAAAAAAAGTTTAAGTTTTATAAGCACAAATGCTCGCCTTGCTCTGTTCTGTGATGTGCGTTCGTGACTCTGCTGTTCGAACTCGTTCATCAAAATGATACTTTTTCGTGTCATTAGGTTCAGTCAGACGACAGAAATGAGCGAGTTCAGACTCGGGAAAAGATTTGTTCATTTTGATGAACGAGTTCGAACAGCAAGTCACGAACGCACATCACAACAGAGCAAGGCGAGCATTTGTGCTTATAAAACTTAAACTTTGTTATTTGTTTTTTTTTTAAAATGAGCGATCGTTTTGATTGATAAGACCCTTATTCATCGTCTGGAATCGTTTAAAGCCCTTTCAACAGTTTGCGGTTTGCACTGAAACTGTCTTTTGGACCTTGAACCGTTTGGTTCCCATTGAAGTGCATTAAATGGCGAAAAATGCTGGAATGTTTCATCAAAAACCAAATTGAACAAAAAAAGTGTGACGTGGAAAATATGTAAGCTGTCACAAGCCAGTTGGTGAACATGTTGAACAGAATTATTCTGATGCAGGCCTACATAAAAATATAGATTTTTTTATTTTTCTCTGTGGCAATAGAGCTCTATCAATATCTCAGAATATACATAACATACAAACCACACATTTGGAAAAGGTTGTGTGCTTCCAAGTAACCCAAGGACAGTCTATTCACACATCAACTGTTGTGAAAATCACAAGTGCATTCTTCCCAGAAACTACAGTCAAGCAAAACAGAGAGCTTTTTAACAAGGCAAAGTCCGTGTCTCCTTTAAAACTGTGCCATGGAACAAAACACAGGGAATGATGGGAGAGGGAAAGCTGAAACTGTGAAACAGAACACAGGCTACAAATCTTTAATCTACAGGTGGGTCTGACTGAGAACAAACACAAAATCTGTTCTATTGTGAGACTCCTGAGGGAAACTTTAACTGCACCACACCCTCCCCTGAGCCCTCATTATGTCGACAGCTTATTAATCGCTTTCCTAAAGCCAATATCGCATCTAATTGTAAAACCACTTAGTTTTGGTCAGTGACAAGATAAAGAAGTGAGATGTCCAGAAAGAAAGAACCGGAAATACAGCATCTACAGCATTCAAGTGAGGAAAAAACCCGACTGATTCAACGCCGCGCGACACACTGTCCAACAACACGCGTCTCCCAGTCTGATGCTTAAAGTTATTTCTCTCTAGTCATTCCAGTTTCTTAAAATCACATTCAACAGACTTAATGTCCTCGATAAAATAGCGTAACTGAAAAAAAGGTGACTTACCATTGTGAACTCCCATTTCCCCATGTTCTCTGTTCTTCAGCTGTACGATCAAGCAGTGTAAGCGGTCCCACTTTCCATTAGCGCAGCAAAAACTTTGGAAACTATTCTTAGTCAGCTGGTGTTAAAGTTGACTGTCATGGTGTCTAAGAGCTGCAGGGAATGAATAACTTAGCGAAGGTCGGTTTAAGTTAATCAAAAACTCCTAACAGTAATTAACTTACTGTTAATTTCATACCGGCTACCTTTATCATCAATTATAAAAATGCTTTAACTCAAGTCTGTGACTCAAGAAAAGGATTCTCATTATTATTATTATGTTGGAGTTTTGTTTTTTAGCTGTCTAAATAGCACACAGTGCACCTGTACAGCGCTTTAAAGTGCAGTGGGTTGGTCTCTACGTGGATAAATGCGTCTAATATGACGTATGTGCGTACATTACATGAAGATCATCGAATCATACTATGGTGAAGGCTTGACTTATGAATATTCATTAGGTCGCGTGTCCAATCCCATCAGTTTACCAAGCAAACTTGCATAGCTAATTTAATAGTTAAAGAAGGATTTATAATTTCAAGTGTCTATTTCAGAGTTTTTGGAGAATTTTGGGCAAAAAAAAAGGGAAATTAAAATAAATGTCTTCAAAGTTACAAGTAGCAACATCTATTTTATAATACATGAAATGTACAAATACTTATTTTTATTTTCCCTTTGTAATTTAAAGAGGGACCCAAAGGAGAACAAAATCCTATGTAATTCATTTTACATCATGTGTCATTGTTTGTCAAAGTTTAACTTTAAAGGGTTCATTCACCCAAAAATGAAAATTCTGTCGGTATTTACTCACCCTCATTTTGTTCCAACCCCGTAAGACCTTCGTTTATCTTCGGAACATAAATTAAGATATTTTTGATTAAATCTGAGAGCTGGATCACTCCTGCACACTAGTCCATAGGCTTCTTGAGGGATTGAAACTTGCTGGCCTAGAAAAGTTATTAAATACATCGGTAAAATAGTCCAAGTGACTACAGTGGCTGAACCTTAAGTTTATCAGAGCGACAATAACACTTTTTGAGTGCAAAAAAAAACCAACAACAACAAAAATAAACAACTTTATTTCAACTATTCATTTACTTCTCTCTCTGCCTCGAGTCAGGTTACTAGTTTAACCCCTTACCTGTCACCCCCTTTTTGATAATTGACATTAAAATGCACTATACAAACTTAAATGGTTGGGTTAGGGTTTGAAAGCACTTAAAAAAATTAAAGCATGAAAAAGTTATGGAAGTTATAATTTACAGCAAATCAAATATAATTTATTAATATATTTTTTAATATAAAATAAATATTTTATGAAATATGTTTTACTATAAAATGAAAGCTATATATCTATCCAAGTTGTGTTCCAAATTTAAAGTTGATATCACAAATTTTGAAGTTCCCATGAGATTTTGTTTAGGCGTTATACCAAAAATAGCCACCGGGTGCCATTGAATTGTATGCATTCTGCCATAACAAATTAATACATTTCTATCCAAATATTACTTCTAAATATGGAACCTTAAGACTCAGACCTTTCTGACAATATGTATTTTGTCAAGATTAGAAAAGGTTTTGATAATAAATTATGAAAGATGATGACGAAAAGGGGAGGGGCCTAATAAAAATACCGTTTCTATGGTAACACAACGTCTAATTTCAAAATGGTTTTCACCAGATGAATTCTGAGTTCGTAAGCTTTCAAATGATACCTAATTTATGATAACTGAATGATGATACTAAAATATGTGATATATTAATAATAATAAAAAAAATAATATATATAATATATTATACTTTTTAGAGGATTTCTTACCTTACTTTTTAAAATATAATTTTATCTTTTTTTATTGACAAATACTAATTATGTTTTATTATGAACTTTTAGCACTAAAAACCAAAGTTTCAATTATTAAAAGTGTGTGCGTCAACTTTTTGTGACAAAGGTCAGAAACTCCTGTAATGATGTTGATTTTTTTGAGGCGCACTCTTGTCATAAATTCATATATTATATATTAAAATATATTAAAAATCTATTTTAACGAATGTATTCAATAACTTTTAAAGGATGGCAAGTTTCAATCCCTCAAGAAGCCTATGACTAGTATGCAGGAGTGAATCCAGACCAGCCCTCAGATTTCATCAAAAATATCTTAATTTGTGTAATTACTGACAGAATTTTCATTTTTTGGGGAACTAACCCTTTAATCTCAAATCCCAAATGTAGGTTTCACTGTTCCACTGAATGTAGCCTTAGTTTGACGCTTTATCCACTCTCCTTGTCCACGTCCAATTCAATGAATCCACATGACAACTCTTGATTTATATCTTCGTTTATTTAGTAATCCACAAACATCAGTACAGTAACATTACAAAGCATAAACGACTAAACAAAGGTAAGGGTAAAGTTAGAGTTAAAGCTAAAGTTAAAGTAAAGTTAAAGTAAAGTTAAAGGTCAAAAAACTGTGTGGCTTCACTCTCCGTGCGTCCGTCCGTGCACGCAGCCCACTCCACTCCATGAAAGACACGAGAAGCGTCACTACCTCTCGTCACGCACACGCACGTAGCTCCGCGTCACACATACACGTCATTTTAGATAATCATTTTAGATAATGACGTCAACTTGCTTGCTTTAGATAATTACCCAATCAACTCTATAAATATCTGCAAGCACTGTAAACATTTTTCCCAAAACAAATCACACAAATCACAGCTCAACACACAAATCACATCATTCATCAAACAACTGCATTTAGGCTCCTACATTACCGGCCCCTAATTGTTATCAATGTCCTTGAAACAATTATAAAAACTTAAATCAAAGGAGCCTGAATGATAACTAATGAACTATTTAAAGAAATATTCTTGGTCTTCGCCCCATCCGAAATAGGGTCCCGCCTTCGGAACAGCCCATGCGTCGTCCTCCGATCCCTGAAGTAGACATAGCTTTGTTATCGGGCGACAAAGCTCGTTGCTCTTAGTCTTGACCTTCACCTGACGAACGAAGCCTTTCTTGTCAGGAAAAATCTTTCCGCGATCAGCACTACATCACCAACACTGAAGTTTCTTCCAGGTGTGAACCATCCTTGATGTTCTTGGAGCTGCACTAGACACTCTCCACACCAGCGCCTCCAGAATACATCAGCGAGACACTGAACCCGTCTCCACCCGCGGCCAGCGCACTGGTCATGGAGACCTTCATCATCCAAAGGCTGTTCCTTCACTGTGGTGTTAAGAAAGGTCTCAAGCTGTTGCAATCCAGACATCCATTTTTTCCAGCTCTTTATGACATTATCGGGCAGATCTTCATCCCAACTATACTTCTGCATCACTGGGGCGAAAAACCCAACGAATCGTAAATGGAACAGAAGAGGGAAAGTAGGCCTCTTCTAGTGTATGGTTCGAGCCCCGAGGCTGATTTTGAACTTGAACTGATCCGTTTCGGCGCACCACTGCACTCCCAATGCTCTCTCCATTGGCAAGTAATTCTTATTCAAGTTCAAATCCTGAAAACCCTGGGTCCTTTCCTCTTCAGGAATGGAGTTGAGCACCCTTTGACTGTTACTTGACCATTTTGTAAGTCGAAATCCACCTTTTGCCAACATATTCCTCAAATCAGCGCAAAGAGTACTTGCTGCTTCTTCACTTGTGACTGACTTAAGACAATCATCTACGTAAAGGTTTTTCTTCACAGTTTTGGCAGCTTCTGAACCAAACTTATCCTCAAAGTCTGTAGCACATTTCTGCATTGCAATGTCAATAAACCGATGATCGTCTTTGGACATTTCGATGTCTTCACCTTGTCCAGCATCAGGAAAGTCCAGCTTGGACTGCAGCTGCCAGAGCTCTTCTAGTTTGGCTACTGAGATACGATTGGTGGTGACTCCAGTCAATGTGTTTGTCTCCCTCGTATCGCTTTCGCCTCTGAGTGGTCCATTTACCGTCCATCCTAATATCGTTCTCACGGCGTACGGGCCGTCGTCCACGCTGCTAACCACCTGCAGTGGCTCCATTGCCTTGGGAACATTTGCTCCTATGAGTAATCCAACCTCTGCTTGGATAGTGGGGAGTTTCACCTCCTTTAAATGAGACCAACTGTCAATATCCTCTTGACAGGGAATATTGTCCTTGGTTACAGGGATATGTTTCTGTGAAAACACCTCGGGAAGTTCAATAAAGTGGTTGCCATCCAAGCCACTGATTTCCAGTCCATTCACGATGCAGGTGTTAACAATAGATTCATTCCCCATTGTTTGTAACAAGATGCTTGTATTGTGTCCGCTCATACTCAGTTGTTTTATTAATGACTCCGTAGCAAAAGTGGCTGAGCTACCTTGATCCAAGAATGCGTATGTTGTCACTGCATCGGTTCCCTTTTGTGCCTTGACACGCACTGGAATGATTGAAAGAGCACACTTTTCCTTACCGGCCCGGTGACTGCAAAAGTTTCCTTCGTGTGTACAAGAGCGCTTGAAACGGATTGCGGTCCACAACGCTCGCTTGTAGTTGTTTCTTCACGTAAGCCTTTAGTATCCATGTGCAGCAATGTGGGATGCAGTCGGGAGCATTCTTGACATTAAGCTTTCTCTTTACAACTACTGCTCATGTGGCCATACTTCAAGCATGCAAAACAAAGACCTTTGCTCCGCAGGAAGTCAATTTTTTCTTTCTAACTACTCTATCCATCTTTCTTTCTAACTAATCTATCGTTCTTTCTTTCTACCTAACAAATCTATCCATCTTTCTTTCTAACTAATCTATCCATCTTTCTTTTTAACAAATCTATCCATCTTTTTTTCTAACTAATCTAATTTTTTTAACTGACATCCCTAATTTCATGTAAAAGGTATTTCAAGGTTACTGAGGGTTACAAGGTTATTTCAAGGTACCTGAGGTCCATTGTGAAGGTGTTCAGGTAATATGAGGTTGATCCTGTGGAGAGCGCTGTGGTGCTGAGGGTACTCTTCAGACAAATTCTGGATAATGGAGCCGACCATTTTCAATCTCTCTTCATGTTTCTGAGTAGCCAGCTCCAATGCCATGTCTCCACTTGCCACCGGAGTGTACAGCCCCTCTTTAACAGCCTGCAGGTGTTTTGCTCGAGCCTGTAGCACAGGCAGACGAGAACCGATTTCTTTCTTTGGCTTCTTGTAGCGCCCTGAGGTCTTGGGTAAGAACCACACTGGTATTCTGCAGGTCACTGAGATGCACATGTTTGTCTCGAAGGCTGGAGGTCATAGAGCCCTGCCACTCCTCCAACTGAGCTATAACACCATCACACTCTTTTGCTTGCTTCTTAGTTTGGAGAATCTTTCGACGGAGGCCCTCGAGAGTGTTGTAGTAGTCGCTGTGTGTGGGCTGCTTATGGTTCGGATCGTGCCTGAGCCTCACTCCGAACAGCTATAGTCTCACGTCTGGCCACCACTGACTCCATGTTTCTTAACAATTTCTCCTGCTGCTTCATCAATTGAGCATGATGAACCTCCATACGGTGAATCTCTGCTCTCATGTCTCCCTGTCCAATGTCTGAATCTATAGCAGAGCGAGTCTCTCGCATCAGCTGGGTTCTCTTCTCCCACAGCATGATCTGATGCTCTGCCTCGACAAGGCTGTTGATAAGTCTCTCTTTCTCTTTGTTTATCCTCTCCAGCTTCATCTGAGTCTCAACTGAATCCCTCTCGGCCTCCTTGAGTCTCTGTCTGAACTCTGTTTCCATCAGACTGTTGCTCTGTTGCAGGGCTTGATTCAGATCGCTGTTTTTACTGAGCAGAGAGTTCAGTTTTACCATGTCTGCCATAAGAGCTTTGATTTGTTTATCCAGATCTGTCTGCTCACGCTGCTCCTGCTCCATCTCACTCTCTTTCCTGATCTTGCTCTGTTGCAGTATTGTGAGTTGTGTTTGTAGGATCTGTACAGAAGAGCCATGGGCCTGTTTTTCCTGAGTGAATCTCACTAACTCCCCAGCTGCCAAAGCCACAACTGCTGCTGCTCTTTGATGTCAGCACCAACTTCCTCCAGCTCCTTAGACAAGGTGGCTGCATGGATCTCCAGAGGACCAAGGTCTTCATGCCCAGTACTGGACACAATATCCTTGATCTTCTTGTTGTAGATGCTGATTGTGGACTGCTTTCGCTCAATCTCTGTGACTTGTTTAGCAATCTCTGTCTCGCTGAGAAGACAGCAGCAAGTGTCGCTGGCTCATTTCCTGCTCAAGTTCAGCTTGAAATGCAACAAGAGAATCCAGATGTGTCACTACCTCTTGGCCCTCCAGCGTTACTATGTTGATGTCATTCTCCAATTTAGTTAACTGAGCCTCCTTCTCTCTCCTGTGTCCTACAGTTTTATCAGTCAGTCGGCGTGAGTAATTTGCTGCATTATTGTGAGTAAGCTGCTCTTGAATTTTGTTCATAAGCTGGTCCTCCAGGTCCGAACGCAATGCAGACTCTTTCTCCATCTGCTTCCCGAGAGCCTTGAACTCGGACTGACGCACCTCGTGGGACCCACGCAATGTGCTGATGGTCTTCTCTGTCTCCTGCAGCTTTCGCATATATGTGCTGTACTGGGCCTGTAGGACTTCCTGGTGGTTCTGGAAGTATGTGATGAGTTTACGTGAGGTGGTGGAGTCAGTCTGGGCTCGGTTAAGACGCAGAGTGAGAAGCTCATTCTGCTCTTCCACCTTTGTGATGGACTTTTTACAGCCCTCAATCTCTGTGTCCAGAAAGTGCACCTGATCATTGGCCAGCCTCAGATCCTTGTGCATTGCAGTGTAAGCCTCATCCCTCCTCCTCATGCTTAAAAGGCTGCTGTTCCATTGCTGGAGTAACTGCCTACTCTCGACAATCACTGAGTCCAGTTCCAGCTGCGCCTCAGAAAGAGCTTCCCTTGCAGCCTTTGTCTGATCAGTCTGAGCGATGATCTGAACCTCAGACACAGAGATCTGCTCTGAGAGCTTTTCAACTTGCTTCGTCAAACGCTCAACATAAAGATCCTGCTGATATTTTTGCTCCTCTGCCTGAGTTCTCTCTTTCTGGACTTTGTGTGAAGCATTCATTATTGCTTTGATGTCTGAACGCAGGTCACTATTGGCCTCCTGCATGTAGAGCAACTTTAGGGCCAGGTTGTCCACTTTAGATTGTAATTCCGAGTCTTGCATTTGTTGTTTTTTGGCCTGACTGGCAATATCTTGGCACTGATTTTTTACCCTATCCAGCTGGTCTTGGGCCTCTCTACGATGAGCAACAGTCTGGGCATTGGCCTCATGACTTGCTTCCAGAGAGGCCTGGAGTCTGGCCAACATCTTGTGGACCATGTATACCTCTTCAGCAAGGTTATGGCACCTCTGGGCCTCTGCCTTCTCCACTACTATCTTTTCGCCGAGCTCAAGGCGCAATCTCTCCAACTGATTGTTGAGGGTTTTTTTCAATGCAGACTGGAATCTTTTCATTAAATGATGCTTAGGATCCAGCACCACAGTTTCTTCCTCTTCCTCATATTCCTCTGCGGCTCTACTTTCTGCCTCAATGTCACTGATCTCCAGCTGGAGAGTGTGATGTGGTATAACAGGTGTCCACCTGTTGTTTATATCAGAATTGTCCAACTGAAAGTATCCACTGGTCCCAGCATGATTGATGTCTCTGTCATAATCATCTGAAAGCTCCATCGATTCCACCTCATTAGGCTCAATGAATTCACCAGGAGCCTCTCCCTGCCTGTTCGTCTGATCCTCTGGTAGACCTCCGTCACATTCAACACTTTCCATCTCAGCTTTCTCAGTCATTTTTACTGTCCGTTTTTCACTATATTGTTCATCCATGATGAGTGAATGTTTACACACCTTTTAATGCAAATATCAAATCCGCGGAGTGAACTTATCACACGCGAACTGCGTTCCACTTCTATTCTCCTTTTATTTATTTATTTCTCTCTCGCGCGCGCGCGCAGAGTAGTTTCAGTTTCGTTTCTTTAACGATCCTCGGAAGAGCAAAGAAAGCTACAACTTACGGTTTCCCCGTGAAAGCTTTCCTCCTTCCGTCCTTCGTCTCGAATCAGGTAGTTCCAAAGTCCGTTAATCCTTGAGGAGCTAGTTTTTTGACTAAATGTAGTTTTCACTGTTCCACTGAATGTAGCCTTAGTTTGACGCTTTATCCACTCTCCTTGTCCACGTCCAATTCAATGAATCCACATGACAACTCTTGATTTATATCTTCGTTTATTTAGTAATCCACAAACATCAGTACAGTAACATTACAAAGCATAAACGACTAAACAAAGGTAAGGGTAAAGTTAAGAGTTAAAGCTAAAGTTAAAGTAAAGTTAAAGGTCAAAAAACTGTGTGGCTTGTGCACGCAGCCCACTCCACTCCATGAAAGACACGAGAAGCGTCACTACCTCTCGTCACGCACACGCACGTAGCTCCGCGTCACACATACACGTCATTTTAGATAATCATTTTAGATAATGACGTCAACTTGCTTGCTTTAGATAATTACCCAATCAACTCTATATTATCTGCAAGCACTGTAAACATTTTTCCCAAAACAAATCACACAAATCACAGCTCAACACACAAATCTCATCATTCATCAAACAACTGCATTTAGGCTCCTACACCAAAGTTGTCCTGATCAACTGGCAAATACCGAATCCCGTTTTATCCAGGAATAGTACAAATGACTCAGACAACACTATGCAGATTCTTAGATGAATAAGGGTGAACATCTTATGATATACCCTTTTACAAACCCCATACGCACAATGAGACAATGAGCAAATTGTTGGTGTCTGGGTACAGTGAGTTCATTAATGTCTTTCTGTTCCCTCTGACGTAGATCTGTGAATGTGCAGTGTCCTACAAAAAGCCCACCCCATATACAACACAACAATGGGTGACACACACACACTATACTGAACTCTTATTGACAGAATAAGAGATTAATAAGACAGAAGTCACATGCTGATGTGTGCTGATTCACACACTCCAACAAACAGATCATTACATCATTTTAAATACATTTTTATTTATTTAAATATTTAGTTTTACCATCCAATTCCATGGTGCAAAACAGTCTGAGCAAACACGAAAAAAGCTTACATGCCACCAATGCTAAAATATTTTACATTTCTGACATGCTTAGTAACATTCTTGTCAGGTAGTAACTTTTAGTTAGCGTGTTGATGGATTGTCAATTGGTATTTTCAAGTAAACTGTATTGAAAGACACTTTGTTAGGACAGGATGTGTTAAGGATGTAAATGTCAAAGCCAGTTTAATTTTAACCTATGATCCATGTTGTTTACTACAGTCGACTGATCATGTAAATTATTTCTAACCATTCAGGATTGAGATGTTACACCTAAACCACCGTTGACCCTTACCCATAATTCTGACTGCTCTCAATATTTAAATGTGTACAGCAACATTTAAAAGCTTGACATTGGTTAGTTGAGACTTTTATGCTCACCAAGGCTGCATTTATTTAATCAAAATAAGTTATTGTGAAATATTATTATAATTTAAAATAGATGTTTTCTATTTGAATATATTTTAAAATGTAATGTATTCTTTTGAATGCAAAGATTAATTTTCACTCTTTAGTGTCACATGATCCTTCAGAAATCATTCTAATATGCTGATTTGTTGCTGAAGAAACATTTCTTATTATTATCATTGCTGAAAACAGTTTTGCTGCTTAATATTTGCAGTGGAAAACACATTTTTTTACATTATAAATGTCATTACTGTGACATCATAAATTGCATTCTATCATAATAAAAGCATTAATTTCATGTAAAATTGTACTGACCCCAAAGTTTTGAATGGTTGTGTAACATTCAACAAAAGTGAAGCTGACAACAATTTTTCATATCAACAAATATTCATCAAAGAGTTAGAAGGGATGGATATGAAGTTGCCTGCTTTACGCTTGTTCAGTTCTATAGCTCATTGCTAGCCAGCTTTGGATTTTTATACAGCAGTTTCTCCAATAAAAGCATGCACTAAATGATTAAAAGCAAATGCAATTGTCAATGGATCACCATCAGCACTGACCTCACATTGTTCCTCAAGGTCCAAAAGATGGAAGCTCCTGAGCCAAACACCGGGCTCCTCATCCATCTGCACGTCCACATGATGCCCAGTCTGGCACAGCAGATGCCTCATTCGTCCCAGTTCGTGCCCGCAGACCCTTCTCTCCCCGGACACCACCAGAGATGACCTCATCCTCCACCAGAATCACACGCCAACTTCCTCCAAGAGCTGCAGATACACGTCAGGCATATTATCCAACTTTAACATAAAAGTTCATTAACGTGAAACACAGGATGAGCTACTCACAGTGGAAGCTGCTCCTTATCCAACGTCTGTTTGTGGTAGATCAGCTCCTAAAAATCCATGTTTGCACTCTGATAAAACCAGGGGATGAGATATGCCGTGACCTTCCAGAAAGATCCCTCATGAACTCACGCAGAGACCTGAACACTGATGTTTGCTGCACAAGTGACTACTGAGGAGGTTGTCTAAACTCTAGTAACCCAGCAATTCTCATCCATCCATCTCTGATTCTCTCAATGCTGAGTAACATGAACACACTCACACAATAATCTAATTGTCTCCACAGACTAATGGCCTGTCAGCTTGGTTTGTTCCACTCAGTGCATCCTTTTCATTGACACAATCTCTCCCTTTTCTGACAATCTTTCATTTGCAGTAAAAGTAGGCTACAGTTCAGTGTTCGTGTGTGTATTCTGTAGTAACTGTGAAGTAAATAAACTATTAAAAAGTGCACAATGTGAAGCATAAAATGTTTTTTTTTTCAAGGCAGAGGAGACTCCAACAAAGCTAAGGGAGAAATATGACTCCAAAAGAAAAAGTGGCCACATGTGTTGTGCTCTATTAATATCACAACACAGATGTTAACTTAGGTGTTTCTATTAAATCTTGAAGATTTTCTAACTACTCTGAACGACACTTAATTATGATTTAGCCTACATAAAATTGTCTTAAGACTCTTTAAATATTTGCCGGAAGCAAGAAACCGTGCATCCCATTAAATGGCGTTTCAAATACCTGCAGATTTCACCGTGTAAACAAAGAAGCAGGCCTCCTTTTTGCGAATTACAAGCCATACCACCTACTCTTTAAACGTATTTTTGAACAGCAAGCTCGTGTACAATGAGCTAAAATTCATTTTGTCTTTACATTTGGCGTGGAAACAATAAATCTTTGACGCTCACGAGGATAGTGCGGTTGCGCGTGGACCTGAATCTTGACAGGTTGCCAGTCAACAGCAATGTAGTACTATTCAACTCACACTATAATTTGGTGTAATAATTTGGTATCATTACCCGAGTTTCTCAGATATTTCAGTTCCGTCCAAATATGCCACATCCCACTAATCACTAAAGACAATGTCAGTAAAGATTACAGTGACTTTTTTTACCCAACGTAGTGTGTCCTGTATTTGCGCAATTTACAATTTAACAGGAAAATAATTTGTTTTAATAAATGACTCACATTTCGTCTTATGTCATGCACAGTAACGTATCATCATATGCAGAATATCTGAATTACAAATGACTACCTTACAATAACAGGTTGTGATTGCACTGCAACATTTCATATTTGATAGTTTACATCATTTTCTTAGGAGAGATGGAACAGAAAACTAATTGGCTGACAAACTGTAAATAAAGATTAATTAATGCTGATAATTAGCCGAAATAGAGGCACAGTACAGATGATACAAACCATGACATGCACAGAAAAGAACCCTGGATTATAACTTTATTATCTCTTAAGTGCATGCTTCAGCTTGAGGCCTAATGAAATATACACACACACACACACACACACTCTCTCTCTCTCTCTCTCTCTCTCTCTCTCTCTCTCTCTCTCTCTCTCTCTCTCTCTCTTTTCTCCATACCTTGGTGTACCTCAGCCAGTCACACTGTTTTCTGCTTCAGTGGCTCTAGTGTTATATAACAAGGTCAGGACTTTACAATTATATAGACAGGGAACCTGGCCTGTATGGAAATGTTGCAGGAAATTCATTGATTCACTGTCGTACTTCCTAAATGTCTGTGATCATGTTTGGTTATGAAACAATTCTAAAAAGAGGAAGCAATATTATGCCAACAAAGAGTCCTCTGAATATCTCTGTTATAAGGACATCCACAATTTGACAGCAACAATATTTATGTTAAATCACTGACAAAATCCAGGTATTTTCTAAAGAGTGTAAATGCCTTTAGAGAACTCTTAAGTCTCAATTTTCTTGTGGATTTATATATTTTTTTAAATGAATGATCACTTAACTGAATGATCGATTAATTTTACAGTATACACTACTGCTCAAAACTTTGTGGTCAGTAAGATGTCTTAAATGTTTTAGAAAGACTCTTATGCTCACCATTTATTTAATCAAAAACCCAATAAAACATTGTAAAATATTACAATATAAAGTAATTGTTTTCATTTTGAATATTATTTAAACTGCAATTTATTCATGATCAAAGCTGAGTTTTCAGCATCATGTCACATGATTCATCAGGAATCATTCTTATATGCTGATTTAGTGCTGAAGAAGCATTTCTTATTATTATTGCCAATGGTAAAAACTAAAAACAGTCAAATATTTTTTTTTTTTTTTTGCGGAAGCAGTGATGTATACTGTATATATAAGAATATAAAGTTCAAAAGAGCAGCATTCTTTTGTAACATTATAAATGTCACTGATGGTGTCATGCAATCAGTTCAAGAAACAATCAAGGGATCCACAAGACATTTTTCAAATTCTGTGCTGAGATTGTATCTCTGCTTTATCTTCAAAACAGGTGTCACATGTGTCATGTGAGAACTGAGATCACCAGGATCAGATCAGTCTTTGCCCTTCCTCTTTTTTTCTCCCACCTCCCACCAGGACAACATTATTTATTTATTTTTTATTATTTATTTTTTTTAATCCTCTTTTTAATTCCTCTTTTTAATGCGAGTCTTCCTCTTGGTGTTTGTGTCAACGATTGACTGCGACTGTTGCTTCAGGGTGACACGGGTGATGACATCACCCTCCTCATCGCCGCTGTCGTCCTCATCTGTTGACAGAAAAGACATGCAGGTGTGTAAGGTGTGTGTCAGTCAGGTCTGTCTGCTAAACGTAATACAGGCATGTGATTGGCTAAGGACAAAAAAGCAGGAAAATATACTGAGAGACCATATTTTTTTTAATGAGCGATCGTTTCGCTTGTTAAGACCCTTATTCAACATCTGGAATCGTTTAAAGCCCTTTGAACAGTTTGCAGTTTGCACTGAAACTGTCTTTTGGACCTTGAACCGTTTGGTTCCCACTGAAGTCTATTATATGGAGAAAAATGCTGGAATGTTTTCAGCAAAAACCTTCATTTCTATTCGACTGAAGAAAAAAAGACATGGACATCTTGAATGACATGGGGGTGAGTCAATTATCAGCAAAAGTTTTTTGAAAAGTGAACTCCTTTAATACAGACAACTTCATTATAAAGAAAGAAAAAAAATACATATATATATATATATATATATATATATATATATATATATATATATATATATATATGATCATAACCAATGACAAAAATTATTTTATAAACTAGATTAGTGGGTAACTGACAATAATTGTAAAAAATCATTTTAGTGGGAACATTTAGTGAAAAAAATCATTATTTAGTGGAAAACAAATAAGAGACAATAAGTGTAGCACTAAATCTGGTAAAGCGTTACACATTGCTCTTTGTTTTGTTGTAAAATACATTCATGAAAAGCATAAATAAAAATCGGAAAGATCAATTATTTTATATACATACACACACATATATATATATATATATATATATATGCTATATATATATATATATATATATATATATATATATATATATATATATATATATATATATATATATATATATATATATATACACACATACACACACACACATATATATATATATGAAGAGTTCAGATGCAAAAGCCTCTAAATGCCATTTGAAATTTTCTTCTAAAATGACCATTTTTAAATATGAGAATAAGGTTTCAATTTATGGCATTAAAAAAACATTAAATTATAAATATATATATATATATAAAATAAAATAAAAATAATTATAGGAAAAGTCAATTATGACAAAAGTCAAAATTGTGAGATAAAAAGTCAGTTATGGCATAAATAATATACATGATCAGGAAAAGTAATAAATACTACAAAAAGTCAAAACTATGACATAAAAGGTAAATTTTGGCATAAAAATGTACATGATCAGAAAAGTCATAATTGAAAAAAGGTTTGAGGGGAGTGGTTAAGCATTTCCCAACCCAAACCGTCAAACCTACGTCATCCACCATTCCAGACCGGAAGTAACTTTTTAGATTTTGATTAAAGATTACCATGGTAAAACAATTTTTGTATATATATTTACTTGCACGGATTAATTGTTCACCACAAGACTAGTGATATGCGCTAACAAAGTAAATAGGGTCAGTTTTGATTTCACAGGGACTTTAAATTAAAATATAAAAAGTCAATTCCAGTATAATTGTGACAAAACATTCATACTTTTTATCTCATAATTATGAATTGGTATTTCAACAGAGCATGATTTTTTTCTTATGTGGCAGAAATGAGAGTCCATGGTGATGTGAACTAGTGTCTCACCATCAAAAGAGTCCTGTTTCTGGGCCTCATGCAACTTAATGCGCGTATTATACTGGGGTAGGTTTCCTGCTATCTTGACAAGGAACTGCAAAGAGGCATGAAATAAACAACATATTAGTAATATTAGTAAGCGTTATTTTACAACTTCCAAAAAAGTCAAATATGACATTCCTAAAGTAAACAAAACAGTCAATGTTTCACTAGTTACACATCTTCAACAAGACAAAATACAACAACAGCAACTTGACTAATCATTGTTCCTCACCTCCTCTTCCTCCATGTCCCTCTTGATGGTTGCCAGATCTTTGCCCTGTAGTTCCTCCTTCAGTAGCATCAGTTTCTGCTCAGCCTCAGACAGCAGCTGCAGTGTTTCTTCTTCTGAGTCTGGAGGCTGCTGTTGTGTCGGATCCTTGGTCTGCCAGAGACCAAGAGACAAACTCAGATATTTCTAATCTCTGCTCAGCTTCATACATTTCATGCATGCATCGTTTGAATGTAAAAACGTTAAACATGATTAAATGAGTGAAACGAAACGAGCGGTTTGTATGCGCGAACAGTATTTTAGACGATATAAATACTTTCGTTTTCTCACACAAACCACTCGTTTCATGTCTTTGGCCATCAATGTGTATTTACATTTATGAGTCATTAAATCATGTTTAATTTGGACTTCTCTGTGCATGCTCTTTGAGGTGGTGACCATAGACCTGCATTATATGACTGACAGATGAGAACGGTTTGACCTAAAAATATTCAAATTGAAAATACTGTGGAAACAAAGACACCTACATCTTGGGTGCCCTTGAGGTAAGCTAGAACATACCACAAATTTATTTCAATCTCTTAATTACTCACCCTTATGTTGTTCCAACCCCGTAAGACCTTCGTTCCTCTTAGGAACACAAATTAAGATATTTTTCTTAAGCAGCGAGAATACTTTTGTGAACCGCAACAAACTAAATATCGACTTTATTCAGTAATTTCTTCTCTTCTGTATCAGACACCGATGTGCATTCATGAGAGCACCAGGATGCGTGTGGTGATGACGCAGTAGCTGGCATTCTGAAGTTTGACCTACAAGCAGAGGACGATCCACGTCAAGGTCACGAATGCACCGAGATGCTCACGTGAACGCGTGTCGGAGACTGATAAAGAACAAAATTAACATTATTTAGGTTTTTTGGCACACAAAAAGTATTCTCGTCGCTTCACCACTGTAGTCACGTACTATTTTGACAATGTATTTCGTACCTTTTGGACCTTCAAAGTGTTAAAGGGATACTCCACTTTTTTGGAAATAGGCTCAATTTACAACTCAGATATAAACAGTTGAGTTTTACCGTTTTCGAATCCATTCAGCCGATTTTCTGATATTTAGAAGAATATCAGTAACCAGACCAGATTCTGGTCTCATTGACTTCCATAGTAGGAAAAAAAATATACAATGGAAGTCAATGAGACCAGAAACTATCTGGTTACTGACATTCTTCTAAATATCAGAAAAATCGCCTGAATGGATTCAAAATGGTAAAACTAAACTGTTTAACTCTGGGAAAGTTGTAAAATGAGCCTATTTCCAAAAAAAGTGGAGTATACCTTTAATTAAATAGCTGTCAATGGACCCCCCCCACCCCCCGCTCTTACGGGTTTGGTAAGACAGAACTTTAACAGAATTTTGCTTTTTGGGTGAACTAACCCTTTAACCATGTTCACGAAAAGCCATGTTTTATGGAGTGTTTAGGCTTGGTGTCTCAGACAGGGCTTAAGATTAAGGCATTAGTTTAATCAGGACATTTAAGTAGCTTTTATAAACATGCCTTAGAAAAAATATATTTCTGTCGTGCATTTTGAGACAAAACAATGTCACTGACATATTTTAAGATATTAAAACAGTTCAGTTAAAACAGTTCAAACATGTATTTTAGTCTAGGGACTCAGCTTAAGCCATGTCTGTGAAAGCAGATTCATTAGTACCAGTGGTATGTGCTGTAGTTTGTCTCTGAGCTGCTGCACTACTGCTTTGACAGTGTTTAGAGTATGTGTGAGATTGTCCAGACGATCTTTAGCTGCATCACGGCGCATCTGCTTCTGCTGCAGCTGACGCTCACAATCCTGCAGCATCTGTAGGCTGCTAAACAACCAAACACATGCACAGAAGACAATTAGAGAGCTGACCGAGGACAATAATGTTATAATAACAGAGCATGTGAAGTGATATCAGTACTATTCATACAGCCAACAATGTGTGCTCTCACCTTGAGAGTTCAGTTTCTCGAGAGTATTTCATTTCCTGAAGCTGAGTTTGCTTTGTGTTGCTCTCTTCCTTCAGCTGAAGCAATATTTTCTCATTTTCTGCCTTCATCTTCTCCAGATGTTCCTGTGTATTTCCCTGAGCGATAAACCGGTCCCATAATTCCTATTACAAGAGAAATCAGGAATAAACATTGTTTAACACAGAACAGAATGAACATTGAAAGACACTGAAAACTATTGAATGTCGTCTGTTCTCACCTGTGAGTCTTTGACTCCACTGGCCTCTTTGATTTGCTGGAAAGCTTCTTCATAAGTAGAGATGGCTTCCACTTCATCTACTGCGTTGGCACTGTGCTGGGCCTCGCTGTTCTGCTCATCGGGGTGCTTGGCCACCCACTGGGGCTGGACGTGACAGACAGAAGGGAAACAGAGGGGAGTTGGCTGAATAAACTCCACTAAATCATTCTAACGCCCGTTTCACACATACTCCGTGTGCAGTGCGTATGCGGTAGAGCAGCACAAGCTAAAATGCTATCATATGTCTGCGTTTACAGTGCGTGTGCTGTACCACAAACACTCACTATTTTTTTATTTATTTATTCAGAAGTTCTGCAGCAATAGGGTGACCAGTGACCAACAGTCCTATTATCCCAGGACATGTCCTGTTTTCACATCCTGTCCTGGCCAGTTATAGTGATGTCGGTTTAAAAACAAAAAAAAACACTGGGAAAGATCAGCTTTACAGCAAAATACAGGAGATGGGCAAACAAGGAGGATGAGGGAAAAAAACAGGATAAAGAGGAAGAAAACTAATTCGTTTTTGTATTGTGAGGTATTTTTGTGCAATTTGAAGGTATTTCTGTTAGTTAATTAATATTTATATATTTATTTTTCCAATACAGAAGAGACATTATTTTTTAAACCTGTCATAATAAAACATGTTGCGTTTCCTCTGAGAAGCCTATCTGAATTTGTGTCTTAACCCCTTAAGTGTCAAATCCATTACATTTTTAAAACAGTATTATCCTATACTAAACCTAAACTGAATCTTGACAAACTATATATATCATTTGAAAGCTTAGAATCTCTTGTTTTCATATTTGGCGATGGATTTTCAAAATATATTACAGAGGAGCCGTAATTTATCAATTTGCAACAATAAGATTTTCATACTCTAAGGCATGTTTAGACCTTTATTTTGAAATTGTGATGAACATGAAAAATGATGAAAGAAGGGTAGAAGAAACCTGTTTGTTTTCATGCCAAGAGTTCAAAGGATAGCCTCAATTCAATTATTTTATAATGATAATAATTTTTATTTCATATGGAAATGGGGCGCCCTTATATGGGCAGTAATGGAGTCTGGTTGTGCCCTAGTGAAAAAGTGTGGTACTGTGCCCAAACAAAATCTCACTGAAAGCTCATTTTTGAGATATCAACCTAACATTTGAAACACACCTTATTCAGATTTTTGGCTTTGATTTATTTTGCAATTTTAGATTCGCCCAGGTTTTGAAATATATATTTTATATAAATATGAATAATAATTATTTTTTATATTGTACATTTTCATAAACTCAAACTTCTATAACTTTCCCATTCTTAATTTATTTCACTTCTACAAAAATCGGCCAAATGTCTTCTTTAAAACGAGACCAATCTTGCATCTATATTCCAAAGCATTCTTAAATGAGAAATCATTTAAGTTCGAAATGTGCATTTTCATCTATATTCAAAAAAGGGGGGTGACACTTAAGGGGTTAATATAACAATTTTCTATCCACAAAGGGGGCATAGCCTATTTTAAATGTATTAAAATTAATAAGGCATCTTTGAGTAAACTTCGAGTATCATTTGTTTGCTGGGCCATGTGTCCTGGTTTTTGCTAATCAAAATATGTTCACCCTATGCAGCAACTATGCCTATGCAGCAACTCCTAGCCTATGCCAGCATTGCGATTCTCTTTGTACACTTTTACAAACTTGAATGGACGCATGCACGTTTAAACACAATTTAAACAAAGAATGCATACAATTCCATGCATTACTTATATATATATACATACATATATATATATATATATATATATTAAGAAGTAATGTCTTAAAGTAAAAAGATGAAACAATTAAATACATTTATGGAGAGATTACCACATTTTGTTGAATTAAATGCATTTATGGTGAAACTACTACATTTTGAGGTCAATCTGAGTTCATTTTGACCACGAACCGTGCGCTGTTACTTTATTTCTGCGTTTGCAGCACAGCAGAAATAGACTCGGCACGGAAACGATCTCTGCACTGCTGTATACGCACCGCAACTGGCACGGATCGACGGACTGCATCCGCGTGCAGTGTGAAAGCTCTAACCTGTTAACATGGGTACAGAAAAAAATACGGACCGCATACGCACTGCAAACGGAGTATGTGTGAAACGGCCGTAAGACACCTAGTTTTGGCCAAGCGGAGAAGGCTTAGTGAAAAGAACGGCCTAGAATAAATGTTGAGAAAGATACACTACAGGTCAGAAGTTCAGTTTACTTAAAACATTTGTTTTTGGAATATTCATTGAGATATTTCCTGCATTTCTCATCAAATAAATGCAGCTTTGGTGAGCATAAGAGACTTTACAAAATCGTAATTATTCCAAGCCTTTGACCGGTAGTGTATACACTTAGAAATAGTTGAATTGTCTATTTTAGGTTTATTTGTGTGTTGTGAGCTTTGCAGCATGCTAACACGCAGCTCTATTAACATCAATTGTCCTGTGCACTTCACATGAGGAGTGTTATTAGTACGACACAAATGTTTATGCATATTAGAGTACTGCATTGTTAGCTGGTGTGTGAGGGAGGATGCTCACGCCTCTCTTCATCCTCTCTGCCTGATCAGTCCTCTCCTCCGCCTGCTTCTTGTAGCGAGAGAGGATTTCCTCTCGCTCTCTGCGCTCTCTATACACCTGCTCCTCCTGAAACTGCAGCATAGCCTGGACACACACACACACACCTTAATGAAATGAGGCATTTATATAGCACTTTATTATGTACTACTGTACACCCAAAGCACTCTACAATCAAATCAGGGGGTCTCCCCTTAACCACCACTGGCGCCAGTACGCTCACCACACACACCAGCTAGGTGGAGAGGAGTGAGAGTGATAAAGCCAATTATAAGCATGAGGATTCTTATTAGTAGGCCATGACTGATAAAGGCCAATGGAGGGAATTTGGGCTGGACACCAGAGTTACACCCCTATTATTTACGAGAAGCATTACTTGCACAACCTTTACCATGGCACACTTATGCTTCCTTTTTCTCATTTATTAAATGCTTTGTCTTTACCTTGGCTGCATCCTTTGACAAGTCAGCGTCATTGTTCATGACCTGCAGTTCTTTGAGCACTTGTGTCTGCCGGTGGATCTCTGCCTCCAACCTGTCCAGCTGTGGCTGAAATGTAAGACTTTCTTCCTGAAGAAACAAATAAGAGGATAATAATAAATGTTTATTTGCCATGCTGTTCAAAAGATTGAGGTCGCTAAGAGTTTTAATCTTAAAGGGATTGTTCGCCCAAAAAATGAAAATGATGTCATCATGTGGTTCCAAACCCATTAGACTTTCGTTCATCTTCCGAACACAAATGAAGATATTGTTCACAGCCTATGCAACTACCTCATTCAAGAAAGGTAGTGAATACATCATTAAAGTAATCCATGTGTCTCCACTGGTTAAAGCTACACTGTGTAACTCTTTTAGTTTATTCTTAGCTAAAAACACTTAGTTCTTTCAAAATATATGTGCTCATTGATGTATATTTACTTCGTTCAAGTAATAAAGTATTCTCGTGAGTGTATAATATGCCATTGAAAACACTTACGGGTAAGGGGTTCTAATGTCGATCGCCATGTTGCCCCTCCATCTTGAAAGTACATTAGCCAAAAAGGGACATACCAGTTAATTCAAGCTTCGCCTTTAGCGTTTACGTTCGAGTTAACACTCATGGACGAGGTCGAACTGGAAGCCATGTTAATCTCTGGACTACATTGGCCACCGTAGGAGTTAAAACGAAATTGAGAATTGAGAGGAACAGAAACTAATATTCACTGGATGGTCATATACCTTTTCACCACTAGATGGGGTAAAAATCACACAGTGTAGCTTCAATGGAGCGACACGAGTGCTTTGTTTGCACAAAAAACACAATTTAGCCGTTTATTTACAAAATAATAATCTCCATTGCACGTTCACGAGAGCACCATGGCGCATGTGTGTTGTGTTGATGCAAAACCAGACGTTGTTGCACAAACGCATGCTGGAGATTAATTTTTTGTAAATATGGTGGTAAATTATGTTGTTGTTGCTTTTTGCACAAAGCACTCTTTAATTTAATAATTTAATTTATTAATTTATAAAAAATTAAATTCAATTTAATAGATTATTTTAACAACATGACATCATGACTTTTGCGTAAACATACACGCCACTTTCGAGTCAAGTGGCGTGTTATCTCTACGCATTTTGAGCTATCCGCGTGTATGCGTGTATGTCTACGCCATTAATGTCCGAGTGATCCCGCGTGTCTGTACACACCGTCAAATGTCCGAGCGAAACGAAGCAAAATGTACCTCTACATCTTGGGAGCGATCTTTTTTTTCCTAGGATGGTAGGGGAACACTCATAAATGCCATTAACCCCAGTGACGGGTAGGTTTAGGGACAGGGTTGAGGTAGGTCATATATTTATATATACAGTAATAACATTAAGTCAACGATGTTCATAAACACGCTGAAAAGCGATTATGCGTGTTGATAGCACGCCAAAAATGGAAATACGACTTGGCGTGTCATACACACGCTACTCAATGAGATCAGTCTGACTTTAATGATGTCTTTACTACCTTTCTGGGGCTTGAAAGTGATAGTTGTGTAGCTGTCATAGAGGGACAGAAAGCTTGCAGATTTCATAAAAATATCTTCATTTGTGTTCCGAAGACAAAGAATAATTAATGACAGAATTTTCGTTTTTGGTTCAACAAACCCTTTAAGGAAAGAAGTCTTATGCTAAAAGAACTGTTTTCTATTTTAATGTAATTTTTTCCAGTGATCAAAGCTGAATTTTCAGCAGGTTTGTGTGTACTGTGTCAGTCTGTACATGAATTCAGTTCATCATCTGTTCTTTCTCAGATACCTGTAGGTGGTCCTTCAGTTTGAGGTATCCTCGCGTTATGTGCTGTGCTTCATGACATTTCAGCTGCGTTTTCTCCAGACGGTTTTCCAGAATGCGCAATTTCTATACATCAAGCACACAAGTTCATTCATTTTGTAGCTTGAACTAACATATTTAATTGTGCTCATCAATGCAGAGTGGGTAAACACTCTGCTTACCACTAATCATGACATAGGGGAAGACTTAAGACTTGAGAGAAGGAAGAACAGAATTTACATAGGACAATTGTCATTATGGTATGCAAAAAAATCATATTCCCGCAAATTGTATTATAATAACTGTAATAATAAATCATTGTGGGCATGGTTTTAAACAGGATTATATTTAGTTTGTTTTTGTTACAGTAAGGATAAATTTGGACCAAAATTATTTGACTAGACAAAAGGCTTAATTTTCTTACTGCCTTTTTTCCTTTTGATTTTAGGAGGAAACCTGGACGATTCTTAAATCGTAAAGATTCACCAGTGTTCCACAGAAAGAAAGAAAAAGACAATTTCTACCTTTTCCTCCTCCTCTTGTTTCTGTTTGTCAGGCAGAGGGCTTCTCTGTGGTTTCATCTTCTGGCACTGGAGCTTCAAGTCCTCTAAACGCTGCCTCTGTTTCTGAGTGGTGTGTTTCATAGCATTCAGCTTCTTGGTTTTATCAAACACCTCTTTCTCCAGCAACCTTTGAGCTGACTGGACAACAAAAAATTCAAACAAAGGGAAAGAAGTGAAACAAAAGATTTTAAAATAACTGATTAAAGGTTAATGTAACCCCACCTTACCTTAAGAGACATGTTCCTGAATGTTTTCTCCAGCCCACAGCTTTGCAAAACATCCTTGGTTGCTTGTGCATCTCCCTGGACAACCATAAACCAATACATGCATTAAATACACCTATAACGTTACTTAAATTGTATCATTATGTTTTAACATCGGATATGTGAGTGTGTGTGTTCATAATTCTGACCTCAGACAGTTTCTTGCGCAGGTTTTTATTCTCTTGTCTTAGCTGATAGATGATTTCACTGTTCTTCTTGATTTCAGCCTGAGAGCTTTCGTAATATGCGCTTGTCTCTCCCTCTAGTGGACAGAGAGAGAAAAACATTCTGAAGCCATGTGAAGTTTGGGTGTAATGTCGTGCAATTTTAACTTTCTGTAGACCATTTAATTGAGATCTTTCTTCAATTTAAAAGTAATATAAATGTATTAAACAGCTATAGAAGCAACTTTGCTATATGGGCCATTCTACAGAACTGGTGCAAAGTCCGCTTTTCTAGTAATTTTGCAGTTAATTCTCATATTGTATTTTCAGAAAATGCTGGAATATTTTTCTTCTCCCCAAATTTGTCACTACCGAAACACAAATGATTTAACATCATTTATTAGGAAGGCTTAACGACCTATTTAGATTTTGTTTACATCTTTTTTCTATATTTTTTTAAATACTTTTACAGGTTAAATCAATAAAGATTATTAGGGATGCTCCAATTGATTGGCCAGAGATCAGTATCGGCTGATCATAACAATTTTTGACTTCAATCGGTACTCACTTGGCCGATCTTACAAACCGATCGCGATTTGATGACGTCAACGCGCGAGGACGTACTGTGATACTTATATTGGAGAATGTTTAATTAAACCTTATTTGTTACATCAGACTTCTCCATGTTGGAGTTTAAATGTTTCTATTTATTTTATTCTATTTAACATTGAACAATGTTTAATTAAACCTAATGAGTTGTATCAAACCACTTCAATTTGTTCTTTTAGGAGTTTAAATGTTGTTTGATGTTTTTATTTTTTTTATTTTGTCCTGCTCAGACTTGTATTGGAACGATGTTTAAGTTACATCAGACTTCTCCATTTTAGGACTAAATGTTTATTTTGTCCTCCACAGTATTGGACAATGTTTAAATAAACCTTATGAGCTGCATTAAACTGTTCCATTTTGTTTATTTGTCTTATATTAAGTCAATTAAGCATCGGAATCGGTATCGTTATAGGCCGATCACCATGACAAGAAATCGGTACTCGGTATCGGCTGCAAAAATCCTGATCGGAGCATCTCTAAAGATTATAATTTAATAATATTTTAAGTGCAATTTGTTGTAGCCTATTTTGAACCCGATATTTCCTTTGGAGAAGGCATAAAGTTTATTGTACTGATTTCAAAGTTAAGGAATTATTAGTTTGAATATGCATTAAACCAAACACCACCATGGCTGAATCAGACTGTCCACATTTTATGTTAATATAAATAAATAACTATGATGAACATATGCTGTCAGTGCATACAGCAGACACACATCTGACAGTAAATATCGTATAAGAACACCTAGAGCTATTCTATACTTTGGGGCTTGAAGTGCAAATGATAAGAGGTATGTTCATAGATTTTTCTTCCTTAAAAAAAACAATGTAACGTTAGACTTTTTTCACATTTTGTTTAAGAGTCATTCAGATAAATCTCCAGAACCACTGAACTGTGTGTGTGACATTTTCTATAGTTAGCCTACTCTTAAAGTTTAAGTAATTGTAACCTCATCACATTACAGATTTTTTCTGGCAGTCTTTTCCGTGTTTGATCGTCGTTTTATTTGAAAAACCGTAAATCCTATCTGTTAGAAAAGATATAAAATTAACGTTCAGAACAGTCTGAGTGTCCAACCCGAGTTTGGAGTTTGTAAAGTTAACGTTAAAGCTCTAGGAGGAGTTGGATATACAAATATCAGAGTAATAATAATAAAAAGTTTAAATAGGATTTCAGAGTAAGTTGGCTCTCACAAGCCAATTAAAAAAACAATTGAAATACTTATTACTCCACTACTTCCACAATATTACTGAATGTTTAAGCAGGTTTTAGGTTTCAGCTTAACTGGCGAAATCTGTAATAAAAACTCACCCAGAAGTTGAATTTTTTTTCGGAGCTCCGAAATTTGATTATGGGTAAGGTGTTCGACGCCCCGGAGGCAGACGTGCGAGACATTTTTATGAATATTTATTATTTTGCGGTTTAAATGTGGATTTCCGTCTCTACCACCGTGTCAACAGCCACGTTTGTCTGAAACTCGTTGCTTAGCAACTGAACCAGAGCGTTGGCTCAAGATACGTGCCCTTACGTGCATGAGCTAATTAATATTAATTAATTTCTCAACAGGATAATCACATAATTACTTAATATTTACACCCCGAAACAAACAAGTATAAACTGAAAAAGGTTTACTAACATGGGCGCATTGAAAAACACTGCAGAAAACTTTTTATTGTGATAAGTGGCTTCCATATATATATATATATATATATATATATATATATATATATATATATATATATATATATATATATATATATATATATATATATATATATATATATATATATACTTATAAAAAGTCAGATAGCTGTAGCCAATGGTTATCATTATTGTAACAGAAATATCACAATTTTAAACACAAACACTGTTCGTATGAAGTTATCCAGTAACACATTAGATATTCAAAAAGTTATAGTTGTTAATAGCCTAATACAGCACAATACTGTATATACAAATGACAACAAAAATACACAATCTGTAATTAGCAAAAACGAAATGAATAGATTTGTAACACTTTTGGCTGTAATGACGTGGCATCATTTACTGGTGCCTGAGTTGAGCCATGAAGTCAGTGCAAATGGCAAATGGTCTCTCTATTTTCTCTCCCTAAAATTTTTTTTTCTATCAAATTTTTCGTCTTGTCCTAATCCACTGTTTTCAGCCCCTCGTTGGACTTCTTGAGGATGGACAGCAGACTCTCTGGCATGAAGTATGGTCTGTCCACGGTGCCATCATTGCGTTCAAGATCCTCCACTGTTGGAACAATTTAGATTGAGACAAACAATAGCAAGATCTTAACATGAAACATTTGCCAAATAGTATAAACGCTAACAATGGAAGCATCACATTGAGAGCAAAGAAAGGCTTGAGATCTCAACAAAGAGAGTTCAGTTTATTAAAGCACTGGGATCACATTAACAACATGCAAAGATTGAGAAAATTGAAGCACAGAGGTAGAAAAAGAGGCAATAGAGCGGCAAACAGCGACAAATATCAGGCATTGAAAAGGTTGCAATCTGTCGATACAATAACCAGAGCAGACCAAAATATAGGGCAATACACTTTTTTTTTCTTTGATTGTTTTGTTTTTTAAGTTCACTTACTTTCAATGCTTTTTACCATTTCATTTTCACATTTTTCAGATACATTTCCACAAATTCTTACAAAATGACATTTTGGTCTTGGCTGGTATGACTGTAAACGGATGGGTTTTTTGTTTTTGTAGTTGTTGCTGTAAACAAAGCGATACTGCAAAATCTTTTTTGCATTCTTCAAAATGATTAAGACATTGATAAGTAACAATAATTAGGCACAAGTTCGAGCACCTACATTACACTTTTACATGTCCTTATATTAAAACGTTCTACATAAATCACAAACACGGTCACATTCTACAAGTGCTATGTAGGCATATCTAATGGGGTTTAGGTCCACGTGAACAAAAGTTATCCGTTCCATCAGCTCATACGTTGAGTAAAAGACTGTTTCTGTCCTATTTGTGTCATGCCGTCTATTATGACCGGTGATTATTAATTAAGACAGTTCTCAAAATCGATTGATTGAGTAAACATTGTGTCTCAAACGAAGGAGGTACTTTCATTTGTATACTAATGGCTTGCTAAAGCCACCAAAGTGCACTAGTTCCCAAATTAGTAGGCTTCTTTTGAAACCCAACCTTCAATGAGACTCCTTGCACGACTACTCCTGAGGGGTGAGCAGGGTCTCGCTCTCTGAGGTCCGTTTTCTGAGGCTTCGGTTCCTCTGGTTCTTGTAAGCTCTCGGCCTGTGGTGGTTCTGCTTGAGGTTGGGCCACCGGCTCCTCCTTGTCGTCACCGTTCAACTCTTGGGGTCCATTTTGCTGTGGGGTCACTTGTGGAGGATCAGGCTCTTGTGTTGTGACCTGCTCTTCGGGTTTCTCCTCGGCGGCCACGGGTGCCTCTGAGGGATGCGTTTCTTGGGGAGGCTCTTCAATGTGCGTCTCTTGATTCAGTGGCGTCTCTTCTTCTTGCTCCTGCTTAAGAACTACCTGCTCTTTGAGCTGCACCTCTCCATTCTCCTGCAGCGGGATTTCCTCTTCGGCTTGGACATTTATGACTGGTATCTCGGCATGGTCTGTCTCCTCTACGCTTTTTTCTATAGACAAAATCTGGTGCAGCTCAGGGGACATGAAGAACGGCTTGTCCGAAGAACCGTCGTTTCTCTCCAGGTCTTCGCCTTGAGTTTGTGTTTGTGAGTGATTATATTTTTAAATGTTAGAGTTTTGAGAGTGCACGTAGCGGAAAGGAGCACAAGGACACATGATTGGACGAAATCATGTGGGAGAGAGAAAACAGAGAGAAAGAAAGGAAATGGTTAGAGATAAAGCAAGCCAAAAGCCGCTGTAAGCATTGTGATATGCAGATATGTCAACAGTGGGTACCGGAAGTAAAAGTCCCAGTCATTTTCTCCATGCAGAAAGATAAACCGAGAGCTCTGAGGTCGTGAAGCAACAATATGTGCTTCTGTAGAAGCCATAAAGTGATTTAAATGGCGTTTAATAGCCAATTTTTATAAATAAATAAAAAAATCGGTAATTATTATTTTTTATTTTATAAATAAAAAATAATGTAATTTTTATAAATAAAAAATACAAAAATGCTAAGCTCACTAGAGCCTATAGTCCCGCCCCTCTGATTCCGGCTCATGGGACCTTATTTTCGGAAACATTTTGTATGGTAGTCAATGGTGAGAGACAACTTATCTTTTTATTCCGACTGAACTGTGCCCTGAATTACACATATGATGTTTGTGAATTTAAAAGATAATTCTGAAAGTCAAAAACGTCGCAGTTTGTCATAAAACAGAAGAGGAACTTTTAGTTTTATGTGAAAATCGCTCAATGAACTACATCTCCCAGAAGCGAAACAACGAGCGAGATCCGCTTCTCGTGGGTGTGCAGTCTGGTACAAAACACTCAGGCATGACGGCGTAACGTTATCACTTATAACGTAAGACTATAGAAACAATGACAGACATTAGCCTCAGTAAAGTTAGCCTTATTCATTGAGAGAACATGTGCGCCTTTGGGATTTGTAGTCTTTGTAATTACGTATTTTCACAGTCTTAAACCTCAACGGTTTCACATGTAATCACTTGTAATTTTACAATGCTTCATGGGATGCATTGTTAATTCCCTCATAAATACATTATAGGTCGGTATGAAACAGAAGTTACGATAGTCTTTAAGGCATATATCTGTATAAGTGAAACAACTTCTCGAACAAGAAAATAACATCAGAACTTAATTTTGTCCATTGAGAATTGTTTGACTTTGGATGGTTGTTGTTTGCTATTAGTCGATCTCACGTGATTGACAGGTTGTCCTGCCCTCACGCCATTAAACACATCATCAGAGAAGAGACGTCGTTACAGAGGGAGGCGGACTTATTTTGATTAAAGTTACACTGTTGCTGCGTCCCAATTCGCATACTATCCGTCCTGAAATAGTATTCAAAAATAGAATTAGTGCGTCCCCAAACCGTAGTATGTTGAAATGAGTGTTTCAAAGATACCCCGGATGGTCTACTTTTTCCGGTCAGAATCCAAAGTGTAGATCGGATGCACACTCTTACGGCTGATATTGCCCACAACCCATTGCGCGTTGGACAAAGATTCGGTTAGAACTACAAAGACGAGTAAAAAGTGTTAAAAAACTACAGACACGCGAGCATGCGCGAGTCCCGCGGCTGTGTTGAGAGGTTTAGATAAAGAGGTTTGAGTGATTAATTATCACTATCTAACCTAACGAAAATTTATATATTCAATGTTCTCCATATCATATTGCATCTGCAGCAGCATTGTGAACTTTTGTTCAGGATACGTTTAGCCATTACTTTTTAAATGCATCATTATATTCAAATTGCAAAACACGAGGAAAGTATCCGCATGAAAGACCCATGACTGGCAGATTAAATTGTGTCTCCAGTATACGGTAGGAAATCAAATTAGATTGAATGGAGGATTTTAACTGTGACAAGATGATTGACAGGGCAGTTTATATAGTAGTATAAGTAAGCGAAGTGGGACGCAGGGTGTGTGATTTTTACCCCCATCTAGTGGTGAAAAGGTATATGACCATCCAGTGAATATTAGTTTCTGTTCCTCTCAATTTCGATTTCGTTTTGACTTTACGGTGGCCAATGTAGTCCAAGATTAACATGGCTTCCAGTTCAGACCTCGTCCATGAGTGTTAACTTAAACGTAAACGCAAAAGGCGAAGCTTGAATTAACGGGTAATGTCCTCTTTGGCTAATGTACTTTCCAGATGGAGGGGCAACATGGCGACTGACATTAGAACCCTTTACCCGCATGTATTTTCAATGGCATATTATACACTCAGAGAATACTTTATTACTTAAACTAAGTAAATATACATCAATGAGCACATATATTTTTGAAAGAACTAAGTGTTTTTAGCTAAGAATAAACTAAAAGAGTTACACAGTGTGGCTTTAAAGAGCATCAAAAAGTGATGACAGAGAAAATGAATGGGATTCTAGTGGGTGGTCACTGTTGCTTTATATTGCACTGTAGGAAAGAACAACAGTTAAAAGAAAGGAAAGAGTGCAGTTTGAGTGCGGCTAATGCATTTAGTTGTTGATAACAGTGAAAGTTCAACATCTGTGAAACTTATTTCTCAACACCCAATAAAAATCGAACACAACAGCTGCTATTTATCAGAACCGTTGTTCTGTTACGCAGCCAAAACATTGACAACTTGTTCGATTTGTTCATTATGTATTATCTCGTGAAATAAATAACACTTACAGAAACACAGGAAGAGTGTGTCCACACACATGGCATACACGCTAAAAAAGCCATGAGCAATCAGATACGAGCCAAACACCACAGTCTGTAAATGAAGGGAGATGAAATTAAAATGCAGCCTGGAAATAATCAATTCTTGGTATTGCAAATGGACAATCTGGTATTGCTTTAAACTCAAGATCACTTACCAATATAGGCACCCAGTAATAATTAAGGGATGGAGCAATGTCCTCGGCTACCTTAAACTTGCCCGTGAAAAAGAAAGAATGAACAAATTCCTGAGAAGAGAACAAACAGCATTGCTGTGTTATATTGGTAAATTGGAATATGAGAAGTCAGTTCCAACCTAATAACCTCTGAATTAACGTGACATTTGTCAGTCTGTGAGCAAATCACTCACCCACAATTCCAACGATAAGGAGTTTGCCCAAAAATAAGAGGAAGTCTGTCACTTTGTCAAGAACTACCACACTAGAAAACAAGTCATGTAAAGAGATTCAACTCTGCGCTGTTTCATCTGTTTATTCCCACAAAACCTCAAGATTTCGATTTAAATAACACTCACCGGACAATGTTCCTCATCAGGAGGAAGAAATCGCATCCTTGGCAGATGTACAGAAATTTTTACCATATATTGCCACCTGAAAAGACAAAATTGGCTTTGTTTTGGTTTCAGTAATTATGTTTGAGCAATATAACACTAAACATGCACTACTGATGCTCCCTAGCCAGAAAATATTGAACAAAAGATAGAAAGAGTACCATGATATAGGCATTTCTGTTCAGGAACTTGATGAATTTCTCCAGACACCAAAAGCAGCACTTTAGGCAACTGAGCAGGAATTTTGCACATTTATTCTGGGCACCTGAAGGAAGTAAATCACACAATCACACACGTTATATGCGACTTAAACGATACAATGGAAAAAGTATTCTACAGTACTCATAATTAGAGCCCGACCAATAAAGGATTTTGAAGGCCGATACCGATACAAATATTTTTTTGGTTTTAAAATCCGATATATCGGCCGTATATTTTTTTTTTATTCAGAAACGCGCAACAAAACATTAACAGATTTCCCTAACATTAGTTATTTATTTTGAAGTTATTTATGAGTTTTAACTAAAATAACATGATAATGCATTTTAAAAAGAAATGGTCACAACAGAACAGACTGATGATAGTTGCATTAGCTAGCTTTGTGGTTCGCTAGTCTATGATAAGCCATAATTTAGCAATGGATGATGTCATACTGCAAATTGTAAAACATACATTTTCTATATAACAGGCCAAGGAGAGATGATACGTCTCATTGCTATAACTGTCACGCGCTATTAAAGAAATACTTCAGTCACATTGTCAAAAGTTAAAAGGACAGTCAGTCAACTACACTGTAACAACGTAACGTAATTATTACTAGCTAATTCCGCTTCACTCTCGGCTTATTTAACAGCAGCAAAACTGGACACGATTATGGCACAAATTTTATCATGCTTATTTGAGTTAAGAGAACTGATGCGGATGTTACTTTTAATTGTTATTCAAGCAATGAATGTCTCGTGACCAACTCAATGAGTGTTGCCAAAAGGGACGGTGTAGAGTGCCCTCTGGTGGACAAACTATACAACTCCAACACTCATGACATGGTTCAAGCGTGTTTCGTCCGTTTTTATTTTATTTTTGAAATATTCATTTATCGGCCATTATAACTGCTAATACCGATAGTTTGGAAAACGCCTAAAATCGGCTCAGAATATTCGGCCTGCCGAGACAGATTTGATACAGATCTATTGGAGACTTGTTGTTGCCTGTCAGTCAGCATATTATATTTCCCAAAAGATGGATAGAATTCATGGATAGATTGACATTTCAATAAAGAAGTAGGGCACAACTGAGCTGATCTAATATGTGATTCATGTTTCTTTGTTTTTGATAGTTTTTCTTATGGATTTTGCTTATAGCATTTTAAAGAAATAGTTCAATCAAAAATGTAAATGTGTAAGCCTTTATTTGCTCTCATGCCCAAAGCTTTATGACAGATTTTCTTTATTTAAAAGAAAAAATTGATTTTTCAAGTTGCTCTTTTTCAAACAACAAAACCATAAATTGACCAGTGGTTGCCAAGTGTAACGTGTATGCTCTTTTTGGTTTAGTTTCATTGTGTTTTGCCCTGTCATTGAAAGTTGACCTAGTTTCCTAGTGTGTGCCAGTTTGTGCCAGGAATGAGACCATAGCTAGAACAAATCATAACAATCACACTGTACGACATTGATCTAGTAAACTTGGGTACGACATGTATGCAGACCGTACGATGCTGACGGATATTGAATCGTTGGCTATGACGCAAGTTAGTATAGAAGAATAAAACGTCATCAGCATTTGTTAGTGGCAAACAAATGAGCAAGATGAATCGCACTTTGGCAATTGTGTTTTTTATGTGCACTGAAAAATAGGAGGAAGCGAAGAGAAGTGTGATGCGGTCATGGCTAGGGAAAACTTGGCATGCCAATCTTACAAATGGAGATTAAAAGGATAGTGCACTTTAAAATTATTCTTTGGTATGTTTTAGCTTACCTCAAAGGCATCCAAGATGTAGGTGTTTTTGTTTCCGCAGTAGTTTCAATTTTGATATTTTTAGGTCAAAACGTTGTTGTGCGTCAGTCATATAATGCAGGTCTATGGTCACCACCTCAAAGAGCATGCACAGAGAAGTCCAAATTAAACATGATTTAATGACTCATAAATGTAAGTTCACACTGATGACCTAAGACATGAAACGAACAGTATTTATATCGTTTTACCTCTTGTTACCACAGCCACAAAGCACCCACACCCTCAGATCACTTGGACGTGGTTGTGGTTACAAGAGGTAAAAACAATATAAATACTGTTTGTTTTCTCACACAAACCGCTCGTTTTATGTCTTAGGCCATCAATGTGTACTTACATTTACGAGTCATTAAATCATGTTTAATTTGGACTTCTCTGTGCATGCTCTTTGAGGTGGTGACCATAGACATGAATCTAAAAATATCAAAATTGAAACTACCGTGGAAACGAAGACACCTACATCTTGGATGCCCTTGAAGTAAGCTAAAACATACCAAAAATTAAATTTCAAAGTGAACTATCCCTTTAAGGTGAGTAGTTTTAGCACCATGTTGCGTTTTTCAATATGCCATTTAATTGCATTTTTATTGGATAGTCAGTTGTAGGTCGTAGCAGCAAAAATCTTTAAAACATCACCTTTTTGTCCAAAAGGAAGAAAATAATATTGGTTGCGATCAAAACGACGGCAAGTAAAAGATGACATTTTTAATTTTAAACATTTTGTGACTATTTTGTTCAATTGTTTGGCGGGGAATTGCTCATAATGCAAACATTGTAATAAAAGTGAAGGCATCTGAATAGTTTCTGAAGGCACATCCTCAAGCAAAATATTGAAAACATATAGAGAACTTTGAAGCAGTGAGACCTTTCAACTTCTGATCCACATACTCCAATATGACCCTGATGACCTGAACGATGGCAAGAATGAGGGAACCAAATGCCAGAGAACCAGTGTGATACCTGGAAAATAAATCAGCAATAAAGAGCATACAAAAATTCAATGTATTACATGAAAAAAAAAGTCACTGTATTAAAAATTCAAAGAAGGATTTTTGCTAAATTTGTGAAAATCAACTGAAAACTATTCATCTAGCCACACACCTGAGGGCCCGTCCCAAAGAGTTGAAGACAGGGAAAGCTGGTATGTCTTCAGGCTTTTTGAATGCCCAGTAATAGGAGGCAAAGGCCCCTGCCAGTGTGACCTGGCCCAATGCTGTCACGAAGTTGACACACCAGAAGAAGAGGAATAAATTGTAAAACTGGAATACAATTAGGTACTTGTGGTATATCGTCTCTCCTCCATAAAACACAAACAGACACTCCGCATCAGGACATTCGGCCGTGACATTTGAGCTGTTGAAAGTCTGAGGAGAAATCAAATCAATGCAACTTTATTACATTTTTGCATTTTATCAAGTTTTGCACCACAAAATATGCTAAAACACCTGCTAAAAACAGTTGAAAAGAGCTGTTTCCATTTGAAATGTATTCCTGTGATGCAAAGCTGAATTTTCAGCATCATTACTCCAGTCTTTGTGTCACATGATCCTTCAGAAATCATTCCAATATTCTGATTCGGTGCTCAAGAAACATTTCTTATTATTATAATCAATGCTGAAAACATTTGTGCTCTGTGCTGTTTAACATTTTGTTGTTGAAACCAGAATAAATATAAAATAAAAGCATTATAAATGTCTTTACAGACACTTTGGATCAATTTAATTCATAATTATTCAACAAAACTATTCATTTATTATACTCACTCCTTTCCCCCTCCACAAATTATACACTGTAATGCTTCATTTATGTGACAAATGTCAAATAACCAACATGACTGCTTTTATGTAAATACCCGACAAATAAAAATAATAATGCACTAACCTTAGGGTTGCAGGTGTGTCTGGAAAAAGGACATTCGGTTGTATTGAAGACCTTGTATATTGGCTCATTGGAAGTGGACAAAAACCTAAATAGCAGTTAAGGAGAAAAAACTTGTTTCTAAAATTCCCTTTTTTCCAAACATGTATTACTAAAGTGTTTGGGGTAATAACGGTGTTTAAAACACAGAAATCAGCAATGCCTTCGTCTATTTGATATGATGTGTCATTGCATTATTTTCTTTAGGATACACGGCGGTGATGGCCCAGTATGAGATGACCAAAGTCAATAGAGCAAAAGTCAGCAGCGGGTAGAACAATGATGACATCACATGACCGATGGCCCTGAAAAATAGATGAGATTATTAGAACTTCCTGTCCAACACTCCCAGTTAACCTAATTATTATTTCATGACTTTAAGCCTCAGTTAATCCATCACGCTGCGAAAAACGCCCCCCAAGTCCCCAAAGAAAGCAATAACATGGAATATGAAACCAAACAACGCCAGCAACACTGAAAACACAGTTTGCTCTACAGTAAGAAGGTAGACTGACTTGCTGGCCTCTTTGATGAGAGCAATAGCAATGAGGATCCTCTTCCTGAGGAAGATGAGGAGGAGGATGATGACCACTTCCACAATGCACAGGATAATTACTGTGTGGTGACAAAGGAGGTCAGGACGCAGTAGAATGTAATGAAAATTAAATGTGACAATATACATGTATATATGCAGTTGGTTTACTAATACTACTGTTTAAAACTTTGGGGTCAGTGCAATTTTTTAATAAGACTATTTTAGCAAGGATGCATGAAAGTGATGAAGTGACAGTAAATGCATTTATGTTACAAAAGACTTCTATTCCAAATAAATGCTGGTCTTTTGAACTTTCTATTCATCAAAGAATCCTGAAAAATATGTGTCTGTCACAGTTTCCAACAAAATATTAATTAGCTGTTTTCAACATTGACAAATCAAATCAGCATATTAGAACGTTTTCCAAAAGATCATGTGACACTGAAGACTGGAGTAATGATGCTGAAAATGCAGCTTTGCATTAAAGGAATAAATACATTTTCAATTTGTGTTATTTTAAATTCTAATAATATAATCAGAATATTTTACTGCGTTTTTTAGGGCTGTGCAAAAATTAATTGCGATTAATCGCATCCAAATAAAAGTCTGTGCTTACATAATATATTTTTGTGTGCTGTATATAATTATTTTGTATATATAAATACCTATGCATGCATATATTTAAGAATTATTCGTGCTTAAATTCTGTGTATATATATATATATATATATATATAAATACTTAATCTATATTATATAAATATAAATATTTTATATATGAATAACACATTTTCTTAAATATATACATGCATGTGTGTGTATTTATATATACAAAATAATTATATACATCACACAGAAATATATTATGTAAACACAGACTTTTATTTTGGATGCGATTAATCGCAATTAATTTTTGCACAGCCCTAGTTTTTTTCAAAAACATTAAAATCCTACCAACCCCAAATGTTTTGATGGTAGTGTATTGATTTTTGCTTTGCACGTTACTAACATAATGATGTAAAAACTCACTGAAGGCAAGCCAGGTCTGCTGAATCTGCAAGTACACAGAGAAGTCCGTCTGTAGACCCAGATCCTTGATAGTGACATCAGAACCAGCCTCTCCTTTCAGACTGGCGTACTGCATGTAACAATGGAAAACACCTGCGGAGAGCCAAGAGAGGGGAACAAAGCATAAATGCGATAAATACAATATTTTTTATGTAATTAAGTCAAATATGAGTTTGCTACCATAATGAAAATCAAAGATGATAGTGAGATTTGCAAAAAAAAATGTCCATGCGCATTACAATGGTAGGAATTTAGGGGGAAATTGTCCATTATGTCACACAGCAAGAAAATCTGGTAACACTGACACCTTCATAATCATGACATGACACGTCAAAAAAAAAAAAAAAAAAAAAAAATATATATATATATATATATATATATATATATATATATATATATATATATATATATATATATATATATATATATTTATAATATAAAATATATTCCGTGCATTTTTATGACAACTGTCATTAAGTGTCATTCGCTCAATTATGACATTTTTAATGCAAATATGACATTGTTTGAGATGTCTTTATAACATCTTGACATAAACCAATACATCATAACCTGTTAGTGTTTTTGTCATGACAACTCTGACATTACTAAGACAACACGACCTGCCATAAATATGTAATAAACATGACATAGCAGATTAATGATCAAACTTAAGAAAGCACTGAGCTTTATGGGTTAACATTACATTAAACTGTCATGTGGTTGGTTTTGACATTGGCTGTCATGAGGCCATTATAACATTTTAATTAACAAGTTCAATGTGTACCACTGTAGTTGAGGTCAAGAAACATATTCATGACACAGTTATAATGGCTATTTAATTAATCTGCTACATGTTTATGATATATTTATGACAGGTTGTGTTGTCTTTGTAATGTCAAGAAAGACATCTCACTATGTCATATCTGCATAAAAAAATGTCATAATAGAGCAAATGACACTTAATGACATTTGTCATAAACATGCATAAACCCTCATTCATATTTATGACATGTGTCGTGTCATGATTATGAAGGTGTCATGTCAGTCTTATGCACACTTAATGATCCTAAAAAATATATATATTTGTATGTATTTATTAGGGATGCACCGATATGACAATTTTGGTCGATACCGATAATCGATAATTCTTTATATTTGAAAGCTCGATAACCGATATATTGGCCGATAAATCTAAATCCAAATTTTTTGACAATTTTTGAGAGCCTGATTATTAAAAAGGTCTCCTCATTAAAAGTCAAGATACAAACACAATTATGATGTTCTTATTTTAATGTTGTGTAGCCGATATGACAGACTTGCGCTGCATATTTTGCACTTTAACTGGATTTTCTTTTTTTAAAGTGATTTCAATCATATTTCAAGCAATTTAAAAGCATCATGTTAAACAGTGCACATCTAAAGTGCCTCAGCTGAAGGAAACAATACATTATTTATCGGCTTTTAGATATCGGCTAAATGTTCTTGTTGGGCCGATAACGATAAAATTAAAAATGATCATTTATCGGCCGATACCGATAATGTGGCCGATATATCATGCATCCCTAGTTTTTATTCTCTATTGATTTTGTGTTAAAGTTAAACACTGCTGAAGTGTTTGGTAACTATAGGATAAACATGCACTGGGCATGTAATGTTATTTGAGAGGTCTACACAACACAACAGCCCTTACCGTATCCAATAACAAGGATGACCATGATGATCATAACCCAGATCATGACTCCAGCCAGACAACGCAAGAGGAGGATAAAGAGCAGACTGACCAGCATGGCGATCACCAAGCCACTGAAAAGGACCGCATAAAGATATAATCAATGCTCCTGTAATTCATCTAGAAATCACTGGGGCTCACCAACACTAAATCTGCCTGCCATAACTGAACACTGGCTGTTATTCAAGCTGATCCAGATAGAAAATAAAATGAACATAGAATATAATGCACTTACAGAAGGATCCAGTGCCAGGACTGAGTATAGTCCTCAAAGATCCTCATGGCTACTGCCCGAGCCTCAACCACTACATTAGATTTCCTGCAAAAAATGATATTATTAATCGAAATGATTTAATGTTCAATATGATTCACATTAGAATATTTAAATATTATTCAAATATTTGAAATAATATGAAACTACACAATAATATTATATTCAACAAATGAATAATAGCACAAACAAATACATAATATCACTAACTTTGAGGCTTCAAGGAGTTCTGTTGCATTTATATTATCTCCTTTTTCATCCATGTACGTAGTTTGGTTGCCAATCACAACTATACCACCTTTCAAGGTCTCTAGAGCGGGCAAGCATCTCCGTGTGACTGAAACACAGGGTGACGGTTATAATTTTGAGCCAGTTTACTGACACAGCGCAGATCTGTTGTTAAAGGAGTAGTTCACTTTTATAGGTGCTCTAAGCGATGGTTTTTGATGAAAAAATTCCAGGATTTTTTCCATATAATGGACTTCATTGGGAACCAAACAGTTCAAGGTCCAAATGAGAGTTTCAGTGCAGCTTCAAAGGGCTTTAAACGACACCAGACGATGAATAAGGGTCTTATCTCAGGACCCTTCGAGTCATGACTCGAAAAAAGATTTGTTCATTTTGATTGATGAGTTTGAACAGGAGAGTCACGAACGCTCATCACAGAACAGAGCAAGGCGAGCACTTGTGCTTATAAAACGTAAACTTTTTTATTTATTTTTTAAATGAGCGATCGTTTCGCTAGATAAGACCCTTATTCATCGTCTGGTGTCGTTTAAAGCCCTTTGAAGCTGCACTGAAACTCTCATTTGGACCCATTGAAGTCCATTATATGGAGAAAATCCTGGAATGTTTTCATCAAAAACCTTTTTTTTCGACTGAAGAAAGAAGGACATGGACATCTTGGATGACATGGGGGTGAGTAAATTATCAGCAAAAGTTTTTTAAAAGTGAACTACTCCTTTAAGTGTAAACAACATAACTAAAATCAGAGTAGGGTAACTCTTGCCAAAATTGAACCTAGGCTCCTTTTGTTAATTTACAATGGATGGAAACGCCACTTTTTAAGATTGACAGTATTTTCGTGTTAGGTCAAATAGCCTTATGAATGAGAGTGCATGGGGCAATTATATGATAGCATCAAAATCTTTTTTTTTTTTTTTTAAACAATGCTCGTCGTGACAAAACTGTGCTCAAAGTATCACCAGGGTCTCTACACATGAACTTGCGCATTGACTACATTGTTTGTGTACACAAAGTTTACTAAAAAGAAATGTTTTGTACGACTCACTTTATCAGTTGGTGTTTCCGGTCGCCGGCATTTCGTTAGTCAAAAATAGTCGATCTCCTAACGCAACGATAATAGGGATGAGAGTAAAAATGTAAAGCTCCTAAACCTTAGTTCTATATAAATTCAAGGGTAATTTGTTGTTTTGTCATTAGTGAACATCAGTATTGACCTTGTATTTGAAAAAGGATCTCCATATAATAATGAAATGATTATTACTATTTTTGACTGACAAAATATTAGTGGCTTGGAAGAACAACAGATTCAGTGAGTTGTTCAAAACCTTTCTTTTTAGTAAACTTTGTATACATAAACAATGTAGTCAATGATCAAGTTCATGTGTAGAGCCCCTGGTGATACTTGGAGCACAGTTTTATGTTGCATTGAGCCTGCTTAAAAAGTGCATTAAAGGGCGGGTTTACTGCGATTTCACTTTTTTCATTTTAAATAGTGTGTAATGTTGCTGTTGGTGCATGAACAGTATCTGCAAAGTTGCAGCACTGAAAGTTTAGTGTAAGCAGAGAAAACGTCTTTTAGAAAAATCAGGAAGTAAAATTGCCTACAAAAACGACTCATTTTGGACTACAGCTGGGTTATGGTACGTCACTAACCCACACATTTGCATCAACCACTCCCTCCGGAATATGCAGGAAAGGGCATGCGTCGAGTGAGTTGTGTTCACACAGCTGTGTTTCTGTGTTTCGGGCTTCCCACGGACACTATACTTCGACAACAATGGATACAATTTGTGTTTGATTATATTCCTGAAAGTGACGATCGTAATCTAGCTCTCTGTGCTGCGCATTTACGAGACAGCTTCCAGAATCTCCACGAGTTCAACACCGGATTAACGTAAACAAGGAACTGTTTCTAAATCATGAAGCAGATCCAACTTTAAAACCAGCAGTTAAAAGTCAGCAGTTGTTGGGCCACAACCTGTAAGTAGGCTAAGACTTCATCATTTTAAATGTATTTGCATGTATAATTTTTTGATGCTATCATAGAAATGCCCCATGCACTCCCATTCAAAAGGCAATTCGACCAAACACGGAAATACTGTCAATCTTAAAAGTGGCATTTCCATTCTAATTATGCTTTTACCCAAAAGACTGACTCGGGTAGATTAACAAAAAGAGCCTTGGTTCACTTTTGGCTAATTGAAACTACTTTATGTGATTTAACAAGCATGTTTTGAAAAGGCTTACAATTCTTGCTAGGTGTGAGTATTGAAGGACACAAGCCATCCCTCAGGATTTCAGGAGCTTTCTATAAAAGAGAAGACATTTATTCTACACTTAAAAATAAAAGGTCCAAAAGCATGTTTTTGCAGTGATGTCATAGAAGTACCATTTTGGGTTCCCTAAAGAACTTGGGTTTGCTGGACTAAAACAATTTAGATTTACTTGATTATCCATTCATCTTTTTTTTTTAAAGAAAAATCTGGTTAAAATGTGAATATCAAATATGATATCAGGATTTTGAGATAACATTTATTTGTACATATTTCAATAATGACTGTACTGCCTAGCATTTTATGTTTTGCCCCCACAACTAAGAATTAAAATACCATCTTACTAAGACATATTATTGTGAGATATAGAGTGACAATGATATATATATACATATATATATATATATATATATATATATATATATATATATATATATATATATATATATATATATATATATATATATATATATGCATTTTATGTATGTAGTCTGCTCTACAGGTATAAAGGACTCACTGATTAACCTTAGAAGATTGTATATTTTGTATAATTGTATATTTTTGCTCACTTTGGGCCTCTGAATAAAATCGTTAAAAGTGTTTTTGTCTGAGCTCAAATATTCTCACTATATCCTACAACATGAGACAAAAAGCCTGATGTAGCAAATATGACATGCATGAACACATATGCACTTTTTTATATATTTAAAAAATAAAATATTTTGTCAACAGGTTCAATATCTCAATATATATATTAAAAAAATTAAATAATGTCATGCATTAACCTAAACCAGTGTATAAATTATTTATATTAGGGTTGCTAACCTAAACCCTAAACCACTGTACTAAAATTGGGGGCAGTATGAACAAAATTTTATGTATCATAATTGTATTTTCCATGATATATTGTTTATTTACCTTGTTCATGTCAACTTCTTCCTTGCAGAATTGCTTGTAGTATTCCCAATCCTCATTTTTTTTCAAAGCCTTCACTAAAGTCATGAATTTATCTGGACATCTCTCCACACAGATCTGTCAAATGAACAAAAACGCTGTAATATATGACAAACACTATAGGGATCTTCGCCCGTGACGTCACGATGCGGTTACATGTGCTCTGGTTGGCAGAAAAGTAATGGCCGTATGCCGCACAGTATTATAAAGTCATAATTTAACCCAAAGATTGGGTACTGTACAGTCAGTGTATCATCTGTGTACACATCCTTATAGATTAAGGGCAAATTATTGTATTTTCTTTGATACATTTTTACGTATATGTTGACCAATGTTATATATAAGAAGTAAGATAATTTTGATTCAAAATATAGCCCATGGACAAATTGCACCTCTATTTTACTCTAGTTGTAACAAATTTACCAGTTATCCAGTTAACACAAGTAATATTCGTAATTATGACTTATAGGCATCTAAAGGTTTGTACGCCTTCATTGACTCTCTGATAAACATAGATGGCGTGTCGATGAGATACAGGTAGATGTCGCGAATGTCAAATCTGGCCATGTGTTCGGGCTTTTGCTCCAATTCTCACTCAGGCGATATGGATCAGGCATAGAACATGAACCCTGGTTATATAAAAGCTTTACCTTATATCTCCTTTTAGCTTTTTCGTACAAAGAATTATAATTTTGCTGACAGAACTCATAGACTGCTGCGTATGTTTTGGTTCTTTCTGCCAACCAGTTCGCGCCCACACCCATTTCGTGACGTCACATATGACGCTGGCGAACATCCCTATAGATAAATATGGTACTGCAAAAAGAAGTTTCTTGAAACAGTGCCAAACCTGAGTGGTGGGACATTGAAAGTCCAGCAGGACAAGAGGACTTGCACACTTCAGGATGTTGAAGTAGAACAGCAGGGGCTTTTTCCTGATTATTCAGACAGATTATGATAAGAACAAAATAAACGTGCATGTCTGAGATACATCTGAGAAACGCCCACTCACACCAAGGAAAATTACTATAACTAAAACAATAAAGAAATAGTTCTAAAAATCACTCTAAATGTAAGAGTCCAAACCATGCTATAATTAAAATGGCACAGAGAAGGCCAATGACAGACCAATCACAATCCATCATGCTTAAAGAGCTCCAACATTTAAAGGTGCCGATGACAAAACTGCAGAAATATACAGAACTATGTAGCTGGTGTGGACGCTATTGTAAATATCTTTATGGCTTTAAAAGCCTCAGAACTGCATTAAAAGTCTTTTGTGTAGGCCAACACAACATGAAACATGTCTAGGTACGTTTTCAAAGAGACAGCTTTACTCACTCAAGTTCGGTGCTCGACCTGCCCACAAAACTGGCCCTTACTGTCTGTGGGGTAAATCACCTTCCGAGGGTCACCTTGAGACCATGCTATAACAAAACACACAGCACTGTCAGTGTGGTGAGACAAGTAAATTGTAACCAGAAATGGACAAGGTTTACTTTCCACCCATCTATACATAGTGGCATTGTAAATTGAAATATGAAAATTAATAGGCTGAATCTTACCCAGAATGCCCACTGCAAAGTAGCCCAGCAAGGCCAAGATGAACAGTATGCAACAGATAATGTCTGTGCATCCCCTGTTCACCAAGAAAAGTAAACACATTCACTGCTACAACACTTATCTTGAAGGTTATTAGATTACATAAATCCCATAGACGTATACAAGTTAAAAAAAGGTTTAAGGTTTAATAAAATAAGGTTGTCTCACCTGTTATATATCGGCCCTTTAAATGTGGGGTCAAATTTCCTTGCCTCACCTGTAAAGACATTGAAATTGTGTATTTATTCCCAAAAGAAATTTCATTTGCGGGCATGTCCATGGATATATATATATATGTTTCATATATATGTTTCATATATATATATATATATATATATATATATATATATATATATATATATATATACTTAATAGTATATATATGTATACTTAATAGTATATTTATATATACTATTTAGTAGTTGCTTATTAGCATGCATATTACAAGGATATTGGCTGTTTATTAGTACTAATAGAGCACATATTAATGCCTTATTCTGAATGATAAATTTAAAGACTACCTTTTCTAACTATATATAAGCAGAAAATAAGAGTTAATTGAGGTAAAAGTCATAGGTAATAGTTAATTAATAGTAAGAATTGGACCGTAAACTAAAGTGTGACCAAAAACTCTAAACTCTTATTGGAGTCCTGAAGAAAGAAAATAAACTTATACAGGTTTGGAACAGCTTGGGTAAACTAATCATTTTCAGTAGACAATTAACATACATGTGTTACTGCATATATTCTTGATAAAGGTTGATAAAAAGTAATGCAATCTCTAGCAACACATCTACTGTACTAGTATATAATATATCATCTTACCACCCAGGCCTCAGTGTGTTTTCTCTTTCTGCTACCTACACTTAAAGGGTTAGTTCACCCAAAAATAAAAATTCTGTCAACACGTAAGACCTTTGTTCACCTTTGGAACACAAATAAAGATATTTTTATGAAATCTGAGATCTTTCTGTCCCTCCATTGACAGCACCTTTCAAGGCCCAGAAATGTAGCAAAAACATTGTAAACATAGTCCATGTTCAATCTTAAAGTATCAAAATGAAGTATGTGTTATGAGTTTGTCACACCACAGAAAAAAATGTGTTATTAGCCACCCAGCCAAATTTGAATGATTAAAAAGTTGGCAAGTACATAAAATAAGCTATCAAATCTTGAAAAAATTAGCAGTATTCTCTGCTCTCAAACGATGGGGCGTGTCCGCTGGCTGCGCTGAAACCACGCCCACTCACGGGAAAGCTGCCGATGATGATATTAGGTGAAACTGCTTTAGGGACGGGAGGATGAAGGCCAAGGCGAGGAGATAGTCGGTTCGGTCCCATTCACCAGCAGGGCTCGACATTAAGGCTTGTCCGGGACAAGTGGATTTTTTGTAGGACAAGTAGAAGAGAAAATTAGTTGTCCGACCGGAAAATAAAATGCCATGTTACTTCATGTTATGTGCCACTCGTTACGTCTATTTTACAGATTTAATTTTACCGATTTGAAATGAACACATTTTTCGCGCTGCCTGTGAATGTCCTGAATGTGACTCACAGAAAGACGCGTGACAGTATAATGCGCATGCACAGACCGCGCGCTGAGAAGTTCTCTTTCGCGCTTGAACGAACATCAACAGCCAAAATGTCATTTGTCGAGTATCTTCATAACATAAGAGCAGTCTTATGATGGACATAAAGAGTTGTGACTCGTGAGAGAATGAAGCGCATGTGAGATCCGCGTCTCTGTCCACAGCAGCTGCTCTTAAAGGGCCAGCTACCAATAAAGCATTCTGTCAGTAAAGTTAATGAAAGAACAAAGGGAACAGAGAAAATGACTCACTGCTCTTGACTAAAGAACTTGTGTAGCTTTAATAAAGAGTAGTCTATATATAATTTATGCAGCGCAGACTGTTTGATAACTTTATTCAATTTCTGTATATGTCCTACTACCTTTTAGACAGTTCATTTTTATCCAGACATCAATGGCTTATTAAATCATTATAGGTGTTATCGATCATTTAGTTGTTATTGCTAATTTCAGAATTATCACTTTCACTAATCTGTGTGTGAATTTGGTTTAGAACCAAACAAGTTGACTCATGAAACCATTTGTTTATTATATCGCAATCGCATATCACAACCACAATATTGACCTCAATAATCGCAATATGACATTTTCCCCAAATCGTGCAGCCCTAGATAAAATTATAAATCTTTACCCGGACAAGTAACTTTTGTGCAGGGACAAGTGAAACATAAATTTACTTGTCCGAAGGACAAGTGCCTCAAAAAGTTAATGTCAAGCCCTGACCAGTAACGACTGATTATCAGTGAATCCCAGCTGTCGCTGAGGAAAGTTTATAAAACTATCCCGTGTAAAATGATCACTACAAAGGCGGGTGTTCACAAAATTAATCCACCTCTTCTTGATGTGATAGTTTTTAGGAAATGTAAATAAAGACACCGATCTGTTTTGTACACCGATTCTCATCCAGGTATAGTAGCCTACGCATATCGATGTCGAAGGCATAGCTAGCTAGCAAACTGTAGGCTGGAATTACAAATAGTATTACTGACAGTAACTCGCGATTGAGTGGCAAACTGATGCAAATGTGCCCTATTGTTAGGGGAGGGGCCAGCCTCAGTGCGTCATCAAGTAGGGGCGTGTCCATGAGCTCAGGGGCTCCAGTGCATCATCAAGCCCCTGTTTTAGCCCCGCCCAAAAACAAAAACGGAAAATAAAAATGGTGAAAAACTGTTTAACGGTCTAACGCCACAATTCAGTAGTTCACAGTTTACAGTCTTTTTAATGTTTTAGCAATACATTTATAACATTTATAATGCGTTTAGGATTTTTTTTGTAGAATTGCCTTTACAGGGACTTTAAAGAGCCCCAATCATAGCATTTGAAATGTTCCTATTTTTGTTTTAGGAGTTCCCAAAAACAGTTTAACATGCATGCAAAGATAAAAAACACAGATGACAGACCCAGTCAGTTATTGTTTGTTAGCATAACGCATAAACATATTGATAAAGCACTGCAGTACTACAAGACGTTCTATTCTTTATGACAACTCCAATAATAGGGCCCTATAATTTCTGCAATCACAAAATAAAAAGCACACTCTTTTTACAACTAAAATAACAGTAAAGGGTAAAAAAAATGAATTCCCAAAAATTAAAACGGAAAAAACAGAATTTGCAAAAGTTAAAACGGAAAAAAACGGAATTTGGGAAAAATAAAATGGAATTTTATAGGGCCCTACAATAACAGCGACAAACATTTCACATATTTAAAAAAAATTAATGTAATTTTTGACAGAATAATTAATTTTTGGCAAGTAATTAATGACAGAATTTTCCTTTTTGAGTGAACTACTCCTTTAAAGGTGTTGCAGCCAAATGGATAACCATCCGGTTTGGCTCCTGTTTTAATGAGGAAGCTGTGCTAGCATACCCAAATTTTATTAGGAAATGACCTATCTACCCCTAACACTTTTTTATAAAAGTCCTCCCTGTTAGTGAGTGTTAAAGTATATATAATAAACTGGGTAAAAGTGTATGTTTATTTAACCTGCAACTTTGTAACTGGTATGTTTCAAAGTATTTACATCTCTCACATCCCACATGAGACGAGTGTTAGCATGAATGCAGAATTATCAGGCATATTTAGATGATGCTGTGGAGTATTTGTTTAATCTGGATACTTGGCATATATTTGTGATGTCTTCAGTCATGTGTGCAATGCCTCACTTTCACTAAACTCAGCCAAGTGTGAATTGGCAAAGCTACAGAGTCTATTTAGAGAAGCAAGTTGGTCAGACAGCAGTGCATCCTGTAGCTAAAGTAAATGTTTTGCACACAGCATAACTCCATTGAATGCTGCTATAAACAGTTCAATTTATTTACCATTTATTTATTTATTTATTTATATTTTTCCTTTCTTGGATGTCTAATTATTTGCTTATTTGTGGTCGCAAAAGTATTTTATTTAAATGTCCCTCAAATGTTTGAATACTTAAAACAAGGGACAAACAAATAAAAGCTCATTCTAAAAGTGTGTAAACACCTTTTGTCTCCTAAACAGTATATAACATTATAACAAATATATTTTAGTGAACGTTTTTGATTTACATGGATTTTTTTGTTATATAATGCATTTAGTGCATAAATGTATGTGTTCAAGCACACTACAATTTAAAAGAAGTAAAAAAATATCAGCATTATTAAAGTCTTCAGTCACATGACCCTTCAGAAATCATTCTATATGTTGATTTGCTGCTCAAAAAAAATGTTTTATGTGGATGCAAATGCTACATAGTCAGACGTGTAGCGCAGTTGCGATTTGAACAAGAGACAAGTTTAAATCATGAATCATGGTAATTTCCTTTCTCTTTCACACTTCGCTTCCTGTCTGCTTTGCACTGTGCTATAAAATAAAAATAAAAAACCCCTCAAAATAACGTTTCTTATTTTTTATCATTGATGAATAAAATAATGCTAATAAAATTAATTCAGGGTTCTTTGATATATAAAAAAGTTAAAAAGAACAACATTAATTTGAAACAGAATCTTTTGTAACCTTATAAGTCGTTACTGTAACTTCTGATCAATTTAATTGAGTCCTTAAATTGGTAAAAGTAAAAACATTCATTTCTTTCAACAAAACCGACAATTTGTTTGTGGCCACACTGTACATTTTTGTGTATGTTTGAGTTTCCTTAGTTTCAATGGATATCCTTAGTATTAACTCTTTGTTTATAACTGATGATTTTTATGTTATTGGTCATTTGGCTGTCTACAATTTTGCTGCCGCCCTTAACCCCCATGAGGCTACACTACACTAGTAACCAATGTAGGCCTTGGCTCGTTATAAGCGATTGTTTTGTATATGTGTGTGTGTGTGCACTATTGACAGTTTATTTTATTGAGGTGCCATCCATTAGAGTGACCCAGACGCACTTAGCTATCCACAAAGAGCTCCCTAATGACCCAAGCTTTCAACAGCTACAATCACACCGACCAACATCTCTCTCAACGAAGCTCTTATCACACTGCAAATCTGCCACATGCTGCTTTAAGAAACCTATTTGTGTATTATTCACACTATTCAAAGTTATAGGTGCAGTATGTAATACTGACAGGAAGTGGTTGAATGCATGCAGAAGTCCAAATTCAAAATACTGGAGTAAGTGGTTGCCCCTTGCCCCCCACCCCTCCTTTCCTGAAGTGGGTTGCCATAATGAGGACACGCAACAGGAACAAACACAATTATCAATGGAATGTGACAAGCATAGCGCTGTAAGTTTCATGAAGATAATGTACGTTTACTTTGTGCAACGGAGGCCAGCTAGTAGTTGCTGTGCGAGTAAACCTCACTCCCCAATCTCAATAGGCGCTCTTAGCGACAGACGCTGAGAGGCTGCAGTCTTTAGCTCTCCTTGTTCAGAGCGCCGTGACTCTCATGCCGGGTGACCCGGGTTCGAGGCCCGCTCGGAGCGGGGTCGAGTTGGACCCGGGTGTGAGGGGTTACATTGGTGCCGTGACCCGGATGAGAGTGAGGTTCAGGGGGTGAGTGTAAACGGAGGCCAGCTAGTAGTTGCTGTGCGAGTAAACCTCACTCCCCAATCTCAATAGGCGGCTCTCAGCGAGCAGAAGCTAGAGGCTGCAGTCTTTAGCCTCCTTGTTAGAGCGCCTGACTCTCATGCCGGAGACCCGGGGTTCGAGGCCTGCTCGGAGCGGGTTCGAGTTGGACCACGGGTGTGAGGGGTTACATTTGGTTAATAAACTTTTTTAGATGGATGCCGACGAGGCTTTTTAAAGGGATACTCCACTTTTTTGGATATAGGCTCATTTTAACACTCCCCCAGAAGTTAAACAGTTGAGTTTTACCATTTTCGAATCCATTCAGCCTCTTTTCTGACATTTAGAAGAATATCAGTAAGCAGACAGTTTCTGGTCTCATTGACTTACATAGTATATTTTTTTTCTACTATGGAAGTCAATGAGACCAGAAACTGTCTGGTTACTGATCTTCTTCTAAATATCAGAAAAGCGGCTGAATGGATTCGAAAATGGTAAAACCCAACTGTTTATCTCTGGGGGAGTGGTAAAATGGGCCTATTTCCAAAGAAAGTGGAGTATCCCTTTAAGTTGGGTAAAATTTAACCGATAGTTCACCCAAAATGCAAGTCCTGTCAGTAATTACTCACCCTCATGTTAACTATTCATTTCCTTAAAGTTTACTCACCCTCAAGCCTATGTAGCAGTGAGACAGCTCTTAGATTTCATAAAAAATATCTTAATTTGTGTTCCGAAGAGAATTTTCATTTTTGGGTGAACTAACCCTCTTCATTTGCTGGCTGCCATGGGTGCAATACGCAATGTTTTCCATCAACTGGCAACCCGTGGTGTAAAAAAAGGGTAAAAATGGCAGTGGACACGACAGAATCACACAGTCCAAAACAGACCTTCTAAATGCACATTTCTAAGTAGAACTGGCTATAGCATTGTTTTTTAGAGAAACAAATATGAACTTAGCATGTTTCCTAAATCTCAATAAACATATTGTGTTTTTTATGCTTTAGTACAGTCAAAAAAATTATAATAATAATAATACAGACAGCACCTTTAGGCAGTTATCTTTAGACCAAATAAATCTCTAGAGACTGATCACTATTTGTTTGGTGATTCAGAGACATAAATTCAGCTGAATGTATAGCAAATTAAGCACATCTTCTCAATGCTCTGAAAATTACTGAAAGAAAATGGTAAAAGCCAAACCTTGTTTTCCATAATGTGAACCCTTTCCCATCAGATTGCCTTTTCAGAATTTTTAGTTTTAATGTTTGTTATCGTCCACAGTCTGTACACCACTTCCTACCTCTTGAAACAGGAAACGTTATGTTTTGCATCCTCAGTATTACGTCTTGGCTGTTTTACTTAGAAAACGCACTTCCTTGACTGTAAATGTGTGGCATATTTACATATCATATCAGTCGTTTTTATTGTTCTTTTTAAATGTGAATGCATTTCCTTCAATTCTTTCAAACTGAATCCAAGTTCTACAAATCAAGGTTATTTCTGGGTGAATGTGACATACAGAAGATTAACGGTGGCACCATTGTTTGTTTATTTCAATGTCATTTTGACAATTGTTGTTTACATGAATGTGCACACGTGTTCAGTCCAAGAATATCCAGGTTACATGACTTTACAATGCACAACTTTCCACCATATAAACATTTCCATGTAAGTTAGATCAGTGACAGCTGTGCAGTTAAAGGAGTAGTTCACTTTGAAAAAAAAATTGCTGATAATTTACTCACCCCCATGTCATCCAGGATGTTCGTGTCATTCTTTCTTCAGTCGAAAAGAAATTAAGGTTTTTGATGAAAACATTGCAGGATTTTTCTCCATATAATGCACTTCAATGGGAACGCAAATGGTTCAAGGTCCAAAAGACACTTTCAGTGCAAACGCAAACTGTTCAAAGGGCTTTAAACGATTCCAGACGACTGAATAAGGGTCTTATCAAGTGAAACGATCGCTCATTTAATAAATAAAAAACAATTTTAAGTTTTATAAGCTCAAATGCTCGCCTGCTGTTCTGTGACGCACGTTTGTGACTGTCCTGTTCGAACTCGTTCATCAAAATGAACAAATCTTTTTATGAGTCAATTTGTTGATTCAATGAACGAAACGAACAAATTGACTCTGAAAAAGATTCATTCATTTTGATGAACAAGTTCAAACAGGAGAGTCGCAAATGTGCATCACAGAACAGAGCAAGGCGACCATTTGAGCTTATAAGTTTGTTATTTATTTATTAAATGAGCGATCGTTTGGCTTGATAAGACCCTTATTCATCATCTGGAATCGTTTAAAGCCCTTTGAACAGTTTGCACTGAACCTGTTTTTTGGACCTTGAAGCGTTTGGTTCCCACTGAAGTCCATTATATGGAGAAAAATCCTGGAATGTTTTCATCAAAAACCTTAATTTATTTACGACTGAAGAAAGAATGACAGACATCTTGGATGATATGCGGGTGAGTAAATTATCAGCAAACGTTTTTTTAAAGTGAACTACTCCTTTAAAAGCAATGATCAACAGCCTCAAATTACAAATCAACTGATCAGATTGACATTTTACTCCAAAAAGAGGGAGCTATTTTCATAAAGGCAATCTGTAGTGCACAGCTGTTGTTTATGTGGAAAGGCATGTTTCTGCGTTATCAATTTGCTCAGTCTCTCTCTTCCACAGATTGTGCATTCTGTTCCAGCTTGATCTGATCAGACATATGGCCAGAAGGCAACCTACGGCTTGATTCTAATCACACACTTTGGCCCCTGTTTCAAACTGACCTTTTCCACCCGCAAAGTCACGTGATCTCCAAACACAATAAGGGGCACGGATATTTGAGATGCCTTTGTAGTTATAAGGGCATTGCTAGGATGTTATGGGATTGCTAGGCAACTGGAGAGAAACGCATCATTGTCATTCTTAAGCAAAAACGTTAGTTACAGACTTACAGGCATCATAAGGAAGCACTTCCCATAGTCTTAGTCAGAGGCTGACTATAAAGACCTCTGGTGTTCATGTGGTTAAAAGACCATAATGCAAACTAAGCAGATGACAACAAGTCATTTGAGTGTGTGAGTCTACATCACTCCTGCCCAGACTCCTGAAAATCACGTTACGACTTGTTCTCAAAAGCAGAACTTGAAAACTCTTCAACTAAAGTTCAGGAATGAGAAGGCTCCAAAAAAGCTAAAATAAAAACTAACGGTTTTAACAAGCAGGTTTCACAGCAACGCCACCGAAGAGCACTTCAGTTAACAGTAAAAACAACCACTGTTTTCTTAGTGTGAAGAACAATAATATTCTAAAGAACCTTTTTACAATGAAAAGGTTCCAAGGGTTTTAAAAGTTCTTTGAGGAACCTTTATTTTAAGAAGTCTGAATCTTCAGCTGAATCTAGTTTAGACGTGTCATCAGGCTTCCTTAAGTGTGAGTGACTATTTTAAAAGTGGCTCTTTAAGAAGATGTAATCAAGGAGTATTATTATCCTTAACCATTTTCTAAAGAGAAGTGTTCAGAATCAGACCAAAGTTTAGTAGCAGAATATATTCAGATTCAGCTCATTTTCTGACCCATGATAATCAATTCCACACCTTCAGTGTCATTAAGCTGGAATCATCTTGGGTTGAACAGCACATTGTATTGGTTCAGTGGAAATTACTTCAGTACTTCAGATGTCAGAATGAAAAACCATTTTACCGTCATAAAATGGTACACAAACTACAGTAGCTATTTTGGAATAAACTAGTTGCCATTGTAATATTTAAAATTAAAATTAAATATAAACTAATTTACTATAATAGTAGGGCTGTCAAACGATTAATCGCGATTAACCGCATCCAAAATAAAAGTTTGTGTTTACATAGTATATGTGGGTGCGCTGTGTATAATTATTTTTGTATATGGGTGATTCTTCAACTATGGTACTCTTTGAGCTAGACAGTTTCAGAACATTAAAACATTTCTACAAACAGTTTATTTAGTATCAGTTGGTTTCTCAATCTCTCTAGAAACCTTCCCTTAGTTGGGTGCGATGATTTGTATTGAATAAATATATATATATATATATATATATATATATATATATATATATATATTGGCATTTTTATCTGACAGCCCAAGAAAACGCCCAAGTTCTCTTATTTACCAACTATATTTTAGCAATAATAAATAATAAAATATTCTTACTACCTTAACTTAATTAATTGTATGTTTTTTTGTTTTTACATTAATGTTTTAGTATTATAGCCCAAAATAATTTGCTGTTTAGCACGAACAATGTCATTTCCACCACAATCTGTCTTTACCACCACAATGAACACCACAACTGTGGCGGAAATGACATTTCCCCCTTTTCTTCTAAAATATCATGCTATATTAGCCTGTTAATATTAGTTTTACAGTTTGCATTTAATATACACAAATTACACATTATTAAATTAATTTGATCCAGTTATTTTTACGTCCATGTGAAATATGAGCCGTTCGGAAATGACGGCCAATAAACATATTCTCAGTTTTAGTCATATTTACCTTGATTTTTCTTCTGTTCATTATCCCCTAAAGATGTGACCCTTTCACCCAGCCATGTGTTCACTGTGGAGTTTCTATTGCTATGGTTACTAAGTATTCAAACCTAAAACAATGATCCCAGGATTCTATTTTGTAAAGTGTGGCGGAAATGACAGTGAACCCAAGGGACAAGGGTTCTACTTATGAAAAATATAAGAGAAATGTGAATAAATATTGCAATTTATAATATGTATAATTGAAATAAACATTATTTTATAATTTGTACTTAAAATCTACATTATTTAAATATTTAATTTTGAATTAAGCGAGGTTGAAGGTAAAGTATGGCTTAGGGACAAGGGGAAAACAGTAAAAATCATTCATAAAAGGCCTCATATTATATAATAAAAAGAATGATTGAACCATGATACATTTTTTATAAGTTCCCCTTAGGGTGAAGTAAGTCTGACAAAAACAAAAAAGAAGAAATGTTTTTTTGATTTTTTTTTTTTTTAAGAAAAGTACCATAGTTAAAGAATCACCCATATATATATATATATATAAATACAAACATGCATGTAAAATATTTATATATAATATAAATTATATATAAATCTATATACAGTATATACATGAAAATATGTCTTTAATGTATAAGCATGTGTGTGTATTTATATATTCAATATAATTATACACAGTGCACCCACATATATTAGGTAAACACAAACTTTAATTTTGGATGCGATTAATCGTGATTAATCGTTTGACAGCCCTATAATAGTATCTGAAATGGGGTCAGCTTCCAACCTTTTTATAGTAAATAGGCTAATACCTGTTGTTTCTGTAAAATAAATTGTCTTGTTTAATAGAAACCAGATTTAGTGTGGTAAAGGAAAGCCATCCATGGTTGTACATGTGGTTGCTATATGGTCTTACTATAAATATCACAGTTAAAGCAAGAATTATGGTTAACAAATCATTTTTGTATTCGTTTTAGAGTAAAATATTAGCTTTTTCTAAATTTGAACAAATGTTTTAATTTAGTTGACAAACACACTCGTTTTTACAAATCTTGGTATTTTAGTATGGCTTATTTTGGAGCAAATAAGCCACTGAAAATGCTTCTACAAACATTTAAGACAGCATGAAATGACTATTTATAATGGGTGTGTAGTAATGCAATGATTGCCTAGAGGGGCGAGTCGTACATGTACTTATTAGTGCGCATAAATCAACGATATGATGAACGCAGTAATTATTGACCTGAGAGTAATTGCGCCAGCCATGTGTTTCAACAACACACGCCTATTGTTTTCTTGCTCACATCCGTACAATTGTGTCCTCTCTCGCACTGCTTTAATGAAGTCCTTCATGATTTAAGTCTACCACCAGTGAGCAAGTCTGCATTAGGCTACCAGTATTCTTCATCAAAATGCCTGAGACCCACCCACGCCCCATGTATTAGTCATTGTTTCCATCAGAGGACCATCCCTACCACTTTCTGAAGGAGGAACCCCAAAATATCAACACGTCTTACCATATTTGGATTCTGGGGTTTTCTCCTCTGGCTCCATTGCAAATAAATAATGCGGACTTGTGGCAGTCACTTAAATCTGAAAAGGTTTGTATCGCTGTTGCCTAATCTTGTGAGGAATTGTCCATCAGTAATTCCGCTGCTCTACAGTAGAGGTGTGTATGGCAGACGACAACACATTCTAACAGTACGACGATGGGTTTCGATTTTTTCCCGAGGAGAGTGTGTGAGGGCTGAATCCACCAATGAGAGGAGAGGAAAAAATGACAGACAGTCGTGTCAGCCAATGAAACATAAACGCTCCTTCCCTGAAAATCGCCGACGCTTTGCACGTCAAGAAATCACACTTTTAGTTACCTTTAACTGTAAAATACAAAAGAAGCTGACAAATTGGTCATATAATACTCAGTTGTCCTCCTACCATTGACAACTTTTAAAAACACGAACTAACTTTAAATCTCTTAAAGTGTGAGTATTGTTTCTAAATTCAAAAGACTTGTTTTTTTTGTTTGTTTGTTTTTTTTTGCGAGAAAAACTGCAAATTCACGCAGTTCGCCGGAAAAACAGGACGGTTCCTAGAAATACTAATTAAATGAACGTTTTAACAATACCAAGTCTGATACTCTCTGATTGTCATGAATAATGTAATTAACAGAATCATGTTTCACACCAGGTGACAAATTTCTACAAGCCACCCACACCTTTTACTAAACTGGTTTAGTTTTAACTGCAAGTTAAAATTTTATATACAAAAAAAATAAAGATTATAAAAATAATCAGCAAGTGTAAAGTTTGTAATTGTGAGTTTTAACCAGAGAAAAAAGTTAATAAACAAAAAGTTAAACCAAAAATTAGTTCAGTGTCTCCAGTGCTCAAATTCGAATTTTGATTCTGAATCGAATCTCTCAAGTCTTATGGGTGTCCCGTCCTTTTTTCAGGGGAGTGGGGTGAGGGTGTTTATTTTTATTTATAATATTTAAATGATATATTTATTTATTACTATATAGAATTTAAAAAAAAGGCTTAAATCAGGATCAGGAATAAAACAAATCCTATTTTAAGTTCAGGTAATATAACAAAGAGAGATACTCTTCTTTTAAATGGTTTACAATACATTGTTTAAAAGGGTTATAAAGCTGCAGAGCTAGGGCAACCATGGCAAAAGAAGCAGGTGAGTACATATAAGCTAAATTTGAGATAAATTGACACTATTGTCTTTACAGCAGAATCTCCATAAAGGAATTACCCTGCTATTTTCCTGTTTATCACTTTGAAGCTATAAAAGCGCCATAGAAATAAAAGTGACTTGACTTCATATTAGGCACTTGAAGAACCACAAAAAGCATGTCTTCAAAATACACTGAAATATCTCAAAACAAACGAGTGTAAAAATAATCAGATGGTTTCCAACCTCACTGGAGGGTCTCAGAAGGGCATCCAAGATGTAGGTGTCTTTGCTTCCGCAGTAGTTTCAATTTTGATATTTTTAGGTCAAACCGTTCATGTCAGTCAGTCATATAATGGAGGTCTATGGTCACCACCTCAAAGAGCATGCACAGAGAAGTCCAAATTAAACATGATTTAATGACTCGTAAATGTAAGTACACATTGATGGCCTAAGACACGAAACGAGCGGTTTGTGTGAAAAAACGTAACAGTATTTATATTTCTTTACCTTTTGTAACCACAGCCACGTCCAAGTGACCTGAGGACGCTGGTGCTTTGTGACTGTGGTTACAAGAGGTAAAAACTATATAAATACTGTTCAAGCGTTAATAAATAAATAAATAAATAAATTTGAACTCAAAAAGAGCTAGATTTGTGAAAATTTTAGATTTGTGTAGATTTGTGAAAATGTTTTTATTTTCCTAGCAGGCATTATAGAGCAATATTTTATTTTAACATGCAATATTTGTTTATTTTTATTATGGCACTGTGCTTTACTTATCTATAGCCTGTAATTTAACAATTTCGGTATTTAGATAATTTAGATATTATCTTTCATTTTGTTAAATAAACTTATTTTCATTCTGTGACGTAAATTAAAACAAAAATGATCTTTCCCTACAAATATTGACAAATTGCATTAACTTCAAAGAATAATGCATCAGACTCAAATAGGCTGATATAAAATATATTTTATATATATATATATATATATATATATATATATATATATATATATATATATATATATATATATATATATATATATATATATATATTTCACACATATATATATATATATACACACATACATACATATACACACATACATATACACACACACATATATATATATATATATATATATATATATATATATACACACACACACACATACATATACACACACACACACACACACACACACACACACACACACACAAACATATACATATATATATTATTTTTTTCTATAATGATCTATAATTATGAAAATATTCATAAGGGGGATATTTTAGACGACTTCGGCCTTGCAGTCATTTAATGTTGTGTAACAGAGCAACGTGCTTTAAAAATTCCGTTCAGCACAGATGCCTCTTCTAATCATCCAATCAGAGCGCGAGGTGCCGCAAACGCCTTCGACAAGTCACAGGAGCTCGGACGTTGTCATCAGCCATCTTGTGTGTGGCATGATCGAACAAATTTACTTCAAAATTTATATTTAAAACGACATTATTCGTTATGTTCCATATTTTGATAATATAATCATTGATGTATGTAATTATGTAGTGTAAAATCAGGATTATTGACTTTACTGTGGGTAGAACGCAGTCAAAGACATTATGAAACATCAAGCAGAGTCAACGGCATTATGAAACACACCCACACAAAAGATGGACGCTGCGTTCTTCCAATTTGTGCACGTGACACGGTCCGCCAATAGTTGAATATAAAAAGTGTTACGGACAGTACAGGGAAATCATCTGATCAGAGGCTGTGAAGGTAGGATTTTTAAATACATAATTTTTTAGTTTGACTGCACGACGAATGGAAACAGCTAAATATTGTAAATCTGAAATATAAGCAATATAGATTTTGAAATCTGTACGTGTTGCTGTATATGTGTAACAATGCGTAGACTAACGTTAGACACTTATGTAATAGAAAAAACTTCTTAAGAAAAAAATAATACCTGATAAAGTAACCCCTCACGATTTTGCCTAGAAATATTAGAGTTGCAATTGTTAGAAATGCTTTAATTTTACTGTGTTTATTAATTAAAAACAAAAGATAAAAATATGTATTTATTACTTTGTGTAAAAATGTAATGTATGGAACTTAAAACCAACATTGAGCTAATTACCAATAGAAGTATTAAAATGACAGCGATATAAACTTGTGTAAACACTGCTATAATGTTGCCGCAACACTAACACTAAAACAAAAGCTAAAAATATGTATTTATTACTTTGTGTAAAAAGGTATGGAACTTAAAACCAACATACAGCTAATTACCACTGGAAGTATTAAAATGACAGCGACAAACTTGTGTAAACGCTGCTATAATGCTGCTATAACACTATAATGTTGCTGTATTGTTACATTTTCAGGTCTGAATACACCATGGCATTAAGAACAGCTTTATCACGCCTGCTGTTGAACTCACAGCGATGTTCTCTGCTCTCTGTGTCAAGGGCCCAGGGCACTTCAGCACCTGCTGTATACGGTTAGATCACTAATTCACCACAACTCAACTCGGAATGATCATATCAGTTGTGTGGATGAGAAAAGTTGACAAAACAGGAAACTTTTTATAGCAAACTAATAACCAGTGGCATCATCAATGTGTAAATGCATTGCGGGATCATCCATACATTTAAAAAAATATATATATCTCTGTAAACTAAACTTATTTTACATTTCTCAGGCTAAAAAACGTATCAAATTACATAAAGTTGAAGAATATATGTATCCTGATGTTAAAGCTTAGCATCTGCTTGATTGTGCCAATTATTTTTCAGAGTCAGAGGAGCAAGTGAAAATAACAGCGAAAAGACGTAAATATATTTGTTTAATATTTGTATTGTTAATTTGACTTGATTATATATTGTATTTGAGCTGAAAAAATTTTGATGATTGAAAATGTGATTTCTAGCTAAGGTGCATTTTAACTGGCGAGATGCTTTGGATCTGGATGGGCAGCTCACAGAAGAGGAGATCATGATCCGAGACAGTTTCCGCACGTACTGCGAGGAGAAGCTCATGCCCCGTATCCTCATGGCCAACAGGAATGAGCGTAAGTGGAAGAGCTAGTCACATCTGATGGATCAGATCAGCAGCTGACAGCCTTCATGTGTAATTAAAGGGATAGTTCACCCAAAAATTAAAGTTCTAAAATAAATAACTAAATAACTCTGATGCTTCAAAAACTTGGACAATAAATCCATGTGAATCGAGCGGTTTAAAACGAGTTTTCCGAATAGATGTGACCTGTTATATGATTAACAGATTTAATTCAGGCTATTACTTGCATATGAACATTGATCAGTGAATGTACATTAAGCACTTAAATTTGGTAAAAGGATACTATCGAACAAGGTTTGTTTTAATGCATCAAGTTTGGTTGAGCTTCCGTTTATCATATTGAGTGCTCTACGTGTGTTCACTGATCAATGTGAATAAAAGCCTAAATTAAGTCTATTCATCATATAAAGTGATTGTGTCTATTCAGAAGACTTGGATTGAACTGCTTGACTCATATGGATTTCTTTTACAATCTCTTTACGAACATTTCAATCTGTCAGAGTTTTAAATGAACAGACTTTCAGTGGAGGGATCGAAATGTTTTGATGATGAACGAAAGTTTGGAACAGCATGAGAATAAATTAGTTATAATATTTTTCACCCAACAATTTTCACATTGGGTGAATTATCCCTTTAATAATTATTTAAAATGCCGAAATTTAAAATCTGTGATTGTGATTTCTTCAGATTTCCATCGGGAGATTGTAAACGAGATGGGAGAACTTGGTGTCCTTGGGCCTACGATTCAAGGTAAAATCAGTTGTTGAAACCACAGTCATTATTAACTTAAGAGCTAGTGTGTAAAGCTGTACATGTGACTGTCTTTTTGTTGTCCATGAAAAATCAAAAATGCATGTATGTATAATGTACAGTGTCTGATGTTTTCGTGTTGAAGGATATGGCTGTGCGGGCACTAGTTACGTGGCTTACGGTCTGATCGCCAGAGAGGTGGAGAGAGTGGACAGTGGGTATCGTTCAGTTATGAGTGTCCAGTCTTCGCTGGTCATGCACCCTATCAATGCATATGGAACAGAAGAACAGAAGCAGAAATACCTGCCTAAACTAGGTTAGTTAACTGCTTAAACTGCATGCAGATGCATTGATCTGCTATAAAATGATTTGCATTGATCAATGTTCCCGTGGTCATGGAAAAACCAGTGATATCAGTCATTTTAAAGGGATAGTTCACGTTGAAATTCATTTTTGGTGTGTTTTAAGCTTAACTCAAGGGCATCTTTGTTTCCACAGTTTTCAATTTTGATATTTTTAGGTTAAACCGTTCTTGTCTGTCTGTCATATAATGGAGGTCTATGGTCACCACCTCAAAGAGCATGCACAGAGAAGTCCAAATTAAACATGATTTATTGACTCGTAAATGTAAGTACACATTGATGGGCTAAGAGACCGAAACGAGTGGTTTGTGTGAGAAAACTAACCGTATTTCTATCGCTTTTACCTCTTAACCACAGCCACATCCAAGTGATCTGAGGGCGTGGGCGCTTTGTGGCTGTGGTTAAAAGAGGTAAAAACAATATTAATACTGTTCATTTTCTCACACAAACCGCTCGTTTCGTGTCTTGAGGCCATCAAAGTGTACTTACATTTACAAGTCCTTAAATCATGTTTACTTTGGACTTCTCTAGACATGCTTTTTGAGGTGGTGACCATAGACCTCCATTATATGACTGACAGACATGAACGTTTCGACCTAAAACACCAAAATCGAAAATACTGCGGAAACAAAGACACCTACATCTTGGATGCCCTTGAGGGAAAGCTAAAACACACCAAACATTTCAAAGTGAACTATCCCTTTAAAACTGAATTTAAAATAATAATTTATTAATTTCAGTGACTCGTAAAATAGTGTTAATAATTTTTTAAATTCTAATTATTCAGTGGTTAACAGTGACTGGATAAATCACAGAAATGCATTCAAAATGTCCCAGCATATTAGTTGCTGCTTGTAATGGTCTCTAATTTGATTTAAAAACGTGATTTATGTCATTTTAATTTGTTTTTTACATTTTATTCCTCCCAGCTCTTGGAGAGATACTGGGCTGTTTTGGACTTACAGAGCCAAACCATGGGAGTGACCCTAGTGGCATGGAGACCAAAGCCAGATACAACCCCTCCAGCAGGACCTATAGCATCAGCGGGGCAAAAACATGGTAAATGCCACCGAATAGTTTGCATAGTTCAGTTTGAGTCAGGACTCGGAAGTCTTGCCTGGGACATTTAGACTGGAGTTAATATTACAAAAATTTAGCTTGCTAAAATGTTTTAAAGGTCTGCAATTTCCAATTTCTAAACGATTTTTATAGGATGAATCTTGAATTGTATTTCTTTCAAATGTATCACGCTATAATAAAACATAAATTTTAGTAAACTTGATCGATAGAGTCGTCAACAGCATGGAGTTGCACAATGTGTCAGTATTTTATGTAAGGGTCAGTTCATTGGACGGTTTCTTATGTAAGAGATCTCATACGAAGGCTGTGTACCAACGTCCAGATTTAGATTTTGTAACTTCACCCTCTACAGGGTGTTTGTCCCTCCTGGCTGGTTTTGGAGGACACTGAAATCTGCTGACCATCTGTTTACTCAATAAGTCTGTATATGGCGTGAATCTGGCATGAAGTCTGAGCAGATTACGTTAACAAGTTACATTTAATCATTTAGCAGATGCTTTAATCTAAAGCCACAGTAGTACCTCACATGTGAGTTTCAAGTATAAACTAGAGCTCTGAATGCCTTAATTATGCAATCTAGTCCAATAATCTGTGTTATCAAATATTAAAATGAAACTTAAATTAAAACATTTTTATCATCTCTAAAATGAGCATAAAAAAACTTAAATTAAAATACATACATAAATCATATTGTCATTATCACGTGACCTACCAGCATCTGTTTTGTCACTGGCATTCTCAAAACATCTCCCAAGGCCTCATGGGATAGTAAAGTGTCATCCGAGCAAAGGTGACACGACTCAGTGCTGCCCTCTGACAGCTGGTAGAGTATAAAAAAAGCAATTGGACTGCGCATGGGTCAAACCCGTCCACCCAGAGAACTGAATTCAAAACTATAATAACTCCACATAAATCTTAAAGGGTAATATGTAGTTAAAGTGGGTCATATATTTAGTAGAATAGTATAATAAATTTCTAATTTGGGTACTTTTTGGCCGATAAAGGCAGAAAATGACTTTTTAGTGCTTGTGGATTGTATACAACAATGCCCATAGTGCATTGCACAACTCAGCTCCGCAGGCCCCTCCCACTACTCCGCCCATCAATGTAGACTAGAGTTGAGCTCCACTCTACCGTCTGGAAATCATTTTGCACAATGGCATAAGATAATGCGCGCTGAATGTAATATGACGACGTAAGAGCATCAACGTGGCGACCGCGCCATCAGTCAATGGATTGGCGTGACTCTATATGGGCTTCAGACAATCGCCACACTTACTCTGACGCCTAATGGTACACTTGAAATGCAGCCAAACCTTGGAGCGTTTTGTCTTCGGCATCTTCATTCATCATTAAAAGTTCTGGGAGTCTCCCGCATATTGATAACGGCTCCCTGATGCCTGCAAATTAGTTAAAATCTCACAGAATCTAGAGCGAACGAGCAAGAGCGCGCATGCGAGACAGATCAGACTGTGCTCCAAACCGTATAGTGCGCGCGAGGAGAGACTTGCGTGTGTGTGCCTCATGACACAGAGACTCAGGCACAGAAATTTTCGTTCTCATTCGGACTGGTTATTACCGTTTGCGTCGAAACTGGTTCCCTGATTGGCATCGTGTTTCGGTACCCAACCCTATCCATAATGCATCCATCTGCGTATTTAGTACCTTCGTCTATATTTTCAAAAAGTTTCTGCCGGTGAAATCAAACGCACTGGCACTGATCTATGATAGGTCTGTTAGCGCATTCGGCCCAACCCCCTATGGGCGGGTTTGAAAGGGTGGGAACTAGTGCTTGTAGTCTTTACAGAAATTCCCCTCTCTTACACTTCCTCCTGCAATGACGTAAAATTAAAATTTTTGCATCATTGTAGGAGCAAGTGAAAAAGGTAAATAGCGGATTTCTATCTTCTCAGAGGAAAATGAGAAAGTGTGGCACAACCATTCAATAGTATGACTGGATTTCTAACAATGGAAATCTTAATGCAAATGGGTGGAGTGTCCCTTTAAACACACAGCACAGGTGAATGATAATAAGCCCTCACACCAACCCTTTTTTTTCTCTGAGCAGGATCACTAACTCCCCGTATGCTGATATCTGTGTGGTCTGGGCAAAATGTGAGGATGGCAAAGTGCGAGGGTTTATCCTAGAGAGAGGAATGAAGGGATTGAGCACCCCTAAGATAGAGGGCAAGTTCTCGCTCAGGGCCTCCGCCACTGGGATGATCCTAATGGACGAGGTTGAAGTGCCAGAGGAAAACCTGCTGCCTCATGTGACCGGCCTCGCATGTGAGTATGTTTGTTACTGGTATTAATAGTGCATCATACTTCTGATCAAACCTCCAACCCCTTAATATGAAGACGGCTTATACACTGCTTGCAGTCATATATGTTGATTTCTGTAGGGTCCCTTTGGCTGCCTGAATAATGCCCGTTATGGCATTGCATGGGGCGCTCTGGGTGCTGCGGAATTTTGTTTCCATGCTGCCCGCCAGTACACCTTGGACAGGTGAGCGGATTAGCAAAAGGTTATCAAATTAACATTTATAATCATGATAACGTTCAAAATATTAAAAGTGCAATGGAGGAAATGCCTTCATTTAATTTCCATATGAAGTATTTGTAGGACTATATGAACCTGTGTTGTGAATTGTGCATATACTTTAATAGTCCTATAGTGCATCAAATTGATACAAAAATTCCATTTATTCATTATAATTGTAAAAATGTTTTTATAATATTGGGACTGATTTTGTTTAACGTATTGAAGTAGCATGTCCTGGACAGGACAATGCAGTCTCTGCTTAAATTTTGTATTTAATTTATAAGTTAGGGGTCGGTAATTTATTCATGATTTTTCAGAAGAATAAGTCCCTTATGCTCACAATGGCAGCATTTATTTGATTAAAAATACAGTAAAACAGCAATATTATGAAATATTAATTTAATTTAAAATAACTGCTTTCTATTTCAGTATAATTTAAAATGTAATTTTATTCCTGTGAATTTTCAGCATCATTACTCCAGTCTTCAGTGTCGCATGATCCTTCAGAAATCATTCTAATATGCTGATTTGATGCTCAAAAAACATTTATTATTATTATCAATGTTGAAAACAGTTGCTTAATATTTTTGTGGAAACATTTTTCCAGGATTCTCTGATGAATATATTAGTTTAAAGAACAGAATTTAATTTGTAATATTATAAATGTCTTTACTGACACTTTTGATCAATTTATCGAATCCTTTCTGAATAAAAGCATTCATTTCTTAAAAAACAACTTTTGAAACCGAAGTGTATTTGAATGATTTTCCCATTGTAGAATCCAGTTTGGAGTCCCACTGGCCAGAAACCAACTCATACAGAAGAAGATGGCAGACATGCTGACTGAGATTACGATCGGGCTGCAGTCCTGTCTACAGCTGGGTAGACTCATTGACCAAAAGAAGTGAGTCTTCCGGCGTCTCTGTCTTTATAAATGTTTAATGTGCAACATTTCCAGGAGTGCAGATCTTGTCAGAATGCACCTCGGCTGTCTCATTCCTAAAGAATCCTATAGCTCACCGAATCTTCTCGCACATTTCTCCTAAAGGCAGTCGCCAGAGATGATCTCTATGCTGAAACGTAACTCCTGCGGTAAGGCCCTGGACATCGCCCAGGCAGGCCAGAGACATGTTGGGAGGAAACGGCATAGCAGACGAATACCATATCATTCGCCACGTCATGAACCTAGAGGCCGTCAACACATACGAAGGTGCAAGGAGAAGGAAAATACTTTTGGTTTCATTTTAAAGCGCCCCTATAATGCTATTTTGAAGATTCCTCATTTTGTTTCGGAGGTCTCCTACAATAGGGTTACATGCATCCAAGGTCAAACAACACTTTTCGATTTTTTTCATAATACACATTGCAGCATTACCCCGTTTCTCACAATGTCTGAAATGGTTAAATCAAGAATCCACTCTATCAAAACCCTTCCTTTTCGAGAGCCTACTCTGCTCTGATTGGTTAGATGACCCAGTCTATTGTATTTGGTTTACAGCGTGTGCCAGAAAGAAATGGCCTTTATCATCTGAATTTCAGCTCTGGAGGCTTTCTCAGCACTTAAACAGAAACAATGAGAACAGAAACATCTGTTTTTTTTTTTGTTTTTTTTTTGTTTTTACAGTTCATGATCAGATCTTTATTTAAGGGAACAACTGCATTTATCGTGCATTTTGATCTTTTGCAGACTTTTTACATTCCCAAACAGCTATATTACACTATTACACGATAATATCTGAAAAGGCATAATAGGGGCTCTTTGAATGAAAGCTATATATTTGGCCAGCAGAGGTCAGAATAGGCTTAAAGCAAAGATAATGAATGACCGTGAGAGGGCTTATTAATAACACAATATTTTGCTTTTCACAGGCACTCATGACATCCATGCTTTGATCTTGGGCAGAGCCATCACTGGACTCCAGTCTTTTACTGTTGGGAAATAAACCCATACTTCTCTCTTAACATGGGTATAATGGACTTTTGTGTCTCTACAATAATATCAACATCCATCCATACATGCTTCTATATGCACTTGAATATTTTGCTCAGTAAATGGGTTCAAACTCACTGCTCATCTGCTCTCTCTGTGGTCACATGCATGTCTGCAAAGGTAAATATATCTTTCTTAGGGTACTGATTTGACATGCATTAATATGTCATGTTACAAAGATGAAACGGTTCATGATCTCAATTTCTCCACATCATTCATTTGAACTAAATGAGAACTAAACAATAAGAGATCATAAATAGCAGTTTAAAAATACTACTTTTAGTTAAACTACTTTAAAGTGCTTGCACTTTAGAGATCCAGTGTGACTCACTGATCATGGTCTTGTTAATTTTGTTGTATTTATTAAATAAAGTGAACATCACTGGAATGTCACATTCATTCTGAATAAAATCGCATTTGTTTTTTATGAGTGTTTTATAGGCATCTGTGGTTACATAATGTTAATTAACACTTAAACATCATAGTTTTTGTATTTATGTCCATTTTAATAAAAGTAAAAGTAGAAAACTATTTATTACCTATAAAAACAAAGATTTCCTCAATAACACTAATAACTAACATCTAAATCAGGCTGATTAGAAAACATAACAGTATATCTACTACACAGACAAAACACTACATTTCCTCAATAACACTTTTATTCTAAGTTATATTTATATAGTATTTATCAGATCATTACAAAAAAGAAAATTATATTCATCAGATTATTAGAAAAGTAAAAATGTGTTAATTAGAAATGCGTGAGAATATATAGACTGCCTTCACGTGCTAGGAATTATAGTAAATACTAGTTTCCGAGAGTAAAAAAATGGAAAGTCAAAGTCAAAACTTGAATGGGATGAGCTCGTAATTACGACTTCAGAAGTAGGAAAGTTCCGATAGCACACGAAGGCAGATAGGCCTATAACATCTATCTAGAGCAGAGCACGAGTTCTGGTTGTCCTTGATTGACCCGTGCGCGCGCCTTGAAGAGATTAAAGCGATGACGCGTCAAATCCACCACCACCAATCGTCTCGCTGTCCGAGAAAAGATCATGACCGGTCGATGGTGTGAGATCTTCAAACCTCCGACACTTACATCACAGTCCATCTGCCCATCTAATACTAAGGAGAATAGCTGGAGTCAAATCGCGTTGTTGAATGAGTAACTTACGCCGCTTTGTTTTACGGCATTAAACTTTGGCATTACTAAATTAATTTTCAAACGACATTATGCGCCTTGTCTACTCACCACCGACAGATAACGTTAGTTTTCCGTAACTAAAACTGCCTGGAGGACAAGCAACATACATTTTGGAAGTGGAATATATTTAATATATTTATTTTATTTTATTTTGGGTGAAATTACAAGCCGTGTTCTACAATGAACCCTGTGAATATGAGCAGATTGAACGCCTCCATCTACGGGGATCATTCATCTCAGTATGCGGGATTTGAGTCTCCGCTGTATAAGACCTACAGACCTCCAGCCCGGGATCTCATCCAGATCCCCAAAGCCTTGCTCTACCTGATGATGGCCGCGGTGGTGGTGGTCGCTGTCGCTTATGCCATTGTGGGACATTTAATTAAAGACCTCGCTTATGACATCATAGGTAAATCTTGCTTAATTTGATTGGCTTGCTGTTAAAAGTGGTCGCCAAGTTAGCAGATTGTGCTCGTCAAGTAAAGATTAAACAAATTATAGAATATAGCTCAGCTAAAATGTATTTAGACCACCATTATGGCAAATGGTTGAAGTTAGTTCTTAGAAAAAGCTTTGCATCGTTTGTTTGCAGATATAAGCATTTGATTTTAGTTATTTGAAATTGATGTAGGCCTAGTTATTAGTTTAAGTGTGCTATTATAGCATCTAGCCCAGACCTGCTTATCTCCATCTCATACAAGCATATGCTGAAAAGGGTGATTTTTTTAAACAAAAAATGTGGTATTATATGTAATTTCCTACTTTCATTTAAGCATACTGTTTAAAATATGTTTAGTTGGTGTTCATGTGTAGGCCTATAATTTATCAGGCATGAATCATGAGTACGGTTACAAAAAAATCCCCATATAAATAGATAGATAATGCTTAATATGGCTAACAAATATATTGCTATAAAATGAAGCTTAATTTAGGACCATTGACATCTTTGCATTGTGATTTTATTTCCATGATACTTGGGCACCTTCCTCACATTCTCATTGTCATCATGTAAAAAGAAAATATGAAGAAAAAAAAATGTATGTAATGTTTTACAGAACATCTCTACATAATTTTTTCCATTGTAATTAAAAAAATCTGTATTACAGTAATGAGAATTATTGTATAGAAATAGAAAAATATGCTCTAAAATAGTAGCCTGACTTCGTCATACTCATTCTTGTTCGGAATATGAGTCTGAAACTGCTCCATAGGGCTTTGATTATGAGGCGTGTCTTAACCGAACCAGGAAAAACAACAACTCTGCACTCATTTGGATAGTCGGTAAATCTACAACCAATCAGAGCAATGCAGTAAGTGAACTACTTTGCATACAGTTGTCAACTACAGAACTTACTTATTTTAGAAGCTAAATAACGAATGTTGCTTCTTTTACTTGGTCCTCCGTGAGTGCGACCAAAGGAGAAACCACAACGACTACAGGCTTTTCATTACGTCCCATCTTCTTAGCGACCGTCAGAGCCAGCTAATAAGTTACACTTTTGTCGAATCATGTAGGAAGGACGGCAAAAATATATTTTTCTGATCGACAAATGCCTTGATTGCAGTTTTCTGTTTGTCTATTAAAATGAATGCGCTGTCAATTTATTTTACAACAGACGCGACAGCAGAATCTATCTATCTCAATTCTCCTGCTGCAGTCATCTCTGAGGGAAACCAGTTAAGCGCTCTTTGATAACGTGATGATTACGTCCCTGGCAATTTGATTGGCCCGAACGTTTTTTGCCAGATCTTGATTACTCCTCAATGGATTCGAGTCCAGACCGAACTTCCCGACCAAAAAATGTTGTGGGCGGAGTTTCGGGCTGGCATCCAGGCTACTAAAATAGGTTTCACTTTCTTATTTATTCTGTTAACATTTTTCTTGAGTTTCACACGTATACTTGCTGTGTGTTTTCAGAGTGGGCTTTGGGTCCAGATGAGGAAATCTTGAAGACCAGCAGTGAAGGAGGTGATGATGGTTCAGACGCACATCCCACCAATCCTCACACACTCCCACCCCAACGCCTTCCACGTTTGGGATCAGGATGATGTGGTCATCCCCTCTCTGTGGATCACAGCCCCCAGGCCAGCCCTCTTCTGGCAGCCCTCCCATTTATTCCTCACTTCTTTCCCACTTCTCACAGTGTGCTCAACAGTCCCGCACAACCCCAAGCTCATTCAGGGGAAAACAAGAGCCCCACCAAGACTCCACAGGAAGCCTACGTCTTTCCTTGACCAAAAATTAGAGGACATAGCTCCACTCTTTCACACGCATCATTCCACAAGAGAAGAGATGGGACGGAAGTCTGAACTACAGAACAATGGCTCACTCTAGATTGCAATCTAACACCAATTCAGTCTTAAAATAATAGTTCACCAAGAAATAAGAATTTTAGAACAACTATTTTCCATAAAACAAAAGATTTTCCTTTTTGGATGATGGTAAAACTTTATTTTGATGGTCCACTTTAGACATTCTACGAACTATAAGTAACTTTGCAACTACATGTCAGCTAGCAGTCATTAGAGTATGCTTAAGATCGGCTAACAATATATTTTGAATCTCCCCAACAGAAATTCTACTAAGTAACTTTGCAAGTCAACTTATTCTACTAATCCTAACATAACTACTAATACTCCAAAGACGTTTGTAGTTGCAATTTAATGAGTTACTTGTCTAAAGTGGACCATTGAAATAAGCTTAAGTCCCTCTCTTTAATTAGATGAACTCAAAAGTTCTGTTTTTCTGTTCAACGCCCAATGAGGGTGTTGTTGGTATTTACCACAGTACCCCATGCTTTTCAGTTTGATTGCAAAAGCTGGGCCTTGTCCTGTGGAGCATGTGAGGATGAGTAGCCTGTTCTTAAAATAAGTGCTGTTGACCCTAAACGACCTCAATAAGCGGAGAGCAATGCCAGTCCAAGCCGCATTACCTGCTCTGTAAAATAAGGACAGGGTGAAGACACTGCACGATCACGTCTGTAGGATTGTGCCAATTCAGGAGCAGCCTTCATCCTGAAGCCAAAATATATCCTCAGAACATGTTGGAACTGTTGGATCATTCAGTTCAACTCAGGATAACCAGCATTCTGCAGTTTATGGATTTGCACAGAAGGCCTGTTTGGAAACAAGTAATACTAAACCTGTGGCCAGTGAAACTGGATTGGATTCGGAATCCAACATCTTGTTTTCAAGGTGTACTAAGCAAAGGCTTTGTTTACACCTGGTTTTAAGATGCGTTTTGGTCAACACAAGTAGACGAGGTGTACACCTGGTGTTCTAATCAGTCTCTTTTGTCCACTTTCTATCACCTGATCCTCAACCACCTGTCCATCAGCGTTTCAGGTCATTCGATTGAAAATTCGATTACATATGAATGCGACCGGAGATGACGGAAAATTATACAGAGAGCATCAGCTTTTGCTTCTGCTCTGACACTCAGGAATGGTGAGAGAACATTGAGCTCGATACGGTTTTCTTCTTCAAACGAAACTTGGGACTACTTTTAAATCCCGTCTGGCTCAGAGCGCTTCCCATGTTTACACATTAGGTCAATAGGCTGAGAGTAGACGGTCTTTTGTGGATGTACAAACACATTCAACCACATGAGTGTCTACACTACAAAATCAATCTGGTCTAAGTTTTCTACTGCCTCTGGAAGCAGGCACGTCGTGATGAGGCAAGCAAACCAAGCAATTGCTTGTGGCCCCAAGACAACGACTGGTTAAAGGGTTAGTTCACCCAAAAAATGAACATTCTGTCAGTATTTACTCACCCTCATGTTGTTCCAACCCCGTAAGACTTTCGTTCATCTTCGGAACACACATTAAGATATTGTTGATGAAATCTGAGAGCTGGATCACTCCTGCACACTATTCCATAGGCTTCTTGAGGGATTGAAACTTGCTGGCCTCAAAGTTGTTAAAGACATCGTTAAAATAGTCCAAGTGACTACAGAGGCTCAATCTTAACTTTATCAAACGACGAGAACACTCTGCCTCGAGTCAGGTTACTAGTTTAATAGCGTAAGCTTCTGTTATTGTACGTCACATGCATCACACACATGACCAGCGTCGGCCAATCGTGAGCCTACGTGTGACATTGCTCTACGCTATCACACTACGTTAACTGACTAGCGGCCCATAGAGAAGGAAGTGAATAGTTGAAATAAAGTCGTTATTTTTGTTTGTTTTTGAGCACAAAAATCATTCTCGTCACTTGATAAAGTTAAGATTGAGCCACTGAAGTCACTTGGACTATTTTAACGATGTCTTTAATAACTTTCGAGGCCTGCAAGTTTCAATCCCTCAAGAGCCTATGGACTAGTATGCAGGAGTGATCCAGCTCTCAGATTTCATCAAAAATATCTTAATTTATGTTCCGAAAGATAACAACATGAGGAACATGGAACATGAGAGGTCAGTAAATACAGACAGAATTTTCATTTTTGGGTGAACTAACGCTTTAAGAATAAAATGCAACGAGCGCCCCTTTGATAGTCAATGTAGTAAAGTGCAATGACACTGTTATCGGAATCCCCTCAAGTACCACGTGATCTCGGCTGCCGGCAAAATACAAACCTCCTCGGCAGCCATTATGAAGCTGAATTATGCTTCAGGAAGCAAGAAAAAGAAAGAAGAGAAAGGATAAGAAAAAACAAGATAGTGTTAAAATGATAAATTACACTGGATAAAATAGCTTCAGCTAAATGCTGCTTATAACGAACAGTTAGTGCAACTTTTTTTCGATTGAAATATGGTTACATACTGTAGTTTTTTTTTTGACGGGATAAGGACGACGCAGATCTTTTCCAGAATCACTGTTTATCGTATTTAATAACATTCCTATAGCTTTGTAATAGGTTTTGATGAAAGTGGCATAGCATGCTATACTAACTATTCCACCGTGAAAATCTATTAACCCATAGGGGTTAGGAAAACCACACAATAAATTCTGTCCATCAAACATTAGCTCTGGGATGTTTTTAAGCATTGGAAGTGCAACTGCATCCCTTGCCTTCTAATGTCCATTTTGTTTGGGGCCCCAAATTCCTTCAAATGGCCCTGTCTGGAAGTGGTCGAAAGTGGACAAGCTCAAAACGTTTTAGACCCCATTTACACCTGTATTTAGCGTCGTCCACTTGTGATCCGATCAGACCTAACCGCATCGTAATACCAGGTGTAAACAGGGCCAAAGGCTCTTTTCTTTTTGCTATGTTTTCTCCAATGTAGCCTATATATTCCTGGAGTGTGTTTAGGCTCCAAAACACTTGCAGAGCACTTAATGCAAGTAAGAATGTGGATATTAACGAAAATGTAAAGTTGTGTTTGTGGTAAATATGTTGATTACATGTATATATTATACATATACCTGGCCACTGACAAGTATAGCAAAACATTACTTCTGAACCCTGGTGTGTGTTGCATAACACACTCTTTTCTATGCATGTGTTGCTCCTATTTCAGTCTTGTTTAATGTTCTGAATGTAATGCTAAGCTTTAGCACCATTTGAGGATCAGCTTAACTGACTAGCTGGTCAAGAGAAAGAGTTAAAGAGTTTAGTAAGGATGTTATCAGATTACACTCCCCTTTTTGCCCTGTGAGTTAAACCGGAGCAGGAAACACACCCTCTCACATTTTATACATGTCTATATATAGTGTTGGATTTTTAAAAAAAACTGTCTATGTCATGGTTTCCTCTCTTGTAGAATTCAAGCTATTTTATACATATTTACAAATGTTTTCTGCATAAACACTCTAATTCTTTGGACTTAAATGACATTTGAGTGCTGGTGACCTCACCTGTTTCAGATAACCGCTGACTGTTCTTATCAAACTTACTGAATATGCTCATATACTTGATCTCATTCAGAATATAATTTATTTTATTTATTTTCCTGTTGTTGATTTTAAATTTATCAAGGCTTCAAACAAATGATCTCTGCAAAACCTTTTCTTTGTAGTGAAATATAGGGACCAAATGTAACAAGTGGGGGTTGGGGATAATTCTTAAGCAATATGGTTAAGGACAATTAAACCTATTACCGGTAGTTCATGCTTTAATGTAACAGGCCGGAAGTTACCCTGCAGGTGGGTAGAGAAGGCTTAGCAAGAGCCACTTAAAAAATTGCAAACCGACCAGGTCACCCTCCACAAAGTTCAGACCCTTAATGCAACAAAAGGACAAAAAGCTATAAATAATAAAACTGTAACACAATTTATGGAAAATAAGCATCATGAATGTTTAGTTTAACAATTTTTTTTTTTTTTGGGCCTGCAGGGGGAAATATTTAACACATACAAAACGGCTTCCTTGCAAGTCTTTACATAATGCTAAAAGCTCAATTAAAAGGGGCCACACATTGTAAACGACCTTTCTAACTGTTAAATCAGGGTTTTAGGAATAAAACTTTTACCAGATTGAATTGAGGACAGTCAGCATGTGCAGAAAGGATTAGGGCTGGCATCCTGATTGCCAGGATATTATGTGAAGGCTGATTCAGGATTAAATCATGAAGCTAAAAATCTCACCATTCTTTAAGCACATCTCCCTAAACAAATGATTTACATATTTAGAGCCAAACTGTAGATTTATTTGGAAAAAAATAATAATAATAATAATTCACATAATTTCTAATATATATGTTGTGAAGATCAGCACCCTTCACTGAACAAAAACTTCAAGATAATGCCAATTAATATTTTTTTATATTAGAAGCAAAAATCAACATGATCTCTTGAGGATTATTTTAGATTAACGTTCAGTGGTTTAAAGGTGAAAGCAAACCATATGCTTGTTTGGATGAAGCAAAAGGGATTTCCCAGATTATCAGAGTGATTCTCTCAGGTTCACCCTGCAGCAAGCATTGGATTCTGATCTTTTCCAAAAGACGCAAATCAGGTACAGTTAGCAGGTGCCCAACTAAGTATAAAATCGGATCCTTTTTCTCCCACAAAGCCATTTAAGTTTACATTAAGGGCCAAGATACCAGCAAAAGTAGAGAAAAAAAACCTCGTAACAAGCCATAATATAATAAGCCATGAATATTTAGGTTTCACAAACAAGTGTTTGAGATTAGAAAGTAACTTACCACCACCATAACTGTACGTTCACACCGCCGCCGATTCTGAGCTTCCAAATCGTCCGGAAGTCATTCATTTTCAATGGAAGCTGGCTTCTCTCAGCTGCAAGGAGCGTCAAATCCATCGGCGTCGCGTTTTGGGCGTTTTGAGCGTCGAAAGAAGCTCAGACTTTATAGCTATGACGCGGTTCAGCGGCAAGCAGCGGCAAAACGCCAGCAACAAATAGGGAATGCGGAGTTGACGTCACGCCATGTTGCATTATGGGTCCGCCGCCATATTTACAGGATCGCGCCCAATACCGCTGTATTTAAATGCATGTTTTGGAGGCTGTGTTTGGATTTTCTGTAGAGATTGTAATAAACGTCGATATGGTTGTTCAGTTCAACTGCCATAGCATGTCACACGATAGTTCAGTTCAGTGAGAAACCGAACAACGCAAATACGTTTTTCACCTTTCTTTCTTGGAAATAACAATAAGGGAAGCAGGTCGAGGAGCTGACGAGAAGAAGCCAGGATCGCGTAGGGGATGGGGAAGTAATGAGGAAAACGCAATAATGAGGAAAAACTTTACTTAATGTCCTCCACAGCATACTATGTTTGTTAAAAGTTGTAAAAAGCAAGAGGTTGTGTATTGTATATTCATAGATGACTAACAGTTAGGAGGATAGTTGACTTTGTGGTTCAAGTTCTTGTTAGCAGATGATAAAGCTAGGACATATTGCATGAATCAAATTATATTTATTTTGTTTTCAATTAACAATTTGCTTTGATATTCTGTACATCTCTTTACATGCCTTTCTTTAAAACGTTTGTGAATCATGTTTTATATAACTGCTTAATAAATACATTAAGTGACTTCTCTGTTTATGTACTGATTGCATCCGCAAAGACCCTTTAAGTACACATAAATGGGCAAAGATACATCAAACTATTTTAAAATAAACTACCAAATACCCTCATTTTTACACGTGTCATCAACATTAAATGATGACAATAAGGCACAGTTGTATTTAACAAGTTACCACATCTTGTGGCATTATAAAGTAATGTACATTGTTTTTCTTGCACAACCTATGAAAACTCAACATATAGACTGAAAATAGCAAGTTAACATTAACTATGAGAGCTACTTTTTCAGGTAAAATAGCTTGAACTTTATGTACAATAGTAACGTTAATCAACTTAGCATAGGCTTCGAACACCAAAACTAAATCAGATGTATCAACGTTGTTTATCGCAGATAGTTTGTCCAAATTACGTTTTTTTGGCAGTGGCATTTAGTTTATCCTGGTAGGGTCCCTTCTCTCTTTCTTTAAACATCTCCATTTCTTCCGTTCTTCTTCAAATTTGCCTCGTTTTAGCCAAACACCTACTATTATCCCGAAGGTAAACAAAGATCGTGCCTGTAAAGATGGCGCCCACGTCCCATAATGCAACACGGCGTGACGTACCTCCGCATTCCCTATTGGAATATAGCTTTCACGCTGGCTGATTCCGGAGAAATATACAGCGTAAAATTTCGTTCCTACCAAAACATTAGTTCCGAGTAACGTTAAATGGAAGAGAAGCTAATAATCGCCATTGCTGTGATTCCTACTGGTTTCGTATCATTTATGACATTGTTTGCCTATATGGGACGCACGAGCGCAACTTATTTGAAATATTAACGAACGCTGCGTTTTACAGTGGGAATGCAATTCATTTGTTCATGGTGACGTCCGATTACTTCCCCCAACCAAATGAGACCAAAATGGTTCTAAAAATGCTGGCATTATAAAAAGGTTTCTTTATGTATTGCTGTTTATTTCCTTTTTTTCCTGTTTATTGCATTTTCATGTTGTGACACTTCTCATTCTCCCCGCAGCCTCAGAGCATTAAGCGTCAACAAGCTTCCCGGTTCTTTTTTTACAAGTGATCTTGACAGAGCTTCTTTGACGTTAAGTCAGCGGTGGTGTGAATGTACAGTAAAATTGTTTTTTGATTATGTTTACATGATCCATAGAGTTACTAGACTTAAGGGACTAAAAAAAGTAGTTTAAATGATTTTTAATAATCACTTTAAAACAGTTACAGGTCTTCAAAACAAACATTTAAAACTTAAAATAATTGATTTAATAATGTACTTAATCAGAAACACTTCTCTAAGTTATAATATTATGGTAAAAGACCTGGGTCAATATCCCAAAGTCACATTAAAACAATTTAAGAAATTTCAGGCTTAATCATCCTCTATGGAAGTCTCATCACGCCTTTTGAGAACAGCCCTGTAAAGAGAGGTTCCTCTAGCCTGGATAAAAGTAACAGTCAGCTGTTTCTTGTTGACCTCCACGTGGGCAAAGCCACCCAAGGTGCTAGCATCACCATTGAAGAACTTGAGGTAGCCTCGAGGAACCTGATTGCGGTGCCGCACGTCAGGATCCATGAAATTACCAGCTCCGCTAACCACATAACCGATACCAGACTCCTTAATGTACTGAAAAGGCAACGTAGAGGCACAAAGTCAGATGTCTTGAAACAAACTAAATAAAGGTTTCTTGTATACCTACTTGTAGATTGTGATCATGGCCACACAGGTAAGCAGTGGCCTTGTACTTCTTAAGCAGAGGTCTCAAGCCCTTTAGCAGACAGTTGGTTGGCCCATGCTCTGATATGGACCACACGGGATAGTGGCCCGCCACCAGGAGATAATCGAGCCTTTGACTTTGCCAAGCGTTCCTCAAGCCACAGCAGTTGTCTATTGGCCTGAACGCCACTTTGGGGAGCTCTGGGCTGCTGGTCAAGGGAGTCGTCAGAGTTGCCACACAACAACACCGTGTCCAACATGATGATGGTCAAAGTGCGGTGTGTTCGAGGAATGCGGAAGTTCATCTCATAGTAGTAGTATGGAAACTTCCTGTGAGACACAATGAATGTTAAAACAGGCTATTTGGACAAGAACGCTTTGCCAAGCCAACACAAAGCACAGCTGCATTCAGTAGAATAGCATAGCAAACTGGCTTATGAGCCAGGAAACTCAATTTGACATGGAGGCCTAGATACGTTGGCTCACATACCATCTCTTTGACTTTTGGCTGTACTCAATCTGAGCAAGGACGTTTCCTGCATGGTCGTGATTGCCAGCAATGACGTACCATGGAATATTAAGAGAATCCTGAGTGTAAACGTCTTCAAACGTGACCTACAAAGAGCATAATGGGACCATGGCCTACATTAGACTACACTCTTGCACTTTCTAATCCCCAGCACACAACCAACAATGGTCACACCAATACTCAACCACTTCACAATAGACATGCTTCAATTCACAAACAACCAGAGGATCTAAACGCCCAAAGCCAAACCTGGAATCTAGGGTCATTGACGTCCCTGACGCCCTTATAGTAGAAGTTATCACCAAGAGCTAAAATGAAGTCTGCGCCCATCTGGGAAGCAGTTTTGGCCATCATGCGGGCAGTGGCCTTCTCTATGGGGGTAACATATGGAGGATTTGGAAGTCCACCCAGTCCCCCAAAACTAGGAATCTGATGGATGACTTGTTACCTGATTGAAGCAATGAAAGGGCAGGAATGTAAACACTTCAGAGATTGCGAATACCCATAACCCTTAATAATACCAAGGTTTGGGACGTAACACTTTAAGCATTTAACACAAATACTCACTTCCTTTAGCTTCCAGGTCAATGAATGAGGTGTTGTAGCAGAGGACCCCAGGGAGAGCGGTTAAAAACACCAGGATTAGTGGTGACGCCATCTGTATGGAAAGACAGAAACAACAACATTTAAAGTGCACTACCCAATTCCAACACACAAACTGAAAGACAAAACTCAAGCAATCTCATGTTGAGCAAAACCACCTACACCAGCAGCTTTTGCTCTTTGAGAGTCCTCTCTCTACACCTCATTACCCTTCTACAGCACTACCTCTACATGTATATCATTCTGATCGCCCAAAAGCCACGCATGATTTCAAATACAGCTGTTTTCATTTACCCTGATAATCAACTTGACCAATGGGATTGTGGAAACCCTGAAGCTGAATTTCAAATAGCAGACAAAACCCTTAAATTAAAGGTACCTGAGACAGGTTAGATTTTGTTAATAGTCTCAGAAGTTGTCAAAAGGGTATTTTCAACATGGAATGTTCATAAAAATGCAGACTATGGATGATCAGGTCAAAGACCATGTAGACTTACCCAAAAAAATGTGCTTAACAGAAGAACCAACAATCATTTGATAGTTAGATCATTACAAACCAATCACCAGAATGAATCACATCGAAGAAGACTTGAGTGACATTGATTTTTCACTCAAATATGATTTAAATGTACATCTTTCTATTCAGGAGACTCACTTGGTTGTGACCAGTGATCTCCCGGCTGTGAATAAAACTTCATTTCTGCAAAGAGCAACTTGGGAGTCGTGTCATATACATGTTGCGCTGCTGAGGAATAGAAGTACTAAAGATTCTAAGCTCTAAAGACAACAAATGAAACGGCTAAAGTGTGATTTAGGTAGTGATAGCTAGCTTGACTTATACTTCAGGGAAGTATTGCATTGTATTGTAATTAAGGGAATTACCTCGAGATACTGTAGTACTGGTATATTATTTTATTATATTTAACAAAGGGAAGTTGTTTGAATTGTCAGTGGTGAAGAAGTCAGATTTAGTAGGTTGTATTCGTATTGAGAATTTCCATGATGTACCAAAGCAATTTTGAGTTCCAGAAAGAACCTTCAGTTTAGACAACAGTTCTTAAAAGAACAGTTTTGTCTTAGTGTGAAGAACATTGAACCATTTTCCACAATAAAAAACCTTGTGCAATGGAAAGGTTCCATGGATGTTAAAGGTTCTTAATGGAACTACAGACGGCAATGAAATACCTTCAGCAGCACACTACTCTTAATATATATATTTTACCATATCTGTATGCTAGTATTCTGAATACATAGACATATATACAATTTCCCAATGATGTGAAATACAAAATATATTTTAGTTTAATTATCATTTAAACGCTATAATTCAAACAGAAAAAGGGGAACTATATCCTAAAAGTCGCCTGACTAAACTATAACTGAGAAATAGACAACAGGCTTGTGGTTTTTAAAACACTCTGGCTATATAAACTTGTACATTAAGATTATCCAGAGTAGATAAATAAGACTCACAATGTGTGGCTTAGTCCTTGAAGTATCCTTGTGTGAGTGATCCTTCCACTGGATGCTCTGTTTCCTCTCATCCACTATATATCAGCTCCCATCAGAGATGGGTGTGTGTATGCATGTGACTTAACCATGCAGGAAAAGCATGTTCCTACTGATTCAATGACCACAGACTCAATGACTCGTGACAAACACATTTGTTTCAAACTCTCCAACTCCAAGATTAAGGTTTCCACTTTGGCGTTATACTTCTGTTCTGTTTTTCTGTTCCGTCCCCATTCAGATGTCTGAAACAACAACAGACCATAAATGTGGTTTAAATCATATCAAGTTATTTAGACAACATCACTTTTAGTTCCCATCAGCTTTGAGGCTATATGCTAGTTGACAAACTAGAGAGTATCTGGCACAGACATTTGGTGACGCAGTCAGCATTCCAATTCATCCCAGAGGTGTTCAGGTTTTGTGCAGGCCAGTCAAGTAACTTCACACCAGTCAAATGGATTTCGATTTGTGCACAGGATCATTGTTATGCTGGAATAGAAAAAGGGCTCTCCCCAAAGTGTTGTCACAAAGTTGAAAGCACAGAATTCTCTAGAATGTTATTGTATGGCATAGAATTAATAACTTTCCTCATAAAAATGGCTGGAAGAGCAAATCTGTTAATATCTTTTATCTGTTGAGGGATAAGAGGTGTCCACATACTATTTAGTCAGTAGGCTACAGAGTAAAATTTGTACATTTCAACACACTTCAATAATTAACCTAACATGATTTTTTTTTCAAGTGTTCATTGACATTTTAGACACCCCCAAATAAAGTATCCCTATGTTTTGGATTATAAATCAGGCTTTTAATGCAGCTAAGTGCCATAGTATGATGCAGGAAAACACATAGCTCATACTTACAGCCCAAACTGTGCAAAAATATGCAATTTGATTCATTTTTTTATATGTAGCCAAAACATAAAATTATGGGAATAAAATGCAATGCAAAAAAGTTTGCAAACGCCGGATGCATCACGTTTGATACATAAAAAAGATGTATACCGTAATCAAATTGCTTCAGTCCAGTAAGTGTTCATCTTGAATTGTTACTAACAATATAAAAGTTGTTCTTATGCTTAATCATTAATTGGTTTCATAGCACAGGTATACCACAACCCAAAGGGTGGTGTTTATATTTTGTAAAAACTGTTTAAAACCTTTTGTCAAATGAACCAAGAACGCAATTAAAAATAGAAAAAAGGTTTATTTCTCCACAGGTCAAATATATGACTTACAACATCCACCTCAGAGAACAACATTTCCTGCACTTGCCTATTGAACAGTGAATAACTACATTCTACATAAAAGATGATACCAAGATTAAACTGAGTAGCGCAAATCAAACCTCTTAAAACTCCAAACAAGATACAGCTTAAGTGGTTTCAGGGAAGTAAACAAAGTCTGTTCATTCTATTGTCCTCATTCAGTCAAAAAAAAAAAAAAAAAAAACCTGCTAAAAAAACCTGGTAAAATAAGAGAATAACTATAAATATACCTTTGGGGAAAAACAGGACACTAATGTGACACTTAATTCCCATTTGAGTCACACCAACCATTCAGGCACAGACAGAACTTCCACCACCCTGATGTTTTATTTCCTGAAACTAATGGTGAATCAAAACCATGCTAATTCAGTTACCGAGGTGCAGTTCAAACGGCAAAAGTAACACAAAAGGTATAAAATCTCAAAAGGTTTAGAGTCAATGTTTCAATTACAGAAATTACTTTTCAGTTGTTCGGAAAAGCATCTGTACATCCTCAACCTGAGAGAGCAAACTGAACATTTATCTGTATGTGTAGTCTGTGGTACTGGCTCCACTGCTGTAGCCGCCCAGGTTGGGGTATGCGCTCTGGGTGAAGCTATAGCTCTGATTTGTTGTTCCAGGTGGCCCAAACGCTGCTGTACCAGGTGGTCCACTGTATGCTATTAAGAAGAAATCAAGAGTTTCAGATAGTTCTGGCTTAAATTATTACACAGCATGTCAGCACTGAAACTCACCTGCATAATTGAAATCAGGTGTTCCTCCCATCCCATCCAGCCCCTTGATATCCATAGCCATAGTCTGGTCCAACAAGAGGAGCTTGTTGATTTGCTGTTTTGCTCTGGTTTTGATTCTGGACCTGACCCTGATTGAGGGGTTTTTTGAATTGTGAATAGGATTGGGAGTACTGATTATAATAGCCCGTCATTGGTGGAGGGACAGCCTGGTAGGTGGCCGCGCTGATGGCAGCGGCTGCAGACGGGTCCTCCTGGGGATTCATAGGTGTGCTGGAGTCGGTAACAGACACAGCTGGGGTCAGTCCAGCAGTAGCGGTGGATCCTGAAGAAAGAGACAAATGGATAGAGTTGTTCAGTAGACATCCACGTTAGAGGAACACGCAACATGCCTATAAGGACAAGTCACAGGCGAAGCGTTGATCATCTCCTGAACAAGGCCACATATTAAGGTCTGTGTAGATTAGATAGTAAGGCCCCATCCACACTACTGCACTTTCGTTTAAAAATGGAGACCTTTTGCACCTCCCGTCCAGTAGCCTAGAAATCTAGACGCACCCTAGCGGCAGCAAAAATTATTTTGCTGCAAAGTGTGGTCTAGCAACTCTCCGTTGACTTTCGAAGTGGAAAATCCAAACTCTGGTCTGGCCAATCACATCGTGTATAGAGTTGGTGGGCGGGCTTATCACAATGACGGCTGAGTTGTGACGGTTCTGCGCGTGATTTCCCTGCTACTTAAAAACAAACAAGACGCAGCTGGCGAACAGCGGTCTTTCGATTCGGCTTTGGCCGCGACTCGGATGACTTGGAGTTAAGAACGTTCATTCTTAAAAGGAAGATGTGTTCAGAGTTTTGACGACCGGATAAGGCAAAAGTTTTATATATTAACTTGCTCCGCTGGAGAGAAAACCATGGGGAAAACGCATGGGACTCACTCAGCCAGAACCATCTTCGCTCTGGTTGGTTAGCGCTATCCTATGGCGTGCAGAGGGATATTGAAAGACAACCTTTTATCCCGCCCCCGGATTGAGGTATGCCAATTGTGAGTTCCCAGACCTTACATCTTGATAGGTCTGGTTTGCCAGGCTACCCATCCAGACTAAAATGGAGAAAAAAAACGAAGACCTAAAACAAAGAAGTTTAGAAACGCTGTAGCTCCGTTTTGAATCTCTGGAGGGCGTTTTAGTGAAGACAGGACATACCGGAGGACTTTAGAAACGATGATGCAGAGGCTCACGCTCGACTCTATAATTGGGTGCAATCAGTCTTGACGTATCATTCCCTGATTCGTCAGCCACTGTTTACACCGGCACGCGCACGCCCAGTGTTGGTGAATGGCCACGTGATCCCCGCTTTCAGTCGTTTTAATGTGGACGGAGATAAATTCTAAGACGCAGATAAAACGCTGGTGTGGACGGAGATCGTATTCGTTTAATTCGCCGTTTTTAAACGAAAACGCAGTAGTGTGGACGGGGCCTAAGAAAACAATCAGTTCTTGCAATCAACGTTTTAAATGCAGGAGAAATGGGCAGGGATAAAGATCTGAGAGACTTTGACAAGGGTCAAATTGTTAGGGCAAGGCGACTAGGTCAGAGCATCTCGGTGCCAGATACTTTCGTGGATCTTGTAGACCATACCTCGGCGGGTAGATGCTTGTTTTGTTGTTAAGAAATTAACAAGCAAAAGGACTGAAGCATTTAATGTTGTTAGCGTACCTGCAAAATTGCCAGTGTTGAATCCTCTGCCTCTACCTCGGCCTCTTCCTCTACCTCGATTGCCTGCATTGTAAGGTACTCCAGGCATACCATAGCCCTAAAGGGAAAATATATATACATATTTTTTTAACAAAAGGACAAAATGGTATTAGAGAAAAGATTAAAATAAGCTTCATGAAAACATGTCTTTACCATCGGAGGGAATCTTTTCTTCTTGAGTGGGTCTGCAGGAGAACCTTCTGGAAAGAGCTGGTCTAAAGCCGCAAGTGCTGCGTTGGCTTTGGCTAATTTCTTATTTGATCCAGAGCCCTGGAATTTCTGCCCATCAACCTCCACCTAATAGAGGGAAAACACATGCACATAAAATATGCATAACAAAGTTGTTTAAAGCGGAAAACATGTCAAAGGAGTAGATTTTAGTCCTCATGCTTATTCAAGGAAATCATCATGAGAAACGTGGATTGAGGGCAACAGAACTATTAATTTTTTTATTTTTAAATATTAATATATTGCAAATGATTGCACAGTTGCTTAGAGTCTGAACTGGGGGTTGAATCACAGGAATATAAAAATATAGAGAGGATCTAGGTTTTGTAGCTGCAGTGCATTGTTTTCCCACGAGTTAATGCAATCATTAAATGTATAATATTATATAAAAGTATTTTAAATTTAAGTTATGCCATACAAAAAAAAAAAAAAAGAAAATGTATGACATGCCTCATAATCACTTACAATGCATCTCCAGCTTCATGTGGTAAATACAAAGAACAGGTGTTCTTGCAATACTGAGTAACTGTAATAAGTGATTTACAAAAAGAAATCTCAGGCTTCTGTCATTCATGATTATGTATTTACGTAATTTCAAAGAAAACAAGTTCTAGCTACACACAATTTCAGTGTATGTTTAAGAATATAGGACTTTTAAAAAAGACGCTTGAAACATGGAAATTATTGAAACAATTTATTCACATAACATATACTGTTGAGTTGCTCAAGTTGTCTTTGACTGACTGGGTTCCTAGAGAAAGGGAAAAAAGTTAATAACGAATTATTGGACATATGACGAGCGTTTTGTGTTGAATCTACCATTGATGAATTAATGCGAATATTTGTTCTGATATTTTCTTTAGTGTTTATATATTTGTTTTCTGTTGTAGATAATTGAAAGTACATATGTTGCCTGCTTTTTCATTTGAACAGCAGGGAACAAGAAAAAAAATCCTAAAAAAAAAAAATCCCTAATATTTTTAGCACTGTTAAGTCATATTACTGTCTGAATTCCTTTCTTGCATCTTTAAACTGTATCTGAGATTTCAAACTTTGGACTCTTTTTTTAATAGCCTCTATTCTCCCCCATTAAAGGTATGCAAAGCATATACAACTACATTTAACATTCATTTATTTTGATTTTACAGTAATTGATGGATTAAATGAAAATTCCCCCCTTTCCACTTTTTATACGTTTTATAAATAATTTATTCCTGTGCTGACAAAGCTGAATTTTCAGCATCATTACTCCAGGCTTTAGTGTCACATGATCCTTCTAAAATCAAAAATGGTGATTTGATGCACAATAAAATTCAATATCAATGTTGAAAAAAGTTTTGCTGCTTAGTATTGTGTGGAAACTAAGCGAGATATATAGCATCAAACATAACACAGACTGCTTTTGCTGTAACCATGCACTGTACCATTGCATCCCCACTAGGTGCCACCCAATATGTCTATGCAACCCATCACCACTAGCTTTATTCAACATGTCTAACCTCAATGGTGAAGGTCTTGTCATTGAAGCGTCCCTTGACAGAGACAAGTTCATATTTCAGACTTCGCCGCTTCTCGTTGAGCTCCATGACAGGATTCTTGCCATGTTTGGTGAGGATGGGTCCACCCTGCAAGATGAAGCGGAACCAATCAAGCCAAACCAAACTCCCAGAGTGAGTGTACAAACACATCAAACCCCAAAGCTGTTTAAGGAGGATCAGTCTTTGGAAGCTAACCTCAGTGCCGTCATCAGACCCTGAAGGAGTTGTTTCATCGGAACCAGAGGCTGCAGGTGTGGCAACAGACTGGCTCTTCTTTTCATCAGCAGGTTTAGTTTCAGACGGCAAGGGCACACCTAATGCCAGCAGCACCTGTGTGTTGTGAACATGGCATAGACAACAACTGAAATATTACATCTTATAAAAAAAGCACATAATAAATCCCCCTTTAATATAAGACTCAGGTGTCCCCAGAATGTGTCTAAGTTTCAGCTCAAAAAGTTGATATAGTTAAATCAAAATACCAAATACCATAAAATAAGATTTTCATGCATGCATCTTTCACCACCCTATCGCAGTCACACTCAGTGTGACATTGCAGTTCTTTATCATCATTAAAGTTTGTTATCTGCATGTATCAGTCTGAAAACTTCTGATATATGGTTTTCCAAATGCACACATCCAAAGCACGTGTCCTGTGAGTACCAGCAGACTCACTTTCTGGGCGACATGAAGCTTAGCGCTGCGTTTGGAAGGGCCTGTAGCCTCATAAGCTATCCCATCCACCTCCACAGCCATTGTAAATTGAGGTTCATGTTCAGGCCCAGTCTGTGATGCCAATCTGTAGAGAGTCCCAGGCCGGAGCTGGTTCAACTTCATTAGGGCATTTGCTGGTTCGCTCTTTCTGCCAAGAGCAAGCACAGGTATATAGGTCTTATTTCACTTATGAGACATGCTATAATGTTCTACCATTAAATATAAAATTAGTGCAGGGTAAAAGAAGGGTATGCAAGAAAAAAAAGAGTGAGATTGAGATGCATACCTTTTCTTGGAAATTTAGATTTTTGTGTCAAGATCCCCAGCATCATAAACTTCCCTTGATCTCTTTGCTGGGAAATCACCCACTGCAATTTAATTCAATGGAAGGAAGCATTAAATAGGATAAAAGACATTTGCATAGGAGTTCATAATACCACAGTAGAAAATGCAACGGTCTCTCTCTTTAGTGCACCCAAAACATTGACCCATATTTGTTTTCCGTTATAAAAAAAGCATCACTCACTAATTAACATTCACATGTTTCAATGTCTATTCAGTGTTCAGAAACTTGTCCCACCTTAGAAAATTACAATGTGAATTATGTATGTGAATAGTTTAACCAGTCCAAACAAAGTTTTTTGAAATATACAAGCTTTACAAATACAGAGGCAAACACAGCTTTTTAATTCAAAGACACGGCAATAACACGGTTTTTGAACAGTCTGTTTAGGACACCAGAAAAAGTTGCTTTGGTACCTCTGTGGTGTTCGCCGAGAATTCTAGAGGCTTTGGAATTGAGGCGGTCCATTCCAAGAACTTTGTAAAGCTGCCCAAAAGCTGACAGCCTTAAGGCAAACTAGGGGTGGGAGAAACACAAGTTAAATGTGAAAAAAGTCAAAGGTGTTTTCTCAAAATGTTAGAAATCTTGTAAATGTAGCAGCTTTATTAACCATTTTATTTTGGAGTTTGACAGACATGGTCACAATGAATAATAATTACTGTTAGGGCTGGGTATTCGTATCAAAATGTTCAATACCGATACCTTGACTTCAATACCGGCTCCTGAACGATACATTTTCCGATCCAATTTTTATGTAACCAGTTTTAACAATATAATATTACCTACATTTTTATTTTATTTTTCAGTTTGTTGACATTGTGACATTCATATTTTGAGTATGTAAAAAAAAAGCACCAGCTAAAGTTTTCTGTTTCCTAATCATTTAATTACATGTATTCTTTACTTCCATGAGCTCATTGTTTCTGCCTTATTTTAATGCATTGTTTAACAATAAAACTGAATAAAAATGAATTGAAATGCATTACACAGTCACCTCTGATAACAGATCACTCTAAATTGTCATTTAGAAACATGCATTTTCTGCAAAGCAGCTTTGAAACATATGTATTGTGAAAAATGCTATACAAATACATGTGAATTAAATTAAAATTATGCAAATTATGCTGCATGCTTATTGTTTCACTGACGTTGACGAGATTAACCGCTTAGGTACCGAAAATCAAGACATTTTGATACTCTGTACTACCGAGGCAATTAGGTCGGTACCTAAAAATTACCGAACTCGGTACCCAGCCTTAATTACTGTATAGAATTTAGTGTTCTACAATTAAAAACAAAAAAACACCAGTATATAGGTTTGGAATGACATTGGGCCAAATAAATAATGACCATTTTCATTTGTAAAGTTTATAGACTAGTACACTGTAAAATAAAGTTAAGCTATAGTGTAGGATTGCAAGTCACCTGGGCACTCTGGGTAATATCTTCTCGCTGTTGCAGTGTAAGATGAGCGCCAGCATCAGTGCTGTCTCGCTCACAGGGATCAGATATGCCTGGACCATCTAAAGAGAAGGGTTGTGCTCAGTATGACTCAGTAAACACACCAAAATATGCTTGGACAATGCTTTGTGTCAGTCTTTACCATGCATTAGTATCCCCGACGCAAGACACTCTAGAACTCTCCGGAACGCCTCTCCAGGTCCCAGCGGCCTCTCGCTGGTTGAAATGGACTTCTGACACAGCAGCTCAAGAATCTGCAGACAGACATATGAATATAAAGACATTCAGAAACGCAACCAGTCTATTTACATTTATGAAAACACTCATCAACGTTTAACTGCAAAGATATCTTTTTTGTTGTTTGAGATTGACTCACCCAGCCTTTGAGGGGGGACCACGTTGAAACACGGGAACACAAGTCCCGCAAGATCCGAATCACAATGACACACGACTCAACGCTGGACACTTTAGCCTGTTAACCCAACAAAGAGCAAATCTGTAAACACTTTATTATGGATCTAGAAAGAACTTCTAGACACTTTTCAGAGGACGTTTTGTATTAAGCAGATCAATCTGGCCAAATTATAGTTTCTGACCAAGAACGAACAAATTGCAACCTGGGTAAGATACATCTGACATTTAATCGGAAACAGGTTATACGCAATTCACTTTAAAGCATTCATGGACGTTTCAATATTCAAACAGCCTTTAAAAGTATGTCTCAATGTGCAAATATGTATCTTCCCAGGTCAAAGGTCAGATTAAGTTATAAGTCGACTTTTAGACAAATAAAGACGGGATGCAAACCTGGAACCACTTGGCCTGGCGAGAGACGCCAGAGAAGCCAGGCATTTCTGCCTGTCCAGAGCGTCCTGCGGAGAGCTTTCCGCGCACGGTTCTAGTGACGAATGGAGTAAGAAGACAAGGTACAGTTTGACCAAGGGGGGGTTCTGCCATCTGGCCAGGGGGAAGACGCAGTGTCCCAGTGCCCACGGGCAAGTGGAAGAGGGGGAACTGTTCAGGAAGTAATCTAACACAAAGCCTAGTATGCACCCGTCGGTTTTAACGTTGGTTAATGACCATCTTTCTATTACTCTACTTCATTAGACATTTCACCCTCTTCTTCTGTAGGACAACTGCGCCCCTTCCGAGACAGAGAGTTTCCAGTTGGTCAAAAGTCCAGCGCCCCTAAAACTGACAAACTAGAAGGCTTGGTTGAGAAAGTCAATTTGCAACCACAGGCAACAAAAGCAATACTTGAATCTAAATGAATTCAGATGTGAATAGGGTAAATACTGCAGCAAAATACACGTGAAACCTGTTCTAGACAAACAGATCACACCTTAAGCACAAGTAACAGTTGCTAAATAAAACTAAGTTAGCTGCAATTATCTGAAATTGTCTAAAAACAAAGGCACTGTAAAAAATACAATCAACAAGCACCTCTTAAACTATGAGCCTACTGACAACTTTTTGCTGCAATGCAAACCCTTCGTAACGCTTTAGAGGTGACGTACGGAAGTTTCAATGTTCAACAGTAAAATGCTGAACAGTAACGAAGACAATACTTGTAAATTAAAAATGCTAGAAGCATCCAGTATTTGGCTCAGAAAGAATCATCACTTATCCAGCATCCAACAATTAAGTGCAGCAGGACTGTACTGCAGTTTTCACTCTTCTGATGGTACTGAAGGTCTTTTGGGTCCTAAAATGAAAGTGTGAGATCAGTACCTCCAGATGCCTCTTTTTCAACCTGCTCCCTGACCATATGCGAGGTCAGATGGACGCTCAGTTTCAGCATGGGCTCGTTCGTGCTAGTAACAATAATAGCAGCTTCCTGGATAGATGGAGTGATGACGTATTTCTCCTCAGTAACATCCTTATTGAAGAAAGTGAGAGGACAAAGTGCATGTCAATTTTCTTTATCAGAAATATTGGCTTATAACAACCTGCCTTGCAGGGAATCAGACACTTGAACAGTTCTATACATGCACTATTCAAAAGTTTGTAGTTGGTAGACTCTTATGCTAACTTTAACCGTATGTTCACACCACCGCCACCACAAAATTCGCTCACGCCCTGCCAGCGACGCCGTGGAAAGACTCGTGGACGCTCTGATGCTCTCAGCGTAGATCGAATGCGTGACCTTTTTAAAACTGTATTTAAAGGGGCCGCAAAGCAAACAAGCATGTCGATCGGTATTTTTGCAGAAAATTGATCAATGCATGAAAATCTTGCCTATAAATAGTGTTGCGCGCCCTCTTGTCAAATTCAAATGATCAACCTCCTCTATTTTGCTTGGGAACCAAAATGTACAGGACTGTGTTCTCTGGAATTCTCTCAAACGGAGCACTTCTACATTCTGATTGGTTGCCGCAGAAATGTGTCATTGCTTAATACCATAAAGTTGACCTGACTTTAACTCTCCTCACCGCTCTTACAGTCCAAGACGCGCCCGCCCCGCCCTCGCTCCTTGAAAATAAATGACTTCCGGCCACTTTGACGCTCTCGCTGGCGGTGGTGTGAACGCACAGTAAGGCTGCAATTATTTGATACAATAAAAACAGCAGTATTGTGAACTATTTTTACAATTTAAAGTAACTTTCTAATTTTAATACATTTTAAAATGCTTTTTATGGCAAAGCTGAATTGTCACCTGTCTTCAGTGTCAAGTTCCTTCAGAAGTCATATGAAAAAAAATCGTATTACTTTCTTGTCATTCTTTACGATATATATATATATATATATACACACACACTACCGGTCAAAAGCTTAAGATCGGTAAGATTTTTTATGTTTTTAAAAGAAGTCTCTTCTGCTCACCAAGGCTGCAATTTTTTGATAAAAAAATACACAAAAAACACAGTAATATTGTGAAATATTATGACAATTTAAAATGACTTTTTTATGTTAATATATATTAAAATGTAATTTATTCCTCTGAAAAAAAGCTGAATTTTCAGCATCATTACTCCAGTCTTCAGTGTCACATGATCCTTCACAAATCACTCTAATATGATGATTTTATGCTCCAAAAACATGTTTGATTGTTATCCATGTTGAAAACAGTTTTTTACATTTTTATTTCAGGATTCTTTGATGAATAGAAAGTTCAAAAGAACAGCTTTTATCTGAAATGGAAAGCTTTTGTTACATTAAACACTACCCTTTAAAAAGTTTTGGGTCAGTAAGAATTTGTATTTTATTTTTTGGGGAAATAAATAAGAAATCAATACTTCTATTCATCAAGGATGAGTTACATTGATCAAAAGTTACAGTAAAGACATTTATAATGTTAGAAAAGATTCTAATTAAATAAAAGCTGTTCTTTGAACTTTCTATTCATCAAAGAATCCTGAAATAAAAATGTAAAAAACTGTTTTCAACATGGATAATAATCATACATGTTTTTGGAGCATAAAATCATCATATTAGAGTGAAGACTGAAGTAATGATGCTGAAAATTCAGCTTTTTTTCAGAGGAATAAATTACATTTTAATATATATTAACATAAAAAAGTCTTTTTAAATTGTCATAATATTTCACAATATTACTGTGTTTTTTGTGTATTTTTTATCAAAAAATTACAGCCTTGGTGAGCAGAAGAGACTTCTTTTAAAAACATAAAAAATCTTACCGACCTTAAACTTTTGACTGGTAGTATACATATATATATTAATGTATTTTCTGTCATCTTACTGACAACAAACTTTTGAATGGTAGTGAATACATTGCCCCTTGCATGTTTATTTAAAACATTATCCAATTTTATAATGCTTTCAAATATCAAAACACGTGTAGTGTTATTAGCTCTTTTTACTTTTTCCTACATTAGAATACATTCTGCAGAAAGATGCCATTTGTTCCTCTTTATGGGTCTACTAAAACACAAGCAGAGCTATTGACAGACATCCATTGTACTGATAATAAATGTTTATATGGTGAATGGTTAAAAAGGTGAGAAAAACCTTGATGAATTCCGAGAGTTTCCCGAGATCAGCCTGAGCAGAGAACTGGTGGGCATATCCCTGCAGAGCAGCACCAACTCTAACTCCAAATTATCCTTCAGCAGGAGTCCTTTAGCCACCAGGCCCACTCTCAAAACACCACGCAGTTTACTCTGAGGTGAATCACTGCTGGGAAAACAGCATGAGTCTACACTTCTAATAAAAGTGAAACATAAAGTATCTTTCAATAGCTTTAAGAGATAACTCAGCCCAAAGTGAAAATTCTCTCTTTTACTCGCCCTCATTCCATCCCCGTTATTTCTTTAGCTAAACACAAATTAAGATTTCTAGGAAAATAATCCATCACTGTGAATCCATATAATGCCATCGAATGACTGCCATTCATTTTTGATACTTTAAAAACAACCACAACACAGTGATTGTAACAGTAAACCATACGACTCCAATGGATGAATCAATGTCTTCTGAAGTATAACAGGTGAGTGTGTGTATCAAAAATACAACTGTTTTTAACTATAAATCAATACTTTCGGTCTTCGGTCATACAAGCGTTCACAAGAGGAACGTTGTTACAGGGTGACAGTCGTAAAGCTTGTGCAGAAGCACGTGGGACTGGGATGTGAGGCCACCGCTTCAATTTAAAAAAATATATAATATTTTCTTACACACACCTGTTGTTTTGCTTGAGAAGAAATTGATTCATCTACTGAGGTTGTATGCATTACCGTCACAATCATCTTGTGATTCAGAACGAAGTGTCAAACAAGCGAAAGACATTGGATGTCATTATATGGACTCACGGAATGAGAGAATTTTCATTTCTGGATGAACTATATCTATTAAACATAAAATGAAATGTAATTTATTGAAAGTCTAAATGCACTAGAGCAGATGACTTCTATGACCAACAGTTGAGCCATACCTTTCATTATCAGCGGCACTGCTCTCTTTTTCATTTAACCAATCAGAGACGGACTTCAGGGCACACTCCATATGAGACACCATGCTCTGCACTGCATCCAGCTGCTCAGCTGACGGGTACACCATTGTGTGCTTGGCCTTTATATAGCGATCCTCGTTCACAAAAGTTCGCTGAGGCGGTGGCCTCATCGGTGGAAGCGGCTGAATTAATGACAGTGGAGTAAAAATGTTGCAGTTGCACTTCATTTATTCATATGTTTCTCAATTAATGCAAACACAGTACTAGTCTTTTAAAGAGTTCTAATAAATATTCTATAAACAAAGAATTTGCATGGTAAATTTAATATATTGGCATGAAATACCTCCCCTGAGTGCACATTCTCATCTTCCCACTTCCTGTACTCAACAATGTAATCATTGTACTGCCTGAGGTCTTCTTCATAACACAAGCAGTCATACCAATAACAGCAACTCTTCATACCTGCAACAGAACTTGAATTTAGTTTCATTACATATTTATATTCAATCAAGCTCAGTGTGTCAAGATAACACTCTGTGGATTAGATTTTTCAAAAAGATTTTTCCTGAATATTTGTGGATGCTGGACAAAACTTGGATTTTCATTATTTATTTAAACAACTTAAAAAAAATTCCAAGCCTGTTTCAAAAATTGCAATCTGTTTAGCTGTAAGAATAGGTGTTTTACCGGTCGTAGTCCTGCGGGTGCAGGCGGTAACCCTCCTGTATGAGATTATCCCAGTATAACAGCTCCTCATAGGCCTGGTGCTCATCCCAGGAGGGTGGTGGGTGAGGTGGAAGAGGTCCTTCCCTCCGCCTCGGAAAATGTCCCATTTGAGCCATATCCATCAAGCAATGATCTGCACACAAGTCGCACAATGTTGACAAACAGACAAACCCATAATAACACACGCGCGCGCAAATAACCGAATGAATATAATTACGTTAAATGCTTCTCTTGGTGTTTTAAAAAGGTTTAACGTTCTTGGGGGATTTGTTATTAAAGCTACAAATTCTTAACACTACAAAGGACAATAATAAAGTATGAATTCAACATAAATCATATATTGCGTCACAACAAAACATTCGTTACCGAGAAAAGCACGCTAGCACGCGCACGAACGAGACATTTGGTTAAACGCACGACGTGAAATAACCATTCATATTTACCTGCACAGCTGCTAGTGTAAATAAATACTCGAAGACGTCTTGTAAGATCACGTTAACTTTAATATTGCGTGTCCGTGTGTTTCTCTACAAATCTAAACAGATTTGTTTTACTCACCATTCGCTCAGTTTATTCAATGGAAGCGAAAACGCTCAACTTCCGGGCCACGCTCTGACCCCCGCAGCGCATGCGCAGTCAAATTTCGCCACACCTAGAGGACGTATATGGAACTGCATTCAGAGATTTTTTTATTTGAATTATTATGCGTCTGCTGCCTGTACGGCAAATTTAGTTTTTAACAGTATGAATGTAAAATATGCCCCCGCAGGTATAATTACAACAACGGCTATAATTAGCCAGTGCCTTTTGAGGCATTTTAGTGTGTTTTTTTTACTTTACCTAGTGATTTCAACCATATACCGTAGGTTATAGACAGGGCTTAGACTCAGTCGGGAGTAGGGTTTAGTACAATTAGGATATTTTATTAGCTTTTAGAAATGGGCCTTAGAAAAAAAGTTCCGATGTGTCTCTTGAGACAAAACAATGCATGTGATTACTTACAGTACGGCGTATTACATTTACATGTTATTATATTAATAATAATAATAATAATATAAGCCTGCAGATTTGTTAAGTGTGCTCCATGCCGCAAATTAGTTATGAAGTAACACATAAAAAAAACTTGTTTTATATTAGCAACAGAAATGGACACACACACAGCAATTCACACACAGACATTTGTTTTGTTTTAGTATAATGCTTTTCAATGTAAAAATACAACAAGCCTCCAAAAAATGGAGTGATAACACAAGAAATAAATTATACTACAATATAAACAACAATTATTTACATGAGCATTTTCTTTACACAGAAACATATGCAAGATAAACATATGGTAAACTTAGCCTCAGAAATATAAGTTTACCTCACAGTAATATATTATTGATGATCATGCTATTTCAAATCTATGATGGGTTAATATTAGGTGAACATTCTTTTCAAATACTTTAATATATTTTTAGTGCCACTTGTCACTATCATGTCATGTTTCATGCCCAGGACAGTCGTCATGGGAACAACTGGTGACAAACGAAAACAATGTCCCATACCTTAAACTACAAAACTGGCTGAATTAATGCTTTAAGAAGGACCAAAACTGTTATACTGGCATGAATGTATCCAGCCAAATCCTTATTATTAGCGCTCCATAGGGAGTAAAAGTACTGTTATCTCATGCTTTATTAACCTTTGTGCAAATTTGCTTAAATACATTCTTAGCATGCGCACCACATGCTGAAATAAAAGGGGACCACTGAGATCCTCAATGTTATTTGACCAAGTAGGCTTTGTGTTTTTTTTCTGATGTACACTCAGACTCTACTGACAGGATTCTTCTCTGAGCTGGGGAAGGAATGGATCTCCCAGCAGCGATAAGTGCTTTCCTTAAAGTCTGTTTGACGTTTGGTGATGAGGTAAATCTTTTTGAGGATGGAACGGCGAGAAGAATGTAAACCCATGGGTCCAGTATCTGGTTCCAGGAAGCTATTCTCACCCCCATTATCATCAGGGTCTTATAGGTGGCAAGGTCATCTCCAACAGAGCCCATATACGACTGTTTCACTGTAATTAGGCCAACAATCTAGAGTTAAGAGTCAAAGACAAAAGACCATAAGGATTATGATTTCACAAAATATTAGGAAATAATTAGGGCTGTCAAACGATTAATCGTGATTAATCGCATCCAAAATAAAAGTTTGTGTTTACATAATATATGTGGGTGCATATATTTATATATAATATAAATAATATTAGGGCTGCACGATTAATCGCATGATGTTGATATGCGCATCTAATCAGTAAAGCCGGTTCCTTGATTAGTAGTAAATCACCTTCACCTGCTTTCAGATGGAGTCGGCATTTACTACAAAGAGCCGTAACTTACTGACAAGCTGAGCCAAATAGCGTTAATATCGAGGACGTATCGCCAGCGATATTTAATGCGATATGGATCAGCTTGTCAGTTAACTTACGGCTCTTTGTAGTAAATGCCGCTCCATCTAAAACCAGGTGAAGGTGATTTACTGCTAATCAAGGAACCGGCTTTAATGATTAGATGCGCATAACAACATCGCGCGATTAATCGTGCAGCCCTAAATAATATATAAATCTATTTACAGTATATAAATGAAAATATTTCTTTACAAATATAAGCATGTGTGTGTATTTATAATTATATAGTAAAATAATTATACACAGTGCACCCACATATATTATGCAAACACAGACTTTTATTTTGAATGCGATTAATCGCGATTAATCGTTTGATAGCCCTAGAAATAATTCAACGCCTTATCTCGTCTTGTGACACTTTGCAGACTCTGCTGTGTGTTCATGTGTTTTAAAGGAGGCGTGGCTTTGGAGACACTCTGAAGGGAGGGTGGTATCTCATGCTTTCAAAGCTAGCTTGCTATTGCTAGCCTCTCCGAAATTGCCTACTGAGACTTGTGAATGTTTTAAAATTTAGATCACTTCTATTATTGATTGCTATAAGTATTGCAGAGAGTTTCAACAAGCATAACAAAAAGTGTTTAAAAAAATTGTCTACCCTAACTTTAAGGTCCAAGTAATCTATAATCCAATCAATTTAAAATATTAGGTGTGTACTTTTACGATTCTACACCATTTTTTGGTATAAAGTGAGTAGTGTGTTTTATACTGACAATTCAAAAAGAAAAAAGTGTACTTTAAGGAAAGTGCACTTTACACTCTGCAGGAAAGTGAACATCCAGCATTGAAAATCAATGTGTGCTTTGTGCAGTTGAATTATTGCCATTGCTCACACTTACCAGAAGGGGGCTCCAACAGACACAAGATGTGAACATTATCCCCACAAGTTGGACCACCATCTCAATATCATTGGATTTAGCTAATCGACGGTTACAGGGTTTCCTTTCGTATCCTCGCTAACACCAGAGTCAGTCCACTTATGGTGTTACAGACCAAAGCAATAGCAAGGGATGTCAACCCCAGTCCTGAGAACAACAACACAAAAGCTACGTCTGCCTTCTCGGTATCCTCCAGCACTTTAATGAAACACCAGGTTCCAGGGTACTGGTAGGTGTATGAACCCAGCTGAAAGCAGGGCAGAAGGGCAACGCAAAGAGCTGCAACCCAGATGATGGAAAGAGAGAGTTTGGTCCTTGCGGTCGTAACTAGCGAAGCATGGAGCAGCGGCTTTGTCACACCCAAACACCTCTCAGCTGCCATGGCACAACCAAGAAAGAGCGGACACAGTCCAAAAAACACCATGCTGCCCCCTAGAAACTGGCATAATGGGTCCGCCCTGTTGTATTCTTCAGAGGGTACACCTCCAGAAAGATACATCCTCATGACTATTGAACCAGGTATGACATGTCCCACAAAGTCCGTGGCCACCAGAGAGCCGGCGAACAGGAGAAATGCTTTGGATCGTCGACGTAGACGGGCATATGCGTTTGCCAGGATGAGTAAAGCTACAATGTTGGACAGGATCCCCAGAGTCATTGACAACATCGCAGCTATGGGGCCGCTCAGGATCGGTCTCTCCGAGGTGACATTCTCGGGATTGGAAAGTGATGGAGAGGTCGCCTGTCCTTCCCATTGACTGTAATTGGAAAATGGATTAAGTGGCGCAGCGCCTGATGAATTGGTGTGATGCATGGCTAACTCAGTGGAGTGTTTAGCTGCGGGGCTCCCATCTTCATGTAGAGCTGCTGGAAGAGTGGAGAAATATCTTAGAACGGATCATTTGAAAGATTGTAGAGTGTTAAAGCTGCGGTTGGCAACTATGGCTGATTGAGTGGACTTTGGCAACATTTTGAATGTTTACAACTCATATTTCCCTCCCCCACTATCAACGAATACCCTCCCACAGAGTTCGTGCTCGAGTGCGTGTGCACCAGGTTTTCTGTGAACGCGACAGTCATCAGCATTCATCAACACCATGGATTATTTGGAGGTATGCTGCTCTGGCTAATCGACCAATATATTGCAATTGCTAACGTCATTTATACTGTAAATGAGCTTACTTGGTTTGTTAGTGTTCTGCCATCACTCTTCCTTACTGCGCGAACTTCAGGCGTGTGCATGTGATTGTAACGTGCGCGAGGGGTGGTGTGTGCCCGATCTGTGATTGACAGTCAGATCTCACACCCCCTGGGCTGATTGGACACAGTTAATAGGGAGCGCTGGATTTTTGCAAAACAAATAACACGCTCCAGATGGAGCTAGAAGCTCGGTTTTTCTAAAACCACTTTATTTATGTTGTTCTGTCGGATTATAGTGTCGATTTCACTGAATATGATCAAAAAAATGTTGCCGACAGCAGCTTTAAATTTAGGGCCATGTATACAGCTAATGGAACATTCTCAGAACGTTCTGGCAAAGTTCTCTCCAAGTTTTGAACAGATGTTATTTTAGTAACATTAACAGAGTGTTCATTCAAAGTTATGGTCTTTATTATTGCACTGAAACATTACAAAAACATTATTTATAGTTTTAGTTGGATTTTCGAGTAAAATTTTTTAAATGTATTGGGTACTTGTATCAGAATGCAAGGAGAACAAATAACGATTCCATAATGTTTGCAAAATGATAATGGAATAATGGAACATTTCATAAATAAATAAATAAATATTTATATAATTTTTAAAGCTCCAGTCCACAGTTTTACCTCTTTGTCCATCTCTTGTTTGAAATCTGCAATTGCAGTTATTCGCAGAATTATCAAGTTTACGTGAGTTGTGCCTCGGCACGGCACAGCGCGGATAAATCCAATGTTTTGAGGAGAATGTGCAGCTGTCCGTCACCGTGCCGGTGTGGATACTGGCATTCAGAATCACAGATTTTTTTTCTCACAAAGTTTGTAGTCGTAGTTTGTAGTTCAAAGTTGTTGTCAAATTGTTAATGTTAACATCAACATTGCATGACTACATTTAAATTTTTCGCATGGGCCACGTTTCAGTCTCTTTTTCCAAACTCTTAGTCCAAAGTCTTCTGCATTTTACAACAGGTGACTCTCCAGTTGTCAATGGTGATCAAATTGATACGTTTAATTCAGCGCGTTCTCATCCTAGGCCGTCATATAGTGACGCTTTTGAAATTTCGTCTAAATCCAACGCACATGGCACCCTTTAGCGTCAATATAACACACACAGAGCTTTGTTCGGTTATGGTCGGTAAGTTCTGGGGTAGGGTTAGGGTTAGACCACTAGGAGGCGCCTTCTGGCCCATATATATCATCGTCTCATATTGACGCTAAAGGGTGCCGTGTGCGTTAGATGTAGACGAAATGTCAAAAGCATCAGTATATAAAGCCTTTTTGATCATTTTTAACCCAAAAAACTTAGGGACTGCAGCTTTAAATAACTTAATGGAGATACTAGCAAATATTTTTTTGTTAGCTTTAGGTATAGAACACTTTTGCTATTTTTAAGAGTGTGTGTTTCCATTTGCATTTAACTTAAATATTTGGCTTCCGTTGTCACCAACTTCCAATATTTTAACTGTACAAAAACAGTCTGCTCATAATTGCAAACTGGTGTTGTTTCCATATTATTTAATCGTAATCATAATCATACTAGTTTGAACTTTGTAGTGTAAACTGTTTAACCGTTTACTGCACTTGTCATTATTCTATTTATTTATTTATAGCAGAAGTCTCGCACATTCAAATAGCTTACTTTCGCGTTGCAAAATAAGGTGGATATGCCAGTTCCCTTTTAATGAATATATGCATTTAAAATGTAAAATCTCTCTCTTTCTAGCTACCTGAATACTTACTGAATACTTATAGACTCTATGCTGCTCAAATATGCCTACTAAAGGTCTTTAGGCCTACTATCATCTTTAAAATAAAACACTGCTATTATGCATTTTTTATCCAGTTTTGTGTAAAAGGTTTTGTCACGCCAAGTAAATTTTTTTTTCTGTTTACAGATCAATCACATACAGTGAATATTAAATATAATATAAGGCAGCAACAGTACACAAATGTTTGTAATTGTTTTGAAAAGACTGCAAAATGCTACATTAAAAAAACCTGTTAACTGGTAAGCTGTAAATTACATTATCATATCATACAGAGAAAAACTGTAAAATATCTTATAAGTAATTTTACTGCAAAACACTCTCAAATGGGTGTTATTTTATATGTCAGAACTATATGAATCACCATATATTATACAGTAAAAAACCTTAAAGAACCAAGAAGTCCCTGCATGACACATCACATGATTATGTTCTAGTTTTGTTTCTTCTTAATTGTATTATCAGAGGGCTAAAACACATTTTGTGTGAAAATGTGTATACATTTTCAGTTTCATAGAGGCCACTAACAATGAACTCTGATTCAGCATGTGGCTTTCCTTACATTATTATTATGGTGGTTTTCAGTATATTAGGGTAAAACACCATTTTCAGGGTAAAAGCTGATTTTTAATGCTTTAAGTAGACTGGAAGTCATATCATTTGATGATAGGTCCATATTGTAAGTGGTAAAATATGCCAATATCTGTAATATCTGAAACATTGTCACAGTAAATTTCTGGCAACCACAGCTGACAGGTTTTTTCCTTTTCTTATAGTTTAAAAATCATGGATATAGCCTTTTAATATGACCAAACCAAACTTCAATATCCCCTACTTTCATATTGTCATTAAAAAAGAGAAAGAAAATTAAGCTGAAGTAGGGGATACATATTCAGCCACAGCAAATGCTTACAGCTGAGAGACACAAACAGGCATGTACTGACAGAGGCTCCTGCAGCCTCAAATCGTTAAAAACATTCCTCAAGGTTCATTCGCCTGCCTTTGACCTCTCAATGTTATTTTTTCGTCCTGGAAATCAACAACACTCTTGAAGAATGCAACAGTGAGTCATATTTAGTTGGTTATGGATGCTTTACAAATCCAGAAAAGATAAAAACAAGTTGTATATTGCAACAAGTTCCTTGACAGCATCTTATGTAAAACTAAGTGAAGACCAATGCAATGCTTACCGTTATTAAAGAATATCCATTAGGATTAAAATGTCAGAAACCATGAAGAATTTTGTATTCTGTTTTGTAAACAAAATAAATATTTCATTTAATATACAAAGGGATTTTTACTTTTAACTAATAATAAAAAAGTAAATTGCTGTTAAAAATAATATGATGTTTAACAAAAATTACAAAGTAACCGGTGAACGTAGAAGAAAATGGGTGCATCGTCATATCCATTCCTCACGAGCGCCTGGTCATCTTCACTTCAATAGCAGAACAAAAGTAAAGCATGTTCACATAGGTTACAAAATAGTTACCAATAAGAGGATAATATGTATTTTTTCCTCCAGACTGATAGATTAATATAGTTTCGCGGTGGTAGCCTACATTCCTCCATCAGACGCACGCGCGCGCTCGGATCAGTCGTTTCAGTAGTGTGTGTTTCTGAAGGAAACAAGCCGGTGACTTTAGCCTAAACCCCTCCCTGATGAAACTCACTGCTCTTAGGTGAGTGTGAATCACTCATACCGCTTGAGGTGCATGTTTATGAGAGAAAGATGCTGCTGTTGTTGTTATTATTAGCCTGTTATTAATAATATGGGTTAATTAGAAAATAAAAGTCTTAGCCTATTATAGCCTATATTACAAACTAACACTTGAGTGATGTCAGACGTTGGCTTGTCATGATAGTTATTTATAGCTACATTAAATAATAATTAAAAAACGATTAGCCTATTAATAATGATAAGAACAGATAGCCTACCTGCATTCAGCATTAGGGGTTTTCTCTGTAGGTCTGACCTTGAACATATCAATGTTTCACAAAAACAGATTTTTTTTTTGGTAGATTGAAGACAGGTGTCTGTGTTTGCTTAATTTTTCAACCTGGCAAATTAGAGTGGCTCCACACTTGTGGTTTGGATTTGGACTTACAGCAAAACATTTTATGTGGTGATATTAAATAGGCAAGAGAAAACATGATGTTGAAGTGCCATGGATGTATTAAAGCAACGATTTAGTCTTAAAAACTGAATAGCAATTTGGACTTTATTATGCACTGAAGCAATGTGATTTTATTAACTTCAGTTTACAAAATAAATTGGCTAAAGTTGATGTGTTAACACCAACATCACACAGAAATGTAAGCAATTAAGACTATAATGTGTGATATGGTATAATATTATATTAATGCATAATGTAGTAAAATATGTAGGCCTACATACAGTTCTCAGAACAGTTGTTAATATCCGATGCATGGGCCAAAATATCCCTGTGTTACCTTTTACATTTTGGACATGTTATGGGTTGGGCCTCATTATCATTTTACTATGCAAATTTAGCTGAAAAGCCTATAAAAGGCTGTTTTGTTTAATATAAATATTTTTTTATTTAGTAATGAGACACAAACATGTCTGTTCCATGACCTATATCTTTTTTGTTGGAAAAAATAGAATGTTTGTAGCCAATACTTTAAGGTATGTGTTTAGAAAAATAAATAAATAAATAAATTAAAAAAAAATCACAAGAGTGTGACAACTAGCCCCATTCTTCCCTATATGCCATTAAATTAATACACATGCAAGACTGAGTGTATGAAGTGATTTGAGTATTATCTGCCCCAGATAATAAAAAAAGAGGTTTCAAGTGTTATCTTTAATCTTCTGTGGTTGGTGCTTTTCTTCAATAAAGATAAAAAAGACAGTAACATAAAAAAAGGTTTACAGCTAAAAAAAAATACAAAAAAAAAAAATATATATATATTTTTTTCTTTTAGATGTGCGGTGTTCAGAAATGTCAACTAGGAGTACTTAAAGCTACAGCAGAGATTTTCCATTCATACAGCACTCTCGTTCTCCCATTCACTTAATAATCTTGTGAATTTAGCATTTGTATTCTGTTTGATTTCACTCTCCAAGACTAAGTCTGAAAGCCCTGACAGCGACCAAAGCCTTATTTATTTATTTAAAAAACCCACACATGCTGCTTCCGCTTTTCCCATGTCAAACTGCGGACAACTGAACCTGCAAATTGAGAGCAGAATATGTTTTGAAAAGGAGCACCAAAGAGTCAATCAAGATCTGCAAGACGCATTGATTTTGGAAATCAAGGAGTGTGCAGGTCTTAAATAAAGACACTCATTTGAACTGGAATTTATTTTTTGAATATAAAGGAATAGTAAACAGATGTAAAACAAATACAGGAAGAGTTCAAATTAAAAATTAAAATGTATTATTCACTCACCGTTACGTCATTTTGTGGAACTCAAAATACAGCATGTTTGGGTTAGCTACTCATTTAATATTAATTATTATTTATTAAGTTTGAGTTCTACTAGTAGTGCTGTGCTTATAGGGTTAGACATCTTGGAATAAATATGTATTATTTTTAATATGGTCAACTTGCTGAGGATGAATAATCTTTAATAAAGTTTGACTCTAATGAAGTTAGACTGTGGAATGAGGGTGTAGGCCAAATGGTAAGATAATTTCTTTAATAAACATAACAAAATTGCTGCCTGAAATGAAAATATTTTTGTAAAACTCTGAGAGCAGGTTTGGTTTAGATCCCTAGAGCACTCAAAGGGCACAAGTCAGGAAAAGACAGTGGCTCCCAATTTTTCCGTAGAGGTGGAACATTGTTCACTACTTGCCAGACATTACAAATCAACCCAGATGCATATTTTTTCCCCTCTGGCACAAGAAGTGAAAACAGGTATTTATCCTGGCATGCACATGGACATGCTGATCCAGAAGTGGATCTCTGTGGATTGGAATGCGGTCTGTGTTGATCAGCACGCAGTTGGTTTCATGTAGTCTGCATTGCGATAATAGGCTAATTTTGTTTTGCCACATTCTGCGTTTGGGTTTTTGCTGATTGCTCATTTGTTTGCTCTAGATCGAGGAATTTTGGAGAAGATCCCATTGGAGCTGAAACAAGACACAAGCAATGAGCTGTGGGTTAACTACTGCAGACACAGACGGGTTTGACGTTATACATCTGTTTTTGTTACCTCATTTAAATAAAGCGATCAGACGGTCTCAGTAATATGATTTCTAAAAGGCCAGAGTCTTCCACTGATTTGTCTCTGTGACATTCACAGTAAGGAAAACAACTAAAGCTATTTCCTCCACCAATTAGAAAAGCATTTACAGATGAGCGCAAACCAAACGTCTTCTCTACGAGGCAGATGTGGAAGAAACCAAGGTGCCAGATGGATTCTTGGAGTCTTAAAATCATTTTAAGATTGACAACTCCGTCTATTTCATGATGGCACACGTTGATGTTTTTTGATAAACTTCAAAGTTGAAAATCAGCATGATTATGCCATCGTTTCAGAAATTTCTGGTCCCAAGTTAACAAAACAAAAGGAATATATAATTGCTCTAAATATCTGAATTACTTGGAAAGACATGTGCGATTCTGTCAAGATCATTCTCAAAACATTACAAAACCAAAGCCTGAATCGCATAAAATAACTATTAATATTGTGTAAATAAGTCAGGAAGGTTTCTAGAAATAATTCCTGTTGTTAACCTTTATCCTCTGACTGTTTGGCCACAGGCTGAATCTTTGGTTTAAAAGCAAGAGACATGCAAAACCAACCATTTGATCTGCAGCCCAAAATTCCACCCAGCCATGAATGTTTCACAAATCAAATGTGGTTCACCACATTCACATTAAAATGTCAAGGCTTTGAAAACACTCCCCTATTCTATCGCCTGGCCCACCAAACAGAATGCCAATGCGAAGTGGGGTGGACGGGACCAGAAGCATGAGAGAAACCACAGGTTCCCATGGCCTACAAGGATGATCTTGGTCATCAGGAAGAGTTGGACAACATTTCCAGTTTTCCTAAAATAAAATGCCTTTTCTAATAATACCTTTCATGTAGTGTGTAGCATAGCTGTTTGTGAATGCAAAAGGTCTGCAAAGTTGTAAAGATCAACGTTTACGACAAATAACGTTTTTGTCTCCTAAAAGAAAGAACCGGAAAGTCTTACTTCCTCTTAATGATTAGGGGTGTAATGAAACACGTATTCGTCAACTGGTTATAGGCTTTAAGTCCACAGATCAGCAACATTCACAATTCAACATTCATGATTTAATGTAGTAACTGAAACCATGGAAGTTTGGCAGGAATAGTAAGGCCCTGTCCCAAATGGCACACTCCGGACTTGTGGACTTCCTCAGAGTCCACACTTCGGTGACGTCATGAAGTGCAGACCTATAGTGCCCTTAGCGCGAGTCTTCGAGGGCGCATTGAGAGGTATTTTTGGGACAGACTCGATCGTCACGCCAGAAACAGGAAGACGGTCTGGTTGTTGCATAGACAGTATAAGAAGTACAAAAACAGGATTTATATTGTGAACTACGCAGCCTGCTTTTAAAGTTCTATAATTGTATACGCCACCTGGGCATTACAATAGATGTCATGGTTATGTAAATGATAAAAAAAGTTGTACATAAAAATACATAATGTTCAATTTTAAAAACAAAATGAAAATGAGTTTAAGAAAAATGTATAGGTTTCAATATTGATAATACGTTTATGACTCAGTAAAGCCAATACATTCGGTTCTATTTATGTAATGAATCATATTATGCGATTGTATTATTTAACGCGCTTTTATTATGTTTGACATATCAACCATGGTCTTTAAAGGTCGAATAGACTAAGTAACAACTGGTAAAATGTACGCCTATGTCATAAAAACCATAATGATACTTACACCTTTAATATTCTATCTTTACAATCCGTGAGCGAAATCTCCCATCTGTTGTCTGATTGGCCTTTCGCAAGGATTCCTGGGTAGTTAAAGTGCGTGGCGCCTGCATCTATGCGGGCTTTCCGGAAGACCGCTTCAAGGGTACAAAGGGGGCGCTGCTGAGCACACTTCAGAGCGTTAAAATGCCAAATGGGACAGCCTACGGACTCGTAGACTCGGCGAGCACGCGCAATTTAAGTCCACGAGACCGCAAGTCCGCGTGAAGTGCGCGATTTGGGACAGGGCCTAAAATGCTTTCAAGTAAGCATTTTAAAGCCCAGACACACCAAGCCGACGGTCGGCCGTCGGGCAGTTTTTGTGTGTTGGCCAACTGAGTTTCCTCGGTGTGATGCGCACGGTTCTGTGCCGTCGGCTGAAAATAGTCCTCGTCAGCTTTGTTTCGCGCGGTTTGACATGTTGAATCGGTGTCAGGCCGTTTGGGAAAGAGAGAACTCTGATTGACTGTTCAGCTTAGTAAAAGAGTCAGTGCACGAGAATAAAAGCAAAACAGCAAGAAAAGACGTCAAAACGGTAAAGATAGAAGGCTGTTCTTATGTTACGTCTTCTTACCTGAGTGCTCCTTGGCGAATATTTCAATATTAACATGAGCGGAGTGGACTAAAGAAAGTTTTTAGCGGGATTGATATTCAAAACGGTAAGCACGCGCTGCTTTGTTTACAGTGTGTATCCGGCAGCGCCGCTTTTCCTTTTGAATGACGAATACTGATATATCTGCAGAAATAGACAGTTGGCTCATTAAACGCAGGCGCAGAACGCACATTCTAGCTTGTAGTTCTCTCGGTGTGTTCAAGTGGAGTTTTTTATCCCGACAAAAGCGGACGAGAGGCGACAACACAGTCGGCTTTCATCAGCGCTAGTTTGTCGGCGTCAACTGGGTGTGTTCCGGGCTTAAAGTAACCAATCAAGTAACCAAAACATTATTTGTCCATCCTTCAAAGATTTCCCCCAATTTCAAAACAAAAAAATTCAAGATGTAAAAAAAATCTCACTTATTTAAAAATATTTTATCTTTTTTTTTATCAAGGAAATTTCTCCGGGATTTCTTTCTGTTTGCTCTATTGAAAACGTCTGGAACCGTGAATTTTGCGAACCGTCAACCCCTAGTAAAGATGTAACAAATTTGCATGATGCATGGTCTTCATTGACTGTCCACAAACAACATTTACTATAAACCGCCCTCAAACACAGTTGGATTTGAGGCCTGGAAGAGTTTGACTCTTGTCAGTATATTAAGAAGACGGTGTTTTTAAGAGCTGCTATTCTACTTTGCATGCACTTCCAAAGGATGAGGACAGGGATGAAGTCTCCATCGATTCGTTACTGTTCGTATAACTGTGTATGAGGAAGCCTCTGGAGCTGAAATTCAGATATAGTAATATCTGTTAACGCACTGTAAGCGGTAGATCAATCGGGCCGTCTGACCAATCAGAGCAGAGTAGGCTCTCGGAAAGGAAGGGTTTGAGAGAGAACCTTTATACGAACCGTTTTCAGACTCTTTGAGAAATTGGGTGATGTGCAATGTATATAATGAGAAAATGAGTGTTTTTGATCTTCGAAGCATGTAAACGTAGGAGACCTCCAAAACAAAATCTTAATTAAAATAGCATAATTGGGGCACTTCCATTGTATTATTTAAATTAAAGTAATTTCAATTTAAAGTAATCTCAATTCAAATGTATAATAGCGCTTTTTATAATAAAAACACCTCCAAAACTATTTTACTATTTTTATTTTCTTGTTTGAGAAGGATTTCACTCGGATATACAGAGACTATCGCAACTTCCATGTCATGCCGTCTTTAATAACAGAGCGAAACTGTTAAGTGTCAAAACATTATGTTAATGTTGAAAGTCATAGGCAGCACAAGAATCTGTTTTCTAATATTATTAGAGTCTGTTAAAACAAAATCAGTTTCACTTTTCATCAGGATTAGAATAAGATTATTGCTTTGATGGTGGGCTCAAAAGTGGTCATGAATTTTATATATCTATATATATTTATAATATGCACTCATGATAATAACAGTAATGTCGCATTTGTTGCTAAAAAGCCTCTGTCTTATATCTTTAAGTTATTGAAGACTATGCAGCGTCCGTAAGCCATAAGAACATCATGTTCAGAACACAACAGAGCATTTTCTTCCGACATATACTGCAGCTGTCAGGATAGTTGGTTAGAGATTGCATGCAGACAGAGAATGGAGACAGATATTAAGAACGTGATTCATATTATGAAAAGGGAAAAATAACCCTGCGATCTCATTCAGTAGTTGTACGAACACAGATACACAATAGAAGATGACCATTTATATACTTTTTTAATCTAGAAGTAATCTGAACATCAGGCTATGGAAATGAATTTCAAACAATGTTCATAAAAAAAGGTGTCAGGACATTCTGGTCAGCATGGTTTTCTCTCACGTATTCACCAGCCTCAGGGCACCGGAGGTCAATACTTAAACCTGCGCAGGAAGGTCTAGCTTAAGGCCACATGAGACAAACGAAGGCTTTATCTTTTCAATGGCAAATCCATTGAAATCAAATTAGGCTTTTAGCAAACTCTTAATTTGCTTACAAAATACACAGTGAGCAAAGCAGTGCAAGTTTGACTCTAAAGGCCTAGGGTACATGGATCTCATAATTCAATTTTTAGCTATTCAGAAAAGACTGTTTTGTACACTTGCTGGTTAAAATTTTTTCAGTATCGGCTTCATTACCAGATGGTATAGACTCAAATCAATTAATGGACTTTTCTCACAATATGTTCTGTCACTTCTACTGATGTATTGTGTGCAGTTGAGCCTTAATGGCTTAGTTAGCAGTACTGAAGCTTGCTATTTTTCATTCCATGCTGGCATGTTTTATGTGCTTGTGAGTTCTTCAAAATGGCTCTTTCAAGAAAATCTTGCTTAAGAAAGTATATAGGATTATTATGGAAAACCTTTTGATCTGAATGTCACTTTCTAAATGTGGAAAATGATCAGTTGCAGTGATAAAATGCTAGCTGAGAAACAAGAGTAAAATGTTGAGTATGTGGCAATAACTGGCAATAACAACTCTTGGTCCATTAAATTTGCTGTAGCCTAATTTGTAAGACTGTCATGGGCTGAAAATTGAACATATGGTTGGTGGGTGGCGAGAGGACCATAATTACATTGGGAACGATGTGTAAGAAGATTCATTTACTGGGGAACGTCCATGGAGTCAACATGAATCAGACAAATGACATCAATACAGGCATGTTTCAGCATTGATTATAGAATGGACACTGTATTGGTTAGGTAAAGACTAAACACAAATTGACTCTCTCTCTCTTAAAGCAGTCTAATTAACTAATGATGGCTTAATGATGGCTTATAAATGCTTTTATTTGAGGTTGAGCTCACATAAACTGTCAATTAATTCTATATCTAAAGACAACAACCTTGCAGGGGTTTTTTTAGCAACAGAACTAGCCGGTTTTTATAGCAAACATGGTCAAACTCTTTACCTATAATTTCAGAGACATAATCAAAACCACATCCTGTAGTCTGGAGGTTATGATCATGGCTATTGAATTTATCCTGGTGGATAAAAAGCCACTGTTAGGTATCAGATGTTAAATATAACCAAAGTTCATTGGAGTTGAAACTTGATGGCATGTCTGATTACAAAAGGGACAGATGGAGAGGATATAAAGGATGGTCTTAAGTCACTACAAACAATACAATAAAGGAAATCAAACTCATAGAATTCATCAATAAACACATCACGAACATATACTCAATCCAAATAATGAAAACAAATGGAAACAAATTCAAACAACACAATTAGCAAAACAAACTTAACACATCATAAGGAAAGGACTTAAATGAGTGTTCATTCAAACACCCACTTATCACTTTATTACTTATAAAGCTTGACCAAGGGTGGGTGGGTAAAATCTGCACTACATTTGGTAGTGTAGTCTGCTTGGATTTGTGGGATATAGTGTCTTTTTTATATAGGGATATAGGGATTTTTTTTATCTGGGCCAAGATTTAATGTGATACTAAAAAATAACCTTTTGAACAAACTTCAGCTTTAATAAAACAATAACACATGAGCAAGAGTGTGTTAAGGTCGCTTATATGCATGGTTTTGATTAACAAGAGAGGCTGCACATTTGTGTGATTTTACTAGGGATGGGCAACGATTAATCGCAATTAATCGCATCCAAAATAAAAGTTTGTGTTTACATAATATATGTGTGTGTAGTGTGTAAAATTAATTTGTATATATAAATACCCATACATGCATGTATATATTTAAGAAAAATGTGTTATTAATATATCAAATATTTATATTTATATATAATATTAATTGTGAATAAATATATATCAAATATATACATGCACATATTTCTTAAATATATACATGCATGTGTGGGTATTTATCTATACAAATTAATTATACACACTATACAAACATATATTATGTAAACACAAACTTTTATTTGGATGCGATTAATCGCGATTAATCACCCAAGTTAATTTGTTTCTGTAGGGTTTAAATGAAAAGTTTGTAATATTCTTTAATTATAAATTATCATTAGTATTGTAAGAAAACACAAATTTTACCTGGTCAAAAACAGCGCAGACTTGACTTGACAACAGTTTAGGGTATGTTTTGGAGAAAGAATGGCAGCGGGAGTCTCTGAGGACACGTCTGTGCAATAGTATCAGTTTGAACCAGAGTCGGACCCGGAACAAGATGCCACCCTGAAGAAGTCTTACAATTAAGGCTTGAACAGGATGTTTCTGATTGGTTGGGTAACATGATGTCACTTTGATCAATCTTTGTGTACTTGCAGAGTAGAGTAAATTAGTTAGATGTACGGACGCTATGTGTTTACCGATGTATACGTACTCAGTTTGTAAAAACACAATAACCATAACACTTTGTTTATTACAAATGTGAGATTATGAATTATATTGAGAACGTCGTACATAGAAAACATGCCGTAATGTACCCTGATTGTAAAACAGCCACATTCATCGTGAAGCATGCAAGTGATTTGCAAAGATTAATTGGATTAATCTTGGATGTACACTGGCCACCAGTAGGAGTTAAATCGAAATCGGAATTGAGAGAAACAGAAACTAATATTCACTGTATGGTCATATACCTTTTCACCACTAGATGGGGGTAAAAATTGCACAGTGTAGCTTTAAGGAGAAGACATTTTTATGGCATTCTGTAACTATTTTACATTTTGGCTTACCAGTATTCATAAATAAATTGCATGATCCGCTACACCACGATGAAACCCCCTTGTACGAATTCATACGAAATCGCCATCTGGTAAATAGTCAAGTTTAAATAGTCACGTAGTCATCATGAGATTGGGCTGGGTTTCCTTCTTGAACGGATCAGCTTTTTGATCGATTCGTTCGTATGAATAATTCAGTGACTCACATGTAATGATGTAACTGCAGAAAAAGACAATGAAAAATCCCCACCATTAAGGCAAAGACTAACAGTGTGTCTGAAAGAAAAACAGACAAGCGGAGAGATGCATTGAAAAAGCATGCTTTTGGACTGTCAACGTCATTTAACAAATCAGATATAAGTACCAGTGTTTATATTTTAAATCTTTAAGGTTTAAGGTCCTTTCTACAGATAATACTCCACTTTCTTTTAAAAAATATTAGGAAATGAGCATTTCAGAACAAAGATAGTAGTATCTTAGCCTATATTTGAATAAACAGCATGTTTTTAAAGGCAATTTGTAAAATGCCTTGATTGCAATGTTTTCTACATCATAAAGTGCATTAAAATATATAATTCTGATGCTTTTCCTGTGGAATGTACTTGAAATGATGCTTGAAACACAGATCGAATATTGTGCTGGGATAGATGAGACCTTTTAGCTGTCTTTAACCGCTTCTCTGCATGAGAGCATAAAACATCTGGAAGGTTGAGTGTGTGGAAGTGTGTTTATCAATGGTCATTCCACGGAAAGCTAGTTTCATCCCCCTGTGGTATTATGTAAATAAATGAAACTATAATTGTTCTGAACCCTCTCTATGCAGGGTCTTCATGGGGGCCTGTGACCCTAGGTGGTCACTGGAGGGACAGCAGGGGTCAGCCAATTATTGTTTCATCTCAAACTTAAACTGCATTACACTAAAATACTATGTTTTTAAATTTTGTAAATATATACCGGTCAAAAGTTTAAGGTCGGTAAGATTTTTTATGTTTTAAAAGAAGTCTCTTCTGCTCACCAAGGCTGCAATTTTTTGATAAAAAATACACAAACACAATAATATTGTGAAATATTTTGACAATTTAAAAATACTTTTTTTATGTTAATATATATTAAAATGTAATTTATTCCTCTGAAAAAAAGCTGAATTTTCAGCATCATTACTCCAGTCTTCAGTGTCACATGATCCTTCACAAATCACTCTAATATGATGATTTTATACTCCAAAAACATGTTTGATTATTATCCATGTTGAAAACAGTTTTTTACATTTTTATTTCAGGATTCTTTGATGAATAGAAAGTTCAAAAGAACAGCTTTTATCTGAAATGGAAAGCTTTTGTTACATTAAACACTACCCTTTAAAAAGTTTGGGGTCAGTAAGAATTTGTATTTTATTTTTGGGGGAAAAATAAGAAATCAATACTTCTATTCATCAAGGATGAGTTACATTGATCAAAAGTTACAGTAAAGACATTTATAATGTTAGAAAAGATTCTAATTAAATAAATGCTGTTCTTTGAACTTTCTATTCATCAAAGAATCCTGAAATAAAAATGTAAAGAACAGTTTTCAACATGGATAATAATCATACATGTTTTTGGAGCATAAAATCATCATATTAGAGTGATTTGTGAAGGATCATGTGACACTGAAGACTGGAGTAATGATGCTGAAAATTCAGCTTTTTCAGAGGAATAAATTACATTTTAATATATATTAGCATAAAAAAGTCATTTTAAATTGTCATAATATTTCACAATATTACTGTGTTTTTTGTGTATTTTGGTGAGCAGAAGAGACTTCTTTTAAAAACATAAAAAATCTTACCACCTTAAACTTTTGACCGGTAGTGTGTGTGTATATATATATATATATATATATATATATATATATATATATATATATATATATATATATATATATATATATATATATATATTTATATTTTTTTTTTTTTTCATATTTATCCAAAGCAAGTTAAAAATGAGGACAAACAAATTTAGTAGATTTCCTGCTTTTATGGACCTTGTTCTTCCGCAGCTGCCAAAGCTGGTGTCAAATTACAGCTGTAGAGAAACCAGACTGTGAATGAACTGATTTTAGTAATTTGGGAAATCCACTCCCTAGTCATTACAGGACCTCTGGTGTTACCATTTCATATTGTCAGCTTTCAGGATATGGATATGTGTTCCCATAATTGACTTTATAAAAATGAAAGGTCTGACTGCATATAATATACTATCTAAAACAAACTGCTAAGAAAGAGAAACTAAGAAACTGCTTTTGGGTAAGAAAAAAGAAAAAAGAAAAAGAGGCTGCGGTGAGGCAATTGAAGTGCATGTGGCCAAATTTTACGTTCACACACACATCAGGACATATTTTTATATACTTTTCTTCTAGTGTAATATCATACGTTTTAGGCGTTTAGATTTTTTAGCACCACACTGTCATGGCATTGAAATTATAAGATTGGATATAACCTCAGAAAATGTTAGAATTTTTTTTAATATACTAAAATCATGTTAACATGCATATCTTGAGAGACAGACCTTTGAAGCAGTGAGTATTTTAATATATACTGATTGGCCTCATTCAATTCCATTGTGGTTGTTTTTTTTAAATATTCTTAACTTGTTCTGAACCCATATTCCTTTAATGATTCTCTCCAGTGTTTTTTGATGTCCTTCAGAGCTTTAATGAAGCTTAAGTCTTTTACTGCTCAGGCAATAATAAATGTCTCCATTGACTTTTTAATTGACTTTATATGTGAGAATTCAAGCTGTGAGGTGTACTGTCCAAAGGCTGCCATGGCCTGAGTTGTTTTTCTTCCTGCTTGACCTGGATGAATTCCTGCTTTAATCTTATTTTTCAAAAGGGTCCATATTACATATCCATAAAGGCAGCTGCCGCTTAATTCCACTTTATCTCATTCTGCCAAGTTTAACACATAAGTTTTCCTTTGAACTACTCTCAACAGGCTGGATCTGAAAATGACAAGAAGATTCAATCCAGAAGATTGAAATATTTTGTGTGAACTACTCACAAACCCTTCATTTATGACAAAGGAATCAATGTAAAATGAAAGTTTTATACATTTTACTTCCCACACAACACCTTAACCTCCATTCCCATTCTGATTTATATCCGTAAATGCAACAGATATTTTGTCTTTTGATGAGATGCTAGAAATACTCCCTCACAGGGTCCAAAGGTCTGTGGCCATATTGAAAATCAGAGATTTAAAATTTTAATTTAAACCTTTAAAAGAAAGGTTATAAAAGAAAATCATAGTCTGGATTTCTAGGTTACTGATCAAATGAGAAAATACATTAATCATGTGAACTCAAAAGGTCAAATTTAAAGGTGAATATAATTTGCACAAATTGAATCGCTCAAATATTGATTGTTTCAGACAAGTTTCTCAAAGACTCCCATCCATCTTCTATTGGCCAGGCAAACAGACGAACCCGCGCCCGCAATCACACCATTGGCCAAGCCAGTGTTACTGTGTTTGCTGGATGGATTGCAGAATTTAGGGGAATATATTGGATAGGGTACAATGCGTTTAACAGAAAAAAGAATAGGCCTATTAGACACTTTAATAACTGAAAGCATAAAATAAATACTGTAATATAACAAAAACACAAGTTTGAGCATTTGTAGAGCTTTGTGAATGACAAGTGGACAAATCTTTGGTGTAGATTCTGCTGGATAAGATCTGAGAGAAAATATGTGAATATAAATGTACACATTTCAAATGTAAGATTCAATAGATCTTATATTGAGAACAGATCAAATGAATGCATGTACCAATAAAATCGGAAGGATTACACTCTTTTGCATCTGGAAAAGTTTGATGATGTGACCAAAAACACTATTAGTTAATGTCTCTGGCAAACACAATGTATTTCTCAATGGATTTGATCTTTCCGGAGGCTCTGTGCTCTTTGAAGACTCCCGAGAAATGAAAAGTATGTCCAGAGCTATTAATCACGAGTGGACATACATCTCCAATGTGAGATGTTGAATAAAAAGTGAGATGATGAAATACTGTCTCATAACTCAAGCACACACTGGTGTTCTTTGTTGGATTTGCAGTTACGGTCAATCTCTTCTCCTTGAATAAAACACAAATGGTTTGTCTCTTCTGGGATTGAGGGCTATTGGAATTACAATAAACGTGCAGAAAATTGTGCAAATGGCTGATTTAACATGGACTATAGCAGTTATCTTTGGTGTAAGATTACTGTTTGTAATTTTTTTACTATGATTAGAAATGTTATATAAACAATCTAACAAAAAAATGTAATATGAAAAATAGCTTACACTGTAAAAAATAATCGTAATTTTAACAGTAAAAGACTGTAAAAATGCTACAGTGCAAAACTGTTAATTGGTTAACAGAAAGTTTCCGTACTATATACGGTAAATAACGGTGATATATTTTTTTACTGTAAAATACCGTTAAATTTACAGTTTTTGAAAGTGAAAAAGAACAACTCCTTGTATAATTTACATTGAAAAAACGTAAATTGACATTCCCACAATTCCCTGCGTCACACTCCACAATTGATGCATTTTTGTTGAAATAACTATGTTTCCTCATAATTTTCATTTTTTTTTCTAATCAGTTATGTATATTAGGGTTTTATGTTTTATGTTTATTGCATTTTTAAATTTCACGTGTTACCATGATGGTGTTTAATGTTTGTAGGAATGACACTTTGCAGCTTCTTTATATAAATATCTTATAATAGAAGACAACTTGTGATGAGCTTTGACTGCTCATTTAACCGAATCACTGCTGTGGTGGTTGATGGTTGTCAGTGTATTACATGGTACAAAACAAAAATCAAATTATCATCAAATTATTATTTCAACAGATTTCAGTAAATGAAATGCGGTTTATTACTGTAAAGGTAATTACGGTTTATTATTGTAAAAGTGATTACGGTTTATTATTGTAAAAGTGATTACGGTTTTGATGTAATTTTTACATAATTGTTCTGGCAACTAAAGTTGCCAGCATTATTCTGTAAAAATTACTGGATTTTTTTTACAGTGTATTTTAAACATCAAAAAAATGGCTATTTTTGAATGCATACAATATATTTTTCATTATGCATGGCTTCATTTTATAACTTGATTTATAAAAAGTATTTAAATTTGATGTATATAGCTAGAATACAACAAATAATACTTACAATACAACAAATAAAACATTTAATATAAAATTGTCACATACTGCTGAGCCAAAACCTATTATGATCAGTCACTGGTGAAGTGAATGTCATTGCTCATCTCCTAACAAGGCCACATATTAAGGTCTGGGTAGATCAGACAGTAAGCAAACAATCCGTTCTTGTAATCAATGTTTTGAATGCAGAAGAAATGGGCAGGAATAAAGATCTGACTTGAGAGACTTTGACAAGGTAATTTTGTTATGGCAAGGCAACTAGGTCAGAGTCAGAACAATAAAGGCTATCTATCCCATCTGGTCTGGTCTTGAGCCAACAGAATACTGTGGCACATTTTAATGATGGTTATTTCAAGGAATCTGTCACAGAATACATTGAATCGCATCCTGCTGCATAACCTCAGACCAATCAGAGAGCCTATGACCCCTGTCTACTGTTGAAAGCGGCTTAAATGGGCATATCAACTTGGACCTTGGAGCAGTGGAAGAAGGTTGTCTGGTCCGATGAGTCCCGTTTTCTTTTACAGAGTAAAAGTGTGACCCTCTCTGGGCAATGTTCTGCTGGAAAACCCTGGGTCCAACTATTCATAGACTTACATTTGACATGTGCCACCTACCAACATTCTTGCAGAGCAGGTCCACCTCTGTTTAAAATTCTCTAACTTTCTTTCACATAGAATTTGTTTAAAAAAAAGATTCTCAAGATAAGAGTTTCAGAACTTTGTTGCCCACTATGGGATTTGAATAAAGAAAAAGATTCAGTGTGAGAATCAGTCAGTGAAGAAAAATAATAAAAAAGAACTGGAGAAAGAAGGTTAAGCAATGTGAGAAACACAACAAAACAAGTCTCCAGACCCTCGTCTCTGGACTGTTTTGTCTTTCAACGGTGTCTAGAGATTCATGATTCATAACACAAACACTCATGGATTCCATTTTTTCATCACAACAAAAACAGGAAAAGCTATTTGATTTTTTATTTCTACTGTAAAAAAACCCAAAAGACCAACTAAGATGCACCTGCAATTCAAATGCACTTGTATTTCCCCAAGTCCCTTTAAATGTAAGCACAAGGGAATGTAAATACAGACTAAAGAACCAGCCAGTGAATGATTCAGCCACTGGAGAGAGATAAAGATACATATTTATCTATTTAAATATTTAAAAGACAAAGCTGTTTGTCATTTAAACTAATCATGCACTGAATGCCAAAGAGAATTAGATTCAGCTTTCTAGTGTGAATGATATAAAGTAGTATAATAATTTCGTAGTAAACTGAGAAGTTATAGGATTGTAAAGGGGTCATACTTTTGTCATTTTTCATACTCATACAGAGATAACAAAATTACTTCCATTTACACAAAAAATTAACGCACAAAAATGGTAAAAGTTTAAGTTAAATTCAATTTTAAGTTTAATTTCTGCTCTAATTTAAAGCTGCAGTCCGTAGTTTTTCCTCTTTGTCGCCATCTCTTGTTTGAAAATCTGCAATTGCAGTTATTTGCAGAATTATCAACTTTACGTGGGTTGTGCCTCGGCATGGCACAGCGCAGATGAATCCAATGTTTAATGAGAGTGTGCAGCTGTCAGTCGCCGCACCGGTGTGGATACTGGCATTCGGAATCACAGATTATACATTTTGGAAGTATGACCAACATAAGAATTAATTTACAATCGGAAAATGTAATCTGAACAAGTAAGTAACATCCACTTTTGTTCTGACCAACAGAGGAAAAAAGCAATCACGTTGATTTCATCTAACGATCGCTTATCACATCCCGTCAAACTGTACAAATTATACTTTGTTTTCAAATTGTTAATGTTAACAACATCAGCATAGCGTGACTAATGCCCTTGGATATTTATCCTTGTTTTCGCATGGGGCCGGTTGTAGTCTCTTGTTTTCTCTCTAGTCACTCCGAAGTCCGCAGTCTTTTGCATTTTACAACAGGTGATTCTCCAGTTGTCACTGGTGATTGTTCGTTTGAACCTTTCTGGATCCACCATCAAATTGATAAGTTTAATTATATCAAGTGCTGTGAGAAAAGGCTATAAAATCTCCACCTCCAACATCCTCACACCGCTATATAGCCGACTAGCCGAGACTCTTCTTTATGTGTACAGATGTGACGGTAATGACTCAATATAGTCTACTAGCCGAGACTCTTCTTTATGTGTACAGATATGACGTAATGACTCAATATAGTCTCACTAGCCGAGACTCTCTCTTTATGTGTACAGATGTGACGTAATGACTCAATATAGTCTACTAAGCCGAGACTCTTCTTTATGTGTACAGATGTGACGTAATGACTCAATATAGTCTACTAGCCGAGACTCTTCTTTATGTGTACAGATGTGACGTAATGACTCAATATAGTCTACTAGCCGAGACTCTTCTTTATGTGTACAGATGTGACGTAATGACTCACATATAGCCTGACTAGCCTGAGACTTTTTCTTTATGTGTACAGATGTGACGTAATGACTCAATATATAGTCTACTAGCCGAGACTCTTCTTTATGTGTACAGATGTGACGTAATGACTCAATATAGCCGACTAGCCGAAGACTCTTCTTTATGTGTACAGATGTGACGTAATGACTCAATATAGTCTACTAGCCGAGACTCTTCTTTATGTGTACAGATGTGACGTAATGACTCAATATAGTCTACTAGCCGAGACTCTTCTTTATGTGTACAGATGTGACGTAATGACTCAATATAGTCTACTAGCCGAGAACTCTTTCTTTATGTGTACAGATGTGACGTAATGACTCAATATAGCCGTACTAGCCGAGACTCTTCTTTATGTGTACAGATGTGACGTAATGACTCAATATAGTCTACTAGCCGAGACTCTTCTTTATGTGTACAGATGTGACATAATGACTGCAATATAGCCGACTGAGCCGAAGACTTTCTTTATGTGTACAGATGTGACGTAATGACTCAATATAGTCTACTAGCCGAGACTCTTCTTTATGTGTACAGATATGACGTAATGACTCAATATAGCCGACTAGCCGAGACTCTTTCTTTATGTGTACAGATGTGACGTAATGACTCAATATAGCCGACTAGCCGAGAACTCTTTCTTTATGTGTACAGATGTGACGTAATGACTTAATATAGTCTACTGCACCGAGACTCTTCTTTATGTGTACAGATGTGACGTAATGACTCAATATAGTCTACTAGCCGAGACTCTTCTTTATGTGTACAGATGTGACGTAATGACTCAATATAGTCTACTAGCCGAGACTCTCTTCTTATGTGTACAGATGTGACGTAATGACTCAATATATAGTCTACTAGCCGAGACTCTTCTTTATGTGTACAGATGTGACGTAATGACTCAGATAGTCTACTAGCCAAGACTCTTCTTTATGTGTACAGATGTGACGTAATGACTCAATATAGCCGACTAGCCGAGACTTTTCTTTATGTGTACAGATGTGACGTAATGACTCAATATAGTCTACTAGCCGAGACTCTTCTTTATGTGTACAGATGTGACGTAATGACTCAATATAGCTCTACTAGCCGAGACTCTTCTTTATGTGTACAGATGTGACGGTAATGAACTCAATATAGCCGACTAGCCGAAAACTCTTCTTTATGTGTACAGATGTGACGTGATGACTCAATATAGCCGACTAGCCGAAGACTCTTTTCTTTATGTGTACAGATGTGACGTAATTAACTCAATATAGCCGACTAGCAGAGACTCTTCTTTATGTGTACAGATGTGACGTAATGACTCAATATAGCCGACTTAGCCGAAGACTCTTCTTTATGTGTACAGATATGAACGTAATGACTCAATATAGCCGACTAGCCGAGACTCTTCTTTTATGTGTACAGATGTGACGTAATGACTCAATATAGCCGACTAGCATCTAGTTGCGATTTTCTAGGCTGATATGCAGGGAACTATGACTCGCGTCTCATCCTGTGTAATAATCAAGAAACTTACGTGCCTGAACCATGAGTGCAGCAGGCGCGATGACTTCACAAACTTAGTCCGGTCACGTTGGAAGCTGGAATATTTTCAGGCACTGCGTAGTAACATTGCGCCTGCTGCACTCATGATACGGCAGTAAAGTTTCCTGATTATTACGCAGGAATGAGAGTATAGTTCCTAGTCATATCAGCATGAAATCACAACTTTACATTTTCCATCGGTCTTAATGCATGTGAAAGTCAAGTTTCAAATAGGAAAAATATTGAAACACTGGTCTTTTTATTTTATTTTTTTAGTAAATGCTAATGGTCTTGTGCACTTCAATGATGTATGCTAAGCTATGCTAAAAGTGGTACTGCCAGAACTGGAGATTGGCTGAATGGATTCAAAAACAGTAAAACTCAACAGTTTAACTCTGGGGAGTTGTAAAATGAGCCTATTTCCAAAAAAAGTGGAGTATCCCTTTAAGTAAAATCAAAGTTACAACCTACAGTGATAAGTTCAGTGGTACTTTTTGAACAGTTTAAACATATTGATGAAGAAAATTGAGCTGCAACTTTAAAACAAATAGAAATAGAGAGCAAAGATAACAGAAATGATTGTGACTGACAACCTAAATAGAAGGAAATAATAGTTCACAGGAGATCACAAGGAGATTTCACAGGTAAGTAGAGCAGTGAGCTGTAATTCTGTACAGGAGAGGACAGAATCAGGCCACATTTAGACAAAGCCAGGTATTTCTAGCAGAAACGAATATTTCCCCCTCTCCGTTTTCAAAATAACATAAGTTCCCACACACCTGCATAAACACGCCGTGAGCGCCATCATAATGCTATGCCAAACCTATTGGCAGCAGTGTAGGGGTTAAGGATAAAGCCATGCAAGCCAATCAGAATCCTCAGAATTTCGACAAGAGAGAGCCTAAAACGCCGTTTCTCCCAGTTCACACGGCAACAAATATCCGGCGCTTTCCAGAAATATCCACTTTGCCCGGAGTTTTTAGAAATAATCATTTTCAGTGATAAAAACGGCGTTTTTGTGTAAATGAGAGGGGCAAAACGCAGAGAAATGTCTGCGTTTTCCCATCGTGTAACTGGGGCCTAAGGGGCAGTTTACACAACTGTTTTCAACTCTAAAGGAAAACGTATGCGGCTTTGGCCGTCTATTCACACAACAGCGTTTTGGGGGCCTGCAAAATGCGAATTTGTGAAAAGTAGTGACGTCATTCACGTATAACGTGTTCTGTCTGTAGGTGCTTAGTGATTTTTTTACAAATGTAACTAGACATTGGCCAGTAAGAGCTGTGCATGTAAACCTCATTCCCATGTCCTCAAGAGTTGCACTAGTGACTGACGCTAGTGGCTGAGGTCTTTGAGGTGCCCTTGTTAATGTGCCAGCTACCCTGGTTAAATGAGCGGGTTAAATTTGGTGCCGTGACCCGGATAGGAGTGAGGTTTAGGGGTGAGGTGATGGTGTAATGGGAGTGAAACGTAAGCCTCAAGAGGCATGCTAGCAGCTGTGTTCTTGCCTTTTTAGCACGCTCACCTCCCATGCCAAAGACCCTGGTTTGAATCCCACTAGGTTACACCAAGTGTCTGGCAGCATAACACGGCGTTTTTAGTCATTTTTGTAGATCATTTGTGTGAATGGGGATCGTTTTGACAACATTGTTATCTGTACACGAAAAACGCGAAAGAAAAACATTTTTATATATTGTTGTTGTGTAAACGCACCAAAAGTGTGGCTCTGAGGTGTGTGCTTTTATACAGGGATGCTGTAGTTTCTGACTATGATGAGTCTGGTGAACAGATGGAGAGCGTATGTGACTTTTGTAACACACTTTAACTTGAATTGTAGATACTACTAGTAAACAGACTCTCTTTTTTTCTCATGCATAAATTGTTGAGACGCTCTGCCTGGATTTGTCATTGAATCAGTCTGCTTTAAAAATAGCCCAGTGGTAAGTCAATGCGGTGGCTGGACCGTCAGAGAGGCCAAACATCAAACAAGCAATCATCTGGAAATGTATTCAGACAGTGTACTTGCTGTCCAGGGTATTATTATTAATATTCAGCCTCATATTGTTACGTGTGCTCACATGAATTATATGCTGAAACATTCTTTTCATTTAAAAAATGTGACAGAATGTTTTTGAAACTCAGATCATCTTTCGTGAAAGTGTGACGGTATATAGAACATGCCTCAGGACAAATTCAAAATAACTTTTTTAAGACTTCAAGACTAACTATAACTTTAAGAAGTTTGTTTTTCCCCAATAATGATTTATCTATGAAAAAAACTAGGGTTTCACACAGCCCATAAAATGTTTTTGTTTTAAACAAAAAGTCTTTTCAAGTTCTGTAAGTTAATATGTCCAATCAAAAATAGATTAAAAAAGTATAATATATATATATATATCAAATAAAAAAATAAACACCTAAACAAATGTTATAAATATGAAATGTTTCAAACGATGTGCACTCATTGGTAAATATAACTCGCTTGATTTTTACACACTGATGTTTTCTTCTAGCCTTTGTTTAGTTTTAATTTTCTCCTGCATCAATATTTAGCTAACAATTTGAATACTTGACTGAATATATTGATTACCTTTAGTAAATCATATTTCATACATCACGAGTGAAGCCAGAGGCACAAGTGCTAATGAGCTAATGACTAATGATTCCCACGGAGGAGCTCTGGGACATTTATGTTGTGTTTTATATTTATATGAGGGGCTGCCGGTTTGCGATTTTTACAATTATGTTGAATGTTCGCTGGTTCCCACCTATTTTTTCCCTGAACCTTAGTATTATTTTTTTAATAAATATTTTTATTAGGATTTTAAATTTTACAAAAAAGCTAAAGAAAACAAAATACATTTAGATGTATACAACTCAATGAATGTGAACCTTAGTATTTAACCAAATGTCCAAATACTTATATCAGTGTTATTTTAATATCAGTTAAATACTAGTTTTTTTTTAATCATTTTGAATCAGATATTTAGTGTTTTCATTTTAATATTAGTGAAGTTGTTAGGGGATTATAACACTTCCGGGTTTCATGGGCGGGATTTGTCAACTTTGTGCATGTCCACTTCGACGCAGTTCAACAATGCCTGAGACGAATGCTATTTATGTCACTGCTCTGTTCCACTTTGTAAATCTAACCAACAACGCCAACCCTACTTAAGTTTTCATGGATTCCCAACTGAATTGAGTATAAGGAAAGTGGATTAAAACTTTAAAATAAAACAAGGTAGCACGTTTGTTTGCAGCCGGCACTTTAGTGAATCAGACTAATTTACCAGGGATGCCGTATAAATAAACTTAGTGTAGTCCTTCATCAGTTCGCCAGCGAGATCGGTGATTCAACAAAGTGGCAGTGCACAAAGATCACAGAATCCGGAAGTACTATGTATCAGCGTGATAATCCCCTATTTAAACTTTTCAAATTTAAAAAAAAATTCCTGTGAGGGACTCAACATGAAGGCGAAATAGAATCTGAGAAAGTATTCAGGAGAGGGCTCCCTCTGGTGGTTGGATGAATGGATGTTTATTTTATCTTAAAAGTAATGACAATGTTTTTTAATTGTTTTAATTTTAATTAACACTAATAAACCTGGACTAGAGTATCAAAAAAGCATCCAAAAAAACAAAACCTGAAAATATATGAACATACAGTGCTAGTCAATTTAGCTAGCGTTGGCCTGTAAATAAGGATTAGGCTACTTACACATCAGTGGATTTCACTACAGCCCATCATTAACACTGTTATGTAACTTTCTCTTCTTATTTCCTCCCTTAATTTCACCTTTCCTTCCACTCATTCTGTAAATCTCATGGGATGTGCGATCAACTAATCTTGCATATACTGTGCCTTTCCCTGAGTGATCTGCATAATGAGAAGTGTAAAGAATTAGCCAGCACTTGTTGCTATAATATCCAGCAAAGTGACACAAAATCTATATTTGAATCTATAACAGCCCCATTATACATTCATTTTATTGAATTGATACAGTTCATGTTTTAATATTATTATATCATTCTAAACAATATTTGATTGATTATGTCATCAATCAACCAATCAAATCAATCAATCCATGGACCAAATATTGCACCTTAATGAAATGTAATTGTTGAGATGCACAATATTCACAACCCGTCAGTGATGAAAGATACACGAAAATCGATACATACGTCATTTTAAGCAGATGCCATTCATTAAAGTTCAAACAACCTTTAGCTTTTGAGATCATCTTACCTGAGCTTTGCTTTCGATAGATGCAGTCGGGTCATATGACAGTGGCAGAATCAATGTGTCATCAGTGGAGGAAACTGAAGATGCAGAGAGCAGCATGATGAAAAACACGTTGTTCCTAATAGAAGGACGAGCATTAGAATAGCATGAAAGATATTTTCTCTTGTGAAGATCTAAATTATATAAATAATGCTAAGATTTTCATAGTTTCCTAATGCAAATTTTTTTTCTGTGGGTTTGTGTTGACTGCCAAAGCTGATTTAATCATCATTGCAGTTTATTCTTTTATCATGACAAAAAAAAAAACAAAAAAAAAAACTGAAAGAAATAAAGGATGTGAGGCACATCCATTCAATAAGATTTTAAATAAACAACGTGAATTACATATGAGGATTATTTTTGTAGAACATTGTGAAGCAGCTCAAGATGGAATACAAAAACTCCAAGTATCTTCTAGCACAAGTACATCTGCACTGAGAAACGGCTCCTCGGAGAGCTCCGATGGCAAAGCCACAAGTCGTGTAAGAAAATGTTCTCAGCTGCCAAACCTTGAAGCGTATAAATCATCTACCAAAGATTACAGGCCTCTTTAATTTGAGAAAAAAGCTTGGATGCTCTACTGTAACTCAATATTTTCATCTCACACAGTAACCAGACTCCTGGACTTTGTGTTTGGCTCAGCTCTGATACCTGGTCTCACTTTGCAATGATAATGGACTTTTTGAAGTCTCCAACACTATTTTCAAGGGTCCAGTGCCATTAAGTTTTCCATTAAGATGTCCACTGATCTCTCTCTCTCACGAGGGGCTCATGCTGAACTAGAAAAAACTTCTTCTTTAGTGAGAACCTGGGTCATTCTGATATAATTGTGCTGGATAATTTAAAAATAATTTAATTTGAAAAGTTATAGCCTTCCAGAAATTCCTGATTTTCCCACTTCAGCTCCAAAGTATCATTAACTATGATGTCAGAAAAGTTAAACCACAATTTTAATTAATGTCACAGCATAATGGGACTGAACTGAAAATGAAGGAACATGGACAAAAAACTACATGACTAAACAGAAATAAATGTGCAGCCATCTTTAGAATGTTGTGGTCGAAAATTAGCTTAAGTGGTTTGTTGAGTAAACGAAATTATCATGAGCATTCAGCATTGTAATATTTGAAGCGGGAATGTTATAACAAATGTATCGAAAACTAGCGGTTAATTCATAAATTCGTTCTTACCTTCTTTCTGTGGAAAATTAAATACAAACCGGAAGACAGAACAAAACAACCGCAGCGCTGGCTGAAAAGGGCGGGAAATGCCATTTTAATTGAAATACAATTTTGGTAACTTGCCTATTTTTTTCTACACAATAATTAGGCCTATATATAATACCAAATATAGGATGTATACAATATTATAGGCTAAACTTGTTAAGGCTCTCATTGTAGATAGGCTTTAGTATAAAGCACATAATAATTCGTTATTTTCTTTCTAACAGAGCAGTCCAGTGATCCGTACTACTTCACCTTCCTCTTTTCCTGAAATGACCCTTTATCCAAATTACAGCTTTATAAATGTGTTGGTCCTGTAGTTAACTCAGCATTTCTGGTTTACACAGACTCTTCACTGCTGGAAGCAGACAATAAGCTACCTTGAAACAGGAGGGTTTCATTTACATAGGAATATAGCATTACCAGACCTCATGAGTGAAAAAAAGCCACGAAAAAATGGAAAGGAAAGGTAGCTCTGGGAATATCACCATCTTTTATGTCTCAGAAACAAGATACTTCTATGATGCTGAATTGTTATGCAGAGGAGTCAGTAGCTGATGATGAGGAACATGAAAATGAACTGAAAAATACTGCATATGACTCACAAAAGCAGTAAATGGATTCAAAGTGTCTTTATTAATTTGTTATTAATCAAATGCAGGTATAAAAAGCTTCAATACTGTATTTTACCAAATTATTAAGCAAGGACTAAGCTTGTCATTGAAAGTTTCAATTGATTTAAAATCTTGCAAAGCCTGACTAAGAAAATGGAGAAACAAAACCTCATATATCACACAAGAAATAACGTATGGAAATATGCAATTTTCACACACATTATGGAAAGGTATTTAATAGCATGCTGTTGGAGTATAAAACACCATTTACTCCAACCAGACACTGGCACAGAGCTTTACAAAGACAAATACACAAGTACATGTAATAGAATCAATTTAACAGGTACTATCCTGGAAGATATAGAAAAAAACTGATCATCAAAAATACAGTTATAAAAACATATTAACATAAAGAAATATCAAAGTCTCATTTAATGCTGAAATAACTAGACGTAGCCTGGCTTTTCTGTAGTACTGGTTTCTGCTTAAATTTGACAAAAATAAAATAAAACAAAAACACATATTAATACAGATGAATGAAATCTTCAGTTTTTTTGGCATCGAAAAATCTGACTGTTCACACATGCGAGAAGCGGTTTTCAAAATACTATATTAAAAAGTTAAGAACAACAACTTCATTTCAATGACCAAAAAGTGGTCTACACTGTTTCTTTCACAAAACGTTTTTTAAAACTTAACACATTAAGTACTATAGGAAACTTTAAGAACAGTTTAAAACAGGTTTGAAATCTTGTTAATCAAGAAAACAAAATGTGTTAACACATTATTGGAAATACAATAAAAACAGTGAAATGCAATAAAAAGTACAATACATTCAAAACATCCCATCTGTAAAACACTGACAAGTAAGAAACGCTGTGGTCATTATCTTTTTCAGTAGTGTCTTGCAAAAATTGTCATCTAAATATAAAAAATAAAATCATCACAGTTGGCAGTTAAGGTCCTGGTAATAGAGCAATATTTGTAATAAAAGAGTCAGTGTAGTGTGGTGGCAGAATTTCAAAATGATGAAAAACCACAGCAGAAAGAGTATCTAGACAGCCTGAGGGCCGATGAGAAGCGGCGCTTCGGTATGACTGAGAGGAGGCTGAGGTGATGAGGTTGAGGCCGAATCCTTCTTAAGCTTCAGGATGTGTTGCTGTAGGTGCATGACCCAATCTTCCTGTATGGACAGCGGCCCTTGGAAAACCTCCTCACAGAACCTATAAAATGATTTAGAGAAGAACACTTATTGTTTTAATAGTGTATTTATAAGCATTTCAGCGACAATGAGAGAGACAACTATTGGTGGGACGTAATGCAGGTCAAATTCAAAATCTTCACGCACCCTAACTACATGCACTGCTTGAAACTTTTTAAAAGGACGAAGATTTGTTTTTTAATTTTGTTTAAAGGCCATATTGTTTTTATTTGGCACTGGTCTAAAATAAATACTTACATTTCCAACAAACTGATTTGTGTTTTCAACTCACCTGCACTTGAGGGAGTACATCTTCCCAACCAGCTTTACTAGGCTGGTCTCTGGTGGTCTAGGCACCAAGGATGGAATGTTTCCAGCCCAAGAGGGCTTTGAAGATTCTGTTTCCCTGGATCCACTCTCAGAGTGGGATAAATGCTTTGGAGGACGCCGTTCACAGCCTAAGACAAGCACAGTGATTATCACAATGAATAATATTTTTTCTTACTGACTAAAACAGCACTAATACATCATTTGGAGCTCTAGTATGAGCAAGAAATACTTATTTCCCTACCTCGAGGAAAACGAACATTCAGTTCCCTGCGGGCTGTGGGAGTCTGGAATAGGCCGTCTGAGGAACGTTCATTTGAAGGACGTTTCTTGTGTGTGGAGGAGGGGTGGCTCATTCCTGCTTTGCCATCTCTAGCTGTTGCCACTGTTGTTTTGAAAATCTGGTATACCTGTGGCTGACCAGCAGAGTCTCGAGCTGCTGATGAACCCTTGTGAGAAGCAAGACGGACAGACTCAGAGTCTGAGGAAGAGTACGGAGTGGAGGATCTTTTGAAGCTCTACACCAGAGGAAGACAGAGAGACAGTTTGTGAATAGCAAAGATAACCCAAGATGCTGACAACTTCAAAAAAGTAGTTCACTTTTAAAAAACTTGAGCTGATAATTTACTCACCCCCATGTCATCCAAGATGTCCATGTCTTTCTTTCTTCAGTCGAAAAGAAATTAAGGTTTTTGATGAAAACATTCCAGGATTTTCTCAATATGGACTTCATTGGGAACCAACGGTTCAAGGTCCAAATGAGAGTTTCAGTGCAGCTTCAAAGGGCTTTAAACGACACCAGATGACGAATAAGGGTTATCATCAAGCGAACGATCGCTCATAAAAAAAAAGTGTTTAAATTTTATAAGCACAAATGCTCGCCTTGCTCTGTTCTGTGATGCACGTTCGTGACTCTCCTGATTCGAACTCGTTCAATCAAAATGAACGAATCTTTTTCCGAGTCAATTCGTTCATTTTGTTTGTTGAATCAACCAAATGACTCAAAAAAAGATTCTTTCGTTTTAATGAACGAGTTCGACAAGAGAGTCACGAACGCTCATCACAGAACAGAGCAAGGCGAGCATTTGAGCTTATAAAACTTTTTTTTTTAAAATGACTGATGGTTTCGCTTGATAAGACCCTTATTCATTGTCTGGTGTCGTTTAAAGCCCTTTGAAGCTGCACTGAAACTCTCATTTGGACCTTGAACCATTTGGTTTCCAATGAAGTCCATTATATGGAGAAAATCCTGGAATGTTTATCAAAAACCTTAATTTCTTTTTGACTGAAGAAAGAATGACATGGATATCTTGGATGACATGGGGCTGAGTAAATTATCAGCAAATGTTTTTTTTTAAAGTGAACTACTCCTTTAAGGAGGAACAAAAATACTGTAAAAGACAAATATATCAGTATTTTTGTCTTATTTTTCATTAAAATATTTGTATTCAAAATTAAGTTTAATTTTACTTGAGAAGAAAAACCACATAAGATATTAAGATTTGTTTTTTGGGGAATATATCTATGTTTTAAGTGTAAATCTAACAAACTTTAGTGAGTTTATGCTGAAGAGATAAGAAACATCCTTCTAGTTAGATAACAGTTCAACCTGGACATACCTTCTTAACAAAAGGCAAGTCCCCCCTCATGTAGCTTTTGTGGAGCTCTGCTACCTTCCCTGGCTCACTCTTCATCCAGGCCTTCAGGGTCTCAATAGGAGAGCCGATGACCTTCCAATCCACTCCCTGCTGCCTTAAGTGGGCTCTTGCGTGACTGGCCAGTGCCTTGCGATTCTCAAAATCAAACCCACAGAGTTCACAGGTGGCATCACAGCCTACAGCAGAAAAGGGAAGAGAGTGGAGAAAGTAGACATTGTATTACCATTCAGAATAATGTCTGGATAGAGTCAGCTTTGGCCTGATATATATATATATATATATATATATATATATATATATATATATATATATATATATATATATATATATGCCACCTAGATTAAAAATAGAAGAATACTATTTTGAACATACTCTTTGATTACGTTTACAAGTTGGATAGGTGGATATGAGCAGTTTTTGGAAGGTTGCAATGTTAGTTACTAAGAGACAAATAATTCTTGGTTCAACGTACCTGTAGTTGTGTCGTCTGAGGCAGGTTTCTCTTTTTCCACAGGTGATAGATAAAAGTGCGAGGTGAGGATTCTGTTTTTTTCAACTGCACTGCCGTCCCTGAATCAGGTTCCGGTTTGATTTGAGATGCCCGTTCAGAGTCCTTCCTCTTCATGATCTCATACAGGGCCTCTATGGGCGGGACTTTCTGCGACCACCTTGCTCCCATCTGTCGTAAGTGACCACGTGCGTGACAGGACAGGGCTTTACGAGTATCAAACATCTCGCCACAGTAGCTTGCAGCATATAAACTGGTTTGGGCTCTAGGTTTTCAGGCTTAGGAGCTGAGGAAAGCAGACACAAGTCATTATAAACTCAACAAAATAAGGGATTCACAAAAAAAAGGTTTGTAGTGGATTTTGACAGTTGCCAGATGTTTTATTTTTATGCTAAATTGACCATCACATTAAGCTATAAAACTAACGAGGCAAATAAATAATCAGAATTCAACTGGAAATTGTACACTTACGTAATTATCTATTAATTTCCTAAATTTATCAAATTAATAACACCCAAAAGGGGTGGTCACACTGCAACATTTGTTCACTTGACTTCCATTTATGCACATGCGAATACAGGAAACAGGAAATGCAAAATCATGCGAATTTCACTGCATTTGAAAGTTCAAATTTGGTGAATTCTGACTTGCAAATTAGTATCAGGTTAAGACATGTGACCAACAGAAGAACAATTCGTCATGGCATGAATATCTCTTCAATGAATTACAAGTATTCAATCTTTAAAGCTGCAGGCTTGTAGTTAAAGGGAAATGATTGTATAGTTGTAGTCTCAGTCTGACTCTTAAGGATGGAAAAATCACAGAAAGTTTAAACAAATAGAAGGAAAATAATAAAAGAAGTAACTGGATGCACTGTAGGCTTTACGCACCGATCATGGGTGATCTAACGGTGTTGGAATCAGATGGAGGTGTTAAAGGGGTGGTGGGCACGCTTTGTGGCATTGGAGACTCTATGATAGAGATATCAACTTCCACAGGTTCGTCCTTTGGTTTGGGGAACACAGTCCTGGAGCCTTTCTTGGCCTTTGGAACTTTGTGAGGAACAGGAGAAGAGGAAGACTGGGTAATGGGTTTAGCAGATGAGAGGAGAGGGGGCACAGAGGGAGGTGCAGAAGGGGGATACCGGTAGGGTCAGCGATGGCGGCCCAGGGGAACTGTAGATCCAGCAGAACTGCCACGTTGGGCCATCAGCTCTCGCAGAGTGGCCATGGGAGACCCGTTTACAGACCACTCGGTGACGCCCAGCTGGCGCAGGTGATCAGCGCGGGCGTGACTGTGCCAAGCTCTGACTCTTCTTAAACTTCTCATGACAGAATTCACAGGCGACACCTTCAGATGACTCGCCTCGAGGGTAAGAACAGAGGGCATTTCATAAATGTTTTTTGTAACATAACTGAATGTGCATATTTGGTAGTTAAAGACAGAGGTCACAAACAAAACAACTTGCAGAGCTGTCAAGCAATCAATTCGTATCCAAAATAAAAGTTTGTGTGTACATAATATATGTGGGTGACACCTGTGTATAATTATTTATATATATATATATATATATATATATATATATATATATATATATATTTATATATATACAGGCATGAAATTAAACACTCCGACCACCTGCCAAATGCGGGTGAGTTTTGCTGCTATTGGCGGGGTAACACTGTCAATCTACCTGCCATACATTGGCAGGTAGCCAATGAGAATTGAGTGATTCATTAGGATTTTTACATTCAGACGAAGTCGCTGCTGCGTTGGACTTTTGCGTTGGCTGAAATGTGGCGGCACATTACTGGGTAGAAGAGGGCCAAAATAGATGAGGATCAAAAGATGAAGTGGAATCATAAGAAAAAGTAGAGAAGACATTTTAGTACAAAGTGAACAAGATCGGCGGCAATGACAGAGGCTCTGTGAGTGGCCTGATTCTTATGACAGCGACTGTTGTTCGTAATGTCTTTCATGCGATCAGGAAAGAAGATGAGGCCCTCTTCTGACTTCGTTGGATGTACGAGATATTTAAACTGTTGAGTGGAATGAGATGAGATAATGTAACGCTGATGTAGGCTACAGTACAATGACAGTTGCACAGATGTGTGTGCGTGTGCAACCTGCGCATGTGTTGGGGGAAGTTGGGTTAGAGAACCGGTGAGAAAATGTCCGGTACCCGTAACTTTACCCAGTAATAACAATATAATTTAGCTCATAGTTAACGGTTCCTGAACGCTGTAACTAAAAGCTGTCAGGATCTGTCATGTGACTAAATCAGCCATCAACATAGCCGCGTGTGATTTGTTTACGAGCTGCGGTAGGTCTATCTGTTAAGTATATACTATATTATAGCCTATACTATATATATATATATATATATATATATATATATATATGTCTGTATTATATATGTATTCTTACAAGTTAAAGAACTGTATTGTGAGAATTATGGTTTTTTTTTTCTCCACGTTTGTTACGGCAGAAAAAAAAAGGCTGGTAAAAAGTCTCTGTGGCAGGTGAATTTTCAAACCCACCTGCCACAGTGGCCGGTGGCCGAAAAGTTAACTTCAGGCCCTGTATGTATATATATATATATATATATATAAATACACACACATGCTTGTATGTATTTAAGAAATATTTTCAAGTATATACTGTATATAGGTTTATATATAATTTATATTATATATAAATATTTTATATATAAATAATATTTTTTTCTTAAATATACATGTATGTGTGTGTATTTATATATATATAAATAATTATACACAGTGCATTATCCACATATATGATATGTAACTCGCAATACATACAAGCATGTGTGTGTGTGTGTGTTTGTGTATATATATATATGTAAATAATTATACACAGTGCACCCACATATATTATATAAACACAAACATTTCATTTTGGATGCAATTAATTGCGATTAATCGTTTGACAGCCCTAAAAAACAAACAAACAAATGGTTTGTTGGTTTTTGGATGTAAAAATCATGTCTTAATGCCCCCTGTGAAGAAGCTTAAGGTTAACTGAGTATCAGACTACATTACCATTTAAAAGTTTAGGGTTGGTAAGACGTTTTAATGTTTTTGAAACAGGTTTCTTATATGCTCACCAAGGCGGCATTTATTTGATGAAATATAACCATTTTTTTTTTCCAGTAAAATATGTTTTAAAATCTCATTTATTCCTGTGATGGCAAGCTGAATTTAACAGGATCCTTCAGCAATCACTCAAAGATGCAGATTTGGTGCTCATTCCAGAAACAATATCAATGAAACCCACGAGTCCATTCATAGTCAAGATATTCAAACATTCCTTAAAAAAAAATCTCTGTTTTTCTGTAGAAATGCTTTATAGATGAAGTGAGTCAATTTAATAATTGACGATCTTTACAATGGAACAGAATCAATATTGAACTGCTGTACAGCTGTCTGCATCATTGAATAATGTTTCTTATCACTGTAAAGGTGCTTTGAAACAATCTGTATTGTAGAAAGCACTACATAAATAAAAGCTACTTGGTTTAAACAAAATAAAATAAATGAGAACAATTTATATTCTTACCTTAAGAGAGGTGATTTAAACACAGCTTTTTTGTCAAGTGGCAAGCCCGCAAAACATCTGGAGAAATCTTCTGCTTCTTCGCTGAGGGAGGTGATATCAATTCTGTTTTCTCAATGAGAGGTAAAGCCTCTGAAACATCTGCAGATATCTTCTGTTTTTTGGTTGGTGGAGATTTCAATTCTTCCTTACCAATGAGGAGCAAGATCCCTGGAACATTTGAAGAAATCTTTTCTTTTCTTTGAGGGAGATGATTTTAGTTCTGTTTAGGGGCATGTTCCCTGAAACATCTAATGAAATCTTCTTCTTTTTGGTTGAAGGAGGGGATTTAAATTCTGCTTTCTTGCTGAGGGCCAAGTTCTCTGAAACATCAGGAGATGTCTTTTTTTTGATCAAGGGAGGTGTTAGACGAATGGATGTTAGTCCTTTAAACGATAGAGGGGTAAGAGAGGGATTTTTGCTGATGGATGATGAGGTGGAAGGAGCGGAGGAGGGTGAAGTGTGATCCTCAGAAGTCCGACTCTTCCAGCTGCCCAGCACTGGCCTTTTCCTGGAATTCCTCGCTCTGAATAATTTTATGGAGCATCTCAATGGGAGCCCCTTTAGACTCCAAATTCACACCAAACTGCCGCAGGTGGGCCCGTGCGTGACTGAGAAGACCTTTACGGGTCTCGTATCCCAGGCTCCACATAGTTCACACACATGGACGCTCATCCCTCGCAGCGAATTGTTTATCATAGTTGCTGGTGAAAAAGCACAAAACATGTCAAACTTGATTTTCTATGCAAGGATTGCTTCATCAGATCAAAGGGATACTGCAGGATTTAGCATTTAAGCTTTGTATTAGTAGAAAACCTGTAATATTTTCGGAATTACCATGCTTTCCACCCTCATATCCCCCTGCGATGAGAGATTTATGTATTTTTTTTGTCTGGAAAAATTCTCCAATGACGCAAAAATCAGTCATCGAATTTTTAGCCAGACGCTAAAGACTACAGTCATTAAAAGGGGCTGCCCCGCATTGTCTCAACCCGCCCATAGAGGGCGATCTCACTCACAGAATGTACACATAGTGTCAGCCATCTTTTTGGAAGCTAAGCTAGCAGGCTCTTGTTCTGTGGAGAAAGCTAAGTAGTAGGGGTTACCATCCACTATTTCCCGGACATGTATGGCCGTCCGATGTCTGGATTCAGCTTTTGATTTCTGCAGTCGCCATTCAGTGTTTACACATGCACACCTTTCGTTTCAATACTTACTGAAATCATTCCGATTGATGAATCTGAATGTAGTGTTTACATTAACGCTAAACAAGTGATTTGAGAGATTCGAGACTGATGCGTCTCACAGATGTCGCTCACCAGTAATTGCGCCACCTGCTGTCATTCTCCCACGGCCCTAGCCTCGCCCTGCTCGCCACAGTAAACACTGGATGAATGGCGATCTGTCGAGCGCAAAAGCCAAATCCCAGAATGATCTCGAAACACATTCAGGGCTCCAGACTAAGTTTTACAGTGGTTAAACTAGTGCTACCAACTTTCTCAGTTGGTTGTGACTCAGCATTTGATTTGGTCGCACCTTTTTTTTTTTGCTACATGCCAAGGGATTAATCAATGCATGCTGATGAATAGTGGTTTTAATGGACCAAAGCAAAGATTACTGGGTTGCTGCATAACATACCTGTAATATATCAAGTATTATTGCCAAATTTCATGATTTTCATGGATTTTGGACAGTAATTTTAAGCATTTTACATTTGAATTATATACAATCCATCTATTTACATTTGAACTATAATCTTCCTGTGTCTATCTATCCATCTATCGATCAATTATCATCGTTCTATCAGCATCATCAGTTTCTATCTTTTAAAAATCATTATTAAAATTTAAATGTATGCATTACATTTCGCTTTTTGAAGTATATAGTTGTAACAAAAATCAGAAATCTCACACTCCTTACCTTCTGCATTTTATAATAGTTTCCTTTTCCTCAGTTAGAGCGATTACTCTCATCTAACCGCTGAAAAGACGTAGCAAGGGGTACGTTGTTTCGTGAGACATTTTCATTTTAATATGCCCTTAATTCATGAATTCGTAATTGCCGCTTTTCACCGTCAGTGCGCAATGCGCATGACGTCTACGTTTGTCAATAAATAAACCTGCACGTGTCTTGCGAAAAACATGTCAGGGAAACACTACGTAGCATAGTGATTCAGGATAAGTCAAAACACGGTTTGGAAAATGGATTCATGATGTAGCCTTCTCGTTCATTTTGAACATAAGCTTACGAGACTGCAGCAGCTGATACAATGGCATTCTGTTGCGCGAGCGTTCCACATAAAATTTTAACTCGCACATTCTCGAAAAATGGTCACAGTCTGGAACCTTGACATTTTCGGGCAGACTCATCGCGGACATCTCACTAGTAGCCTAGACTTCAGCCTCCTAGGGCAATGAAGCAAGTGCATTCTGAGGAGTTGTTGTCTTTCATCCACATAAGGCAAAAATACATTTTCTGGCTTTCTTCAGTCTGAGAAAGCTTCAAAATGCAAAAATAATTTCTTCTGAGAGAAATGACCCATTTTAAATACACATTCATCTTTCCAGAGGTGAAGTATCCCTTTAATTAGCTTGCTTCAGTGAGTGGTAAAATGTACTAGTCCAAGTTTTTTTTTTTAATGGATTCCACTTCCATGCACATACCAATACATTTTTAATACTGTTACTTACTTAAATTGAAGAGGAGCGTCTGTTTCCTGAGGGGCCCAGAGGGGCTTGGCTGAGGCCAGTGAGAGGGAGGTAGGGTGGGATGTCATCAATGAGCCTGGTGTTCAACAGCCTTGAGAGGAGACAAGGCTGAAGATGGAGTGGACACCAAAATCTTCTTTGAAGATGCTTTATGAGGCTTCCCTACAGCGAAAGGCGAAGAAGAGTGACCAGACGCTGCTGAATCCTTTGACAGCAGAGGAGGAAGAGGAGGACAGAGCATATTTTTCTTTACAAGGTTGGATATTTTAATCTTTAATTCTGGGCCCATGCACCCTTTTTGAGTTTGTGGGACTGGGTGTGTATTTTTTAACAGGGCTGGCTTGTTTTTTGAGCTTGGGTAGAGTTCGCCTCTTTCTTTCATCAGCTGGCACAGAAGGTCTATAGGAGCTCCACTGCTGTCGGACACAGCCACTCCCAGCTGCCTCAGATGATACCGGGCATGACTGGAGAGACCTTCTGCTGGATTCAAAATTGCTCCCCACAAAACTCACAACTATGGATGCCTACTGTAAAAGAGTGAGATTGAATAAAACAATGTCATGACACCAGTATGAAAAATAAACTAATATTTAACAGCATGTTTCTGTCCAGTTTTCCTGATTGTTTCTTTGACTGCGACATAAATACAACAGTCCCTCCTGTTTAGGGAGTATGTGAGTCATCATACACTACTACAACTTATGCCCAATATCTACAGACTGACTGGCTATGACTTTTAGGACGTGGCAAAAATCTGGGCAGAAGGCATGCATCTCTGGCGCTACTTACAATCAGAGTCATCCAAGTCTTTATTCAAGACCGGTTCCAGACACTCTTTGGAAAAGGTAGCAGTGGTTGTCTTCTTTGCCGTGTCTGATGCTGTCTTCTCCATGGCTGGAATCTCTCCCTGGCACTTGCAGAGAAAAGCAGATTATACATGTAGACCAATCTTTTCCAAGAATGCAACATATCTTAAAAAAATAAAATAAAAATAATAATAATAATAATAATATATGCACACACACACACACACACACACACACACACACACACATATATATATATTAGGGCTGTGCAAAAGTTAATTGCGAAAATAATAGTATAATCCAAAATAAAAGTCTGTGCTTACATAATATATTTGTGTGTGCTGTATATAATTATTTTGTATATATATATATATATATATACACACCTATGTCATGCATGTATATATTTAAGAATTACTTGCGCTTAAATTCTGCATATATATAAATACATAATCTACATTATATATAAATATTTTATATATGAATAGCACATTATCTTAAATACATACATGCATGTGTGTGTATTTATATATACAAAATAATTATATACAGCACACACAAAGTATATTATGTAAACACAGACTTTTATTTGGATGCGATTAATTACAATAAATGTTTGCACAGCCTAATATATATATATATATATATATATATATATATATATATATATATATATATATATATATATATATATATATATAATTTTCAACAAAAAATCAAAATGTAGAAATGTTAAAGGTTAAAAACTGGTAATAGTTCTCACAAAAATGCAATAACTACAGCTATTACTCTATTACTACAATAAAAGTATTAAATTAATAACATTACATGAGTAAATATATTTGTATGCATTAACCATAAATGTAACAAAGATACCTAATAAACCAAAACAACAAAAATATTCTGGATTTTTCTAATATCCAGCATTTACATTTATTTATTATGGTTTTACAACATCAACTATTGCATTTAAGCGGGAACTATGGCTACCATGGTGATCTTTTCGTAATGTTGTTTACATTCTATGACACTGACAAGGCACCATTGGTTTCCTGAATTCTCTCGTTTTATAGTCACGTTTTCAAATATACTGGATACATTTGCTCTGAGTCATTTATTTTAATCACGACTGGAGTCATTGTTGCTGTGTGCTAACGATAAACCAAAAACAAAACCATTTAATACAATACACGCGCACATGCAGCTAGCACGAGCTGATTATTGATCAGGCACTGCAAGTCGAAACACATTTTTATAGTATGCAAAGCTACAGCCTCTAACCTGTTCGGCTACACGTAGCTAACTACCTGAAAACAAAATGTTGAAGCACATAATGGTTAAAATTACCTTAAAGTGGCGAGGTTTCTCTAACAGGAACAAGGGACGGCAGGCACTTTAATCACTACAGCACAGTCGAGCTAGGCAAAATCAATCGATCCTCATTTAGTAAACGTTACATGGACGAATCACAGAAGCGTAGTTGCTATTCAGAACTAAATATTATGCGTTTAAAAAATCAGAACGAATGTACTGTAGATACATTCATTTTATATCCTTATATTGTTAAATGTGAAATTTAAATGTCATAGTCACACAAATACAAAAAGGTAAAAACCGTGAGGGTAAACCACAGGTTACTGTTAAGCTCCAACACACTGACACTAATGAAAGGACATCTTGCCTTTTTGAATAATCTGTCATGTAACGTAACGTTATGTGACAACGTTTAGTGATATTTTGGGCGGAAAACAAATTGTGTGTTTAATTTTTCTGTCATTGATTGGTTGCCTCCAAAATATTATAGAAGTAAATAAAAGTTTTTCACTAGGGGAGCTAGCCTATCTTATTAGCATCTTGCTTTTACCTGTTTCCACAATACAACTTTTAACTCTTTAAAATAATTGTACTAAAATACATTCTAAAAATATATACTTGAAGTGAAAATTCTGTGCATTTAAGTGTATTTATTTGCACTTTATTAAAAATATATTTGAGGTATATTTTAACTGTGTGCTGAAATTATCATTGTAACAATGCATTGAAAGTATAGCCTACTTTAAAAATACATTATACTATACAATAGTATTTTGTACAAAGTATAGCTAAGTTTTATTTATCTAATCATGTACATTTGTTATTGAAGATGAAGTATGCAGTTTGTAGTATTTAGAATACTATATTAAACTATACTCATATATCACACCACAAAAGCCTTGTGGGCAAGTGCGCCGACATGTGCTTCAGGCACCTAATCACAGCTTCTACAGCAGCATCAGTGACATTTTGGATGAATACTCTCTCGGCTGAGAGCTTTGCATCAAAAAGTATAGGCCTATCAGTTTTCATTCTCACTGTGAGTCTGTATTGGAACTGACAAAACATAATGCTTGATTTATGATTAAATAAATGGTGGAAATTGGACAATGTAGTGTAATGTTACCTGATCTCTGTATTCTCACCAAGACTTCTCATCCAGTCTTCTATCTGAAGACCTTCCTCATGCACAGGATCCCTTCTTCTGGATTGAGAAGCAGCTGCAGTGACAGTCACTTTTCTTAACCCTTTGATTGATCTTGTGCAGAACCCAGAATATTGCTTTAACAAGGTGTCACTTGCAAATTTGAGGGTATCCAGTATCTTTGATTTGGCTTAATTGCAGTTACTTTTTACAACAATTACAGTCAAAAGAATAACAGCGATGATTCAGCTTGGTTCAGTTAATTCACATTTTATTTGTGAAAAGTCTACAAAACAGTTGATAAAAGTCTCATGCATATACTTAATGTTAAACTAGAAGATCAGGACTAAAGATTAAATGCACAAATAGATGTCCATTTTTTCATTTGCAGTGAATGCAGTTAATTTTTCAATATTGCAGTGATAATAATATTTGGTTTATTTGTTACAAGTAATGTAAGCGCATTGTTACCAATGAATAAAAGAAATCTGACAAAGGCTACTAGAAATGCAAAGGGGCATCATTTAGTGCACCACACTAATACTTTCTATGTTACATCAGGTATTGATGTACGTCTGTCTTGATGCCATCAGCGTTAACTGTGTAGAGTTGGTGCACATCTTTCAACAACCCAGCAAACTGCTCCTCCTGTTATCAGACACACAAATGCAAGTGTTAACCATAACATAAGGACAAGCCTGAATTAATGATGTGCATTTGTAAAACAAAAAAGGGGAGAAAACCTTGCTTCAACTACCAAAACATTCATGCGTTCAACTGCAGCCACAGCGACATTCAGCTTTCTTTCGTCTTCCTCCCTTTCCTCTTCTATGACACCCAGTCTACACAAACATAAGGACAACCATCTCAGTTGTCCTCTTTGCATTTACAAATAAACAAATTTTCACTTATTTTAAGCCAAAATTACCTGAAAGTTGCACTGGCCAGCTGTTCCTCACGGATGGCTAACAGATTACGAAGGTCCTGAACCTCTGCCTGTAACTGTGTATTCTGGTCTTGGCTCAGAGCTATGAAGTCTTCTAATCGTTTGGCCATCTCCAGCTCTGCGCTCTGTCACCTGCTCCACTCCTAAACGCAGCTCAGCCAACTCTTGCGCATGCTATGGTACACCACACAACTTTGTCAATATTCTGTATATACACCATTTCCTCAAAGTAATTTCTGATAAACATCAAAGTAGAGGTAAAACGTTTTTTGTTCATGCATTCAAATACACTTGATGACCCAAACCTGCTGCTTCTAGAGTATGCAGAGTAGACCCACCCTATCTAATGTGCTTGTATCCTCTTGCTCTTGCCCTGTTTTTTGATGGGACTCATTGCCATCTTTGATTTCCCAGAAAACTCTTGCTGGTCCGGTATTGGGTTTCATGGACTACACACAAACAGAAAATACACATATGTATATATATATACACATTTATTTGATAGCAAATCATTGGCAAAATGTCTGGTAAATTTGATCCAATCTTACTTACATTGCTGGGCAATGTAATTTCCAAACTGGGAGCTTGGTCCGGGCACTGCGTAGGTAGCTCTTCATTGCTTGCTTGCCGCTTAGCTAGTTGGCTCTTCTGCCGGGATGGTCTGTTGGGGACACTGAAAGCCCGCTGCACCTGCTTCCGCTGACGTTCTTTGCCTTGGTTGAATTTTGAGTCTACAGGAAGCTGCTGCATGGAGGTTTGCAATGGACTGTACTTGGGGAGATCCCTTGGAGGTAAGTATATTGGCTTTGGTGTTCCATGACTGCTGTAAGTAAAAGTTTTTTGAACAAACATTGATTTTAAAGCTTCATACAGCTTCTATTAAGCCTTGCAGGTGTCCAATCCTGCTTTTGGAGGGCTAATGTCCAGTAGAGTTTAGCTCTAGACCTTGGATAGCTGGTTCAGAGTATTTAAACTCAGCTGGAACAGAGTTGGACACCCCTGCCCTAGCCGAATTTTGTTTATTTTGGGTGTCTCAATCAGCTCCCAAGGTCCCAATACATCAAGTATATATAATTAATGAAATATAATTAAATGACGGTTTGTTTTTTCAAAACCTCTATCATGTGTCTTTATGGTTGGAGATTTGTCTTGCGTGATTTATAGTGATTTGTGGTGCAGTGTGGGACTTTTTAGAGAGTGAACGTTTCAGTGAAGGAATGCGACAAATGGCCAACTCCCTGATCAGTGCCCTGATACTGGGGAGCTGATTGATACACCCATTGTAAAATAACCGTACCTGCTAACAGGGATCCGTTGAGCATCTTGATCAAGGAATTCTGTGATCTGGTTCAGAATTGAAGGCAAGGGTTGTAGGTTGTCTATTTGGTCCTACAAATATATAAAACAATTTTTTTTAGCATGAGCACATTGTTTTATGAGATGTAAAACTCATTAAAAGTCAGTAATCCCATAGGGCCCTATCTTGCACCCAGTGCAAATCACACTGACGCATGTACTGTCAGGATACCAAAATACCAATATCATTGGTATTTTGCACCCACGCAAAACGGGCTTTTACCTCCACAGAAGCACGCCGGCAAACTAGGGAATGAACTTGCGCTCCCTGGGCGGTTCAGCGCAGAAAAGGAGGCATGTTTTGGCGCAAACAATCTCTGGTGCTATTTTGCAGTTCCAGAAAACAATTGCGCCACTCACCAGAAAAAAACCTGGTCTAAAGTCAGTGGCACGTTGTGCATACATTCAGATGCTATTTTAAGCACGCATGCTTGGCTATAATACAGACTGTGAACAACACGCAAACACTGTAGATGATTCTCTACATCTACACAGATGCATTTTACTTTTTGCAAATGATAAATTATTATAAGGAAAAATATTAAAACATGAGGAAATCATTGTTGTGTCCATGACGATGGGAAAAAATAGGCGTTAAGCTTACACATTTACCCAAATTATTAAATGCATGTTTAACCGAAGCTAATTTGGGTGGGTTTGTCCCGTCCCAATGTCCCTTCTCTTTCCTTTACGGCCCTGACGTCAACATCGATCTCCTTGGCTGTGAACCAATTGAATCGCACCTGGTAAATGCGCCATTAAAATGCACAAGCGCACCTCGTTCATCATGCTCTTAAAGGGAATGTGATATCACGCTCTTATTGGTTTGTTTCCGTTACGCCCAAACCACAACCTATGAATAATGAAGCTATTTCAGACCAACCCCTTTTAAACTTGCGTCTGGCGCAAGAGGCATTTATCCCGCCGGTTAAATAGCAACAGCGCCGGGATCCGCCCACAAAGTTACTTGCGCTTATCGCTTTGACACTTGCGTTTCAGATCGTTAAAATAGGGCCCATAGTCTTCTGAACAAAGATTACAGAAAAGGTTTAGATGAGACCTGATGTTTTGTTACCTGTTTCATTACAGAGATAATATCCACCAGGAGGTTGTGAAGGACCGCTAGACGAAGGGGCAGGTCTACATAGCCATCAAATCGAGCCATGGCCATTTCGCTGTCTGGATCAGATACTTTCTGTAAGAATCCTCGCATAGGCTCCCAGTGTTGTTCTAGAAACTCATTCATAAAAAACATGTACTCTTCCTTTTCGCCAAACCTGGTGGATATTGAGATAAAATGGTTCTTGCTGATCATATATGAAACAAATCTTTCAAAATCTTAATTTCTTTTGGATATGTAATCCAAGACCTGATGCAAGTTAACTGGAAGATGCTAATACATTTGGCTTTAGAGATGGGACTCACAAGGTGCAGTTTGCAAGGTTTTGAATGACCTTGGCTGTCAAAGTAAGAGTGCGAAGGGTGTTTGTCTCCGGATAGGGTTGGGTAAGGCCGAAGAGTGATGGACTGAGGATTGCAGGGCATAAGAATCGAAGAAACAGAGATGCTGATATGAGACGGTGTCCGATGTCCGTTAGACCTCGATCCTCACAATCTGATACCCAACTGGAAAAAATTTCATTCAGCTCTGCAGGGAATGAGCTGTTGATAGAAAGGAAAGAATCTGTCATTTAAAAACAATTATCCATTGGAAGATTTCTGACAATTTAATTTAGATTAGGCGGACAAGGTACATCTATTTACTGTTATTCACAGTATATTACCGCAGAAAATACTTAAGTTAATCAATACGTTTTCAAATATATTTTGTAGAGTGTGTTCTTTTAGGTTTATCTTACTCATGCATGTCTGTGATTCTCTTTACAACATCCCCACACATCTCCTTTAGATGTCTCTGGTTGATTGGTAGATCAGAGGAAGAGCATTTTTGTGGGTCTACCTCGCAGCTCTCCCCTCCACTATACAGTCTGGATATAAAGTCACCTATGGGGGAAGATTGTTACATAGAGGATTAGAGGTCAATAAAATGACACATGGAGTTTTATGAGAAGGGATGCAGTAGAATATTCCTTACCAAGTGTGTCTATGAGATACTTCTGGCCCACCAATTTCATATATTCATCAATAGCCTTTGTGGCTAATGTATTCTCTCGGAAAATCAAAGCCTCATTTTCTCCCAAGCGCTGAACTTCTGCACTACCAAGATCAATCAGGAACTCCTGCACAAACAAAAACCATTCAGATATTTGAAAACGCTTATCTGTGTTGTCCAACAATTACTGCGGTTGCAACTCACCTTAGCTTTCCCAATGCTCTGGAGCACATGAACAAGTGCTCCTGCCAGTTCTTCTTTCTCCCGTACATTAAGAAGAGGTTCCAGGCTGCTGCACATACCCACATAATCCACCGTGACATACTCAGCAAATTCCTTGTACCTTTCAATAGGCAGAATTTTCAGGTTCTTAAATTTGGCCTTGACTTCGAAGTGAAGCCTGAACTCCAAGTTGGTCCTTTGCTGTACTTGTTCCTGGGGGCTTGTAGGGAACGATGGGGTACCACTTCTCTTGAAAGGCCCGTCCTTTTATGTCTGCTAGAGCAAGAGCCACACTTCCTAGAGGATGCAGCATGGAGTCATCCTTGGAATGGCGCTTTTCTTGGAGTCTTCTTCTCTAAAGAGGTGCAGGGTGATCTGGGTGACAGGGGGCAAGTTTTCAAGTTCAAAAAATTCGCCCCAGAATATCTGGCAACCTCCTGCAACACCACCACCATGACCTGTACCAGCTGCACCAGATCCTCCGTCAACTGCTTGACTGGAGCGTTGGACGGACTTCCCAACGGCCCGGCTACTGGTACGAGCAAAAAGTGTACCATCAAGGTGAACCTCACAGTAATACCGCTTCTTTGGGGAAGGTCTTTGGCTTCATTAACCCAAAGGCTCAGGGAGTTCTCAGTACGCTCACAGTTGTCCTGAAAGAACAAGGAGACAGTAAAACCATTTTCATAATTTCTAACAAATACTGTTAGAATAACGAATAATGACAATTTTTGATAGACATTATGTTGAAGAATATGTGGTACCTTATTTGGATGTGCAGTTCGACGCAAGTCCTCAATCCAGCGGTCTCTTTCTGCAGCTGAACTGCACCCAAAGCAGTGGTTATTTCTCTGAGTTTATGACCTTTTGTGAGTTGGACGAGGAAATACCCACAAAATGAATAATTTGTTTGGATTGTGTATAGACATAAGGATCTGAAAATTTAAACATGGTTTACACTTCAATATTCAACAGCAAGGCCTACCTGAAAACAGTACTTTTCCCTAGAATAGAGCTGTGGACTGGCCTGATGACGGTGGTCTGGTCTGCATTCAGATCCAGGCTTTTTGCAGCACTGACTGGAATGGATAAAGATTCTTTGGAACCGTACCTTGGTAGAAAGTGTGAAAGTCTGATAAATGGCATAGCATATCAAACCATCACATAATATGTTTTTTCCCATTGAAATTAGACATTACTATAGAGTGAATTTTGGAAAAATCTGTATTTTTCTGTATTATTTAAATTATCCTCCACCTTCCAGCGCCACTTAGTCCTGCAGTATTGATCTGTGTGCTGCTTTTCCGTTTATCCTCACCCTGTAAGCGGCGCTTGATTAAGTTCTAGCATGAGAATGAATAAAAAAGAGGCGGCATGGAAAAAAATCAATATATTTATACATGTATTTTGTTCAGCAACAGTTTAAGATGGTACATATTTCTTAGACATGCTAATGTATACTCACTTTGACGCCTCCATCTTGCCCTTTTACTTTGGTACCACTTTGGGGTACCACAGGATCTGGATTTAGCTCTAAAGAGAGAACGAGAAATGCTATATTAGATCATCACTTTAATCCCACTGTATTCCCCTTTTGTTTGTTGTATGAGCGTTGAAGATGGAGGTCTGTCTCTTTTCTTTTGAAACATGTTACATAATACAATTATTGAAATGAACATTTGCATGTGCATGTACTGTATGTCTTTCTGTTTATTTCAGTCTAGTAGGATAAAATACTTTCAGAAAGACAGATAATCTCAGTGCAATCGCAGATTCTGAAACCATGACAGGAAGCATATCATTTCCTTCCTTATGTGCATCAGATCAATAATTTCCAGTTTAACAAAAAAATGTAACTTTGTTAGTTGAATTCTGTTAATACGGAACAGAACAGAAATCTAGGGCTTATTTCATTTTTTTATGTCAAAAATTAGATATTACTTGATCATCCATGGGCCTTTATGGAAGCTGGAGACCAGACGAGCAGTATTATGCACAGGATGTGGTCCCAATTTTTGGACATACACGATTACGGGAGTCGAACTTCACATGCTTTAAATAATCACAATTACAAAAGCAGCCGCTGTGAAAATGAATGAGCCTATTAACGTTTTGTGTTTGCTATGTAAGTCTGACAGTTAGCGTTGCTATGAATTTTCAAAGCAACACTAAGTAACTTAGGAAAAAGGACAAAGTGCAACCTTAAAAATTACAACACATTCAACATAATTAGCAACCACTCCCAAAAGAAATTAAGCTTTAAATTTCCTTAAGTTGATGGGTTATCTGTCACGACCAATTGTGATACATAATCTGGTATTAAAAGCACAAAACCTCTCAAGGCATATTTCCCACATACAGTCGGTATTAAATTCAGGGGAAGGATGCCTTCAACAGGCTTTAAGGAGTCTGTAGGTCGTAAGACGTGCATGGAATAATAAACTTTAACAGAACCAGATTTGGCTCATGCCTCTAAATGTACCATCACAATATACACAGTGTCAAAATTTAGAAGGTAGATGACTTATATGATCCTCTAAATGACCAGACCTAAATTCAATGAGATATTTATGGAAGCTCAAAAATGTTATTTTCTTCTTCCCAGTAAATACAGATAAAGATGTATATCTATATATCTATATATATATATAAATCAAGGTCTAAGGTCAGGCTCCGCTTAATAACCGTGTCGACTCTCTTCATGTAGTAACAGCTTAAGACATTAAATTTAATAAACTATTCTATTTGAAAGCAGTACTCATTACATTTGTGCTTTGCTAAACAACTGAATTAAATAAAAATGAAGACCAATTTAAACTCAATTGTATTCTGCCGTCTCCTTAAATTTGTTTTAATGCTGATTGTTTTTCACATGCATTATTCTCTCCAGCAAAATAAGCGATTTATCCATTTAGAAAAGGGAAAAATTCATTCTTACCTAGTGCCCCTCCACATACAATCCAACGCCTGAAACCCATGCTTGGGAGTAGCTTAGAATCAATTTTCCTTTCAGAACGCAATACTCATAAATGTCCTTTTATGTTTTTTTTTTACATTTAAAATGAGGGTCCTGCATGCTTATGCCGAGTGCTAGATAGCAGACCCCATCAGTCTCAGTCATCATCTGGTGTGGAACACCCAGTTTTGATGCTATCTTCAGAAACTCAAAGGAAGCAATTTTACAAGCACACGCAAACATAACCACGTCAACCATTTCCTTTGTGAATATCTTGCTTCACTTTAGTCACTGACAGGCAGCCATTGGCTAGATAGGGACAGATGATACCTCTCATCTCTTAAAGTCATCTCCAGCTTTTAAATGGTCAAGGACACAGACAACTTTAGACTGTACTTCAATTAAGTGTACTGCAGTCCCAACTATGATCTTCACAAGTGATACAGTAATGCACTTCTTTGTTGTTATTGCTTAAATAGTGATATTTGAACCCTTTTTTCACACTAACTATATGTTATATGAAAGGTATGTTATATGAAAGATAGTGATTGAAATCATATCAATAGATACATTTAAAAATATAAATTGTTTTAAATTAAGACGACAAGTGGGATATTTGAGGAAAACCTCTAAAATTACCTTGAGACCAGTTGGTTAAATGGATAGTTCACCCAAAAATGAAAATTAACTCATTAATTACTCACCCCCATGCTGTACCAACCCCGTAAGCCCTTTGTTCGTCTTCGGAACACAAATGATGATATTTTTGATTCAATCTGAGAGGTGGATCACTGCTACAAAGGCTGCCTAAGGGATCGAAACTTGACGGCCCAGAAAGTCAATGAAGAAAATTTTTAAATATTCCATGTGACTACACTTTTTGTGCAGAAATAAAACAAAAATAATGACTTTATTCGACTATTCCTTTTCTTCCTTCTGGGCCTGAGACGAGAGTTCAAGAGATTTCCACGACACATGCGCGAGAATTGAACTGAAGTAGAGTTGAAGATCGCATTTCTTGGGCATGCGTCCTTATAATCTCTTGAACTCTCATCTCAGGCCCAGAAAGAAGAAAAGGAATAGTCGAATAAAGTCGTTATTTTTGTTTGTTTGTTTTTTTTGCACAAAAATTATTCTCGTTGTTTGATAAACTTATACTTGAGCCACTGTAGGCAACATTTTCTTCATTGACTTTCTGGCCCGTCAGAGTTTCAATCCTTTAGGAGCCTATGTAGCAGTGATCCACCTCTCAAAATGGTTCTGAAGACGAACGAAGGTCTTACGGGGTTGGAACAGCATGGGGCGAGTAATTAATGACTAAATTTTCATTTTTGGGTGAACTAACCCTTTAAAATTAAAATTTGATCAGAAATGGAGGTTCTGAGAAAAGATACTTGAATGCAATGACATTCATACATTTTTTAAATGATTGATTTAAGTGTAACTCTGTGATACTGACCAGTGCTTGCACTGATGTTCAGAAGACTGACGCTGGAGAGACAACTGCTGGCCCGGTTCGTACCCTCATCAAAGGCTGAAATAAATTCAAAAGAAAGTGATATATTGGCACCAAGTTCACCTTAAGTCAAATAGCGCTTCCAAACTAGTTTAAGGGCATATACAGTACATCCAATATCTTAATCTGCTAAATAATGTCTCATCTGTTGGCATCATTGAATGTGTCTGTTGTCCTTTACCTCCTCCTCACGTGGGATAAAGATCTGTCCATCTTGAAGAAAACAGTTGGTTATGTCCCAAACTGGAACGTCTTGTGGGGGGGCCCAGGAAGAGCCGAACAGCCTCTTGGACCACATTCTCAGGCTCTTTGTCTTTTCATAAAATGTAAACATGAAACATTTCAATTAAAATGGCCTAAAGCTTCAAACACAAAACATGCTATATGAAATTGTAATCCAGTTCCAATATCACCAAGGCTTAATAACGCTAGCCACCATAAGCAATCCCAATTATGTTTAGGTCATTATCCTTTGGTACAAAGGAGGAAAACAGTTTCTTGTTAAGCGCTTCTGTGTTAGTATATTTGTAGTCTATTATTCCATCTTGCACATCCTGTTGTTGCACCCTCATTATTTAGCGCCATTTAGTGGCATCTGCATGTACAATCCTTTACAGGGTTAAGAAAGTAAGTTCACACTGTCCAACAGAAGTTGTCTAAGAACTCTACAAAAATCCTCATATCATTTAATGGATTCAACTTTATAAGCTTATGTATTTAGAACATTTAGCATTGAATATAAAGCTCTTACCATGTTCTGCAATTTGAGTACTCTGTAGACGCGGTCTCTTAAACTTCTGTGAGACCGTTTGCAGGTACTTTCTAATTTTACCCTTCTGTGTCGTGTCCTGGAGGGTTGTCCCTGATGCCTGTGCACTGGAGGACCCAGATGTCAAAGAGGAGGACAGGACCGAAGATAGGAGGGACCCTGGTGGCTCTGAAAGAGCTCTGCGGAAAGGGTTTTTCCTTGAAGTTGCCGGCTTGTCTGGTTTGGAGGGGCTTTCGGCCCCTCGAGCTGCAGTCGAGCACTTTTCCCCGCATCTTCACTCAGAGCTTTGCGCCAACTCTGCATTTTATTCCATTTGTTCGAAGCCCCTTTCTCCAGCCTCTCGATAGCCCCCTGTGCCGGCGTCTCAGTCTTGGCTCCCGTGTGCCACTTGTACGTGTTGAGTAGCTTGCCATCCTCTGGTTGATCAACCGGGCTGTTTTGTTCAGAAGACAGTTCCATGTTCTCCTCAATCTGTGGTTCTGACTGCTCAACACACGGTTCTTTGTTCGTACCCATCTAGAGTTCTTCTCTGTGACCCAGTTTTGTGAACTCCTATGTTTTGTGTGGAATGCAAAGGATTTTCTTGTCGTACCTCAAAGTGTATGGTTTCCTCAGCAGTTTTTTTTAACGTTTTGTATCTTCCTCAGATTCGAGTGCTCCGTATCTCATCATCCACTCACTTCACCTATTGGCCACTTCCTCAGATTGTTTTGTGCATCATCAATTTCAAAATTCTGTCTGTTCACTAAGGTCTTTTGGAAGGGTTAACTCTTAAACTCACAGTATATGGTCCACATAGAGTTTTTTGGCTTTGATTAAATTGGTGCTCGTTGTTTTAAATGATGCAGCCCTTTGTGGTCCCCAGCTCTTGTAGGTATAAGTCTTTTTTCTGTGCGTACTTGTATTCAGGAAGCCAGTCAGTTTGTGGGTGGGGAAATCAGGTTATGTTCACAGGTTAAAGAAAGACTAAGAGATTAGGATGTTTCCCAGTGCTGACCTAACAAGTGCAACATTTCTGATATGTTCTATTCCACGTCCTTATTTATGAAAATCTAAGACAGCATAATCTGTCATGTGATCTTGTTTTGTTCTTATTATAGGCCTATACATCTTGAAATGGTATGACTGTGACTGGTAAAAATACAGTTATTCTAGCGTAACATAATCAAGATTAGATTTTATTGATTAAATATGAACAAGATTGGACGTTTAATTGAAATACCTGCTTGTTTTGTTCAGTGACGGTTAAATTTCCTGTCACAATAGCAGCACTTCCTGTCTCACTCTGGGTCCTGCTATGAAAACCACTTCCTGTCGTGGTAAAGACTAAGTAATCTTCTCAACCTTTTCATGAATTTAAACTGCCACATACAAAATTCAACATGTAACAGAGATCACGCTCTTTATTATTGCACACATCGATCTCACTTACATGGCATTTTAAGCTTTTTGAATAAAAGACTCCCAACCAACGTGCAAACTAATGCTAATGTCATGTTTTATGCAGAAAACCTTATTTCAGTCATACCTTTTAACTTTGACATTATATTTTACATTATATGTATTTTTTATTAAAATGAGTGGGCTTTCAAGTCATTTCATGTCAGTGACAGCAGATGTCCACACTGTTACTTTAAAGGATCCGTATCCTGTGAAGCATAAAGTACAGACACAGGGATTTGAGTGTGTTAGATAGCATGACAAATATTTCCGTTAAGTTAATTAAACATTTTTGAGTACAGAATCATACATACTTTATAGTGTTCCCAGGTGGTTATCTCAGAATACAGGGAATCTCCTGGGCAGTCAGTGGCTACTACTTGTCTATGTCCCAGAATGGTGTAATTCTCCTGGAGGAATCCGTTGCTCACTCCACATCTAACCAGATGATGGTGCACAAGTTCCATATCATAACGGTAGGGTAAATGAGTGCTGTAGTTCCCGATGAAAGCAACACCATACCCAACAGTATTTCGTCCCTTAGTATGAGCTCCTGCCCACATCCAACCTCGACCTTCGTAGATGTAACCATCAGACCCAACCACAAAGCTTGGAGAGACACATCATAGATACAAATAACACAGAATGTTAACTTTTTACCACTTTTAAGCATTTGACATTATATAAACATTATAACTGTTCCAAGACCACACTCTAAAAAATGCTGGGTTGTTTTAACCCAATTTTGGGTAAAATATGGACAAAACCCAGCCATTGGGTTACATTTTTAAATTACATTTATAACCCAACAGGCTGGGTTTGTCCATATTTTACCCAAAATTGGGTTAAAACAACCCAGCATTTTTTAGTTGCTGGCTAAGGTAGCCTCTGATCGTAAAGGGAGTTCACCCAAAAATGAAAATTGTTGTTCCAAATCCGTAAGACTTTCATTCATCTTTGGAACACAAATGAAGATCTTTTTGATCTTTTAGTTTTACTAACTTTTTGAAGCATCAAAGTGGTACTTACGTTGCTATCAATGGAAAGCTCTCAAATTGCAAAGGAGATATTCCTTTGTGTTTCAAAGATGAACAATAGCCTTGTTTTAGAACAACATGAGGGTGAGTAAATACAATTTTTGGTTGAACTTCCCCTTTAAATGTAACTTTTGACACTTTTGTTTTGAAATGACATACCCAGAAACTCTGCCATCATTCTAAAAATCACTCCTCACTTAAAGCATTGAGAAGTTTCAACTTACAATAACAATTAGCATTAGTTGCTAAGCTAACATTGCTATCCCCAACACACAGTAAAAAGATTACAAAAATTGGATATTGGATAAAAAAAAACAATTATCCAATTGCTATATTTAAATGCACTAAACTATTTCTGATTAGGACTTTCCAGTATTGAATGAACTGGATCACTTATCTGCTGTTCTGGGTTTATTATTGCATCTGAATATGCAGCATGCGTAAAACAGTATGTAAATGAGTTGTATGTCAAGATTTACGGTATTTACCATATCTCACATTTATACTATAGAACAAACTATTTTTAAATGTCTCAAAATAATTACTTATTCAATAAAAGTAGGGTAGGCTACATACAGCTGGAACGGAGGGAGTTGAAACACATTAACCTGTGTGCGCATCTCTTCTTACCCATGATTCATTGCTCCACACATGTGTATTAGGATCCTATTTGATCATGAAAAACTACCATGCAAGTGTGGAGCAAAAATGTGCATTGAAGTTAAAGGTGTTTCAACTGTCCCTCTGTAAAGGTGTTCCAACTGTGTGTAGTCTACCCTACTTACTCAGAAAGTATGCAATTTCAGTCCGCCACCGGGAGTAAGACACACTCAATATTAACAAAGACGTTACGTCATAGCAATGTATTCTGGGATTGTTTTTCGCAAAGAATCATTTGGAACAGCTTTCACACTGGGCTGCCCACCTTTGTAGGCATTACACTAGGTTTCAGAAAAGAGCACATGTGACAGAATCATGCTAAAGCAGATGGTACCTGTAGCCTAAGTCGTACCAACTCCGTTCCTTCTGGTGGAAATGTTGCATTGCCCTCATATTTTGGAACACGTCTGAAGGTTTAGACAGGGTTTGCTGGGAATATATGTGTGGTGAATATACAGATATTGCAGGGGTGGAGACAGACGGGCGAGAGGAACCCGGGCGGCGCTGCTCCCCATATACATCTAGGAATGATGGAAGGACACTCTGAAGGAGGGTTACACATTTGTCAGCTTGGTCACCAAACACCAGTGTTTAAATAAGTTTATTTGGTCAACTGGACGTACCTGCACTTACCCATGTAACGTAGCACAAACTCTTTAATTCCCTTTTCTATAAGACTTTCCATCCCAATGTCCACATGTTGTTGATGAGTATCTAGTGCATGTGCTATCTTCTCTTGAAGCAGTGATGAATTTGTGATCTTTTTAAAATTATGTCTGCGATAGCGACCTCTCAGAAGAGTATCTGAAACATCATCCAACTCTTCCATAGTCGCTGAGTAGTAGCTTCTCAGTAGTGTGCTTAAGTGTATTTCCGAGCTGTTAACAACAGAAAGGTGCTTCCCAAGTATGGCTCCGTCCATTCCACCATGGACCAGAGCATCAGTGACCAATGACGGCACGCCTGAAAGAGTAAAAACCATAGGAGCAGATACACTGTCCCAACAACCATCCGGCCCAAGTTGCTCAGGTGGATTTGTGTTCCGAAACTGCAGAAATGACAGGCCTAAGTTCTTGGCCAGTGGGAGTAGGTAGAAACCGTGAGGCTGGTTACTGTATTCATTGGCTCGTAGCCCAGATTCAAGACCTAAAAGGAGGGGAGCAAGGGCAATCGTCGTGCCATCAGGAGTCAGAACAACTCCCCTCTCTTCGTGACCATCTGTTACGAAATGTTGAATGGCTTGGTTGAAGAAATTGGAAAGATTGTGGTTTATGTTGAGGAGCTCTGTAAAGCTGTTGTTTTTGTAGTAAATTTCATCTCTGTTGTCAGATGATCCTAGAAAGTCGTGTGTGTGATATTGTCACTTTGGTCTGCAATCTTGTGTAGACTCGTCATTAAAGCCAGCGGACTTAGTCTTGGGTTTAAATCTTCTAGATGTCTAACAGCAGTAATGAAGTTCTCCATGTTCCTCAGATGAACTGCTGTAACTAAAATTATAATAAAAGTTTAAGCGACTGACATGGGAAGCCTTGCACATTCAAGTTAAAATGGCCTGCTCTAGTTTGTTAAAGACACACTATGCAAGATTTGTACCTTAATATAACAGCTTCAAGGTCTTTTTGGTGGTAAACAAAGTCATAGTAGGGCGAATCCTCCTGGTAGTAAAGCTTGGGGGGATGCCAATGGAAAAACCATCAAAGCAAGTTTGAGAGCGGCGCCCCTGACAAATCTCGCGAGATCATGAAATGCTTTACGGCAATGACGTCACATACATCAACAACAACATATGAAGTCACTTGCAGCATCCAAGAAAACATGGTCAGAAATGTCAAGTAAAAGGAAAAGAGAATCGGACCGTGCTAGAAACCGGAAAAAAGTCCACTCGGTTCGGGCTTTCACTCTTTGGTGCGAGCTTAAATGCAGCACTGGATGCAATAGCGATGCTGACCTGCGATCTTGCTAGATGGACTTGTAAGAAAATCTCTTAGAATGCAAACAAGTTTTACAAATATGTTGTTGCGCTGGCTTTTAGTATGTCATTTTTTACGGTGCTGTTCATTCATCCATTGTTGATAATTAGACCAGTTCAGTAATTCCCACATATGTCTAGCTAGCTTTCGATTACCAGAGCTGTAAGCAGACTTCCTAACAAACAGTCGTTTCTCTTCGTTTTTGTTTTATTGCCTAACTTGCCACAAGAGCTAGTTTGCCAGCCGAACTCAGGTGTTGTGATGTGTATTTATCATGTAATGTTAGTCCTGTGTCTGGTTCGGATTTCTTATTGCTGTGCGTACTGTGCTTATACAAACTTTAGCTGACTAACATTGCACTTCCTGACTGTGACTTTTCTTCAAATTGTTTTGATTATGAGTCAATTAAATCTTGATGCTGTTGATGTTGATTCCATTGATTATCATGAGGACAAAGTCAATATCTCACATAATTGACTTTATGCACAGCTGCACTACTTCCTGAACTTAAGCCAGCTCCCTGTTTCCTGTATGCCATTATTGGCAAAACTTGATTAATTCAGGTGTGTCTGATTATTGTTGCCGTGACTACTGAGGTCAGGCACACCTGAATTCATCAATTTGTCCAATAATGGCAGAAAGGAAACAAGGAGCTGGCTTAAGTTCAGGAAGTAGTGCAGCTGTGCATAAAGTCAATTATAAGGATATAAGCCTAGAGGCTGTAAATAGTGTAATTGAGCACAATTTGCCAACTATTATGATAAATTGTAATAATCATGTGTAATGAAATCATAACGGCCAATATTATGAAATAATGCGATGTACATTTAACTTATTAACTTATACACTTAACTTATTGATGTCATCTGACATTTTGTAATGTTTACATTACAATCAAAAAACACAAATGAAATTACACAGTAATCCTACACTATAGGCTATTTTTACCTCTGATTCAGCAATTTAAAAAAAAAAAATAAACCATTAAATGACACTTTCTGGAGAGTTTTGTGCAAAGAAATGGAGAAATTGAGGCTTACATGCATGTAAAAAAGGCCAAGGTTAAGAGCATATACTTTGCATTGTTGTAGTATCAACATGTATTAGGTCACTTAGCATTTACATTACTGTTAATCAGTCATGTACTGATTAACTCTAATGAATTGTTGATTTGATTTCCATTAACTATAAAATACTAAAAAATAAAATCAATCTATCCCTTGTGGAAAGGTTGCTTGGTAGATAAAAGTAGGTCTAGCAATTATATTTCAAGTTTTTCCACACAGATCAAACACAAATATGCTGACTGAATAGATAGCTAGTTTATTTTGAGTAGCCAGCTAGCAGTTCTCTCGGTAGTTGCTGATAATCCGGTGTCTAAAGTAAAATGCTCAAAACATCTCCTGAGAACAATACCAACCAAGTCTTGGTTACTTAATTTTGGTTTAGTCTTATTTTCCTTACCTTGTCATACAAGGCCAGGGCACCTTTGTACATTTCTGGAACTTCCACATCCCGTGCAAGATACTACAGATCTCCCAGGAACGATATTGATGCGTACATTTATCCGCGGCGTCACCTAGATGCGCATGCGCGAGCGGTGCGCGATGCCGCCGCGATCATGGTCGGCTGACGAAATAAACAGCTGTAGAATACCGGCCGTTTTTAAAAATTGAATTATTATGTATTTGAAAGTTGCAGAATGGATTAATCGGGAGACTCCAAAATTGGCAGAGATAGGCAGGCAATGCAAAACAAAATCCTACATTGGGAAATAGTGGGGTGGACAAAAACTTTCACAGATTTTGAAATGTGTGTGTGTGGGGGGGGGGGGACGTATAATGGCTCCTACGACCCTGGATTTAGCAGCAATCATGTAAAAACGTTATAAGCCAGCAAACGCGATAGGCAACGTTTTTATTATAAAGTAGCTTAACACTTGACATATCGTTATTATTAACTTATTACCATCATCAGTAGTTCAGTAGACTATGCAGTAACAGGGGAGATATGGTTACGACAGTGCAAGTACACCACAGCGGCTCTAGGGGTCGCTGTTTTACAAAAATATCAGCGCTGTATAGACCATTTTGCAAGATGTAAACAACACTGGTCCAGAAACACTTCCACCAGTTTGTAACTGTTTTTTTTATTTCACATGTAAAGACAACATCTTAAAGATGTTTGTTTAACTTTTTAATTCAGTTTTATATGTTCTGTTGGTTGTACTTTATCCCAGCTTTTATGTAGTGTTAAAAAACTGAAACAGGAAGTGCTTCTGGACCAGTGTTGTTTACATCTTGTGAAATGGTCTATAGTGTGCCTTTAAAAATAAGATGGATACATGCTGAACAAAGCAGAAATACATTATCTAGTCAGTTAGTCAGTATGGACAGAAAAAAAATACTAAATATTGCTCTGACTGAAATCAAAAGTGCTTGGAAAACAACATGTTATATCAAATTTGAATATAATAAAACAGAACATTTATGTTTACATACCTGAGCTCTGTATGACTATGCATATCCCAGAAATGGTAATAATCCATAGTGCTCCAGGTGTCATTATCAGTACTAAATATTACTTCTTCGGTACTAAGTGCTTGATTTGAATGCAGTGTATGAGTACTTATGCTGAAACACCGAAGGCAGGACACTCCAAAATCTGCAATGTAGCATCAGTCAGGTGGTATTCCACCATGATAAACATGTTTGTGTGGTGTGTCAGAGCATGTGTGTACTCCTGATGTGAGTAAAGGTCTACCCCAGAATTTGAATTTAGCTACAAATATTGATTTTTCGATGGCATTGACAGATCTGCTGTTCTGTTTGTTGCATAAGGAGGAATACCAGGTTACTGGAAATGAGGGAGGTAAAGGTCATAACCAGATGTTGTGTTTTATAATGTAAAGGCAAAAAAGTAGTTGAATGTGCATTCATTTATCTGAAGACTGAGAACTGTCTGTATTTAGTAACAGCCAATGAAGCCACTATTTTTCAATGAATGTGTTGATTTACAAGAACAGCAAAAAACTGAGTTAAGAGATATTCCTCTTGCGGCCAAGAGAACAGTAAGGCTGCTTTAGAACACTAGCTTACTACTTAGGAATACTGTATAATGCCTACTATTTGTTTTAGTGATATTCTGGGCATTATTCAATAAACTTAACAGTAGTGTGTTATATGTTTACATGTGTATAGATACTGTTTTATGAACTGCAGATATCCTATGTTAGTAAGTTAGCCAAAGTTTACCAATAATGCACCACTTCTAAATTTGTTAAAGGGATAGTTCACTTTGAAATTATTTTTTTATAATGTATTAGCTTACCTGCTTGATGTAAGCTAAAACACGTTAGCCAAAGTTTTTGAACATATTTAAGTATGTTTTAATTTAAGGTTATGATACTTAAGGCTTGATTGTGTCCTTTAAGGTTAAAGTAATTATGGGATTGTGACATGTAAAAAAAAACAAACTAGGAAAAAAAAAGAATTGTTTTTCAGAATTTATTTCATGTGCATGTGGTTTCACAAATAGATAAAAAGTAGATAAAAGTGAATTAATCCATTGACATGTAATTCCCAATGTACTGTAGATTGTGCCAAGTGAAATTACTGGAAAAATAAAATTTATATAACTGTATACATTTATAAAAAGTTCTTTTACAGGCATTGTCTGTCAATAGGATGGAATTTGGTTGCTTTCAGGGTCATTTTAAATATTGAAATATCTGTAGGATAACGAAAACCACAATATTTGTCTGTTAAAATCTTTTGTTTTATATATAATACTTCTAGCAAACATTCAAAGGGAACATAAAATGCTATAGAAAATTACAGTTTTCTGAGGTACCTGACTGTATGATAATATAATAGTTACATGATATATAATTACACTTCTGGCACAACACACACCTTTATTTATTTTATCCAGGATGTGTAAAGCGGATCATTTTAATGTTAGAAAAAATCAAAGTATCATCCAAAATTCCATTTTGTGTCTAACTTGTCTGATCTGTATGCATTGTAGGGATATATACTAAATAAATGAGAAAGTGCAGTATATTCAAGGACAATGTGATGCAGTACAAAACAGTGGACAGCCATTTACCCCAGTTGAGACACAAATTTGAGACATAAAAATTCAGATGATCTTTTACCCAAGATCTGGTGGGGGTAAAAAAACGAGGTGTTGGGACCACCAGGTTTCAATTCATACGTTTAAGAATAATTAAAGAGCCTGAAAAAAGAATACATAAGTCTCATGGTGCTAAACTGGAATATGAGCATATTTTCAACCACAGAGGTCAATATAAATTGGGGGTTGTGTAAATGATATAACAATAAAAACTATTAAATCATGTCTGGGGCAAATGCCTGGTCAAACAGCAGTGCTTTGTTGCAGTCAAACGAAACATAATTATGATCTAGAATAATGACCTTTGTAAAAGAAAATTGTGGTTCTTTGATAAGAGGCAGTAAGAATACCATGTTTGGACAGCATGGTATGAGGCATTTATTCAGTAGATGTTGGTTTCGTTGTAGTCACTCTGCATGTCCGCATCATCCTCTGCAGCATCAGAGCTGTCAATCATTCCCGTCTGCCACCGCCTCCAGAGCGCCTCGCTGAACTGCTGAAGGATGATGGCTGATTGCCTCGCCTGAAAAGTTACAGCAAATCTCAGCATACAACACAAAACTTTCAATGCAGGTTAGCCCATAAGCAGCAAGTTAAGTTTCTCAAACCCTTTTGAACCAAGGAACCAATTTTATAATCCCAAACTGTTCACAGGAAGCCCATAGGAAGTCAATGTGATATAAGGAAGTCATGACTCCCAACATGCTCAATTTGGCAGTCTTCCATCCATCCATCCAAAGTGGAGCATCTAAAGTGTTCCCAACATAAGGAAAACATGAAAACTCCTAGGTGGGATTCAAACAAGGGACCTTTACGCTGTGAGCTGACCTGTTACCTGTAGGGCTGCACAATTTGGGGGAAAAAACCCAATTTTAAAAATGTGATTTTTCAGAAAAAATAAATAAATGAATTGCTTTATAACGCTTTAAAATGCAACTAAACAAAATCCATGTTTGCTGTAGGGCACAATTTGGCCAAAATTTTGTGATTAGATTATTTCAGTGTGGCTTCAACATAATAATGATATTATTATTCCAACAAAAAGACTAGCTAAAAAAAAACAATAACTAAATTGCCAAGAACAGCGCAAATTAACGTCTGGTTTAAGACATGCTTTTTTGGGGAGGTAAATAATGGCGCAAATACTAGTAAATTGACTAGCGCAAACGTTAGTAAATCACAATGCATCGATTCATATAAATTCTTTCTCTCCCATAAATTTTGCATCTGAAATGGAAATTAAATGATTGCATATGCAATAAAAACTGCACACATAAACCTGTCCATGCCTTTATAGGGCAAATTTTCTTTAGTAAATCCTGACAGTATTTTACTCAAAAAGAGGGTTTGCTCTGGAGCAAGCTGTTAGTAAATCTGTCCCCAGGTGTTTAGGAAAAACAATATAATAATAATTTTAGATTTCAATGGTAATGTTACTAATTACTAATATTGGTAACACTTTAAATTACAGCCCGGGAAGGACTGCGTAATTAAAGCGATTTTACAGTGTAACCTTCGGTAATTATAATGTACCTATAACGTACTTACAATATAAGTATATATAAGGGAAAAATATTTTAAATTTGGGGAATAAAGGCATAACATATAAAATATTTATACTGTAAGTGTTATAGAACTAATTCTACTTTTATGATAACAATCTTACATTTGGGAGCAATTTAGCAAGAACATACTTATTTGAAATAATGGTGAACCACTACATACTGTTTAGGCTTTTTAAAAATTACAGGATATCTACGCATTTATAAAGTAATCTTTTTAACAAAAGTGCACTGAAAATGAAAAATTGTGCATGTTACCCTCTTGTTTCATGTAGTTACAGGGTAAGTGTGACATTGCAGGTTGTAAATTAAAGTGGTGTTTGTCACCTCTTGTTCCATGTAGTTACTGGGTAAGTACAATGTAAATGCATACACACAATCTTATATCACTGACTCGAAACCTTTATTTATTATACAAGCACCACTTACCCTGTAACCACATGAAACCAGATATATTGCCCAGTATATTTAAAAAAAAATTATTGCATTGAAACATGGTAGCCCAAACTTAAATCTGCACTTTTGCTATCAATATCTATATATATATATATATATATATATACATTATATATACAGTATAAATGCATAGATATGTACCCTGTGATTTTTAAAAAGCCTTTACAGTATGTATTGCTTTGGTACACAATTATTACAAAAAGGTACGCAATGTTCGCTAAATTGCTCCCAAATGTAAGATTGTTGAATAATAATAGAGTAAGTACCTCTTAGTTCTATATTCAGTATAATTTTTTTTCTCCTGGTTGTTACCCCTTTATTCCCCAAGCTTTACATAATGTTCCCTTATACTTACATGTAAGTACTTTATAGGTACACTATAATTACCGAAAGATACACTATAAATTTCTCTTAATTACACAGTACTTTCATATTTATGGCAGTATCCATTACTTCATTTTCATAAAAGTTAAATCGTCAGAAGTAAAAGCTTCTCTTTTTTGCTTTCCATTCCAAGCATGGGAAGATTGTGGGCGCATTTCATTCAATTACAGCCTTTGCAATTGAATAATCGCAATAAGACTCAACCCTATTTCGATCAATCATGCAACCCTAGTGCAACCCACTTCGCCATCCAATATATTTCAAGATTTTGTAATAACATTTGAGTATATTTCTCATTATTTGAAAAATAGTGATTCATATACACAATGCCTCCTGGGGGGCCACACAACCAGGTTTGAGAAATGCCTAATTATTAAAAGAATATTGCACAAATTATATTAATCACAGAGGCCTTGATTTAAAAGATGTTAAAAATTTTAGTAACAGCTCATATGTGAGAAAAAGCGATGTCACTTCAACAACAGCATACTAATGTGTAGATAAGTCGCCAGAATTCAGCCACAAGCTTCCTTTACAGTGGAAATTGGAATCAGATATATCGGGAAAGATTTGTTAAGGTTAAAGGCAGCGTTAAAACCTCATTTCGTAAACCTGTAAACAGGCTAAATGAGGTTGGTTCAGAAAACTGAACCATGCTTTGAGGCGGAAGAGGGAAATATGGTGCAATATGCTAGTCTGATAAATATTAAAATGAAGACTGTGTAAGAATGAGCTCTCCATCAAGTGCATTAAATTAGGATTTAGAGGAGGGACCATTAATCATGGAAGCATTTATAAACAATACCTAATGGTGCGTTCTATTATTTATCCATCTCGAAGATTCGAATCGGAAGACATACGTTGCCTAGCAACCCGCCCTTTCTTCCGGATTTCTCCTCTCGGATGTCGGACAACCGTGAGGACACTGAGCAGAATTCCGTTTCGGAATTCAAGATGGCTGCTCCCTGTATGACTTGGAGTATGACTCGTTTTTGAACCGATTTGGTATTTTAAATGACGATTATAATCACTCGTATTACTGCGTCCCCTGTAGGTGTGGGAATCGGTTGTTGTGAGTGCAATTACTAACGTTGTTAGCATTGCTAACATTATATTAACATGAAAAACATGAAATAAAGTGAACATTTTCAAGTTCAAATGGCTGCGTTTTGATAAGGTGCAGTCATAATATTTTTTTCAATGTAGCTTAAGTGCCTGGTACTCGGCCAGTGCTACCATTACAACAGCTACATGGGTGGCGACCATTTTTTTCTCCGACTCGGACACGCAAAACATAATAGAACGCTTTGAAGTGTGGACGTGACGTCATATTCGAGGTCCGAGACGGTCTCGTTGGCTATAATAGAACGCATTGTATCACTTTTATAATTATACCATTCTTTGAATAAAGTTCTGGTCATGGATGCTGATTGGTCAATAAATTGTTTCCGCTGTTTAAAGGGATACTCCACCGGGTTTTCATATTAAACTATGTTATTCCCTTAACTAAGACGAGTTGATACATACCTCTCTCGTCTCAGTGCGTGCACTATATCGCTCTGTATTGCCGCAAAACTATGTTAGCACTTAGCTTAGCCCAGTGGGGCCACAAAAAGAAGCCACCAAACACTTCCTCGTTATCCCTATTTAAACACAGTTACTCGAGTAGTGTAACTCTGACCTAGTCTGGTGACAAAAAATAAAACGTGTTTTTCTAAGCGTTTAAAGTTGATGACTATATTGTATGGTGGAATACCAGAAAAAGTGCTTTTGAGCACTTATAATACCTTCATTTGTGAAAAGTCCTCTTATCGGCTCCCGCTTCCTCTCCCCCTCCCTCTCATTTCCGTCAATACAACCAACGTGACTATACTAGCCACCAAACACGAGGAAGTGTTTGGTGGCTTCTCTTTGTGGCCCATATTTAATGCACTGGGCTAAGCTAAGTGCTAACATAGTTTTGCGGCAATACAGAGCGATATAGTGCACGCACTGAGACGAGAGAGGTATGTATCAATCTCGTCTTAGTTAGGGGAATAACATAGTTTAATATGAAAACCCGGTGGAGTATCCCTTTAAGTAATCTATATAAATTGAGCGGTTTAATCCAGGGTTGACCACTTTATATGATAAACAGATTTAATTTATTCACATATAAACATCAACGCTCAAATGTGTATGCTTGATGTGAGAAAACCAAAAAGGTTTGTTTTCATCATGTCACACAAGTATGTTTATTGCTGGAATGAAACGGAAGTTGCGATAGTCTTTTCTTTATTGTAGTGACATATCCGAGTGATATATGTATATAATGTAATAACGAAATTTGATTTAGTCCATCAGGAATTGATTGGTTTGTTGTGGTTTGGTATTGGTCGATCTCATGTGAGTGACAGGTTTTCTTGCTTCTCACACAGAAGAGAAGAGATGTCATTCCAAGAGGGATCTTCATTTGTGTTTTGAAGATGAACGAAAGGCTAATGGGTTTCGAACGTCATGAGGGCGAGTAAATGATGACAGAGTTGAGATTTATGTGTGGTCTTATGTGTGCTTTCTGTGATTGTTAAAAGATATCTACTGTAAACCATATTTCACTCTTGCAGGCAGGAAATACATTTGTGACAAGTGAAAGGAAAGATTTGTGAAGAGTACATCTTCTGTGTCAAATGTTGAGCACAGAGGTACCTGCATAGTCACTGTGTGGGTTCAGGATTGCCTCTGCAACAGAGATAGACAATCTTCGGTTTGCAGTTTATAAAAGGAAGGGATTTGGGCTGCGCTGAACAAGCGTATTCATTACCCAAAGATTTCACTACTTCCTGTTGTGTCTCAACCCCTTTGACATTAGACGCCATGTCTAGAGTGCTCTACGTACCTGAGTTTGCTCTTGAGGGTATTGACCTCACGGCTCATGGCATCATTGGTCTCTGTGGCCTCATCCAGCTCTCTCTGAAGCTTCCTGCGGGCCGCAGTGATTCGCTGGGACTCCTCCTCGCTCTCTTCCAACTGCCTCTTCAGCTGTTCTGACGTGAACATTCGCCTTATCCGCCTGTGAAAAACAAACACTTTTCAGGCCAAGCACAGACAGCATTGCAATATAGTGAGTTATAGGATCATTTTCCTGTCTGACTGTTGGTATGATCTCTACATTTTATGGGGAAAGAGGACAGAGTATAGCTAACCTGGTCTTTGTATTGTTCTGCTTGTTTTCGTTCATCCTCCACTTGGGTCATGATATCCTTCAGTTTCTTGTCCTTCTGGCGAACTAACTTTGCTGTGTTCTGCTTTTCTCTGCATTAGAAAAAAAAACAGTTTTCAAGTTTTGAAAAACAGTTTTCAGTTTTCAACAGTTTTCACTTTTATTTAAGTTGGCTGTCATGAAATCTACATGCACTAGCATTTTTATTTAGTCCTGGGATGGCAAAGCTGAATTTTCAGCATCATTACTCCAGTCTTCAGTGTCACATGATCCTTCAGAAATCATTCTATATGCTGACTTGCTGCTCAAGTTCTTATTGAAAACAGTGGAAACTGTGATTTTTTTTATAGGACTGATAATTAATAGCAAGTTTAAAAGAACAGCATTTTTTTTTCATCATCTGCTGTATCAATTTTTTTCTATTTAATAATATTATAAATGTATTATAAATATTATAAAATGTATTTATAAATAATAATAATAATAAATCAATAAATACAAAAAAAATTATTAAACATTTTTTTAACAAAAAAATTATTTCTTTCATAAATATCTTACTGGTGGTAGTATATAAATAAATATATGACTTGGTGGTTAAAGTATTTTATAATTTTAAATAGTTAATATGAAGGGTTAAAGTATATAATATAACACTTATTATTATTATTATTGCAAAATGTTGTTTACTTTTTTGTTTTCTTTAACTAATCATTAAAATATTATCTGGAAAACATTTACATTGTAAAAAATCGTTAAAAATGTATTGATTTTGAACACAGTATTAGATAAAATATCATCTGTATAGCACTTTTAAAAGAAATATTTATTAAAAAGTTTAACTATTAATTAACTATTAAACACATGTACAAACAATTTATGAATGAGAGATGAATACATATTTTTTCCTCACAAAAACTGAATTTGTGAAATCTCTTTAATTTCTATGATCCGTTCTCTGCTCCCCTTGTCGCCCATGGGGAGCTTTAGAATAAACTACTTGCCTGCTCTCCTGCTCAACTTGTTCCTCCAATTGTGCCACTTTGGCCTCAAGAGCAGCAATTGAGGACTTAAATTTGGATTTAACTTGGTTCTCCATCTCCTGGAGTTTAGCTTTCAGCTCTTTATTCTGTCTCTCCATCAACTGTCTGGCGCTCTCGTTCTTTTGGGATGTGGTGCGTTCGGCCTGGAGCTCGTTGGTTAGCTGGTCAACCTGAAGGATGTGGAAAACAGCTAAGCAAATGACACGGTTTTCATACAAATTACAAAGTCTCTGTAATGGCATTTCCATTGATGAGTGTGTTTATGGCTACACATTGTACACCTTCATTTAATATGTGATTTATATATTGCTCAAAGTTTTCAAATCCAAATGTATCGCATTTTTCTTGATATCTGCCACAGATGGTCATGGCTCCATAATATAATACATGTACCTGCTGGGCACTCTTCCTCAGCCTGTCATTGAGCATCTCCATATTGCCTTGCTCCTCCTCCATCTCTTCCTCCAGCTGCTTGAATCTTCTGCCTCGAACCGTCTCTTCTCGTCAGAAAGCGCAGACCTTTGAGGTTCAGTCAAGCCACACATCAGTTTAAATCAGAATGTGCAATATAAAAGTGATATATTTCTAGAAATCTAGAACTACACTCTGTTCCCATACAAACAGTCACACTGAAGTATGTCTACTATTAATTGTAACAGTGAACCACATGTTCCAACGGAAGTCAATATATCAGAGTGTCATAATAAATTCCACAGGATTAAGAGTATCGCTGATGATATTTTATGTTGTCATACTCACTTTCCAGATGTGTTGCTGGCCAACTCATCAGCCAGTTCATCTCTCTCAGCTTCAGCTTGCTTTTTAGCCCTCTCAGCTGCAGCCAAGTCCTACAATCAAAGAATTTAACTGAATTCTTCACTAATCAAGGTGAGATGATCATGCAAACCCCTTAAACTTCTTTACATACTTCTAAATTGCCCCTTAAGATTTTAAGTATTGCAAGCATTTCAATAAATAGAATGAATTTCACAAAATATTTTAATTTTATTTGGTTATTTTCCATTGTTATTGTTAAACTGATCAATATCAGTATTTTTAATTTATTTCCAAAATATACTATTTCTGCATTTGCATTTCTATCCATATCAAACCCTCTGCAGTTCCATCATGAACCCATAGGGGTTTTGTGAGCCCTTAGTTGGGAAACTCTAAGTTAGCCTATTCAGATAATCCAGAACTGCAATTAGTTTGGAAATAATATATTAGTTGGTTCAGTGTGTTGTTTACTGAAGCCTCACCCTCTTGCATCTGTAGAAGTTCAGCCTCCAAAGTCTTGGCCTTCCTCTCGTTCTCCTTGGCACTGGATAAACTTCCTCTCTGGCAGTTCCGAGCATCATCAAGCTCTCTTTGGAAGTCCTTCGTTTGAGCCTGAAGTATTCACACCAAAGTAAAAGTAAAACACCTAAATAATTACAAAAAGTATTACATTTACAATTAGAGTTCAATAAATTCACTATAGGGCTGTCCCCGACTTGATTTTTTTCTAGTTGACTAGTAGACCTCCATTTGATCCATTAGTCGACTAATTCAACGTTATATTGACTTAATTAGTTAAAGGGATACTCCACTTTTTTTTGGAAATAGGCTCATTTGACCATCTCCCCCAGAGTTAAACAGTTGAGTTTCGGTTCATTTTTGTGACACGCTCCAGTTCACAAAGACAGAGACAGCAGAGAGCTGCATCCTGTGTGTTTTCTTTATATTACAAAGTTTCCTTGTTATTGTGAATTTACACAATTGAAGTTTAGTAAAGTAGACCATTCAAATAATATATTACTATTATCTGTATGACCGAAAATGAAGGAGAATTTTAAGTTGTTTCCAATGTTGGAATTGACCGTTTGGATTTCCTGCATGACATACCTTATTTACAACAAAGAACAGCTGTAAAAGATTTGTCCTTTATCCGACCTTTGACTGAACCAAATAATAAATGTTGGTCAACTAAGCCTCTTCTAGTCGACTTAACATTTAGTCGACTTTTAGGGGCCAGGCCTAAAATTCACCCATGTATAAAATTTCGCTTTCACCTGGAGCTTGCGGAAGCTGCTTGATCGCCTCGCTCTAACCCTTGTCAGATGTCTCCAATCTGGCCCTCAAGATCTTTTATGTCACCCTCCATTTCTTCTTGGAAGCAGCTATTGCAGTCCTTTGCTTGCGCTCATCTTCAAGTTCAGTTTCCAGCTCACGCACCTGTAGGTAAAGATTTTCGCTTAAACCCTTATACACATGGATGTGGATGTCACAGTCTGAGCGAAGAAGAGGTACTGCACCTGTTTGACCAACTGCCTCTTCTTCTCCTCCCTTGCTCATCTCTGCCCTGGAGATCTCGCTCAAACTGTGCCTTTAGAGCCTGCATGTTGACTTCTAGACGCAATTTTGCATCCTCTGCAGCCTGTAATTCATCCTCCAGCTCTTCCAACTGAGTCTTCATCTCTTCTACCTGAGCCTCCAGGCCCCGTTTTGACTTCTCAAGCTCATGCACCTAAAATTTGAAAATGAGTTTGATTGAAATTTGGAAGATTTGCTTCTGATTGATTTGTTTAATGGTTTACACTTTGAACTTACGCTCTTGCCCACATCATCTTTGGAGCTGACCAGGTCCTCCATTTCAGCACGAAGGGCTTTATTGGCTCTCTCAAACTCCTCACGGGCATCTCTGAGCTTCTTCGAGAGCCCTAGCTAAAGACAGAGCCTTGGTCTCCTTCCTCTCTGGCCTCTGCCTCTGCACGATCTCGCTCATCTGCATATCTTATTAGAGATGCTCTTCTCCTCAGCAAGCATCTGAAAGAAAAAGTAGAAGTGAAGATATGTCCACACCCAATTGAAAAACAAGTCACTGATTAAGTAGACATATTGCATAATAAGAGTTAATCAGAAACCTGATCAAACTTCTTCTGTTTCTTCTCAAGATTGGACACCAGCTGTCTCTGGTTGTCCAAGTCCATCAGTGTGTCCTCAAGCTCCTGTTGCAGTCTGTTCTCTGGTCTTCTCAAGCTTGTCATAGGCTGCTGCCTTCTCCTCAAACTGAGTATTGGATGCCTCCAGGTCTCTGGAGCCGCTTTTACCCTCCTCTGAAAAGTTCTGCATTACCTGACACCTCTTCCAGCTTCTTCTTGAAGTCAGAGAGCTGTGGACGCAAATGATATTCAAAAGGTAAATATTGGGTGTGAATGGAGCAAGACCAGAGTATTTACCTTAATATCGCTAACCTTACCTGAATGTTCAATGTGGAGACATGTCTCTCCACATTCCTCTTTGCTTCTGCTTCCTCCTCAAGCTGCTCCCTGTAGGCCATTGCGCTCATCTTCCATTTGTCTTAGTTTGGTAGAGAACTGGAGCTTTTGTCTCGTCTCTTCAGCCAGCAGCTCCTAAAAACGTCAGAGTCAAAATCCAAAATACATTAAGCAACAACTTAAACCCTTTCCACATCAGATAAACAATGGTGTTAGCTTAAAGCTTCTGGTTTGAAGCTAAAGTTAAAGAAGACTCTCATAACACAGCACATACTTGTGTATCTTGGACTTGAGAACTCAAGCTTGCCACATCCTTGCTAAGCTTTATGTTCTTCCCTCAGCTTCATTAAGAAGGTTGGTGACGCTCTCCAGTTCCACCTGTCAAAAAACCGCATTAAACACACTGTGAGATCAAAAACCTTTAAACTCACAACATGTTGTAGGTTCTCCCAATAGCAACATATGTAATAATACATCTTCGACCATCACTCACAGTAATTTTAGAGACCCGATCACCCAGCTCAGCTTTCTGCTTCTCGCTGTCATTAAAGCGAGACTGCAGGTCAGCAAGCTGTCCTTCCACCTTCTTCCTCTTGTGTTCCCCATCCTGTTTGGCCTGAGCAAGAGAACGGATCTCCACGTGAAGTTCTGATGTCTCCTTCTCCAGAGCTTGCTTGGCTTTCTCCAGGTTTACCTTCACCTTAAGAAGTATTTCATATATATTTTGCATAAGCACATATTTACTCAATACTTCAGAAAGCCAAACATGCCAACAGAAGATCTGGTGGTCTACCCTCTTGGACTGCTCCAGCTGCTCTGTAAGCTCCTCCAAAGCTTGGGTATGTTTCTGTCTCATCTCTTGCACCTGAGCCTCGTGGACACGGCTCTCTTCATCCATGGCTCTCTTCAAAGAGTCACCTCCTGCTCACGTTCGGCCCTGAACAAATATGCATCCTGATGATCAGATCAATGGTGTCTAGTAAAACATTTCTCAACCCTTTTCCACCAAAAAAGAACTGGTTCAGAACTGGTTCAGAACTGGTACTGGTTCAAAGTTGGTTCCGGAGTTGGTTCAACTTGCGAACCCTTTTAGAACCTGTTTGTTTTTCCACTGACTAGAGCACGCAGGGAACGACGTCACTGTGTACGTCGCCATACGTCTTAGCTAGAAACGCTAGCAAGTACAACATTACTTTGGGATTATCTCTAACTCGTGTACCAAAAAGCTTTAAAAACAATTGAAAAATATAAGTCTTTTAATCTTTTCTTTTAATGTGTTATCTTTTCTGATTAGTTATGTACACCTGTCTTTTGGCTTTTTTCTTTCCATTTATTTGTTCCATATTGTGACTTTTCTTCTTTGCTTATAATTTTTTCAATAAAAAAAAAAATGCTTGCGCCAACTTCAACCATAACAAATACAAAGGCGGACTCCATCGTGTTTCTGCAAATGTTTCTCCTGGCTTTGCGATCCTGTATTATGGTCAGAAAAGATGTTAGGAACACATCTAAACCCGCCCCAGCCCCCGACGTAAGCATGACGTGGTAAAAGAACGGTTCCAGTCTAGCAAAGAGTTGGTGCCGCTTTGGTTTTCCTAGCCGAGAACCGGTTTTGGCTGTCGAAACACAAAGAACTAGTTTGCCGCAGGCACCGGCTCTCGAACAGGCTCTCAAAATGCTTTGGTGGAAAAGGGGTAACTGTGAAATATATTAAATCAATACAATGCACTTCAGATTAAAAATCAGTTCATAATATCCAGACACCTGAGCTCTTGCTGAGTAGCTGTGGTGTCTAATGTGTCCTCCAGCTCTGATTTGAGAGCTTCAAGCTCTTCTCCCAAGTCTCTCTTGGTCTTTTCAGCCTTATTCCGGGCAGCCCGCCTTGACTCTCAGGTCCTCCTGAAGATCTGAGATGTGTCCCTCCAGCTCCCTGATCTTCTTCAGTGCATTGTTTTTCTGAGCTGCCTCATCCTCCATTCTGATGTAAATGCAGAGAGAATACAATATGTACTATAGGTTTTTGAAATATGACATGAAAGCACCTCCAATTAAGCTTAATAGATGGAAAAATCGGCAACTTAAACGATTTAAATTGTTTAAAATGTGTATACCGTGCCAGTGCAGCCTGAAGCTCCTCCTCTTTCTTAGCAAGCTGGGCTTTCAGATCAGCAATCTGAGCTCTGAAGTTCAGCAATCTGCTCCTGAAGGTCATTTGATTCAGCCTCCAACTTTCTCTTGGCTTTGTCCAGCTCCTGTCGAGTCTTCTCCTCTTTTCAAGCGCACTATGATAAAAAAACATATATCATCACTTATAACTGAATCATTTAGTATTCAAACATTAAATTGATTGATTTCCAGACAAACGTTATATATCAAAAGTAAGTAATGGACAAACCCTCCAGTTCTGAGATCATTGACTCATGCTTATTCTTCAGCTTTGTCAGGTTTTTGGATTTTTCTTCTTCTTCAGCTAAGTTTGAGCTATAATCTGCTACCCTTTCTTCTAGAAGCTTCCTCTCCTGCAAACAAGAGTACTTAAAATTGAGTACACCAAAATTTCCACCACCACCGTCAAAATATGCCATCTTGTTTGAAGTCAAACCTTCAGTAGTTTGTTGTTATGGTCCTCCATCATCAGGATATCATCTTCTAACTTTTGATCTTGCCATCACATGTAACCTTCTCCAGTTGCAGCTTCTGACGAGCATCCTCTTCCTCTTCAAGATGTTCCTCAAGATCCTTAGAAGATTCATTGAGAGATAAGAGAGAGACTAAATGGTAGAGTTTAATCTAAGGACAGAATTCGAAAAAGTACTGATTGCCTGTGAATGAAAACCAATAGTTGATAACCTACTCTGATTTGGTCGTGCATTTTCTTCTTTTCCATCTGTAGAGCTGCACCACGATCCTCCTCTTCTTCCAACCTGGCTTCCATCTCATGCAAGATTTCCTCAAGTTCTTGTTTCTTGCTTGCTAACCGTACTCTCATTTCCTCTGCCTCGGCATAGAGCTCCGTCTCAGCCTGCAATTTTTCCTGGAGCTGGTTCCTTTCTTCCATAAGCTGCAGATGGAAGGATAGTATTGTTTGGAATCAGTGTTTAATGAAATGGCATTTCATGCAGAAGGACAAACGTCGGGATGTCTGTATACCTGCGTGTGTTTTAGTGAAATGTCTTTTAGCTCAACTTCAAATTTTTGTGCAGATTCTTTCACCCTTTGGAGCTCCTCATCCTTCAGACTCATCTCCTCCTCTTGGCAGTGTCACCTGCAGGAGAGGCTTTACCTGTGGGCATTAAGGGAAATGTGTTTAGACAAGTGCTTTAACATAGACAAGTGGTTTATCTAGAAACAAATTGTTAGCATGTTAGCACCATGTTCAACCAGTTGTGTCACAGGGAATACAAACTATGTTTTAGTTAAGTTGTTCAATAGATACGAAATTCAGAAGCTAAGAGATGTCTCACCTTGGTGAAGAGTCTCCACCACTGCCAGTTCCTGAGTTTCTAGGTAAGCAGCACAGTTCCTCTGGATCACCTTCATAGCTGTTAGCTGTTGCTGCCTCTTAGCAAAGGCCCTACACATGGTTTTAAATAAGAATAACTCAAATTGTATAATACAGTTTTGAAAAATACTATATTTGTCACTTTAACTCACTTTCTAGCTAGGAATCCCCTGGCCTGTGCCTGGAAGGCAATGATTATGACTGTAATCTTTAAATCGCGCTCCTCTTCCAGCTGGGCCAGGACTCCTGTGCGAAGAAGATTTTGCTCTGACCAATACGGTAACAGGTTTGGGTCCAGGTCCAGGTGCTTGATCTACAGAAAGGGTTAGGTATAATAAAAAAAAGCTTTTACATCATTATTGTTGTATGGTGCTCTTTAACAAGATTTCATTGTATATTATCTTACCATGAGACAGCAGGCCTGCTTGCCATCCATGAAGCCCTTTGGAATAGCATTCGCTGCCAAGATCTCATATCTGTACGTAAAAGGTAAAATAAAGAGAATTGCATAAGATACAATTACCTGTACCATGCAATATATTTGGCACAACACAAATACCACACTTCTATTGGACTGCAATACTTTTTTTCACATCTTTCAATGTGATTCTAGGGCAGTGCTTTTCAAACACATTTTGTATGTCTCGTTCATTGGAAAACCCATTTCAACACTGCGTCCGAAATCGTGTAGTGTCTGAGAAGGCATACATTGGAATTTGAATTTACTTTGCGACCGTTAAAAAGTACTATCTATGTAGTATGAATATGGGTAGTATGAATGAAATTCGGACGTATTACATCCTCCATGTTGTTAATGTCACGTGACCTACCAGTGCTACCAGTTGCGCTGCTTCACTTCCATTCATAAATCTCCCCACAGGGATAGTAAAGTGTCAATCAAATGCTCACTACAGAATCTCAGAGGAAGTAGTAGGTCATACGGTGACTTTGCACATTCCTTTTTTTATCAAATACTATGTATTCGGAAATACTTCTCGTTTGGCGTACTGTTTTTCACTTAACAATAGTATGGAAGCATGCGATTTCAGACACAGTGCAAGTCTATGGGCTAGTGAGTATAGTCAGGTCAGTCCAGAATGTGCAGTTGTTGGAGGTCCCAAGGATAGGTTTAGAAGCGCTGTTCTAGAGTATTATATACTGGTTTTACAGGTGATATGCAGCTAGATAAAGTCAATAAGTCTCATTCAATGAAAAGCTCCATATAAAATAAGGAGCTACCCACCGCTGCCGGAACTCTTGGAAGACAATTCTGTTGGGGAATCCTTGGCGGCAGATACGGAATACCTTCAAGCACACCATTACATCTCAACTGTTCAAGAACCAGGTTGGCATCCAGCTTTCCAGCCTACAGGTGAAAAATGTACCTTTAACACAACTGGTCTGATAATGTAGCCTATGGCCAAACATCATTGGCACTGCCAATTTTAACATGGTATGCAATAGTGACTTACCCGTTTCTCATGGTTGGGGATAATGCAACGGACAAAGTTTGGCTGGGTGTTGTGCAAAGTGGTCATTAGCTTAGCCAGAGACTCTTTGTAAAGCTGACCCACAGTACGGAACATACCCTTCTTGGTCTTTGAGCCACTAGGTGCAGAGCTGTCTGACATCTTGGCAATGGTTTCCAATCCAACCACACGGTCAGCTGAGAAACAGAAAATATAAAAGATATCAGCCATTATTCTTATCTCAGTCATACTTCCCAAAATTCTGCTATGATTTACCAAAACAAAAAAGTGAGAACATGTACACCAATAATTCAGTGGTCGCAATTGACTGGTTTGCAACCATTTGTATCAACTGTATATTTAGTTTTTAGACATTTTAAGAGAAATAAGAAGCTCATACTGACCATCCTTCCACAGATCTTGCACAAATAGATTGGAGGAATTATTTAGCAGTGATGTAACATTGTCATTTAATGGGTCCATGTTCTTGGTCAACCATGATGTGGCATTGTAGTCCACCTAATTGAGCGAGAGTAGGTTTGGGTCATAATATTCAATACAGAGGGAAGAATTCGCTAAGAGTTAACTGTTCCCAATGATGCATTATGTTACTTCCAATAAAGGTAAAAATGAGCCTAATTTACATAGAAAAGGGGCAAGGTTGCACAGAGAATGACTTGATGTACTGTAAATACTCTGCAGTGCTACTTCAGTGCATTAAGCCTAGTTAAACACGATTGTGACTGCTCAGTGATTGAGACAGGTTTTTGTGCTGAAATGCTGCATATAAAAGTGATGCAACTGTGTGGTGTGTTTGACCCAGAGTCCGTATTCCTTGGGTTGTTATTATCTGGATCACGATACTGTCAACATGTAAATCAGTAAATGTATCTTTCAAAACTCACCCGTCCAGCATAGTGAAGCACAGAGAATTCTGTCTTGTCCTTCAGTTGCTTAGGTTTAGCAAACTTAGTATGATTAGCATGAGTGTTGCAAAGATTTCTCCACAAAGGAAACATCTGTTGCCTTTGGAAACCAAACACTCTTCATCCAACAGAGCCAGGATGCCTGGGGATTGTTCTGTGGATGAGTTTCAGTAAAAGTGAGTGACATTACGTACTGTAAAAATAAGACATCATCATTTCAGCCTAATGAATTTGATTCAAGACTTCCACCAAAGGAATGCCTGTTACAGCCATCAAGCTAAATGGATTAAATGAAAAGACATGGGTCACCATACAAATTTCTGAAAGAAGCAGTTGGTTCAGTGCAGAATAGGAATCATTCTATTCCTGAAAATCAACACACACAAAAACTCACCGGCCTTTCAATAAGCTCAATGCAAGGTTGCAAATCTAGCCCAAAGTCAATGAAGTTCCATTCGATGCCTTCACGTTGGTACTCCTCCTGCTCCAGGATGAACATGGTGTGGTTGAACAGCTGCTGAAGCTTCTCGTTGGTGTAGTTGATGCAGAGTTGCTCAAAGGAATTGTCCTAAAAGAGAAATACAGTAGATGTCATTTGCACTAACACTTTACAGATGTTGTTTACCAAATTTAATTCTTTCTTTTAAATTTTTCCAAACCTCGAAGATTTCAAAGCCAGCAATATCCAAGATCCCCAGGAAAGAGGCACCCTGACGTTTCGTCTTGTCCAGTGCCTTATTAACTCTTAGAAGGATCCAACGGAACAAACGTTCATAGATAGCTTTAGCCAAGGCTTCAGTGGCAAAATCAGCCTGAAAAGGAAAAAAAAGCATCTTATTGGTTATATATCTGAGCATCATAACACAAATTCCACAACTATAAACTCTCTCTTCACCTGTTCTTTAGTTTGGGCCTTTTGTACAACCTCACGACCCACTTTAATACAGTGGCGTCAGAACGGCTCTTGTGAAGTCCGTCACATTAATGCCTTGGAGATGGCAAACTTTCTGAGCAGCTGAGAATGAGACACATTTCAACAGTCATTTAGGTTTGTAATAATGATTTGAGCCTGAGATTTCTTTCATTTGCCCTTTTCCAAAGGTGTCTGACCTGTGTTGTCCGGCATGGTAGCCTGTTCCTGGTTCCTCTCTTTCTTGAACTCAATGTTACCCAACTGCAGCACAGTTGAGACTACTTTGAGGACCTCTGACAAAACGAAATAACATTTCTCAGAATTGATTATCTTTTCAAAGACTCCAAAACTCTTCATTTTGAGCTCATATGTTAGTAAAAATAAGCAGAAAATGTGTATACCATGTGTACAGTATATTTTATTCTATTTGATACCTGTTCTTTCTTCAACAGTGAAGCCCATGATATCCATGGCCTCCATGGTTTCATCATACATCTCATCATCCTGGTTGCCTGGAACCTGAACATGGCCGGCCGAGAGGAAACGGTACCCACTGAAGTTTTCGAGTAAAAGCTCCTCTGCCAATAGAGAATAAAAATCATATGACATATCCCAGCAAGAATGCCATTGATACAAGAACATTTCAAAACAGTTCTGCATTTCAGTCAAGCTGAAAAGTTGTCACCATATGCCAATATGTTTGAACATATTGAGGTGTCTCCACCTACCACGTAATTTCTCCTTTGCTCCTGCTACCATGTAGTAGAAGATGTGGAAGGCTCTTTCTGTTTTTGCTTGTCTGATACAGCGAGATTTCTCCAACAGATCTGAAGTGGTTTGGACATTAAGGTTAAACTCTGTTAATAATTGTTTAATAATTCAGGATGTACGATTCATCTGCATCTGTACATGGCTTATATATTTAGTCTTAAAGGATACAGGTCTCTATGTTGGCTCCAACTATGAAACCTGTCACATCAAAGTTAATGCGGATGAATTTGCCCTGTGCAGAAAAAATCATACATCAGTTCATACATACGTCAATCCATACATTAGTTACAGTCTTGGTCATTTTAGTTACATCTGCTATCATATATCATTTGCAAACTTACGAATCGGGAAGAGTTGTCATTCTTGATGGTCTTGGCATTACCGAAGGCCTCTAAGAATTGGATTGGCCTGCAGTAGTTGCTTTCCAGCTCACCCTACAGTACCAGGGTTAAAACGTAATAAGAACCAATCCATAGAAAACAAGTCAAGGAGGAAAAAATGAGAAGAGGACATGCCAGAAGATTGGAATAAAACAAAAGAACTCAGATGAAAAGGCTCTCCTTTAGAGTACACAATTCAACATTTAACTATAAATGTTTGGCAGGTAAAAAAATGTGAAGTTTAATGCATTTAGGTGCAAATTATTTCTTCAAAGGCCTGAAGCAGTTCTTAAGATGCAAGGACCTTCAACAGTGCAAAACAAATTAGGTCATGTCAATTTAGATGGACATAATCCCCTTAGATCTAAAGAGTGATATTCAATTAGCTGCAAAATCTCAAGCCTGCCAAGCATGTCCACCTCATACAAGGATATCAAGAAGAGCAATTGAGGTCAATGTGGGATACTGAAGCATGGGGAGAGAGGACATTTTAATAGGGTTCATGAAATTGATCTCAATAAGGCCTATAGATGTTTAAGAGTTCACTTAACAGGATAAGAGTTAATCTGGTTTGAAATACCAAGTTCTTCGAGAGAATAGTGCTGCATGTGGTTCACAAAGCTATTAGTGTCATTTAACTTCATAATCAGGCCCTGTTTACACCTGGTTTTAAGATGTGTTTTGGTTGATCGGATCAAGTTTTGTTCTCTTTTGTCCACTTTCGACCACTTTTGTCCAGATTTCTTCGAGGGGAGGGTCTATAGGCTGGTAAATGTATTGGCTCTTCAGATATTTCGATCTAATGGACGAAATAAACAATTTGCATCAGAACGCAACCAGAGACAACGGAAAACATGGAGAGCAGCAGCTTTAAACTTGTGTTATTTATTTAACGTAGGATGTTATAATGCATAATGTTTTCGTTACTATATGTGGCCTCACAATTTGCCCCTTGGGGACAAATAAAGTTTTTGAAATTGAAAATTCGTTTCTGCTGTGACGCTAAAACCCGTGTTAGAAATTAGGAATGGTGAGACAACATTGTGCTTGGTTAGTATTTTCCTTTTCCAAACAAACTTGGGTCTCAGCCGACAAAGTTACATTTCTATGTAATTTAGCTGACGCTTTTATCCAAAAGCGATTTACAATTGTCAGAGGTCGCACACTCTCTGGAGCAACTATGGCTCAAGTGTCTGGGGGACACATCGGTGTTTCACAGTGGATTCGAACTTGGGTCGCTCACACCAAAGGCATGTGTCTTGTCCACTGCGCCAACACCACCCTAGTTTAAATCTTGTCTGGCTTGCTTCACAAAATGTTTACGCATTAGGTCAGTAAACGGTATTTTATGGCTTGGTTGAACACATACGACCAACATTAGCTGTCTACACTATGAAAAGCAATCTGGTCAAATGCGTTTTCTACAAGCCCTGCAATGGAAGTGGTTGAAAGTGGACAAGCTCAAAGCATTTTAGACCTCGTTTACCTGAGACCTCATTTACCTTACTAGGCCTGTATTTAGGGTTGTCCAATCGACCAAAACGCATCTTAATTCCAGGTGTAAACAGGGCCATAGTTTCTAATTTTTAGACTTAAATAAAGCAGAAATTTTTTTTTTAACTGTGACACAGACTCTCAGTTACTTCCTTACTGAGCATCAAAACAAGAAAAGAAAAAGAAAGATATCTACCAGAGGCAGCTTGCCGCTGAGAAGGATAGAAGATCTCTGATAGCATCAGACACTGACAAAGAAAAATAAAATAAACTAGAAAAGAAGAGGGACTTGTAGAATGATGGAGACAGAGAGACTGTTGACAGAGAGATTGCTGGGAAGAAAGAGGACAGAGTGAAGACTATATAAACATTCTTTAAAGCACTTGGATAAGTTCGACAGCTTCTTTCATTGGTCTCAGGGCAGAGAGAGAGGCACATTAACTAACAGATGACAGTTTCATTGGTCCATAGAGTGCCGTTCAGAGTATGTGAGTGGTGCGGAGTGAAGCTGCGATATTTTTGAAAGTCAGGGCATTCGTGTTTTCTCTTGTGCCAAGATCATTCTGACCTGGCTGACATTGTGAACATAACACGTTAATAACCCACAATGCAATTGTATAATAAGAATTCAACACATTTTAAACTATTTTAATAGATTATGCACTCAAAAGGATAGAAAGATGGGATTTGTATGGAAGCTTGTTTCTGCCACAGAATAAAAAATAAAAAAGGTAATTGCGACTTTTTATCTCACAATTCAGACTTTTTTCTCACAATTGCGAGTTTACATCTGCATTGCGAAATATAAAGTCAGAATTGCATGATACAAAGTCGAAATTGTGTGTTGTAAAGTCAGAATTGTGAGATATAAACTATTCTGAGGGGAAATAGTTTTTTTCCCCTAGAATTGGCCTGATAACTCGGATTTCGAGATTATATCTCACAATTTGGAGAAAAGATTTTTCTCAAATTTTATTTTCATTCTTCAATTATGTGTTATAAAGTCTGAATTTAGAGATGTTAACTCGCAAGAGAAAAAAAGTAAGAAAAAAAGTCAGTCTCAATTCTGTCTATTTTTCTCGCAATTACGACTTTATTTTTCAGAATTGCAACTTTATATCTCGCAATTGCGACTTTATTTTTCAGAATTGTGACTTTATATCTCGCAATTGCGACTTTATTTTTCAGAATTGCGACTTTATATCTTGAAATTGCGACTTTATTTTTCAGAATTGCAACTTTATATCTTGCAATTGCGACTTTATTTTTCAGAATTGCGACTTTATATCTCGCAATTGCGACTTTATTTTTCAGAATTGCAACTTTATATCTTGCAATTGCGACTTTATTTTTCAGAATTGCGACTTTATATCTCGCAATTGCGACTTTATTTTTCAGAATTGCGACTTTATATTTCGCAATTGCGACTTTATTTTTCTGAATTGCGACCTTATATCCTGCAATTGTGACTATTTTTCTGGATTGCGACTTTATATCTCTATATATCTCTAAATAATAATAAAAAAATAATAATCATAATAATTGCGACTTTATATCTTGCAATTGCGAATTTATATCTCACAATTTTGACTTCATATTTCGCAATTGTGAGATAAAAAGATAGATTTGTGAAATATTATCACACAAAAATAAAAAATGTTTAGTAAAAATAAATGACAAAGTGTGGGGAAATTTTGAGTTGTCGACCAAGTGTTCCTCTTACATTAAACTATAAATCGAATCTTCTTCAGAATTCTTGTACACTAGTGAAATCATGCTAACGGATCATCTTAAATATTCATGATGCTAAAAAAACCTACAGAAAAAATACAATAGAACAATAATGTAAGCTCTGAGTGAGTTTCTCTCATCAGTGAGTGGAGAATGAACGACAAGCGGGAAATGGAAAACCCAGTGTGGAGTTTGACTGGAAATAGCTTTCGATTCACTCCACTAACATACTCTGTGTGTCTCTTCACTCACATGCAATTAACCTTAATTACATTTAAATGAAAGAAGAACTAATAATTTCAACCTTGAACTTTTCAGAGGACTAGTATGTAGAAGAGGTGTTTAGTAATTTTCGAAGTAGTGCATTCAAAGTAACAAAACTACTTTTTTAGGAACCAAGAACAACTATTATGGGCATCCCTTTTAAGCTCATATGCATGGCTGTTATGCATAAAATGTCATAAAAACAGCTATAATTTCTGCATTTTTAACGTCAGTATGCATTAAACTCAGATCTACATCTGAGGTGAGATTTACTGTATATTCCTAATGCACACACATATGAGCTTGACAGATGAGTGAAAGTGATCAAGGAAAAATGGTGAAAGGATATGAGATCGTTTCAGAAGGCTATATATTGGCATGCACACACACTGTGCTCAGACAGACAGTTTCAATGCCAGGCATCTGCTCTGGCAATGAAAAAGTTAACCACATCTCAGATGGGGGAATGGCTCACACATGCTATAACGACATAATCTTGATGTTATTATTTTAGTATAATCTTTTTTTAAAACACCATGCGAACAGCTTAGGCACACTGTTTGTCTACAATCATTTGAACAGTAGCCATACAAGTGGTTTATTCAGATGGTCCCTCTCATGTAAGACTAGTCGGATATCACTCTCAGTGAGAAACTCTAAGCATGCAAACTCTTAAACCCACACAAGAAGAAATTTTTCACACTCTCTTTTACTACATAGGCAAACTGTTGTCCTGATTGTTGCTATCTTGAGGAAATTATTAAGGAAATTGTCATTAGATGAATGCGAACTAAGGGCATTCTGTTGCATTCACTGGTTCTCCTTTAACATCTGCACAAGACTTGATTTCCTGAGATATTAAAGGTCTAACAGCAAATAATATTTTAGTATTATAATCTTGTGATAAATGAATATGATACCGAAAAAGAGTTCTTATCTGTTCACAATATGACCTTTTGAATCATTACTGAAGTCATTATTAGAGGATTCAAAATGTCAGACTCAGGGTCAAAGCAAGGGCAAAGCATAAAAAATGATGACTGAACCCATCAGCACAGGCTTGAGGAGAAGACAGAGGTTAACAAAGATGAAACTTTTCCAGAGTATTCATACTTACAGCGCTTGTGTCTTTTCTTGCCTTTGTGGGACGAGGCCACAACAGCCAAATACTGGATGACCTTCTTGGTGTTTTCTGTCTTTCCAGCACCTGATTCACCACTAGGAAAAAAACAACACTGAATGACAAAACTGTGTTTTCTTCCAGTTACCGGTAAGTACAAAGTCACTATATTTGCAGTGTAAATATTTTAGTCACATGACTTTTCTCCTCATTGCACCATTTTTATGACCACCTGCCGGGGAAAGTAATTCGATTTTCGAAAGTAAAGACTGTTCGTTTAAAATAACTCTATGACTGACTTTTTCAATATTTTAAAGTGATGCAAAGCTAAATTTTCAGTATCATGACAGTCTTCAGTGTCACATGCTACTTAAAGCAGCATTATGTTATTTTTGAAATTTTGCTCTCGGGGTCCCCCTACAGTTGGGAAACAGTATTGTCTTCTACTACTGTCGTAAAATCTGTCATGGTTACACTAGGGAATGCACGCGTGCATTTGTTGACAAGCGATACCCCCGAACTCTGAAGTTCTCACATCTTGGGCAGACTCCAGTGTTGCGTGTGAAATGAACTATATTTCAGCATGTCTTATGAATATAGTTTCATGGGCTTTATTTTTTTCAAACGTCAAAAGATTGCGTAGCTCACGTTTACAAGCCAGTGTCTTTATAGTAACGTTAGCCTATTGGCTACTGTTTTACATAATAGATATGCTAATTCAATTCAGTGTTTGTGTGGTAGATAATAGCCATATCGTCAATATTATAATATCAAGCTACCATAGATGAATCTGAAAATGTGAAAAATCGATTTGCATTATAGCCTGAGGCAAGACACTTTCTACAGAAAAATAAATAACAAACATGACTATCAGCCTGCAGACATAGGATAGTTATCCTGATCGATTATTTTGTCCGTCTAATCATGTATTAGTTACTTTCAAGATGTAGCACTCAGTAATCAGGATACTTTCACGTCTCGAGCTAGCGCGAGCTGCCAGTCCCGGCTCTACAGGGATGCTTGAGTGTGTTAAGCGCCCTCAAAAGAAAGCAATGCAGTCTACATTGGATGCGGCGAGGTGCAAAGCTACACAACACATTACCAACAGTAAACTGATCGCGCGCACGCTCTGTTTCTGACGCACTTCACATTTGGTTTTACTTGCTGCTTCAGCCATGATAATATACAGAGGTAAAAAAAAAGACCTTTTTTTTTGGTTCTCGTGTTCGGAATGTGAGGAAGTGACGTATGCCGTAAAGCAGTTGAATTTTGTAGTTCTTTTTGTGCTCGGGTTCCTACCCGCTACCCCAAAGTTACAGTAGTGCCAGTAAAAGCGATACAGACACTGTCAGGCTATGGCAGACCTGTCATTCAACCTATTGTAAGTCAATGTAACATCTCAAGGGTTTTGGAAAAATATTATAAAGGTTGAAAAAACTACATAGTGCTGCTTTAAAAATTCAGTTGACTTGGTGCTCCAAAAACACAACATTTGTGCTGCTTAATATTTTTGTGGAAATGGGGATCCTTTTTTGTAGAAAAGTTCAAAATAACAGATTTTATTTTAAGTGTTAATTTTAAAATTCGTTTCCTGTCACTTTTGATCAATTGTCTTTCAAAAGAAAAAAAATCTTACTGACCCCAAACTTTTAAATGGTAGTGTGAACAAAATGAATAAAGTTTAAAAAATATGCATGCATTCGACAAAAAACAGAAATTAAACAAAATTTTATAGCAAAATACGTTTTTTTATCATCATCATCTATAATTTAATTTGTTACAAGAGCTTACAGTGCACAATCGCCTTCTATGATACGAGAGAGATATTACTGAGCCTTCATGCTGACACGCTAACATTTCCATATTAGGAAAACCGAGTCTTCCACAGGACCAGTGCAGCCGAAGGGCTGAATCTCTGGCAGGAGCAGGAAGCCCTCAGATCACTAAAGCCATTTAATGGAGAAGCTTTATACAGCAACGCTTGTAAATCCACAGATTTTTACCATTTATGATAAGATATATCCTCGTAACAATTCACGATGATCACAGTCACTGTTGCCAATAATGTAACCAAATGGTGATTGAAGGATTGGACAATTCCCATGCACCACATTAGATAAGCGATATGGGAAAACATAAGTGTATTTTTGCTTCAGATCAGTGTTTTTTAACAATAAATGCGTTTTTAAAAGTTTAACAGTCCATGTGTTTTTAACTTTGGGTGGTTATTCCCAAATGAATCATTTGAAAATAAAAAAACTTTGAGACGGCTTAAAAAAGTGTCTTCATGGGAAAGTTGGGCCATGCGGAAACATCCTGATGTCATTAGAGAATTCTGTGCCTTAGCAACTGTTGCCCAAGAGAAGTTTAAATGGCTTCAATTTCCTATTCCACACTCAGAGGAAGTTTGCAGACAGTATCTAAAGGGTGCCTCCCACACTGACACATTGCATCAACACCATTTTATTTTAACATCCTCACATTTCACAGCTGTTTTAGTATCACACAGACGCTGAAACAATGATATTGCCTGTAAAGATCACCTTATGTCTATAACAGCTATTTCTGCATGTTTTTTAGGACTCGATCAGGTTTTGTTATGGGGCCTCATTCAAAATGCCCAATAATGACTCAACAAAACAAACACAAATGAAGTCAACATGCAAGATGATCTGGATTTAGAATCAGGGCAGGGGGCCCATTTTCCTGCGAGTAGGTCGACTCTGAAGAGACATGACCCTTGGGTTCATCTGCGTTGTTCCCAGTGCTGAGGACATGTTGGAAAAAAGGTCACAGTAGAAGAACTCTTAGTTTAAATGATGTCTATCAATCATGTTTATTTTTGATAGATGTCGTTTTTATAATTGTTGAATATTATACTAGCAAAGAACTTATAAGAGCTGAGTTCCAGATTCAACATTAGTCTTAATTTGCCAAAACTGTTAACTAAAGTGACGTGACATGAAGTTCAGAGAATGTTAACCCATACTAGCAATGTGTCCTCAGCATTTAACCCATCCAAGTTAGAGCACACACATTAAGAGCAGTGAGTAGTGAACAACACACACTACAAACCCTGGGCAGCCTGAGGAGCGACTGGGTGTTCAAGGGCACCTCAGTCGTGGATATTAAAGGGAAAAGAGCGCTGTTCATTCACTCCGGTATTGAGAATCAAACCTGCAACTTTCGCGTTAGAGTCTCTAACAGTAGCGGAGTGGCAATCGGGAGAGTCGGAGATTCCCGGTGGGCTGGTAGTGTTTCGAGGCCGCGAGGCCGGTCTGATAAAATGTATTTATTGCAAGTTCGCCATGCGCACCTGGGGCCCAATTAAACGAATGGTAGAAAACATTTTTTTAACATTTTCTATAACGGAGCATATACTTGCACTAAGTGCCTCTTTATAGCAAAAAGACGCTCGCAATGGAATAGCTACAGTGGCGTAGGTGGAAGGGTGAAAGCCTTTGAAAGCAGCTTTTGATGTGCTCTGACGTGAGTTTGAAATCGGCTTTTGCCGAACTCTCTCTTCTCCCTTTTCCCAACACATATATAAAGATGTAAAATGTATAACCTAACATTAAGGTCTCTAGCGTTATATTTTGCCAACAAACTAAATTTGAAACCATGTAGTGTTGGGAAGCTACTCTGAAACTGTAGTTTGACAAGCTACAAGCTACTCGGAAGTTAAAGTAGTTTAACTACAGTCAAGCTACCCTTTTAGAAAAGTAGTTAGCTGACACTACAAGTTACATATCAAAAAGTAGCTAGCTACATTCTTTTGCTTTTACTTTCTACATAACTTCTTTTGCTTTTTGAACAATGTATATTATAAATAACTGAATAAGTGTCTGAGGAATGTTTTAAGTATAATATTTAGTGTTTAAAACAAGGCAATGCAATTACGATTTCAAAGAGTATTGTTTTATTACACACAACACTAAAAAAATCTCTGACTGTTTGTCAAAAGTGCAACAAATAGCCTACAACATTGCAAGAACGAAACATACATCCAACGTAAATTGCATGTAGAACATTTCTCAAAAATACTGATTGAACTTGGACAAATGAGGCCATGGGTGATTAACGTTAGCTGTTTCTCCATCCTCCAAATCTGCCATTTGGAGGATGGAGAATGTCTTGCTATATAATCATAATATGGGTTTGTCAACCCACTTCTGTTCGTCAGTGAACCGTTAGCAGCAAGATGTGTGATTAAACAACAGGTGGCAGTAATGGCAAAAAATGAGTTTGTAATCTAACAAGAAGAAGAATATCCTTGCATCGCGCTGATTCGCACAGGCTCGACAATGTAGCAATGTAGCTTTTGCTCGCGCTACACCGCTACTTGCTGCAAAATGTAGTTAGCTACTGGATAAGCTACACTGTTTAAAAAGCAACTGAGCTACTGCCAAGTTAGTAGCTACGCTACTTGTAGTTAACTACTCCCCAACACTGAAACCATGATATGGCTTTGTGAATAAATAAAACAGCACAAGACTTTAAGAATAGCATCCTGTTTGTGCTGCATGATTACTTTGCTCACGCGATCATCATGGTCATCTGGTGTTTTCTCCTAAATAAAAGCTGAAGGGTTTTTTCTTGCAAGTGAAGAAATTAGGACAAAAGTATTTTAATTTTCCTATATTATAGTGTAATGTAGGCTAAATATTCTGAAACACTAATTTTCATTTATATAGTACATTTATAGGCTAAATGGATTTTACGTCAGAGGAATAATTATATAATATATTACATTGTTACATTATAATAATTGTTTGGCATCCTAAAACACTATTGATAATGTAATGTAGACTGAGACGCTCATAACTAAAAAGATGTTTGAGCCCTCTTTATTGTCCTGGTACAAATTAACGCTTTTTCTTTGTTCAACGAGCAGTTTATGGGTTGAAGCTCTTAATTTTGATCTCTCAGAAAGCACGAGATTGATGCATTTAACCTTAAAATCTACAAAATTTTCTTGTGGGGGCATGCCACAAACCCCCTAGAGGCACAGAGGTGCACCCAACATAGTTTTACAAAGTCCTATGGGAAAGAGTGACCATTTATGAACTTTACTCCAGCATAGTACAACAAAGTTCCTTTTTAATCAGTAAAACTGTAAATGCTATATAAATCCTGCCGGCGACGAGGGCTGGTGGTCTACGAAATTTCCCGGTAGATTTTTTGGTCCCACTCCGCCCCTGGTCTCTAACCATTAAGCCACGACTGGCCCCTTTAAATCCCTTTATTCAGGCAGGTAAACAGTATTAACCACTGTCAGATGACATCAGATAACCTTTAGCTGTGTCTGAAAGCTAAAACATCTGCCTTCTTGTTCAGTCAGTCATTGACTTAGGGACTATAACTTAAAAATCCATTACAAACACCATTTTTATTATTTATATTAAGTGCCTACACATGTAGGTTATCAAAGGGAGCAGAGGATACATGCAAGGCACCTTCAATATGAAAGCATCTTACAAGACGCTGGTGTTACGCAAACACTGGATTCTGGGCGCACTTGAAAACGGGCCTTCTCTTTACGACTTCAGTCAATCAAGTTCAACTTTACCACATCTAAATGTATTTGCAAGTAACATGTACTTACTTTTAGTCAGTAGAATGTCTGTTGGGGTATATACAAATAAAGTGTTGGCAGATCTTAAGCAGACAGTCTACTATTACTCTAATGACTGCTTGTTGAAATGTAGTTGCTACTTAAAGTAAGCAGAATGTTTAAAGTGGACAATTTAAATAAAGAGTAACCTTTTAAATCAATGAAAAATTATTCATTTTGTGATTCCAAATTTCAAGGACAGCATGTTCTTATATTAAAACAACATTATAAATGATTGAGTTTAGAGAGAGAGAAAAGTTTAATTGTGGTTTACTTTATGTGATTGTAAGAGTTGTTTTTAGCATTTTAATTTAGATTAGAGTTTGATTGCTTGAATAAATTAAAAATGTATGCATTTAAACATCCTGCAGCCCCCCATGGAAGTCCTGTTGGAGAAGCATTGCTTAAAGGGATAGTTCACTTTGAAATTAATTTGATATTTTGATATTTTTAGGCTCAACCGTTCTTGTCTATCAGTCATATAAGAGCATGCACAGAGAAGTCCAAATTAAACATGAGACTTTTCTGTGCATGCTCTTTGAGGAAGACCCCATAGACCTTTATTATATAAACTGACAGACAAGAACGGTTTGACCTAAAAATATGAAAATTGAAAATACTGTGGAAACAAAGACACCTACATCTTGGATGCCCCTGAGGTAAGCTAAAACATATATATATATATATATACACATATATATATATATATATATATATAATATATAAAAAATTCAAAATGAACCATCCCTTTAAAAGCCAGTTAGACTAAAAGCAGTTACTGCAGTGATGTAAATAAAACAATGAAAAAGCTCACGTGCAAAGAATAGACTGGTCCTCTCGATCTGTAGAAAGAAAGGACAGACATTACAGCGGCCCAAGGGTAACTGTCAGGCTAGTGCTCATGGAAACTGCAAGAGAATATACCATATCATTTTTGAACATCATGAAATACATACAGTCTGCTTTTAAGCCTAGAATTTTTTTTCTTAAAGTCGGCATGAAACGGAAGTTGCAATAGTCTTTTCTTCTCTATTATTCAAATGAAAAGGCTTCTTAAAAAAATTGATTGATTTTGTCCATCAGGAATTGATTGGATCGTTGTGGTTTGCTATTGATAAATCTAATGTGATTGACAGGTTGCCCCGCCCTCACGCCAGTAACACATCATCAGAGAAGAGCAGAGATTTGATTCAAGGTTATGAGAGCACATAATTATGTGCATGGATAAATCATTTATAATAAATAATGCAAGAATATTCCATTAAAAAACCCCAAGACTGTCAATTTTGATTTCACAGTCACTTTAAGTCACGTTCCTGGCATGAACTGTATGATCAAATACCAGTGTCATTACAACATCGAATAATACACATAATCTAATCATCTTTGATGTTTTAATGCAGAAATTTGATTTGCAGAGCAAGTAAAACTGACTCCACTTTTCTCTAGGGAGATGCAACACAATTCTTAGTGAGTTCAGCAACGGGACAATCATTGATTCATGCTGCTAAAATTAGAACCTGAAAACCTTCTCAGATAATCTTGTCTCCATTTAAGGTTTTCTAATCCTAACCGTACACCACAGAATGAAATAAAAAAGCCATTTATTATTAGATAATTCATCAAATAGGTTTTTCGATCAAGTAAAAAAAGAATACGATCCTCTCTAACCAATTCTAAGGCAATGAAGTTGTAAATTCAATTCAAACAGAGTTTGGTTCTTATCTATAATCCTGGAGACTGGACGGACGCCCAACCAGCTAATCATCTGAATGTGAGCTCACCAGTTCAGCTCATGTACTATAGAACCTTCTTCTGTTGTAAACACAAAGAATAATCATTGCTCATTTTGGATATGACTTAAGCTGGGCAGGTTTCCACATACAACATGAAGTCTGTTCCCTTGTTTCTTCCTAATTAAGGCACAAATCCGAGGCATTGGGGACGCAGAAAACCAAATCTAAACACACCGAATGGGGAAACTGCACCTCAGCCAGACTGTTTGACAAAAAGCAAGATGCACAGGTATTGTTTTATCCAAGCTAGTAGAAAGTTATGCATTCATATCAAATCCAATATGCCATAAGTATACCATACTTCAAATCATTTCTATTATTTTCCATTCCATCCAATAAGGGCTCCTAAAGTTTTGATTTCCGACAAGGTTACCCCATTTCACACTTGGTTGAAGCATGGAAACCCTGCTGGACTTCAAAGGAAGATCAAGTTTAAGCCCCTGAGCAGGAATGTGAACACTTGATCATGCTGGATTTTTACTCATGTCACTGAGTGTAACAGTTCAAGATATTGCTCCCACAGGAAGCCTTCAAAACATGCTAGACCCATAAGACTTTGTTCATCTTTGGAACACAAATGAAGACTTTTTTTAATGAAATCTGAGAGTTTTCTGTCCCTCCGTTGACAGCTAAAAAACTTCAAAAAGAGTTTGTACTTTTAATCCATATGAATTTAGCGGTTTAGTCCAATTTTCAGTAGGTGATCGCGGGGCACAATCTAACGCGGGGTTAAATGTAACACAGACCCTTTTTACGTGCTGCCAGAAGACGGTCTCCCACAAATTTGCGGAAAGTTTTGATAATATTTCGTGAAGATACTGAACAAAGAGTGTTTTGACACCATGCAAGTAATTTTTTTTCATCAAAGTTTTTTTTCAGTTTCTGAGTTGGTGTATACGTTTCCAAATCTAACTTTATATTGCCTCAATCACTGTCTTGTTAGTCTCAAACATAGCACCGTTTTGAAACATGTCAGCAATTCCTAGCAAATGTTAGTTAGGCTTAAACATGTATGTAATACACAGCGGGGTTAGTTAGTGATACAACTAAGCCGCCAAGTGTACAAAGATAATCAAATGAAAACAGGGAACCACACAACATTTCAGGTTTGAGTATTTATTTATACATTTAACCCTCTGAGGATCAAGGTGTTTTTGGGGTCCTTGAGATGTTCTGACATGTCCTGACATTAGTACTTTTTCAGTTGCTTATAAACATATAAATGGCACAGGTGAAATTACACAATATTTAGCAGAAACAGGGCTGCCATAATATATGAGCATCATGTATGTACATGTTTCTATTTTTGAGAGAATATTGTTTATGCATGGTTATTGTAAAACCTTCTGAAATAAGGCCACAAAACGCATACTAAATATGCGTCAATGGGTGTTGTTGCCTAGGGTTTTTTCTTCACAATTATCTGAAAATCATCATCCTAATCGTTCACATAAAACTGTGAATTGGGTTATATTGTGAAAAACATTTCTTTCTTGGACTTTCACAAACAATGTTGCAATTTAAAATGTTTAAAATTTAGTTTACTATGCATTGATCACTTGTTTATTTATTAAAAATATGGTCTGTTTTTAATGCAATAAACCCTTTAATTTTTTATTTTAAGTACTGTTATTACTATTAATAATGATATTTTTATATGCAGCTGCCACACACAAATCTAATTCAATTGCATTGCATTATGATTTTATTTATTATTATTTATTGCAAAACTGTGCAGCCCTTTTCTATGTCTCATATTCCATCAAAAAGATCTGTATTTGTGTTCTAAAGATGAGCAAAAGTCTTACAGGTTTGTAACGTCATTAGGGTGAGTAATTCATGACTTTATGAACAATAAATTAGCATCTCTCTTCATATAGCAGGAAATGACTCTCACTGTGAACAACATTTAGGTATGATCTGCATGAATAAGGACATTTACAGAGTTGAAGCTTGATTTTTCAGCACGTCTTATGCAAACATGAGTGGACTGAGCAGAATTACTCTTGAGGAACAGCATGACAGCACACCTTCCTACTTCTGCTTTTTGAAAGCAATTTGTTTTGAAAGTTTAACTGTTTCGCATGAGATAACAGTTTCTGAATTTTCCATTGCAAACTTTGCAAAAAGTTTTTGTTTTCTTGAGCACTCATCTCGATGAACTGATGCATCAACAACTTCACTAGCAACAACACTTTTGACCACGCTAAAAGCTGTAAGACTTGGGTGTAAGATATCTTGTGGTTTTTCTTCTTTTCATTTATCACCTAATTTCCCTCACTGAATATAGTTTCAAACTTCTGTGGGTAACAACAGCTGTGTTAATTATTTTGAAAGTGTTTCAAATGGCATTAGATGTGTGACCTGCTGGAACATGTGTGCATGCCCCCCTCACACCACTGATGGACGTGTTAAAAGAGCTGTCACACTCCATTTCAACAAACACAAATGGCAATCATTGTTATAAAGACACTCTACACTGTTCTGTTGCCAATAAGTGACATAAAAATGTCTTTTGGATTCACTTGCGTTTAAGTTTCCAAGACAATGCCTATTGTGAAATCCAAACATTCAGATCTAAAGAGAAGCAAGGTCCAGCAGTGCAGGCCTTACCTTGCATCATGTTCCTATAGGCGTTGTCCGTGATGGAGTAGATATGGGGAGGGACCTCTGTGGCCCTTTTCCTTTGTACATATCAATGATCTTCTCAGAGTAGATTGGCAGCATTTTATAGGGGTTCACCACCACACAAAACAGCCCAGAGTATGTCTGAAGAAAGATAACGTCTCAATTTTCCACTGTATATGAAGTGTTATGAATCCATCAGGTAAAGGACAACAAGGAAACATGTCTACCGAGTCATATAGTAAGTCTTAAAGTATAAATATAAGGAAGTTAGGATTAAGTCTGTATATTTTACTCATAATATTTGAAAGCTTAGACGATGCATGTTCCATATGGAAGACTCTTTACCCCAAGATTCCAAGCAAAATGTTGTAAACTAATGGTTTAGAAAACAGAGTGCAAACATAGTTTGGAGGCCTGTGGTTATGTAAACCTCTCACTCTTGGGGAATGTATACTTCCTCTTTCTTACACTTAAGTGCATTAGATACTGCAAATTCTCAATGCCATTTTAAGCAAGATTATTTTGGATTGGTTCAGCCACAATAAAGTTATTTTTAAATGTTATGCATTGGCTGATAATAAAATGTAACCCAAAGTAATGTAATAGTAATGTCAGCAGGGGGTCAATGACAAATATGAGTGTCCAAGATAATTAATAAAAATATTAATATAAAATATACTGCTATATATGTTGGTTTCGACATTTTAATGACTGGAAAAATGTAATGTGGTGTTACCATTAAGTAAAAAATTACATATTTTCTTGCACCTTGAATACACAAGTGTACAGTGTGATATATAAGTCTCAAAATGGAGTATCAAAAATAAAATTGTGCAGAGGTACTTAAAGGAGTAGTTCACTTTGAAAACAATTTTGCTGATAATTTACTCACTACCATGCTCATCCAAGATGTCCATGTCATTTCTTTCTTCAGTTGAAAAGAAATTAAGGTTTTTTGATGAAAAGATTCCAGAATTTTTTCTCCATATAATGGACTTTAGTGGGAACCAAACGGTTCAAGCTCCGGTTCAAGTTTCAGTGCAAAACGCAAACTGTTCAAAGGGCTTTAAACGATTCCAGACGACGAATAAGGGTCTTATCAAGTGAAACGATCAATCATTTAATAAATACATAACTAAATTTAAGTTTTATAAGCTCAAATGCCCGCCTTGCTCTGTTCTGTGACGCACGTTTGTGACTCTCCTGTTCGAACTCGTACATCAAAATGAACGAATCTTTTTCCGAGTCATTTGGTTCATTCGAACAACGAGCGAAACAAACGAAGTGACTCGGAAAAAGATTTGTTCATTCTGATGAACGAGTTCGAACAGGAGAGTCAAGAACGTGCATTTTGCAGAACAGAGCAAGGCGACCATTTGAGCTTATAAAACTTAAACGTAGGTTATTATTTTTTTTAAATGAGCGATCGTTTCGCTTGATTAGACCCTTATTTATTCGCCTGGAATTCGTTTAAAGCCCTCAGAACAGTTTGCACAGAAACTGTCCTTTGGACCTTGAACCATTTGGTGGCCAGTAAAATGCATTATATAGAGAAAAATGCTGGGGTTGTTTTCATCAAAAACCTTAATTTCTTTTCAGACTGAAGAAAGAATGACATGGATATCTTGGATGATATGGGGGTGAGTAAATTATCAGCAAAAGTTTTTTGAAAAGTGAACTACTCCTTTCAAGGTTTCTTTTCAAGCATTTCATCCTTTCAATCTGGCTTTTATGATATCTTGTCAGTTCTATTACTCTGATATTTTCAGTTTAGAAATTTAAAATAAGGTGTATTGAAGTACTGTATGTATGAATTGCATCACAATGTATTTTTTAATTAAAAAAAAGTCACATCAACCACTGACCCTAAGTCAAATTTCTAAATTAGAGAGCATGTTTATTATAATTTACTTAGCAATTATGATTATTTTTAATATGATTTAAAAGCACTGTGGCATACTTACATAGATGAGCCCTGAGTAGCATCTCTCCCTCAGGTTGTGCAGAACAGAAGCTTCATTCAGGCAGGTGAGCTCCGCCATATCCTCCACCTTGCTGAACTTGGGTGGGTTCATCTTCTGGATGTCATCCTTGTTGACTGTGATTTTCTTTCCGTTGTCCACCAGCTCCACCAGGACCTCATCACCATGTTCCTCTTTGATGCTGGCCGACTCAAAACCATGTTTCTCAGAGGGGACCCACACCAGCTTTTTGGCTGTCCAGTCTGCCTGTGCGACGGGGCTGTTAATGAAGTCTTTGTCCGTGTAAAGGAATTTCTCGTCCTCACTCAAGCCCTTTTTCGTCATTTTGGCGCTGGTTTAAAATATCTACAAATTTAAGAGGAAAACAGATGTTTAAACATAACATTTTCTTGCATAATTTAAACAATATTGGCCAAAATATTGAATCTGTGCAATAGACTTTAATCAGAGGTGGTGATGGCGCAGTGGATAAGACACATGCCTTTGGTGTGAGACACCCGGGTTCAATCTAGTGTAGACACCAATGTGTCCCTGAGCAAGACACTTAACCCCTAGTTGCTCCAAAGGTGTGCGACCTCTGACATATATAGCAATTCTAAGTCGCTTTGAATAAAATCGTCAGCTAAATGAATAAATGTAAAGAGTTCAGATGCAAAAGCCTCTAAGCGCCATTTGAAATTTTCTTCTAAAATGATCATTTTTATCAAGCTTGTATATTAAAGTTCAGTAATTTCATTTAAATGGCAATGAAGATTACCTATTAATTGTCATTTAAGTGAAATTGCTGAACTTAAATATACAAGCTTGATAAAAATGGTCATTTTAGAAGAAAATTTCAAATGGCATTTAGAGGCTTTTGCATCTGAATCTCAAATGTATGTAAATTAACAAGTTGCAAAAGGCAAGGCTGTTAAGCGCCATAGAGTAACATTTGAGGTCCCAATAAAGAAGTATGACCAACAATAGAGAAGTATCAGTAATTTGCCAATTCCTGATATTTGAAAATATTACACAGTTTTAAAAAGTTATGTTTATTACATTTTTGATGGGCAAACTGTCACCTCCAATATTTGATATTGTAGTGCTTCAAAATCATTGGTTGAGATGGCAAATCAAATAAAAGAAATCAGGCTTTACTGTTCACAGAAAGAGTGCGAGGTAAGATGTGAGGAACTGAAACGCCAAACTTTTTGTTAAATCATACAGCATTTTATATTGAAAATATAGGCTGCCGTTTAAGTAATTAATGTAACAAAACCGTCAAAAAAAGTCATCTAAAATCATTAGACAGTGGCCAATAGAATATGTAACATCCTAACACTTTATGGATGATTTTTGGATGTGATTGCAATTCACTATTGCCACAGTGTACCAAGTTCACCAATCAAACAAACCCTCTCCCTAAACAAACATTACATAGGTCACAGGGGACACCATTTAGATGAAAGGATGAGAAAAATGCCTGGGAAATATCAAAAAATGTTGTCCGTATTGATCAAACAATCTCTTAGCCTGACTAAAAACTGTACGAAACATATCCCACTGGGAAAAACATATATGATGATGTGATAATCTCCACAGCAAATTTTCTGGTTTCTTTTGGTGCTCAGCTGCGGTCCTGTGCTGCGATGACCATATAAGGCTGCCTTTGAGTCAGTGGACATGCTCTGTCGACCTAAACAGCAGAAGCAAGTGAACTCCCAAACAAAGCCCTTATAGGGAATAGTATGCCTCCAGTCGGACTCACAGTTTACTCCAAAATGATAACATTAGGCAGGGACAGTCAGAGGCTGGTGGGGGTCTAATTTTCCTGCCGCTTTCCCCCACCCTTCTTTTCCGCTGATATAGGGAAGTTTACACAAGTATTTTCGAGTACAGTGCAGTTGGCAAACAGCAGGTGCAGCTTTGGAGTTCATGCAAGCGCAGAGCTTTAAAAGCAATTTCGGGAAACAATATCCGAGCTACGCCTTAGATATGAACCGATTTCCCTACGTCCGTTTATAACCTATTGTTTATACTTTTACATTGTATGGTCTAATAGCCTAACAAAAACAGGAACATATTGTACCCACTTACTGACTTTCTAACAAATTATAACTTAAAAAAATTTAAATAAATAAAAACTGCAATTCTAAACAATTCTGGGTTGTTTTAAACCAAATTTGGGTCAATTATGGACAAACCTAAAATTCAACTTTCACTTTCACATTTAGTTACATTTTTAACCCAACATTTGTGTTTGTCCATATTTGACCCAAATTTAGGATGAAACAACCCAGTATTTTTTAGAGTGTTGTACAGCCATCCGCAAATTTGCAAGAAATTTGCATAATATTGCAAAACCAGTGTTGCACTTGCTCTGTCTGTGATGTAGAATAAAGACTATACGACATTAACATGCTTAAAAGAAACAATATTGAGAGTTTCTGAAATGCAACTGCTCCTTTTTCTACCAGTTTTTCAATCCACATTCTTTTGTCCGAATGACGACAAAAATCGTCCATTGAAAAAACAACGGAGGGAAAAGGGTCATTTAAATGCCCTGTAATCGTTTGGGAGCGAGACAAACAAACAAAGTTTCTCTATGATAAGCTGATTTAATTAAAATTGGGAATTTCCTGTGTCCTGACCATATATTTACAGCCCCTTTTTCTGGGATGCTCCTTTAGCACTTTAGACTCATCGAGTTTTCAATGAGATTTTTATGGATCAGGAGCTCAACTGCAAACATACGGCAAATCCTACCGTAATAATTTAAGGATGTGTTTTATTTGTAAAAAAATCTGACATTTTCTTTTTTACATGGCAGAAGTAAAAGGTAGCAAAAATCAGGGCTCCTTGGCCTGCGTTCAAGTGGGCGTAAAGCCCAGAAAATCATGTGACCATGTTGTGCGGGTGGATTTTTGTGACCCCCGGTCCTGTGAAAAGTTTCCTCCTCTCTTCTCTACTCCTCCTCATCTTTTTTTTCATTCCACCCATATGGTTTTCTTTTTCTCATGAGCAGCTGTGTAATTTCAGTCTCTTTTATTAACGTTTATATTGAGATGGATGTTCAAACCAGGTCAACGGCCCTCTTTAGCTAAGCAAGGACAGGCCCCCTTTAAAGCTGTTGCAATGACAATATATACTGAATATAATGCTTCCTAGTTCAGGCACATTTAAACAACATGCTGCCATTAATGACCATAAAGGGCTTTTTTCACCAAAACACACATTCATTGTTTGATAAAAGTGGATTAAACTGTTAAGACAGTAGTCCAGCTACCGGTTTTAAGAAATAAACAAGAGTTCAAGTAGGAGTCTATCAGGTGATGCAGAAATGTGTTAAATTATTAAAGTGACAATCAGGTAACCAGCCTAAAGATAGACCACAGATGTGCTAAAGCCAAAAAACACAGCTGAACTGATTCACTATTGAAGGATAGCTGCAAGTAAACTGGTAAAAAACGATCTAACCAATATATCTGTTAAACTTCCTTTTTCTGATAAGCCAGATTAAAACTCACTTCTGCTACATGCACACACCTTTTATCATTATTATAAACGATATTCCAAAAAAGCTGTCAGAAATGTATCCAATGTAATACAACGGTTTGATTTATATAGATTTAGAAAAACACACATAAAGAAACATTTTCCCCATAAATGAAATAAACCTTTAAGACTTGCTTTTTCTGTGGGACACAAAAAGTGTATTCCACTGCATGAGTTGTATGAGTCACATGTATGTTAAATGCTTTTGTATCCCTTTACAGCGCAGTTACTTTAATGTTATTGAGACAAGTGAACAAATTATTCTTTAAAAATTCCATAAAAGAAAGAAAACGATCCACTTTAACAAAAAAACAATTAAGTTGTTTCAACCTATGTTTGGGTCCAACCACTGGTTTAAATTATACAGTTTAAACCTAAACCAACGGTTGGGTTTGTCCATATTTGACCCAAATGGGTTGAAAATAAGCCAGCGGTTTTTGGAAAGACATGGCGGATGAGTAATTATCTTTTATTCTATATGGTAATACTGTTTAGGTGATTATCTCTTTAAATTTCCAAAATTACACCCATTACTCTTTCAGAATGCCTCTTAAGAATGTTTATGTTACTGATCAAGACATTAACGGATAAGGTGTTCAGACAGTCAATGACTACTTCCCCTGCACTTTACAAGATCACAATTCTTCTTCAAAGACTTCATCACACTATTGTCTATGGTTTGCTGCCGTCTTATGCATGTCATCACTTCAATGGGAAATGAGAGGACAGTCAGTTGACTCTGTCTGCTGTTCACCACAACCTTCAGCAGAAAGCTGCATTTGACAACCATATTTGGAGAACAGGAAACTCTTTGGTTTGTCAAGCTCACTGCTTCTCTCATTCTACGCACTTTCTTCAACCATTTCCTATGACAGACTCAGCTGAAGTCAAACTTATGCATTAAAGAATGGATGGATAGACATGTGTTCTCACTTAAAAGCTCACAAGATACTTTATGATGATGTTTTGAATTGAAAGTCAGAGATGTACGAGTTGTTAAAACACTTCGCTTTGTGCAATAAAATACGATTCTGTCATCATTTACTCAACTTCATTTTGTTCCAGACCCACTAGAAGTTTGTTCTTAAGAGCACAGAAGATGTCTGTCAGAATGACAGTCACCATTCACTTTCGTTGTATAGAAAACAGATGCAATGAAATTGAATGGTGACTGAGGCTGTCAGGAACCAACATCCTGACATTAACATTTTTTTATGTTTCAATGAAAACAAATTAGTCATACAGTCAAGTTTGGAATAATATGAGGGTGAGTAAATGTTGACAACATTTTAATTTTGAGTAAAATATCAGTTTATTGGTGGCATTAAATACCTGAATGAACTGTCAAACGCATATTTCAAAGTAATTAAATGTTGACAGTTTCGAAATTCAGTGAAATATTACTGTTTTTCTCACACAGCTCAGAACCCAAGCTATTTTTTTGCACACTTGACACTGTATCAACTTAACCTACTTGCATTCAGTCAGATGATTCACATTCAGTAGACTATCTCAACGAGTGTAATGGAATATATAATAAAATATTAGTAATATCGCTGCATACTCACAAGGCTGATGAAGAAATGCCGCGATTTGGAAAGTTAGGGTTTGGAGAGTCCTGCAACAGTGAGGTACTCCAAAGACGAACAGTCCAAATTAGACAGAAAAGCATGAGAACATCATTTAAACGGAGATGCGGATGGAGTGGGCGGGGCCTCACAATCGATCCGCGCTGTTATTGGTCAGTGCGTTTTGACATTTCAGGTGAACGATAGGCTTTTCGGTCGCATCCATTTAAATGTCCATGTTACAAAAGTCCCAATAGAGTAAGTGCTAAGTTTTCAGAAGGCAGTAATGATGAAAAAAGAGAAATGAAAGTTATCAGGAATTCATCAGTGCACGGTCTAATGCTCCACTCATATGATTGCTTAAGCAGAAACGCCTTGAATTAAACACACATCTCAAATTACATTATCCTAATATCATTATATGATGGTAATAAATGTTATTTTTTGAAAAATTGCACACATTTGATTTATGATTTGTGCTCGCTAAGTCTGATTTCATGGCATTTTATTTTTACTTAATAGTACACATGCCTAATATTATATATATATATATATATATATATATATATATATATATATATATATATATATATTTTTTTTTTTTTTTTTTTTTGCATAATATTACAAATTGAAAGCATCACTGGAAATGACATGTAATATAGGCTAACATTGTTTTTTCAGTTCTTCACACATTGGGTCTCATATTTCATCTTAAGCATGCTTATTTCATTGATACAGTTGTCTCCTTAGTAAAGTACACTAACTTGAGGAGAAAAATGATAATGGACAAAGTTGCTTGTGGTTGAAATGAGGCAACAATGGTGACATTTTTGAAACAAATATTTAAATGATTTTCACACAACTTTGATTAGAATTATTCCATTCTTTGTATAGTTTCAAATGTAATGTATTTTAAAGCTAATTAAGTTGCAGTACACAAATATTTGTGGCAGAATGACTGATTTAAAAAGATGGTTCACCATTTTTTTACATTTCTGTAATTATTTTTGTATCCCAATCTTATCCTAAAACCATATGCCTCTCTGTAGAAACACAGAAGATGTTTTGCAGTATGTTTAAGCTGCTTTCTTCTTCCATTCAATGAAAGTGAATGGGGACCGGCAGGAGCTGTCAAGGAATACAGAAGAAGGAGTGAAACAAGAAAGCAGAGATTCCCCAGCCTAGACTACATGCTACACGCCACATCTGGACGAGGCGAATCCCCTGAGATCCTTTTTGGGACCCTTATCGCTACGCACATCACATTCCGTCCCCTCCATTCCCACAACGGGCTCCTTGCTATCTAATGGAACTTCCTATATAAGGACAACATCATATTGCGTCCAGTAAATCACGTCTGTGATGTTTCAGGGAACAGGACCATGGCTGGTATGCTTCGAGGCCTTGCTGCGGTCCAAAAGAGAGATAGAGGAGGAAACAATGCCTGCAGAGAAAGACGCGCCTCTGTCACTGGTCAGCATCAAGCTTTACTGGATGTGCAAAGGGAAGGAAGGGAGGTAGAGAGAGTGTCTTGGAGACAGATGGGTTATAGTGAAAGTGAGAGAGGGAGATGCACAACTCTACTAGGTCTCTGTTGTGCCATATAAGGACAATGGGGTCTGCCTGGAATCTCGACTGTATTCTGTGTTTAGAAGGGAACACCGAAAGACTTGGATCGAGTGACTAAATATGGTGCAACAGCAGTGTCATTGTTAAGACAAATAGGCTTTCATTGGGATATCTTTTGACTGTTTACTCACCAACAATAAACTTCGGGGGACTGCAGACTCTCATTCCGGCAAAGACTAATACCAATTAAGGAATGTGAGGTATTGCACCTGCTCATGCTGTATCCCACTGTAGAAACAGGGACATAGATGATGTGAGTTTAATAGTTTGTTACTTTGTACTGTGGAGAATTATGCAGCTATACCCAGAGACACTAAATAATGAACACAGTACATAGGCTATTTAAAATAACAGTTGCAATTTTATTTTACAGTGCCCTACATATTATGCACTCATTACAGCAATTACAATAACATTGTAGGTACTAACCTTGAACCTACCCAGAAACCTTTAACTTAAACAATAGTTACCTTACACCCCTTTTTAAAAAAAGGTACAACAGCTGTCACTGGGGCTGTCCCATTTCAAAAGATACACTTTTGTACCCAAAGGCTGCATATTGGTACCTTAGTGGTACATATTAGCACCTGAAATGTACATATTAGCACCCAAAATGTACATATTAGCACCTACAATGTACATATTAACACCTAAAATGGACATATTATCTCATGAAATGTACATATTAGCACCTAAAATGGACATATTGTCTCATGAAATGGACATTAGCACCTAAAATGTACATATTAACACCTAAAATGTACATATTAACACCTAAAATGGACATATTATCTCATGAAATGGACATTAGCACCTAAAATGTACATATTAACACCTAAAATGTACATATGTATTAACACTTAAAATGTATATATTAGTACCTGAAATGTACATATTGCCACCTAAAATGTACATATTAGGATCTAAAATGTACATACGTATTACCACTTAAAATTTATATATTAGTACCTAAAATGTACATATTGCCACCCAAAATGTACATATTAGGATCTAAAATGGACATATTAGCTACTGAAATGGACATATTAGCACCTAAAATGGACAAAAGTTTACCTTTTGAAATTGTACAGCCCCAGTGACAGCTTTTGAACCTTTTTTTTTCTGAGAGTGTAGATTAACCAGTACATTGCAAGTACACGTTTACTGTAAGATAGTGCAACCCAAATATATTGTTTGAGTGTGTGTTCATAAAACACATATGACATATTCAATAAAACTATTGTAAATTCAACTCAATTCAAGTTTATTTGTATAGCGCTTTTCACAATACATATTGTTTCAAAGCAGCTTTACAGAAAGTGCAAGATAGCGATTTTTTAAATCTGTTAATTGGTAAGAAATTTTATATGTACAGAAAAAAATGTAAATGGTTTATAGAATTAATGAACTATACAAAAAAATTCTGTTTTTTTGCAAGTAAAAACGGACTTATATTATTCACAGTGAAACAAAATAAAAAGATAATCCCAGAAGTTTTTATTTTTTAACAAAATTTTATTTAATTCAATTGTTTTTTTTGCATAGCGCTTTTCATAATACATGCAGCTTTACAGGAAGTGCATTTCAGCAATAAAAAAAATACAGTCATGTAGCCAATTAATTTAGGGCATAACATATCGCCTGACGTTAAGTCAATCTCTTAAAAGGCGTTTAGTCATCTCATCGCAGGTGTTGGGGTATCTGAGAGTATAAACTGGAACTGATGAGCAGAACAGCAGGAAAGCAGATAGGAAATAATTAGCATAGCTGCTGTTCATAATATTAACGCATTCGATCTGATTCAACACAGGAATAAAAGGTAGCAAGATGCGTCTTTAATAGTTTTAAACTGGGATATCCATTTTGAGCCTCGAACAATATCAGGAAGGCTATTCCAGAGTTTAGGAGCTAACGTGAAAACGCCATCCCTCCTTTACACTTTAAAAAATCCTGGGTTGTTTTACCCAATTTTGGGTAAAATATGGACAAACCCAAATATTGGGTTATAGATATTGTAGTTTAAAATATGTAACCCAATGGCTGGGTTTAGTGCCATATTTTACTCAATATTGGGTTAAAACAACCCAGCAAGTTTTAGAGTGTAGTGGACATAGATATTCATAGATTGCTCACCAAGGCTGCAATTTTGTGATAAAAAATACACAAAAAACACAGTAATATTGTGAAATATTATGACAATTTAAAATGATTTTTTTATGTTAATATATATATTAAAATGTAATTTATTCCTCTGAAAAAAAAGCTGAATTTTCAGCATCATTACTCCAGTCTTCAGTGTCACATGATCCTTCACAAATCACTCTAATATGATGATTTTATGCTCAAAAAACATGTATGATTATTATCCATGTTGAAAACAGTTTTTTACATTTTTATTTCAGGATTCTTTGATGAATAGGAAGTTCAAAGAACAGCATTTATTTAATTAGAATCTTTTCTAACATTATAAATGTCTTTACTGTAACTTTTGATCAATGTAACTCATCCTTGATGAATAGAAGTATTGATTTCTTATTTATTTCCCCCAAAAATAAAATACAAATTCTTACTGACCCCAAACTTTTTAAAGGGTAGTGTTTAATGTAACAAAAGCCTTCCATTTCAGATAAAAGCTGTTCTTTTGAACTTTCTATTCATCAAAGAATCCTGAAATAAAAATGTAAAAAACGGTTTTCAACATCATCTCAACTCCAGTCCTCGCGACCCACTGCTCTGCACATTGTGCATGTCTCCCTTACTTAACACACCTGATTCAGATCCTCAGCTCGTTAGGATAGACTCCTGAACGAGCTGAGGATCTGAATCAGGTGTGTTAAATAAGGGAGACATGCACAATATGCAGAGCAGTGGGTCGCGAGGACTGGAGTTGAGAACCCCGTGAGTAATTTGTTAAGAATCATGCGACACTGAAGACTGGAGTAATGATGCTGAAAATTCAGCTTTTTTCAGAGGAATAAATTACATTTTAATATATATTAACATAAAAAAGTCATTTTAAATTGTCATAATATTTCACAATATTACTGTGGTTTTTTATCAAAAAATTGCAGCCTTTGTGAGCAGAAAAGACTTCTTTTATAAACATAAAAAAATCTTACCGACCTAAAACTTTTGACCGGTATGTATGCCAAGCTGCTCTTTTCCATAAAGTGAAAGTAACTGGTGATCGAAATTACAAAATAGTTTGTGCGACTAATTGTGCACTATATTCCAAGCGCTATGAAGCCATACTGAAAATATTTTCATCAAAGCTTTCAAATATGCTAATTTTTTAGATTAGTGGATCATGAAGAAACAATAATTGGTCTTGAGTGTGCTGTATTTAAATATTCTCAAACACAAAAAACATGACAGAAGAGAAGATTTTCAGTGAATAAAAAAGCTCACAAAGATCTTGTAAGTCTTATAAAGACTAGAAATACAGTCCACAAGTCTCATGGAGACCTTGTAAGGTCAATTTTTTCATTATACTGTATTGCACTGGTGGGAGTGCAGCAACAATATTTTGCTAAACTTCCCTTTCAAGTTAAGACTCATGAGGGTATAGTAAATGCTTACCAAACTTTTAGTTTTGCTATAAACGATTCCTTATTTTCAATAAGCGAAAACCAATAAAATGTTGGAAAGAATTCCAATATACAGACTTATACCTGTTCTGGCTTCAAAGCCTTAGCTGAAGTCCTAGCTGTGCCCTTAGTGGAAGAACTCTCTATCAGGAATTAGTCCTGACAGACAGTGTGTCTAAAGGAGAGGAGGGAACGGGAAATATGTGCTAGATTAAAGCTAAGTGAGGCACATGCTGTTCGTCTCCTGAGACTCATCCAAAAACTCACTTGGAGTGAAGCCGTTCCCAGTAACTGGAGCATTAGGATTTGCCTAGTAAAATAGAATGTCAACACCCTTGCAAGGTGTGTACCCTAACTATAAATTGCATGTATAGTGAATTAAAAAGTTAAACCCAACTTCTTTTACATGAAGTACAAATATCTACAACCTATTTATATGCATGTTCAGTTTAGAAAGAAATCCCGAGTATAGATGTAAACACCATTTTAGAGAGTCATACATGTTTGGATATATTTGTCCCTTTTGGAATGCAGTTAACAGCAGGAGAGGAAGCAACTATTTGGCTGCAAAATATTTCACATGATCTATCTGTTGATGATAACCTTTTACTGAAAGAAAATGTACCAGGACAAAGCACTGGGAATATTTCATCAAGCTTCCAATGATGCTTTATATCGCTGTGATAATAATAAGTGCAAAAAGATATCAAGTGAAGTATTGAGCGAGTATGAGGTGACTTACCTTTTAAGGAATAAGTGGAAACTTGAAGAACTTGGCAACAGATGATGTTTACAATGTTTGTGAGCTGCACTGTTTTAAGGTGAAAGAAAACCAAACATAGTACAACACAACTCAGTCGAAGCACTTACGAAATTAAAGAATGACCACAAATGATACTTTTTTTTCAAGTACTTTCTGATGATACGGACAATTTATCAGTCAAAGGTTCGCTAAGAGAGTAGCTTAAACAAGAAACAGTTCAAATGTCATTCCTAGATATGTTGGCTTTGGCAAGATGTTAAGAGAGTGAAGAAGGATGAAAACCAATCAAAAGAAAGAATGTTCAAAGTTCAAGGACCGGGGCTTTATCAGAAAGACTAATGAAGCTATCCGACAATCTAGGCTTGTTTTGACAGTTCTTTAATTTACTGCCATTTTAAGATGAAGACTCAAAGCGCTTATCTTAAGATTAGCTTAACATTTTCAACCCAGACTTCTGAAATGACCAAAAAGTGCATAATGTCATTGCAAATGTTAAAATTAGTAACAGATATGTGTACAAAAATTAAGGCTGTTATTTTGCTACAAATGTAAATTTAATAGCGCATGTGCAGAATTTAAAAGAAAATGATACAAACACATCGAATTCAAAATCATCTCAAGACTATTTACATTTAACACATGAGGAATATGACTATATTGTAATGGACTGTATTTTTCTTAAGAACCTAAACTGAATAACTAATAGTATGAATATAGAACACAACATTATAAATTCAGTAGATATATTCAATATCTAAAAAGTGGAAACTGTGCCTTCACTCTAATGTATCTGTGATGTCCTCTTGTATGTTTGTTTCTTGATGCCTACAGAAATGAAAACACAACAAAATTGCCGAATTGGATGAAAGTTGTTCAGACTTATGAAACTAAAAGTTACATTTACACAAATTAAAACAATATGTACGAGCAAAGTCAAACTCTTACCCATCAGGGTTATGACTCTGCATTGAGATGGCCATGTGGTTCTTGCGAATGGACTGTTGCCGAGCCTTTTAGGAAGAGTTTTCCTTTGTGCTCGTCTTTACTGCTGAGGAAATGATGGAGCAATCCATACATCAGTGGCCTAAAAACAGCAAGAAAGAGCAATGCAAAAAGCATAAAGAATGGTTCACTCAAAAATGAAAATTCAGTTTTTAGAGCTTGAAGCTTTAAGAGCTTGACAGTTCACCCCAAAATTAAAAACTTTCCATTTTTTAAACTTTCAACACATCAATTACTCACCCTCATGTCGTTACAAACATGTAAGACTTTTATTCATATTTGAAACACAAATAAAGATATTTTAACAAATAAGATAATTGACACTCCACACAACAACCACTTTGATGCTTCAAAAAGTTCATAAAAAGTCTTTTCTAAGAACTAAATTTTCAGAAGAGACTTGAATCGTTTTATAGGACGAACAGATTGAATTTAGGCTTTTATACACATATAAATATTGTGGTAAACAGCAGAGCCGGACAGTATTGGAGTACATTTACTTGAGTACAGTACTTAAGTACAATTTTGAGGGATCTGTACTTTACTTGAGAATCATTTTTGGGGAGTACTCATGACTTTACTCAAGTACATTTGAGAGGGAAATATTGTACTCTTTACTCCACTACATTTCTATTCATAACCGTGAGTAAAAAGTAACTACTTAAAAATAAAAATGGAAATAAGAAAAATCTCAGAAACCCTCAATTTGTTGTTTCGCTCTCAAACGAATGTTATGTAACGGAGGCCAGCTAGTAGTTGCTGTGCGAGTAAACCACACTCCCCTGATCTCAATAGGTGCTCTAGCGACAGACGCTAGCGGCTGCAGTCTTTAGCCTCCTTGTAAGTGCGACTGACTCTCATGCCGGAGACTCGGGTTCGAGGCCCGCTCGAAGCGGGTCGAGTAGGACCCGGGTGTAAGGGGTTACATTGGTGCCGGTGACCCGGATGAGAGTGAGGTAAAGGGGAGTGAGTGTAACAGAGGCCAGCTAGTAGTTGCTGTGCGAGTAAACCTCACTCCCCTGATCTCAACAGGCGCTCTCAGCGACAGATGTTGCTAAAAATCCCACACTGCACCTTTAAGTAAAGCAACATGGTAAAAAGGTAAATATATGACTTGATTTTACTTTAAATTCCTTTTACATTCTCCAAGGTATTGACATTAACATTTTTCATAACTCCATGTAGGCCGTTTCTGTTCATAAATGTAAGCACTGTGGCAGTAGTATTGCAATATTTAGAAAATGTACTCTTGTACTCTTGATACTCAAGTACTTTTAAAACACGTACTTCAGTACTTTTACTCAAGTAGACATCTGACTGTAGTACTTTTACTTGTACTTGAGTAAAATTTAGCAAGGGGTATCTGTACTTTTACTCAAGTAATAAAGCTGTGTACTCTGTCCGCCTCTGGTAAACAGAAGCTCAAGCATGTTCACTTGATTTGCGGGAACCAATGAGCTTCTGTAAGAGGTTTGTTCTCTTGTGTCAAGCGGGTTCGGTTGAGCTTGTTTATTTTGGCTGATCAATGTAACTTATATGTGAATAAAATCCTAGTTGATCATATAAAAGTCTCTTCAGAAAATTTGGATAAAACAGCTTAATTCATATGGATTAGTTTTACGTTCTCTTAATGAACTTTTTAAAGCATCAAAGAGGTAGTTATGTGGACTGTCAATGGAGGGATAGATATCTTCATTTGGGTTCTGAAGATGACCGAAAGTCTTGCGAATTTGGGACAAAGTGAGGGTGAGGTTTTTCATTTTTGGGTGAACCCTTTGACTTTTAATTGTACGGAAAAGAGCAGCTTGGACATTCTTCCAATATGTCTACTTTCAGGTTTCACAGAAAGTTCAAACTCAAAAGGTGAGTAAATGACAACTTATTTTTTGGGTGGTCTATTCCTTAAGTATGCAATGAATACAAGTTTAGATAAATGGTAAATGGACTGCATTTTTATAGCGCTTTCACAGATCCAATGGCCACCAAAGTGCTTTACACACTGCCTCACATTCACCCATTCACTCACTCACCATTGATGTTGGTCTGAGCAAGAAACTCATTCATGTGTTAGTTACATCTACAATTGACTGCTGGAGTAGTGTTTTGGCTGACTTGCCAAAAATCTCCATCAAACACTTATAATTAGTTCTGAATGCAGCAACAAGAATGCTTCCTCATACTAGAATCACATCCAGCACTTAAATCACATCACACTCTGCTTGTGTCTTGCAGAAATGATTACAACAACCCTCTTATTAAATTTGTTAATGCCTTCATGGTGTTGCGCCAACATTCCTTGCTGGTCGTATTTAAAACATGGCTGAAAGTGTCAAGTCATATTTGAATCACTACATATTCCCAAGCAGAGGATCTTATAATAAGACAGTCTTCCAGCAGACTCAATTTGCACTATTATAGAAAAAATCACACTCAAAGAACTTAAATTTATTTTACTGTAAATCTCCTTACTTTGTTATGCATTTAAATTTGTCATTGTTTTAATTTCTCTTAACTTTCTAGTACTTATATTTACTATTCTTGTCATCTCCCAAAATGTGCATGTTTGACCTGCCAACATTTTAACTGGCCCCATAAATAAATTAAACAGGTACACATTTTAGCCAACATTTTTATATAATTCTGTTTTTGTTATATATATATATATATATATATGAAGAGTATGAAGAGTTATATATATGAAGAGTTCAGATGCAAAAGCCTCTAAGTGCCATTTGAAATTTCTTCTTAAATGATCATTTTTATCAAGCTTGTATATTTAAGTTCAGTAATTTCACTTAAATGGCAATGAAGATCACCTATTAATTGTCATTTAAGTGAAACTACTGAACTTAAATATACAAGCTTGATAAAAATGGTCATTTTAGAGGAAAATTTCAAATGGCATTTAGAGGCTTTTGCATCTGAACTCTTCATATATATATATATATATATATATATATATATATATATATATATATATATAAATGTATATATATATTTATAAAATTATGTTATTTGGATCATCAGAATTTTTTAATAATTCACAAAATACCAATCACAGAAAACAAAAAAATGTTTTAAAAAAGAAAACAAATTAAAAAGTTTTAATTTGTCACTTCTGATACTGCACTTATCTAGTTTAAGTCCTACCTTAGATCATAATGCAAGTTGGATTTTCACAAAAAGCATTGTAGGCCTGAGTAGATCGTAGAACCATTGCCACAAATGGTTGATCAATGGATGATGATAAATTTACCAACTGATCAATTTACCTCACGATGCTTTTGAGAAAAGCAGCCCAGTTTGTTACTTTGGGTGGTTGCAGGTCTGATGATGGTATTTGGCGTTCCTCAGGGATCAATTTTGGGCCCTTTTTAGCTTTTATATTTTTCCTCTAGGTCAACTCTTGGTCACACAGTCTTAACTTTAATTTGTACGCAGATTACACCCAGATTTACATACATTCAAAACCTGATGAGAATGTGGCTGTGGCCATTTCTTCTCTACTTATTTCTGAGATGAAAAAATGGATGACTCCATTTTTTTGTCTTAACAGTAACAAGACTGAGGTTATGCTCATCGGCTCACCCCGCCAGCTTTACTTTCAAACAAAACTAAAACATTTTAGGGTGATATTTGATGCTAATTTAACATTAGCATCAAATGCTAATGTTTGATGCTAATGTAAATAAAGTTAAAAATAAAGTTTATTGTTTATATTATTATTATTATTATGAAACCATGTACACGATCATACACACTACAATAGGGAAAGTAACAGTCCATCACACTGACTCTGGGCCTCCTTATTGTAGATGCCTGTACTGTACGCTGTAATCCACTTTGTAAATGCTCATTTAAAAAGTGCTCTATGAATGAAGTTTAACTTATTTGTCACAATCATACTTACACTGCTTTGGCACTTGAATCTTCTGCGATGTTGAGCTCATTGGCCACGAACTGACGGTCCAAGGGAACTTCAGGTTGACCTGATTCTGATACATCATTTTAAACAAATCAACCTTTAAAGGTTTGTTTTTATAATGCATTTTATATTAAATGGTTAGTTCACACAAAAAATATCTTTTTTCCATAATTTACTCACCCTCAAGCCATCCTAAGTGTATGACTTTCTTCTTGCCAAACACAATCAGAGAAATAGTAAAAAAATCCCCTGGCTCTTCCCAGCTTTATAATGGGAATGAATAGTACATGAGATTTTGAATCCCAAAAAAGTGCATCCATCCATACGACTCCAGGGGTTAAGCGGTGCATTTTTTTAAGAAAAACATCCATATGTATCACTTTATTAACTATAATCTCTAGTTTCCGGTAATGGCTATACACGAGTAGTGTTACGGCGGAAGAGTGACCTCTGACCTGACGCATGATGTATGATGTAGGAGTAGCATAAGCTTAGGTGAGAGTAGTACGGTCTCTCGTGGTTCAAACAAATAATCCTCGGACATTACTCTGTAAAAATTCTTGTTTCAGACTTCAAATTCATGACCGGTGTTTTGTTTTGCTTTATCATCATCATGCATCAGGTCAGAGGTCACTCTGCTGCCAGTACTAGACTTGCATATGGCCATTATGGGAAGCCAGTGATTATATGTAGCTGATAAAGTTATAAATATGGATACTTTTCTTACAAAAATGCATCACTTCGACCCCCTGGGCCGTATAGATTACTTTTATGATGGATCATCATGGATGTATGCACTTTTTTGGGCTTCAAAAACACATGTACTATTCACTCCCATCCCATTATAATTGGAAGAGCCAAGATGAAAGAAGAAAGTCATATACACCTAGGATGGCTTGAGTTGATGGCGAGTAAATCATGGGATAATTTTTTGTTATTTTTGGGTGAACTAAGTTAACCCTTTGATGTGTATAATGAGTGACCGTGCAAATATGGTCTTCCTGCAGTGCTCATCTGCTCACCTGCGGTCAGCACTGATGCAGTGTATCTATACTTGTTGAACTCCAGGTATTCTCGGATCAGTTCATTGATCAGCAGGTTCTCATGCGACAGCGGCGGGCGCGGCGTGTTCTGGTCATCCAGCGCGCTGAACACCTCCGCCCGGATCCTCGCCTTCAGCTGGCCGAGCACCCACGGGCCTCCAGCGTCTCCTTTAAGGCTATAGAGACGATTCATGTGAGAACAGAGATAGACAGCAGTAGATTAATGTGAGAAACAGAGAGAGACTGCACTCAGCTGGGCTAACCTAACGTTACACAACTGTGGAGAGATTTGGTGCTTTGGTTTAAAACATATAACAACATGAATATGAAACGTAACGACGGTAGACTTGAAAAAAACTGCCAAAATAATCATAACCACTGTTATATGATGAATTATTTCAATTTTTGAGTATCAGCTCACCGCTTTTCAACTCTGTGATGGTTGCCATTGAAACCCTTCTGCACTTCTCAGACGCTTCCGCTAGAGGTCAGCTCGCGCTTACTACGTATACAGTTGGACTAACTTAGCCATTCCACTCTGGCCTCTGGCGAGGGAGGTTAGGGAATCTTCATATTGGTTTTCAAAATATAAAATAATACATTTCTTAAAACAAAGTCGCAAAACAGGCCAGTTTTACAAAGTCTGGTCCCCATATCTGGACGCTTTGGAACCTTTTCTTCGCCCTATTTTATTACAGGGAACATTGTAGCTTTCTGGACTTTTAACCTTTTTTTTCATTCTCTTCATCTGTTGTAAATGTTATTTTATACATGTTATATATTTATCTAATGTTGTTGCTATTTATTTTATTTTATTACACAAATTTGTGTAATATTTTCTGGTTATTATTACTGCCTTATTATGGTATGGTCCTGTTTTATATAAAAATCTGAGTTTTTATTTATTTTATTTATTTTATGGGGGGGGGGTGGTAATGTCTTGTTATATTTGTATTATACGAAAATTCAATTAAAAAATAATAAAGTCGCTTTTTAACCTTTATTATCCATCTTTAAACAACAAAATTATCATTGTTTAACTACAAACACCATAAATCCAAGCATCACATCATCAAAGGAGATAAATAAATAACTCTTGTGTTTAATCAATATACATTGCAAGTAATGAAGAGAGTTTCATGGTGTTCCTTTTATCCGTTTTTCCAAATAATTTTAATTATTTTTTATTATTATTATTATTATTTTTTACGTTATGGCCACGTAGAAGCCGTTCTTTTTTTTATATTTTTTTTTATTTATGCCGTTAACAACATATACAGAACAATACAGCAAACAAAACAAAGCCAGGGGAATAAAGAAAAGAGAAAAAAATAATAAAAATAAAGAAAACATAAATAATAATAATAAAATAAACAAAATTTACACTTAAAAATTAAAAACTAATTTGACCTGTTATGCAAGTGGAAAGCTGACGTGAAGAGCTACTTGACGTCATGCGGAAGTGAAGGTGGATTGGCAAATCTTTCTGCTTGCGAAATTCTTTGCTCGCTTTTGTCCCGGAAGGACAAGCCTTTTCATCGTGTCAGTTGTCGTCACCCTTCGTGCCAAAACAACTTCTTTCTAGACCAGGCTGTAAAATGGCTGGAACAGCTTTAAAAAGACTCATGGCCGAATACAAACGTAAGTCACTTATTGGCAATTGCATTTAAAAGGCAGCGCAAAGCTAGTGATTGTGAATTGTGGATTTTACACTGTTTTGGTAGCAACAGTTTGGCAGCGGTTGTCCCCTCAAGCAGACACGGATAACGTTACTTCCAGAACTTCGCTGACATATCTGATGACAGTATGAAATATTAATAGGTTGTAACGTTAAGGCAACAGAAGTCGCACTGAGCAAACCGAAACTGAATTGCGAAACTAATTTCTTTAGTCTAATGAGCTGTGCTGTCACTGAAGGAAACTGATGATGATGATGACGACGACGATTTTTAATTATATGTATTTACTGTTCAGCATATTAACACGAATACAGCTAATTTATCTGAACTCCTTTCTTTTCCACAGAACTAACTCTCAACCCTCCAGAGGGGATTGTGGCAGGTATGAAATAGGCAGTTACTAAACTGCTCCATTTACCCTGATTTTACTGTAACGTTAGTAACTTAACTTATCTAATGATTTATCTATGATTCATTTCATCCCTACAGGGCCTGTAAATGAGGAGAATTTCTTTGAATGGGAGGCTTTGATTATGTAAGTAGCCTCTTATTATTATTATCATTATTATTTATTTTTTTATTTTTGGTTAATTTCCTCAGTGTGGGTGAGAAAATGTGTTTCTTGAAATTTTAGTGACTGTTTCAATTCAATTGATCAATTGATTTCCTCTGCCATGTCTAGTGTGACCCAGCAGAGAGGGCCAATACGCCATAGCTTGATTTAGCTCGTTCAGTACAGTAAATCTTTTATTATTCTTATTAATCCATTTACTTTGCAATGTACTGACCGAAACACAGACAATAAAATGTTAAAGTAACTACAAATATTTGATAAAAAGACTTTTTAAAAAAAAAATTCTTAATTATTATGAATGCTCCCAAAACAATAGACCACAACTATAACGTTATTGCCACAGAAAATCGATACCGATGGAATCTCTTTCACAATAATTTTTCCCAGCTGATGAATGAGAAAAACTGACAACCAATCAGAATCCATCCTGAGCTCAAGCATTTAAAGCAGCAGACGACATAACTGCAGTGCATGCTTATAATGATGTCCTTTTATTAGGGCCCTATAATTTCTGTGATCACAGAATAAAAAGACTCTTTTACAACTAAAATAACAGTAAAGGGTAAAAAGTGAATTCCCAGAAAATTAAAACGGAAAAAGCGGAATTTGCAAAAATTAAAACGGAAAAAACGGAATTTGGGAAAAAATAAAATGGAATTTGGGAAAAAATAAAACGGTTTTTATAGGGCCCTATTTTATTAAGAAAAGTAATAGCACACCTGTCCTCAGCAGCTGAAAAATTGAGGTGTCGATTTATGTCTGTTTGTAGATTAAGCGTGACACAAGTTACTCGCAGAATAATATCACATTTAGAGAAATAAACTCTTAACCAGAACAAGTGGTTTCAGAGCTTCTGGAGTTTTCTATTTGTGTTTTTAATCGCGGTTCAGGTTGCATACACCTCAAAAATGTAAAATGGCACCGTGAACTAATGTAATCACTATAAGTCACAATAGCTATTTTTCCAACCAAAGTTTTGAATGTATCCTATGTGCAAAACTGGAATATTGCATAAAACATTTGCGTTAAACATTTCCATTCCATGTGTTCAAGAAAAAGAAATTGTCACTTTCTGGGAAACTGTCAAGATACTGTATCTTTAAGCTGCAATAGTGGAAGCCACTGTGGCTCACCATGTTATCTTGGGTTCGGATGTGGATATCTGGTGTTTGGGAACATAAAATCATGTTAGACTGTTATGGGAGGTCATTATACCTAACATTTTTTGATAACAGACTTTGGCTCTGGCATTTCAGAATGGTCAAACCAACATTTGAGATGCTGTGCAATTTGATTGGTCCACTGGTTAGTCCAGTTATCCAACATCCTCTGTTAAGGCAAAGGTATTGTTTTTTTGTTGGGCATTAAAGGCATAGTTCACTATGAAATTCATTTTTAATATGTTTTAGCTTACCTCAAGGGCATCCAAGATGTAGGTGCCTTTGTTTCCACCGTATTTTCAATTTTGATATTTTTAGGTCAAACTGTTCTTGTTTTCAGTCATATAATGCAGGTCTATGGTCAGCACCTCAAAGAGCATGCACATAGAAGTCCAAATTAAACATGATTTAATGACTCTTAAATGTAAGTACACATTGATGGCCTGAAGAACGATTTGTGTGAGAAAACGAACAGTATTTATACACACAAACCGCTCGTTTCGTGTCTCTTAGGCCATCAATGTGTACTCACATTTACGAGTCATTAAATCATGTTTAATTTGGACTTCTCTGTCCATGCTCTTTGAGGTGGACCCCATAGACCTCCATTATATGACTGACAGACAAGAACGGTTTAACCTAAAAATATCAAAATTGAAAATACTGTGGAAACAAAAGACACCTACATCTTGGATGCCCTTGAGGTAAGCTAAAACATATGAAAAATTAATTTCAAAGTGAACTATCACTTTAAGGGACTCATTTGGTAAATGTGTTTCATTGTAGTTTAGGAGCACGTCGTCTTATTCATTAAGTGATGATAACTGATTTTGATTTTGGATAAGACCAAACAATGTGTCCTCCTTGGTAAACCAAACTGGTGGTTAGATCAGTGGTTTTGACTGATAAGTTTTTAAGTGAAACTTATTGTCAAGCATAATAAGGAACAGTGTCCCTAGCAACTCTCCGACAGCTTTTCCACAGATACGGAACTATGTGCTCGTTTGATGCGCTCCTCATCATGATTACCGATCAATATCTGCCCATAGAAACAGTATTTGATAGACAGCTGGATAAGTAAACAGAAAGAGATTTGCATGTTAAACGGGCCTTTGAGAATGATTCCATGAAGTTCTACCAATGCTGTCAGTAAATCATTCAGATTTAAGAAGTTGTGTGATTTTATGATTGTGCAATTTTTTTTATGTTTATGTTTAAGTATTAGTATTTTATGTGGAAGATTGTAAATGTTTTCACTTGCCTCATATTTTTAAGTGATTCTCACAAATAAACATTTGCAATATTTTTTGTCCTCAACCAAAAGATGCCGTTCGGACTGGATTATTCATTTGCGTTTCACTTCTGCGCACCATGTGGGTTCATCTAATTCCTGATGTTAAAGATTTTTATTATATTCTGAAAAATTAATTTAGGAGTGAATCATTCTGAAAAGATGCCTGTGTAAATTAGTGTAAGTGTGCTTTAAAATTTCTAATAAAACTACTGAATGCTAGGGATTTGTGGATAATACATTAATAGCTTATCCAGACATTATAGCTGCTTCTCAGGGGGGATTGAGGGGTCACTACTGGAATGCTTCAGTTCATTGTTTCTTTATTAGCTCTGTTGCAACACTGAGCTTTAGAACAAAGCATTAAGTGATAAAAATGAATAAATGGGGTTCCTGCTTGTCTGGATATATTGCAGCACTTTCTAAAATCTGTTCTTGTTTTCTTATTTTAGGGGACCAGAGGACACATGTTTTGAGGGGAGGTGTGTTCCCTGCCATCCTTAGTTTCCACGTCAGACTACCCCCTCAGCCCCCCCAAGATGAGATTCACCTGTGACATGTTCCATCCAAACAGTGAGTGGTCTTTATTCTGGACTACACATTCAGCATTCAAATATCAAATATTCATAAATGTCAGATTGCTTCGATATCACTTTACTTGTGCATAAAACGTACATGACACCTTAATAATCATGACATAACACGTCATGAATATGAAGGAAGTTGTCTGCATGTTTATGACAACTGTCATTAAGTGTCATTCGCTCAGTTATGAAATTTTTAATGCAAATATGACATTGTTTGAGATGTCTTTATGACATTTTGACATAAACCAATACATTATTACCTGTCGGTGTTTTTGTCATGACAACTTGACATTAGACAACACAACCTGTGATAAACATGACATAGCAGATTAATTATCAAACTTAAGAAACCACTTTGCTTTATTGGTTAACATTACATTAATCTATCACGTGGTTGGGTTTGACATTGGCTGTCATGAGGCCATTATAACATTTTAATGACAAATTCAACTCAGGATGTGCACGAATATTCGTATTTTCAAATATTCGATATGTAATTATTATTCGAAAAATAAAATACTATTCGAATTTTGAATACGTTGCTTTGCTGGCCGTAAATGCAGTGAGTCCATGATAAATCCTAAAGAACTAACTCGCAGTTACAATTAAATGCTCTGGATGGCGCTGTGGAGTGTGTTAACAAGTTGTCTGTATTTGATCACATAATGGTGTCGTCTGCCTCGCGAAGTTGGAAATAAACATTACTTGAAAAGGATCTTAGTAAACGGAATGACTTTTGATCAAATTAACTAATTAATCTGAGTTATGATATCATCACCATGAGAAATCACATGAAATCCAAACAGTCGAAGTGAGGAAAGACAGCTGTCCATCACTGCATCACAACTGCAGGTAAGCGCAGCTGGACCCCGCGTGATCAAAGATGTTAACTTATCTAATAGCAAAATGATTTTGAGACATACTTATTTTAAGTTTCGTTGGGGAGACCGGTTTAAGAACAGAAAATGCAAAGTGCTGTTAGAAACACCGTTCTCTGAAACGTCTGTCAGCGCGGCATCTTTTCTCACTCGAGCATATAAAGTGCTGGCGTCCGGCGACGCCCTGCATGTAACGTTAGATATTATTGTTTTCTCAACATAAACGTGAAACAATATAAACACGATATTCAGTCATTTGCTGACTCGTGTGTATAGGTGTACGTTCTGTACGATATCTGACGCAATCTGCTTTATTAGGGGTTTTTTTCCGCTCGCGCTGCTTGAGCATGCTTTTAATAATGCTTTTTTATATATATATTTTGTTTACTCATAGGCCTACTGTTTAATGTTTTCAACTAAAAGAAAACTTTAATTACTATTGTAAGCTTGTTGTGTATTGCCTAATTGTAAGCTTGTCCAGAAATGGTGACAAAAACGTAAAAAAAAACTTAAAATAACGTCTTTTTCGTTAAACATAATTTAAATAAATGAATATTTGAATATTCGATTTTTATGAGCCCAAATATTCGAATGCAATATTTTAAAAAAATGCCCATCCCTAAATTCAACATGTACCGCTGTAGTTGAGGTCACGAAAAATATTCATGACATAGTTATGATGGCCTCATGACATCCAATGTCAAAACCAACCACATGACAGTTTAATGTAATGGAAACCCATCTTTTAACTTAAATTATTAAAAATATATATTTTACATAATAAATACTACCATTCATTCAGCAATGATACATTCAATTGATTCAAAAGTGACAGTAAAGACATTCTTGTTGTTACAAAAGATTTATTTTCAAATAAAGGTGGTTCTTCTGAATTTGATTCATTAAAGAATCAGGGTTTCTACAAAGACATTAAGCATCACAACTGCTTTCAACATTGATAATAATAATAAATGGTTCTTCTGCAGCACATCAGTATATCAGAATGATTTCTGAAGGATCATGTGACACTGAGAAATGGAGTAATTTTTTTAAAGGGATAGGCTAGTTCACCCAAAAATGAAAATAATTGACTTACCCTTATGGTGTTACAAACCTTGAGTTCCTCTTTCTATTGAACAACGAAGAAAAAATTTAACCAGACAGTTGACGGCATCCATTGACTTCAATAGTATTTTTGTTCCTTAAAGTGTAAATTGCAGGTTAGCCACCGCAACCAATTAATGTGTAAATTAAAGTGCTCGATATGTATATATTTAAAAATGTCTGTCTTAAAATGCGTTATAATAATATTTATTGGGGTTTCTTCAAAGATAGCATGTTTTTTTACAGTAACTGGGTGATAAGGAGGGAGCACGGGCGGTAATGCACTCACTCCGTGTGTTCGGGTTGAGGGAAAATAAAACGATTTGCGGAATTAAACAAAATAGAAACGATTTGATAGGCCAGAGTTTCTATTTATAATATGTTTGCAGCATTGAGTGATGTAGCCAATCACAGACATGTGTTGATTTCTAGGAACTCTAGGCTTGGAGCATAGACCAGGCATAGACAGTAAAAGTCTGGAGTCCCTTTTATGAACGTCCCGTCCAGCCTAGTGGAAGGGAGGGGGCATGCTTAAAACCACTGTAAGGCTATGTTTCACACGGAAACGATTCTAAAGAGAAAACGCAAAAGTGGCGTTGCGCCATCACTTTTTATTCTGCGTTTAGACGAGCGTTTTGTGTGGGAAATCCCGGTGCAAATGGTGGCAGCAAAAGTTTGTGAAATTCAATGTAGTATGCACTTCAGGTGGCTAGGAGTGCATACTATAAGCAACACCAAGTCCATGCGCCTGCGTACAACCTTCACTGTCAATCAGACTATTGCGTTTTTACCGTTTACACGGTAACGCGACGGTGAAGCGTTTTAAGATTTCCACTCTGGAGGGTGGTTTCACTTTTTGCGTTTTTAAGCCTCAGAAACGCCGTCGCCGTGTAAACGAAAGGCACATCCGATAAAATATTTTTACGTTTTCACCCGGAATCGTTTCTCGTGTGAAACGGGGACTCAGAGTCTATCCTAACGGGCTGAGGATCTGAATCAGGTGTGTAAACAAGGGAGACATACACAATATGCAGAGCAGTGGGTTGCAAGGACTGGAGTTGAGAACCCCTTCTTTAAAATATCTTCTTTTTGTTCAGTAGAAGAAAGAAACTCATACAGGTTTGCAACAACTTGAGGGTAAGTAATTACATTTTTGGGTGTATCTCTTTTACAGTGAACACCTCCAGGTTTCAGGAAATGGCCGTCAGTCCCATATTTTGCGCTTAATGCACCTGCGTTCATACAACACTTTTATGGACACTGCCATGTTTGACACTGTCACTATTACAGTGTTAGATAGTACATGAATGAACATATTCAAGCATCTACTTTAATCTCCTGAATGAACTAAACACTTTTTGCACTTGCAGATGTATACCCCAAAATGTGTCTGTGAACATAGCCATAGTAAACCCCTTTCCTAATTAGACCTCCACTGCATAAACCTTATCTTTTGTGATGATTAGGTAAAAGTTCATACATAGATTAGTTCCTGTTACTATTTATTGGTAAATTAAGCAAAGGATAAATTAAGTATTCATAAAATAATCGAATAGATTATTCGATTAATTGAAAAAGACGACCATACCCCCCAATAGATTAATGGATTGAAATAATGAGGGCATTTCCTCTGGGCCTGCTGGTGGATGTGTGGACAGGGAAGTGGGCCCAGATAAAGGTCTTCCTGCAGGCCACAGATAGCAGCAGACCAGCCTGATGTCGTCTGATGGTGCCGGGGCTCTGGAGGCGGTTATCAGAGCTGGACGGCTCAGATTCTGATCACTGTCCTCATCTGTGGGAGAGAAAGAGGAGATAACATCAGCTGTGCTGTTGAGTGGCTGATACCGTGCAGTGCGGGGGTGGCTTCATTCAGGCCTGATCCAGGGTTAAAAATCTCACCTTTATTTGTGTGCTAGACCATTTTAGCAGAAATCGATGATCTTTTGAGGGCCCTGACATCTATTCGTAATTGCCATTTCAAGTCTTCTTATGGGCTTTTTATTATGAAGTGGGAGAATAGTTCATTCTATCGGGTTGAAATGCAGTGAATTGATCCACCATGAGTCAGCTTGTTTCAGCTGCAGCATAAAAGAGTTACAGACAAAAATGTAGATATAATCAAGTCGAAAGTTTATTCAAATGTATTCAGTCAACCGGCAATGAAGACTGTAAAGATGTCTAGAGGACAAAGGGAAACAGAACTTCATGACTTGGTTGTGGTGTGGTTTTTTTATAGTCTATCCAGATGGACGTGTGTGTATTTCAATCCTGCATGCACCCGGAGATGACCCCATGGGCTATGAGAGCAGTGCTGAGAGGTGGAGTCCCGTGCAGAGCGTGGAGAAGATCTTGCTGTCTGTGGTCAGCATGCTTGCCGGTCAGTCACCGTTCAATTAATGATGAACAAACTTTTTTCACAATTGAGTTGTCTTGATCCTTCTTGCCTTAAAGTGATTCCTGAGAGATCAAGGATATTTATCATTATTAGGGATCCCCATTAGCTGATGCAACAAAATGTATCTGCTACTCTTAAAATGCACACATAACACAAATAAGAACACACTACACATTCAATAGACAGATTAACCTATTACAAACTATTATTACATATACTAGTATATATGTATATACACTACCTGGTTAAAAGTTTTAAGATCGGTAAGATTTTTTATGTTTTTAAAAGAAGTCTCTTCTGCTCACCAAGGCTGCAATTTTTCGATAGGAAATACACAAAAAACACAGTAATATTGTGAAATATTATGACAATTTAAAATGACTTTTTATGTTAATATATATTAAAATGTAATTTTTTCCTCTGAAAAAAGCTGCATTTTCAGCATCATTACTCCAGTCTTCAGTGTCACATGATCCTTCACAAATCACTCTAATATGATGATTTTATGCTCCAAAAACATGGATGATTATTATCCAGTGTTGATTTACATTTTTATTTCAGGATTCTTTGATGAATAGAAAGTTCAAAGAACAGCTTTTATTTAATTAAAATCTTTTCTAACATTATAAATGTCTTTACTGTAACTTTTGATCAATGTAACTCATCCTTGATGAATAGAAGTATTGATTTCTTATTTATTCCCCCAAAAATAAAATACAAATTCTTAATGACCCCAAACTTTATAAAGGGTAGTGTTTAATGTAACAAAAGCTTTCCATTTCAGATAAAAGCTGTTCTTTTGAACTTTCTATTCATCAAATAATCCTGAAATAAAAATGTAAAAAACTGTTTTCAACATGGATAATATTCATACATGTTTTTGGAGCATAAAATTATCATATTAGAGTGATTTGTGAAGGATCATGTGACACTGAAGACTGGAGTAATGATGCTGAAAATTCAGCTTTTTTTCAAAAGGGAAATAAATTACATTTTAATATATATTAACATAAAAAAGTCATTTTAAATTGTCATAATACTTCACAATATTACTGTGTTTTTTGTGTATTTTTTATCAAAAAATTGCAGCCTTGGTGAGCAGAAGAGACTTCTTTTAAAAACATAAAAAATCTTACCGATCTTAAAATTTTGACCGGTAGTGTATATACACAAACATACATGTCACATGTATTACACTCTATCTACCTCTATGATGGTGACATCAGATAAATATAGAAATGCTGCAAGTTCTAAAGGTTATGTTGTATTATATGTACTGTGCATATTTATACTTTTTTACTGTGAAATAATTATTTTTATACTCTGAATCCTGCATCATGGGTTTTTAATGTTTAATACCTTTTACTATTGGTAACACTTTACTTGAAGGGGTGTGCATAAGACTAACATGACACCTTCATAATCATGAGATGACATGTTATAAATATGAAGGAGGTTTTATGCATGTTTGTGACAAACGTGTCATTCGCTCAGTTATGAAATTTTTAATGCAGATATGACATTGTTTGAGATGTCTTTATGACACCTTGACATAAACCAATACATCATCATACCTGTCAGTGTCTTTGTCATGACAACTTGACATTACTAAGACAACATAACCTGTGATAAACATGACATAGAAGATTAATGATCAAACTTAAGAAAGCACTGAGCTTTATGGGTTAACATTACATTAAACTGTCATGTGGTTGGGTTTGACATTGGCTGTCATGAGGCCATTATAACATTTTAATGACAAATTCAATTTGTCCCGCTGTAGTTGAGGTCACGAATAATAATCATGACATATTCATGTTATAATGGCCTCATGACAGCCAACGTCAAAACCAACCACATGACAGTTTAACTTATTTTAATGTCTAGTTGTCATGACAGACACTGACAGGTTATTATGATGTATTGGTTTATGTCAAGATGTCATAACAAAGACATTTTAATGTCATATCTGCATTCAAAATGTCATTATTGAGTGAATGACAGTTGTCATAAACATGAATAAACCCTACTTCACGTTCAAGACGTATGTCATGTCATGCACACCCCTTCAGAGTAAAGTGTTACCTCATTATTTACATCTCATCAGTGCCTATCCTTAACTAATTGTAAATAATGATCTTTTTGCTCCTCCAGAGCCCAATGATGAGAGCGGCGCAACGTGGACGCCTCTGAAGATGTGGCGTGAGGACAGAGAGCAGTTCAATCGACTAGCTAAGCAGATTGTGCGCAAATCTCTGGGTCTCTGACTCTCTGTATACAGACACACTCTCACACTCCAGGACAGTGAGGATTGACGTTTGTGAGGAGACAAACTCCCAGCGGAAGAGTGAAGTGTTGTCAGTGTGCTACCCCCCTACCTCCACCAGTGTGAGCACTTTATTCCCATCCAGGCTTTCATACTCTCGTCCCAGTCTCGCCCTCTCCTGCGATTGGGTGGATGCATGGACAAATGGCTTTTGTTGAATAAGGCAAAATGTCATGCGTTCACCGGACATTGTTTAATAGAGAGTCAAGCGTTCATTCTCTGAAACGTTTTTCACAGCCATTTTGGGCTGCCGGTTTGTCTGTCATGCCTGTTACATGTCTATAGATCCAGCTGGAAGCAGCTTTGGTTTGATGACAGTATGCTGATGCATGCTTTAATACCTCCTAATAAAATGCATTGTGAGGAAATCATACGACGCAGTGACTATCACATCCACTTATTTGTTTATGAACAGATTGTATTACTGATATTTTAGGAATGTGGGAAAAGATCATTTCTATTGATGGAGATTTAATAAATGTTTTAATTACAAACATTTGATTACATTTAATGCAGTGTTTTTGTCATATTTCACTTTTTGCATTCATTGATGTTTTTAGATTCTGCAGCAAAGCTTGAATTGTCCAGCCTTCAGCATAAAGACAGACCAAAATAATTGATTTACACCATCTTCAATTAAGAAATGTTTTATTTCTTTATTTGGTATTTTGCCTTTCATTTGTTCTCAAGGATTGTATAGCCAAATAAAATCAATAAGTGTTTGTGATTTATGAATGTCTTCTGTTATTTATTGTGTGTGTAAAATCCAAAATGGTTTCTGCACACTTCTGATGTTGCTCTAGCGCTGATGGGAAAAAACTGCACAAGGGAAATTTGTCTAATATGTAGGGAAACATTTCCAGCTTAATTCATGTCATGTAAGGGTTGGATAGAGATGTAAGCTTCTAATTTACTTCCAATTTGGTGGAAAAAACTAGTAATTAAGTTATGGTTTAAGAAAACTCATTACCTGCCATGTAGAAAATTTCCTACATGCACTTTCTCCTTTGCTGTCCTCTCTAAATCATCGAGCAGCCATATACAAAAGACTTCTTTAAAATACACTAGCATTCAAACGTTTTAATGTTTATTACTGTGATGGAAAAGCTGAATTTTCAGCGTCATTGCGGTCACATGATCCTTTAGAAATCACTCTAATGATGATTTGCTCCTCAAGGAATATTTCTTAATATTATACATTATACTATATTTAAACCTGTTCTCAATAGTTTTGTGGAAAACGTTTTTTTTTAATTAAAGTAGTTGGAATATGTAATATAAATGTCTTTAGTCACTTTTAATCAATTTAAAGGAGTAGTTCACTTTAAAAAACACTTTTGCTGATAATTTTTTCACCCCCAATGTCATTCCAAGATATCCATGTCTTCTCTTTCTTCAGTTAAAAAGAAATTAAGGTTTTTACAAAACATTCCAGGATTTTCTACAATAAATAAGGGTCTTATCAAGCGAAACGATCAGGTCATTTAAAAAAAAAAGTTTAAGTTTTATGAGTTCAAATGTCTCGCTGCTTGTTCTGTGATGCGCGGCTCGCTGACTCCTATTCGAACTCTACATCAGAATAACAATATTTTTGTACGGTGTCAATTCGTCGTTGAATGAACCAAATCACATGAAAAAAGATCCGTTCATTTTGATAAACGAGTTTGAACAGGAGAGTCACAAATGTGCATCACAGAACAGAGCAAGGCGAGCATTTGAGCTTATAAATCTTAAACCATTTTTAATACTGATCGTTCCCTTGATAAGACCCTTATTCATCATCTGGAGTCGCTTAAAGCCCTTTGAACAGTTTGCACTGAAACTGTCTTTTGGACCTTGAACCATTTGGTTCCCATTGAAGTCCATTACATGGAGAAAATCCTGGAATGTTTTCATCAAAAACCTTAATTTCTTTTCAACTGAAAGAAGGAATGACACGAACATCTTGGATGACATGGGGTGAGTAAATAATTTTTTAAAGTGAACTACTCCTTTAATGGTTTCTTACTAAATAGAAGCAATCATTTCTTTCAAAAAAAAGAACGCACTGACCCCACGCTGTGGTGGATATCAAACCTGTTTGGTTTGGCAGAGCTCAATCAGGATTTGCAGAATCTGACCACATCAGAGACTGGATTAACTCTTGTTATTTTTAATGGCATATCAGCTGATGTGGCTCATTATTGGACAGTTGCTTCCTGTGTGTATCTTGCTTCACCATCTGCAGCACTCAGAACCAGCAGGTTGCCTTCACCGGCAGGCCAGAAGCTGTTCTTCTGTACACCAATTGCCTCCCACACATTACTGTAATTGAATGTCAAATATGATGACTGCTGTCATTGCTGACAAAACAGTTATGCCCTCTATTAGTCACCTTAGGGCGATTGGACTCACACGTCTTCTTCTCATAACCAGATAATACTCAAATTCATAATTGAAATATGTGTGTGTGTGTGTGTGTGTGTGTGTGTGTATATATATTTTAAAATATATATATATATATTTCAAATATATATCTACATATATATATATGTGTGTATATCATATACCTGAATAATGTGTTGAATGTCCGAAAATTGTAAGGCTTCCAATGTTTTCTAAAAGAAGTTCAAAAGTAAAAACAATATTGTGAAATTTTTAATCTCAGATTGCTAGAAACCTTTATGTAACATTTTCTAAATGTCATTATTAATATATATACTGTCACTTTTGATCAATTTATGGGTCCTTGATGAATACAAGTATGCAATAAGTTCTATTTTATCTTAATTATCCCAAATTTTGAGTGTTGTATGGCTTCACACAAAAAATACAATCAGGAAAAACTGTATTCAACATTGATAATAAGAAATGTTCCTTGTTTTTCTATTTGCACTTATTATTATTTTTTATCAAAAAAATACAGCAACTCCCCAATAGACTTAAATGAAACTCGTTCAACATTTATCAAATTCATAAAGCAAGACTGCATCCATCTCTTCAGGAATCTCCTCAATAGGAGCAGAAACCCTGTAGTTGATGAGTTCCCCTGTCTAAACATGTCTGATACTTCACACACAGTGCTGATTCAAAGCACAGCTCAGCCCCAGGGTCAGAACGGAAGACCACAACATCTTTCAAAGAAGAACATGACACACACCTCCCTCTATCCCTCCCTTCTCTCTCCATCATGTGTTACACCACTCCTGAACAATTTGATCTGAAACAGGTTCACTGGTCTAGTTTGTGTTCACCCAAACCTGAGACTGACGTCAAGCTTGACCGCCATTAACAAACAGAGCTTTGGTCGTTTGATTCTGTGTATGGTTCACAATATGTTTTGTGAAGTTTTATGTAGCCTACACTTCAAAGGAACTCACCTACTAATTCGTTATTAATACTTCTTTCCAGTAAATATGTCTTAAACATTGGGTGGGTATTAAAAAACCCCAATGGTAATTGTCTTTCTATTTAAAGGAATTAAATTAAAATAAAAGATTTGAATGGATTTAGGGGAAAGAGAAAAAAAACTGTTTTTGCAAATATTTGTATTTTAAAATATGCACCCATTCAATACACAACAACGATGTACTAAAAATGGAAACGTTTTTCCCTTGCGTCTTTCGCACACAGACGGCAATGTACACGACAAAAGCGCTGTATTATGCTTCCAGGCCAGTAGTTGGCGATGTTCCTTTGTATAGAAAAACTATTTGCCTATTGACTTGAACACATAATGCGCATGATGTCACAAATTCATGTTTTTGTAGTTTAGACGGAGACGAAAGTTTTTAAAAGCTTGCATTTTCATGCCCCAAAATGCTGTTGTGTGAAATGAATGGTCAAAATACATACAAAGCTTTACATTTTTAGTTGAAAACAGTGTCGTGTAAACGGCCCGTTATTTGTTTGCCTATTATGTTGTTTGGCCTACTTCTTGTCTCACTTTCATTTATGAATCACAAGAATCACAGAGCCTTTATTTGTAATTCAATTATTGGGTGTGACAATTTGGTCATAAAAAAGTAAAGTAAAACGTTCTACTTTTTTTGTCAAATATTATTAGGTCACTTAAGGATAGGGTTGGGTATCGTTTGAATTTGAACGATTCTGATTCGATTTCGATTCCTTGTTTCGATTCCGGTTCCTGAACGATTCTCGATTCCGATTCTTTTAAGAGGCAGGGTCAAAAAAAGTTTAGCTAACCTTGCTAACCAACGGTCTTTCTGAAGGAAATCCTCCTTCTGTCACAAATACTCATTTTGTCACAAATGTTGCATTTTGCAGAAGATTTCGTTATTTTTAGAAAAGTGAAGCCACACTTTGGACCGCCGAACGTAAGCTACTCCATGTTCGACTCGCACGGTTATGCCAACACTTTTGTAGATCGCTTTTTCGTTGGTGTTGTTCAGCGGTTTCTTCTTCTGTGTTCGACCGACTGTTAATATCGAAACTAGGATTCGAAATTTTAACTTTTGAACGATTCGGAAAAACAAAAAGTTAGTCCCGGTTCCAAATCGATACTCGATTCTGGTACCCAACCTTAGGGGATTCGCTTTCCTAATGGGGTTAAAATTTCATTATCTCCTATAAATATGCAGGTTAGGAAAGCAGGATTCTCTCAGGAGTTCATGAACTAGTAGCACAACTCTTTAATATTGGCCTACACTAACGTTACATAATACTGGCTTTGATGTGAAAAAAGACTGTAAGTGACAAAGGTGAAGTTGAACTGCATGCTGGTCTTTAGCCTCAGATGTTGCTTTGATTAGCTCACAAGCTAATAGCAAACCAAACATAACAACTATTAGCAAACCTGATCATGTATGGTTTGTCTGTTGTGCTTTGTTATAGATTGCTAGGGCAAGCATTGTCATATTCCCTCATATTTACAGGTAAGGATCAATAAACCTGACTGCAAGCAGGGATTTTTATTAGCGTTTACTGCACATCTTATCCTATACCATCTATGCTACTGCTAAAAGATGAATGTAGTAGTGTGTAGGTTTGTAGAATGTGTGTGCTGGTAACCTAATATCTGACTCACTAATTAGTCAAACACACACAATTTAGCCATTAGTGGGGTGTACATCCCAAAAGTACCAGAAGAGGGAGAGACCGAGAGAGAAAGAATATCATCCAAAACAAAATGTCTGGGAAAACAACACTGGGGTGTAACAGCCACGGACAACAGGAGTGATTCCCTGAATCATGCAGCTTGTTGAGCAGAGGTGTGGACTATCTGGACTTGCTTCACAGAATCAAATCCTTATGAGAAAAGACTTTCGTTCATCGTCTTCAGAACACAAATGTAGACCTTTTGATGAAATCTGAGAGCTGTCTGTCCCTCCATTGACAGCTATGCAACTACCACTTCAGAAAATTTTGGACTAAACCTCTTAATTCATATGGATTCATTTTACGATCTCTTTATTAACGTTTTGAAGCGTCAAAGCGGTAGTTGGGTTGCTGCATTGTGTGAGCGTGGGCCGTATGCTCTTCTGTGTGTGTGTGTTGTGTTCTGTGTAGCATGTTGTTCGTGTTTATATGGCTTGTGTTCACTAGCTATACTCGTTTTTGTCATGTTTAGTGTGAGCAAATGGCTTGTCATGTTTGTTTCTATGTGCCATGTGATCTCCTTTCTATTGTCTTGAAGGTTGTATAAGCGATTTCAGGCCCAAACAAAAATGATCACAATTATCTAATCTTTCCTAACGATTCGAACCCCATAAGCAGGCTGTCAAAAAAACACGTCTCTGTAGGCAGCCTAGCCTCTGAGATCTGCACACAAAAACAAATGGGACAAAAACAAAATAAACAGTGTTCTAGCCAATCACCAACAGAGGGGGTGTTGTTTGTTTTTGCACTCATGCACTGCGTCTGCACGCGAAGTCGGAGCTGAAGAATAAGCCAGCGTCTATCAATCCTATGCTAACGGACCAGATACATTTAACAGGGAAGAGGCAATCCCCAAAAGAGGAGGAGGATTAGGGAGAGGGAATACCGTCGTTTTCGTCAAAGAAACGAATAATAATCGGGAAGGTTTTTGAACGGTGGAGAGAACTCAAAGAATTGAAAACTTGGATAGCTCTAGACAATATCAAATTGGGATTTAGTGTGTGAGTTTTTCATGATGCAGGAGCGAGCTAACTTGGTTTGTTTGGGATCTCGCTTCAAATACAAACAGAAATGACGTCACTCACAATCGCTGATACAGACTTTTAACCCTGACCTTGTTATCCAATTTTTGGTTTATTTGCTCCACCTGCTCTCCCTTGTTACCCTCCTGATTTCCTTATTTATTCTTCCTTGTGTTTTCAGTCCATGCCAGTTCGGTGTGTTATTTACCGTTTGTGTCCAGCCTTGCTTTATTTGCCTGTTTTCCCCCGGGGTATAGTTTTTCATTTGATTTATCGTGAAATGAAAGCCCATTCTCTATCTCTGAGTCCTTGACACCCAAATCTGAAACTATTTAGTGTTTCTGACATCACAAACTACCTTGTAATCAATCAGGGTGCGTTTCTCGAAAGCATCGTTAGCCAACTATGGTCGCAAGTTCCGTCGTTATCAGCATAGTTCAAATGGGTCGGTGTTTCCTGAAACCATCGTTCCATCGAACATTCAACAAACAGCATCGCAAAGTTGTGTGGGTTTGAACGACAGCTCTCGACCAGAGGCATCGTTTCTATATTGCATGACATTTGGACGTAAGAAATCCTTATTTTGAGCAATAAGAGCTGACATTCAGTATAACCAGTGCCTTTATTTAGAATTCATACAAATGTAATTTACGCCTTTCAGCTTTTTCAAATGATTTAAAGTGACGTGTTTTGAAGAGTGCGCACTGTGGCAAATCTGTGCTCTACTATGTAAGAATGAGCCAAATATCGCAGTCTGAGTAGTAAAGCAAAACAACTGAGAACAATTAGAAATAGTTTGCAGATGACATGTCTGTAATTTATTTTTTATTTAGTCGGTAATTTGAATCTAAAATTCATTAAAAAGTAGCTCACTATTCCAGTCATTTGCGAAACCAACGTGGTCTGAATCGATACTTTGCGACAGTGCGTTTCGAGAAAGAGCTTGTGATCAAGCTAGTCGATTTTTCCAATCGACTAGCATCGACCATGGTAGTGAAGCGGTGAACTAACGTCGTGCACGGGAACGCACCCAGATCAACGTGTGATCGTCTACGAGTGGCATCTCGAGCTGGTGCTGTTTCCGCGTACAACGACGTAGTTCACTGTTTCACTACCATAGTATCACTGCATCGTTGGAAAAATCAACTAGCTTGTCACGACTGTTTCCTTTAAACCTACTGTCGCAAATATCGGTTAAACCACGTTGGTTTCGCTGAGTGGTGGAGTAATAACTACTTTTAATGAAACTGTTTGAGATCCAATTAACGCTGATATTTGTTTTATATAAATTACAGACATGTCATCTGAGGACTATTTCTAATTGTTCTCAGTTATTTTGCTTTATTACCCGACTCAATATTTGGCTCGCTTACATAGTAGGGCCTGTTCGCACATGGCGCACTATTCAAGCTCGTTACTTCAAATCTTTTGAAAAATGAAAAAGACTGTAAATTACATTTGTATGTATGCTGAATAAAAGGCACCAGTTGTACTGAATGTCAGCTTGCTTATTTTGCTCAAGATAAGGATTTATTACCTCCAAATGTCATGCAATATAGAAACGATGCCTCTGAACCATAGGTTCGAGGGCTGTCCGTCAAACCATACAAATTTGCGATGCTGTTTGCGAATGTTCGCTGGAATCGATGGTTTCGGAAACACCGAATCGTCTGAACTATGATGAAACGACGAACTTGCGACCATAGTTGGCTAACGATGCTTTCGGTAATCGCACCCTGAGTGAGTGGAGGCAGGGCTAATTTGCATATTCATAGAACATGAAGCACTATTTAGTATACTAAATGAAGCAAGGGTTTAGAGTTACATTCAGTTTTAAATGAAAAAAATGAAAAATCAATGAAAAAAACGTTTAAATATCATTTTGGTGACCAAAGATGAGTTTTAAGTGATAAAATGATTGATGGGGGACTTTAAGACTTATTAACTTTGCACTTTAAATCATTTATTTTAAAAAAAATACTGTACAATGAAGATTAAGATTGCTTTTTTCAATGTACACATACGTTAAGGAGTATTTCAACTTTAGATCAGTAAACAACAGCAAAAAATAAAACAATTACCAAGTGAGACTGAACATAATCAGGACACCAAGAGGGACTCCACCCAGAGGAAGAAAATAAAACAGAAAGAGAGAGAGAGAGAGGGAGGAGGTTATTAAGCAATGAAATGCTGAGATTAGGACCGCAGGAAATCTCTCTCTTTCTGTCTGCTTTTCTCTGAGCCTCTGTACCTCCTTCTGAGCCCCTCCTCTCATGTTGGTTTCATTTGAATATTTCTCTAAATACACCACTTTTGTCCCTTGAGCTCTCAGTTGTAATTCTGATCTGTTAACATGCTCATCTGACCCTGCTGCAGGTGACAGGTAAATTAGCTGCTTTCTGATCGCCTCTACGCACCTGAGCAACAGGGAACAAGCGGGGAAAGGCACAAGCTTGTGGATTTCAGGACTTTGATGCCAACTTTCAGAAATATTTAGGCTCTGACTCTTTTAAACTGCTTGTTAATGATTAGCATTTTAGTGGATGAATGACTTTCTTGGGAAGAACATGTATTTTATTTTAGTGTGTATCGGGAAGTTGTACCCATGGTTTGCTCTTCGTACATTGTGAATTTGTAAAAACAACTTTATTAGCTTAATAAGTAGCTCATGTTCAGTGGTGTTGAGCTGATTCTTTTATCAAAATTAGGCTATACAATGATGGACAGACTCCATTCTGGACAGTTCAGGGAACAAAGAATACAGGACCTGAAAGGCATCTTGACCAGCGGAGAACTTTGGACCATCCTGAAGTTATTATTTGGACTTTTTTTTGTTTTTGGCCAACATTTGAACATTTTTCTCTAAGCAAATTGCACTTATCTAATGGAAGGACAGCACAACTTGGTGCCTTCAGTATGGCTACTTGCACTGCAGTGGTGTCTGCTGCTTCTACCTACTGACAGAAAGTGTGACCGTCGTGCCATGGAAACCCTGTACAGGTGAGATTCATGCTGTACATTTTTTCAATAAACTAGTTGAATAATGTTTATTTATCACGGACTAGTCTTTGAGATGTACTCATTTAGTCCTGTTTATCAGCAGGTACCAAGATAAAAGTGATTTCCTCTGCAATAAAATTCTTCTAGATTAGATCAGGTCCAGATTTTAACGGTCTTAATGAGACTTTATTTCCTGAATCTGAATGTTTATAGTGTATAACTATGGGCATTTTTGTTTTATAAGTATGCGTGTGTGTGTGTGTGTGTGTGTGTGTGTGTGTGTGTGTGTGTGTGTGTGTGTGCATCATTTTGCCCTTATTACCATTTTTAAGTGTCAATGCCATTCATGTAATTCTAGCATTTGTGGTAAAAACAATAGAAATGATTCATTTTTAAATAAAATGTTCATACTCCTTTGCTTTGATAAACCTCATAGCTTGAATGTTATTTATCTAATTACATCCAATTACATAATATTTTTACACTTTTCATATAATTACGAAATTACAGCTTACCTGGAAATGACGTGCAAAAAAAAAACCATTTTTTTTCACATATTACGTCCAACCCAATCTCACAGGAAAATGTAAAAAAGAGAAAAAGAAAAAGGTTTTTAGACAAATGTAAGCATAAAGGTCCTCCCTAACTTCACCCCTAAACATAACTGTCACTGGGATGAAAGCTGATTCACCTAAACTGTAAATAATCAGGAATTCCCATGCATGACATTGCGTTGCAATGTTTTATTTTGCATCTCAAGCATGTTTTCACTGACAAACTTAAAAACGAGACTGCTGAACACTGAAAAACAATGGTCATGCTGACCACCACATAGAAGAAACAAATGTGAAGATGTAACAAATGCATTCACAAGGCTGGGGATGTTGCCACACACTGTTGCCAGCTTGGTCTTTACAATGGAAAAATTTTAATCTTCCTGAATTCCGGCGACATCCCTCGGGCTTAAATTCCTCAATTTTCATACCATCGGAGGCAATTACATTAGATACCAACTCAAAAGAAATGAGAAAATGAAAAATGCTAATATAAAAAAAGATTTAACAAGAAGATTACTAAAGTAAATTCCTTAAGTGGTATTTTAAAATATTGCTTTTGTATATCATCTAAATGGTCCATAATTAGGGCAATGACCAGCTAAAGGTCTGTTATTACAATAGAAGCTGTAAATACCACAATAATGTGGATGAACCAAAGAATGCTGGGAATGTTTAGGGAATTGCAGTTCTGTCCTCTGAACATCTATAACATCTCTTTGTCATCAGTGTGTATCCTCTTTTTTTTTGCATCGGCTGCCTCCCTAAACATTTACTTGTAGTTTGAAAATTCGAGTAAGCATGCAGTATCCAACAGTATCAGTTGCAAGTTCATGTATGCTGTCATGAAATGCATGCATGTCACTTTGCATATTCAGATTAGACTATGTATACTATTGAGGAAAGCAAAGGGCATATGAATCATAGACTTGGGCTGCTAATAAAAACATTGCTTGAGCCATATTTTAAAGTTTTGTAAACCATGTATGAATGACAGTAAATCAAAGTTCAGAGTTCTGTCAATTCTGTGAACCAGGGAGAGCTGGTATAATATTATGTCTTCCTCCTTACCTCTGTATATTTTGCATGGAAGGCAATTTGCATACTTTAGTTAATGAACTATATCAAGAAGCTATTCCCATTGTAGATGCAAAAATGCATCTGGCCTCCCAAGTATTCAGATTATCAAGCCACATGTATGGATTTCATTGTATTTAATAGCAATGTATTAAACAAATGCGTTTTGGTCAGGACGGGTCACAAGTAGACACTTGGTGTTTCAATCCATCTTTATTGCCACTTTCAACCACTTCTGTCCTGATTTCTTTGGGAGGACAGGGACTGGGGGGTCTATGGGCTGGTAAATGTATGGATTTTTTCCCATCTTTTGATCTAACGGACAAAATCAGCATGCTTAATTTGCATATATGAACGCCCTGGGAGACGACGGAAAAATATACGAGGATATTAGCTTTCGTTTCTACTCTGACAGTCACTAGACCAGGACGAACACGGTGAGTGGGTGTTAGAAATCAGGAATGGTGAGAGAACATTTTGAAAAACCCTGACTAGCGCACTTCCCATAACGTTTATGTGTCTGTAGGCAGAGAGTTTACTGTTATTTGTGTCTGTTCGAACGCATTCGACCACATGAGTGTTTGCACTACATGTTGGAACATGAGTGTTGGAAGTGGACGAAAGTGGACACGCTCAAAATGTTTTAGACCCCATTTACAATTATATTTAGCATCGTCCACTTGTGATTCGATCGACCAAAACACATCTTAATTGCCTGAACAAGGCCAAAATGAACTATTCTTATTACTAGGCCTATCCTTTCACATGAGATCACAGCGATATCAATAACCGAGTTCCAATGGACAAAAAATATATATGTTTGCATGGACAAAATTCAAGTTCCGTTCAGACATTTTGTGTATCGAAGCCGTTTCACTCAGAACGTCACAACAGGAAAGAAAAGACTATCACAACTTACAATTCATGCCGACTTTAAAGTGTAATAGATAACACACTTTTCAAGCATGTCATTTTACAAAAAGATATTTGATTCCTTTTACTACAGTAGGCAAAACGAACAATTTTGGACTCTTACCGATTATCAAAGTTAATCGAACGTATAGCATTCCCTAGCCATTAGAAATCCATTATTATTAGCATTCCCATTCTCAATGACAGTTATTTGGCTGGCGTGGACAACATTGGAAGTATGCAACCTGCTTGCTCCCATCTTCACTCCTGGAGCTTCGTTCTGGCCAAACTGTAGACATTTTTGTACCAATTACCTGGAAAATATGTCATAATTGATAATCTGAACGGCATCACAAGAACACACCCAAACCCTTGACTAGCAAGTTACACCAAAGGGAGTTATTCTCTTTATCAGTGAGCACTGTTTCCAAACTCCCTGAAATGTCTACAGTTTTCTTCTGGGAACGTACTTATTACAATATTCCTCATGCAAATTATGACCCACCCAAGGTATACACAAAAAAGGGAACATGGCCTGGCTGAGTTGCATTATTAGTGTGCTGTAACTCACCATTATGCGAAGGGGGTGAGTTTTCCAAATCATGCTTGAAGCTGTTGAGCAATCACAACACATTGTTCCAGCTGACCAAGTAGAGCACATTGTGCTTTTTGAAAGGAGAGGCTTATTCTAGTAGACCTAGAATAGGACCTATTCTAGTAGAGCCCATATACAAAATTAAGACTCTGTAAAAGGGCATAATAGGTCATCTTTTAGGTCCTTTTACATAAATAAATAATGTTGCCTATGGAATAATCCCAGAGGGTTACAGCATTAACCAACTAGACCATGATAATCAACCAAAACTTGTTTCTGTCTTTAATCTTTGTCCTCTTCCGCTGACAGATCTCCATCCAGTGGACCTGCTGTCTGGGTTCTGCCCCATAACGGAGAGGCTCTGGCTGGGGTCCGTATGGTGCAGGAGGGAGGTGCTCGTGGAGTCCAGCTCTTCAAACCTACGCAGGCACTCACCTTTCCATCTTCTCAGCTCTTTATCAACTGCGCTCACTTCCCTGCAGAATTCTCCATAGTGGCCACTCTGAAAGTGCCTCAAACCAGAGTGAAGGTAAGCTTATCCTGACATAGACATTTAATATTCGGGGCTAACCCCGAAGTTAACATCACTCTGGTTCCCTCAACAAAAACCAGTAGCAATTTTTCCACTGGCTTTTGGATTATTGCAGAAATTATTGCTTTGTGACAGAAAAAGTCATATTCTTTAACACAGTCTCATCCTAAGTCGTTATATAACTGACGTCTTGGGACCTCTCTTTGACTCATACGTCAACATACGTCGTTCTGTTCATCATGATAATCTTCACAAATTTTACAGTATGACTTTTGAAGTCTAATTGCAATAGCCAGAAAGTAAAAAGCTAAATGTACGGTCACATGACTTCAATGTCACCATTAAGCTTCCGAGCTACTATTTCAGCCTTTATTTAAAAAACATTCACAATATATGATAGTTTGAGTTAGTAGTAGTTTTATTTTCATTTTTTGTAGATATAGCACTTATAAACACCATAGTAAAAGTGGACTAGTGAGTAGGTGAGTTTTCCTGTTCACTGTGATAATGTTTAATGTCCCGAACAACCTCTATAGTCCCATTGAGGTGCTGTCAGTTTACATGACACTGTTTTCAACTAAGCTGAAAACGTTTTTTCAAAAAAACATTTTTTTATGTGTACAATGCATCGTATTGGGGACCTGAAATGGCGTTCAAAGTGCACGTTTTTGAAAACAATACCATTATTGTCTCTGTGTAAACTACTAAAATATGAATTAGTGAAAACGGGGACATTATGCACATACGTATTATGCGCAGTCTATAGGCCGCATAGTGTTTCTTTACAAAGTGGCATCGCCAACTACTGGCCTGGAGCATAATACAGCGTTTTTAACGTTTACACAGATCGCGTGAAATGGGTTCATTTTGATAACATTGTTAACACGAAAAACAAAAACTTTTCATAGTTTTAGTACATCATTGTCGTGTAAACGTACCCATAGCCACTTTTCAGCAAGTTATAGCAAGTTAAAAAAATTGCAATTTAAGTGAAAATATCTTAACTTGTATCAACCATATATCGTATTTCAGGCATTTAGCCAAAAAACCCATTCAAAAAACCAATTGGCTAAATTGCTTGTATCTAGGTTTTGGCCTACAAGGGTCAGAAAGAAGGCAAGTAATGGTTATGATATGTAAAATACAAATAAATGACAAACCTGACTGTCCATACTTTATCTCTGGACTCACTCTGTCTTTCAGAAGAATGAGTACTTGTTTGCTGTGGTGAAGGAAGATGTCGATCAACTCCTGCTCGGCCTGCGTTTCTCTAAAGACAAAGTCCATCTCATCTATCGGGGCTCAGTGGGGCTGGAGCGTCTCAGCTTTAAAAGAATCCGCCTGGCGGACAACCACTGGCACAGCATGGTATTAGCGATCAGTGGCCACCATGCCACCCTCACCCTGGACTGCGGCATCCCACTGGAACTGTGAGTCTGTAACGGCAGTAGAAAGACCCTATGTATTTTACGATTAAAATATGATTTCATGTGCAAAATGTGCACATATTATTGCAATGAATTCTTGAGCAATTCGCAGCTAATTAAGTATATGGGTGGCATTTAGAGCATTAAAGCGCCTGACATTTGTTATTTCTAGGGGTGGGATTTTTCTAACCATAAAATACAAGAGATTCAGAAACAAAATTGTTGCAGTTCAAAGTTGAGTCCGTGACTAATGTCCTTCCACTGATGGGTTCCAGGGTCCATAAACAGCCATTTCCCTCTGATCTCAGCACCGATGGCTCCAGGTTCCACATTGGAAGTTCAAAAGGAAGTGGAAAGGCCTGTTCTCTGTGAGCTTTGTATTGCTAAGTATATTGCTTAAAATGTAAAATATATTAGCACACACACAAACATACCTGTTGGTCAGAGGATGATCTGTCTTCTTTCTTAAGGGTTTACTGCGCCAGCTCGTCCTTTTACCTGGATTCGGACGTTACGCCACGTGTTTGCCCCTCCTCCACACCGTCACTGGTTGAGCTTTCTGTCCCTACGATTCTGTCAAACTTGCCAGTGAAATCCCACATGAAATGATGTCCTGCTTCCTCCATATGGTAAAACTAAATGTTTAAATTCAAATGATTTAAACTTGAATTAAAATCCCAAACCCATATGACTGAAAAAGGAGCAAATTTTACCTTTTTAAATAATTATATAATATTTATTCATTTATTTAACCTCAAGTTGTTCCAAACCGGTTTTGAATTTCTTCTGCTGAACACAAAAGAAGATATTTTGAAGAATGTTGGTAACCAAACAGTTGATGGACCCCATTGTCATCTATAGTATTTTTTTCCTACTGTGAAGGTCAATGGGGTCCATCAACTGGCTACCGACATTCTTCGAATATCTTCTTTTGTGTTCAGCAGCATTCATATAGTTTTGAAACAACTTTAGGTGAGTTAATGATGATATAATTTTCATTTTGAAGTGAACTAATCCTTTAACTACTTTTTTGAAGCTTGACATCCTCCAGTTCCTAGTTTTATTAAATGGATAGTTCACATTGAAATTCATTTTTTATATGTTTTAGCTTACCTAAAGGGCATCCAAGATCTAGGTGTCTTTGTTTTCGCAGTATTTTCAATTTTTATATTTTTAGATCAAACCGTTCTTGTCTGTCAGTCATATAATGGAGGTCTATGGGGTCCACCTCAAAGAGCATGCACAGAGAAGTCAAAATTAAACATGATTTAATGACTCATAAATGTAAGTACACATTGATGGCCTAAGACACAAAACGAGCGATTTGTGTGAGAAAACGAACAATATTTATTTCATTTTTACCTCTTGTAATCACAGCCACGTCCAAGTAATCTGAAGACATGGGCGCTTCGTTCTCTGCAAGCGCTGGAAAGCACCGGAAGTGTGGAAAAAAAATCTACAAAAATGTTTAATTTGGACTTCTCTGTGCATGCTTTGGACATGGACCCCATATACCTCCATTATATGACTGACAGACAAGAACGGTTTGACCTAAAAATATTGAAAATATTTTTGAATTGAAAATACTGTGAAAACAAAGACACCTACATCTTGGATGCCCTTGAGGTAAGCTAAAACATCAAAAATGAATTTCAAAGTGAACTATCCCTTTAAATGTTATTGGAAAGAATGTCTAATATTGTATAAAAAAGAATATCTAAATATATATATGTATATGTATGATTAAGGGCGTGATATGAGTTAAAACTGAGATGCTTAATGGAAAATAGGCTGGTTAAAGCATATCAATATAGCCAATGTTAACACAGAGTTACAATGAACCATTACAAAAAAATTATTTGATCATGACTGGAGCCATGTACAACATCTTGAAGAAAAGAACAGATCTATGGTGCTAAAGACAGCACTGATGACATATCGCCCATGGTCAGATTGAGTTATCATCCCAAACTAAACATCTGACACTTGTTTCACTCTGAAAAGGAAAACAGAGGTTATGCTGCTCGCAGTGAGAGCTGTCAGTGATTGAGTGTGTGCTGGTGATGAGGGGGTTTACGCTGGCACACATCTCGGGCATGACAAACAATCCCGTGTTTATATAATTTGTATTGACAATTTAAATTAGCTAATGGCAACTTTGATCTAGAAATACACACCTTGGTTAATACTTTTACAACCTCACGGTCTGAGACATATTGTTTTGCACTTTACATCTGTGATGACATAGCAGAGATTTTGTTTATTGTTTCATATCCATATTCTTTTGATAAAGTAGATCCATTACAAGTCATTCAAGTATTTTACAAATCCAGTTATCACTATATTTCATACTGTATTGTAATTACAAAAGAAATATTACTATATTTGTACAATATGTGTACTTGAACTTTTGTATTCTCACATCAATGTACAGAGACGGAGGTCCGTGTGACTCTGGGTACTAAACCAGCATGCACTGCGGCAGAGACAAGGACAACTCTGGTTTGACACTCTTAAAAGGGGCCTCTTCCTATGTGATGGTGCATACTGGCACTCTAATGCTGCAAGGTAGGAAGACTGAAGAAAATAAAGAATAATGGATTTTTTTAACTTATAAAATGTTTTATTTTAACTTTAAAATTATGACCAAACAAGTCAATTTATTTATATCTCACAATAAACCAGGTTAATACTAAACAGCTTTAAAGATAACCTTGTAATGTAAATGTTTATAATGTCTTAATGCCTTATAGTAGATTAAAGCTTGGCGATAATATAGTTTAAATTTTTCAATGATACAAGCAATTGAGATATGATACAAGTATGTATCGCCCTACATGATATTCGGTATGTATTTGAATGAAGTTGGACATACTAACATAGAGCCAACCGTTAATATAGTTTACATTTAGCTATAAAAATAAAACAAATAAGGCTGTCGAAAATTTGCTACATAGTATATTTGTGTGTGCTGTATGTATGTGAATAAAGTTGGATATAATATACATCCACTTTATATGGTATAGAGCTGTGGATTAATACAGTTTATATTTTTGTAATGATTTAATAATCAAGCAGCCAGTTTGCCATTTTAATTTTGTGATGAAGACGAGCCCACCAGCTCGTCTTCGGAGAGAAATGTGTGTCCGTTTTGGATGTAAAAGGATGGCGCACTCGCAGAAGCACTTCGTGCAAGGTGGAATTTATTTTCAGTGCCAATAAGATCATCCACAGTGAAATAAATATATACAGGTGCACACAAAAAGAAAAGGGGAAATCGCTTAACAAGTACAAAAATCAAAAAATAAAGATGAAAACTCTTTTAAATAAAACGTATCTACCATACACCAGGTTTTTGTTTGCTTGAGGCACCACAGTTGCACTCTCGCTTCCGACTTGGATAACAAGCCCAGACTTCAGGTTTGGCTTTGTTTAAATAGGCCAAACCCCGCCCCTTTTAGGCCACACCAATTCCATTAACATCTAACATTCACTACACACCAATACTGCATCTATTGGATGATCCATAATGATCCATACTAATTAATTCCCTATAAATATATACACATACATACACATACACTCTTAATAACACATAATTTCTTCATTTAAATACACACATGATCACCTATCCACACTAGACAATGGTTTCGTCAGCTTCCGGTTTTGAAAATCATGTCATATTTTTGAAAATCATGTCATATTTAGAATTAAAATGCAATATTTATCTAAATTCCAGAACCTAGTATTATAACGATAAGCATAATCGATCAGTTTCTTTATGAAAAAGTACTGTTGCATTAGAGATGGCATCAGAAGGTAACACCATGGTACATCATGATCACCATGACCAAAACCCTGGTATGTTTTTTTTTGTTTTTTTTGCCTCAGTAATTGTTTTATCACTGTTCAATTTACAGATAAAGACAGACTAGACTATGTAGATGATCACCAGGACCTCTACACCACCTCAGAGACACAGGACATCGAGCTTTTCCAGATCCCCTCTGTTGGGATGTTTGCTGCTATGGCTCATCGGGCCACCAAACCAGGCTCTGCCATCTACCGCTGGACCCATGGCCACTTCCAGCTCTACCAGAACATCAGCACCTTTAAGGCCCAGGCATGGAAGCAATTCACGATAGGGAGAAAGGTGAGAAAAGATAACAATCATTGTTGGGGAAAGTAAATGCACTAAAACGAATCCATTGCAATATTGCTCCCTAATAAGTAACTAATTGTGTTAGTTGAAAGTGATAGGTAACATTACTTTTTTCCTCACTTGGGCTGGGCTTGCTTTTTTGATTTTTAATAACAAATAAAAGTTCTTTTTTTGGTAAATGTATAAGGCCCTTTTACACCGAACGTTAAATAAACAAGCCTCAGACTGAAGTAAATACAAATTCATGCCTGTACAGTAGAGGGCGCAGCTCAGGCAAACCTCTCAGCTGTGCTGCCATTCTGAATCGCAGAAGAATAGGATGAAAGAGAAGAAAGTTCAACACGTGCCGAAGTGATGACGTCACTTTGTAGGATAACTTGGAAGTTAGCAGCGCATGGGTTCCCTCAATTGAAAAGCTATGCATTTTCCCCATAGACTTTTGGCAAATTGCAAAAAATATCGCAAAGATCTGTGTTCAACAAAGAGTTGTGATCCTTACACGTTTTGTTTATCTAAGTTAATCCAAAATGTGTACATTTTGAAGCCTATATAAAGTAAAAAAAAAACACACACACAACAGGTTATAACTGGTGTGTTTTAAGTCATAGATCAAAGCGTGAACATATATATAGACCTTATTTCAGGCGATTTAGCAAAAACCCATTCAAAAATCCCATAGACTTTAGAGCGAGGGAACCGGGAGTGCTAAAATGCTAACTCACCTCCGTGTCTGTTTTGGCCTACAAAGTGACGTGATAACTTCGGCACTCTATTAGTATGGTTGATTTGGATCATCGAAGGTCAGCAACAAAGGCATTGGTTAATAAAGTGAGATAAAATACATAAAGTGTATTTAACACATTTCATAATTGCATGTTTGTGTTATATTCTGAGTTAGCATTTTTTTTACTGTATTCATTTTGAGTAATACTGAATCTGTTTTTGTGCAAGTGAGATGAGCAAATGCCTGCTTCAAGTCTAGAAAAAACAATAAGCATTATGTTCACACAGCGCACTACACCTCTGTACTTACGATTTCTCTCAATATGAAGACAGAAGAGCTATCAGTCACTAAATGGGAAAACAAAGTAACTTGTAATCTGAAAAAGTAATCTGTTTATGTAACTTGTAATCTGAAAAAGTAATCTTCTTATGTAACTTGTAATCTGAAAAAGTAATCTGTTTATGTAACTTGTAATCTGAAAAAGTAATCTGCTTATGTAACTTGTAATCTGAAAAAGTAATCTACTAATGTAACTTGCATTACTTGTGGTTAACAAAGCCTACTTTATAGGCTTTTTTAACCACAGGCATTATTTTAGGCGATTTAGCAAAAACCCATTTAAAAAAAAACATCGACTTTAGGGCGAGGGAACCAGAAGTGCTAAAATGCTAACTCACTTCCGAGGTTGGCCTACAAAGTGACGTCATCACTTTGGCACTCAATTGTGACATATATACAAATGCAAAAAAATGTTGGGCGGGACTTAATTTCGTCCTTCACGAATTGATTAGTTAGTGACACGAGTTAGTATTTGGAAAATATTTAGTTTTGATTAGAGATTACGAGTACACATGAATCAAATAATAATAATGATGTGCACTGACAAATCATTTATATCAAATATGAATGGAAAACCTTGGTCAACCAAATAAAAATACAGTAAAGTTTAACCAATTTAACCGTAGTACAACAAAACAGGAAATCGTATCACTGTGTCAACGAGAGTACATTTATTTAAAAAACAAAACATACTATAATAGTCTATTTTAAAAATGGACACTTTGATTTTAAAATCTAATCTAATTAATTTGAATAATAAGCTTAAACATCTGAGTCACCATGAAATTAAAATGGACAATTCATATTATTCATTACAATTACGTTTCTCAGAAATTGCGTACTGCACATATAAGCAGGCAAAGGTTGTACAGAGAGCAATGATTGACACTTCATTAGGTAAGAATTACTGGCAGAAAAAGCCTGAGGTGAAATGTTAAGGGGAGCAGGTGAGAGGTGAGACGCTTCATTCAGAGATACAGTAGACTGGGTTCACTACGGTAAGTGTGATTTGAATGTTTTCCACTCATTCCACAGAGAACAGACTTTACACTGCACTTCAGGAGACAGATGTGTTTTGATGTGGTGTTCCTTACATCAGTCCAAACACACGCAATAACTTTAAATCACTAGTGTCGATCTATCACAGAAATTAATTTTGTCTGATGATCTTTCCCTTCTCTGAGTGAATCATTTATACACATCTGTCTGTCTGCAGTGTAGTTGTTTAGTCTTCATTATATCACACAGATCTTGAATTATAAAGAATAGGAAGTAATAAAAGGTCTTTGTTGAAACCTGCAGCTCCTTACAACTATCATTATCATTACTGTAAATCATGGAGCCTGTATTTGTATCAGTTAAATCACTAAACTCTTCGCCTGAGTGAAATTATGACTCATAAGCTATATATCTACCACCTGATCTTCACACTGTTCTAAATTTAGCGAGCTGGAATCGTGATAGCCAAATGACAGACTGGCTGATCAGTGTAACTTTATCTCTGTTTGTCTATATCAAGCTCATTTATCACTGTGTGTGTTGTATGTGTGCCAGATGTTCCTGGCGGTGTCGAACTCCGTGGGCCCAGCGGACGGAAAGCAAGAGCTGTCTGTGATCTATAGGTGGAGTAATAAGAGGCTGAAGTTTTTGAGATATCAGACCCTGGAGACGCACAGCGCTCGTGACTGGGAAGCCTTCCATATTAATAAGGAAGCTTTTTTGGCTGTGGCCAATCACCGGACAGGTTGGTCCTATAATGGTGTGGTGGGGATGAATCAAGAGATTATTATCTTCAACAGACTTGTACATACATCACCGGTCAAAAGATTGGAGTCTCTTATACTGACCAAGGCTTTTATATGATCCAAAATACTGTAATATTATTTAACCCCTTAACTGTCACTTGCCCGTATACGGGCAATCTAAATTTACTTCACTATATTACTATTAAATCCTAATCAAGTCATGACAAACTATATATCGTTGGAAAGGTCTAAGACTCCTAAATAGATATTTTAGGTCGGTTTCTTTCTTACAAATTATGAATGAACAGTAATATATGAATTTATGACAAGAGTGCGCCTAAAAAAAATCAACGTCATTAGAGGAGTTTCTGAGCTTTGTCACAAAAAGTTGACGCACACACTTTTAATAATTGAAACTCTGGTTTTTAGTGCTAAAAGTTCATAATAAAACATAATTAGTATTTGTCAATAAAAAAAGATTTATTTTGAATTATTAGAATTATATTTTAAAAAGTAAGGTAAGAAGTCCTCTAAAAAGTGTAATATATTATACATATAAATATATATTTTTTATTATTATTTCACATATTTTAGTAGTTATCATAAATTAGGTATCAGTTGAAAGCTTACAAACTCAGAATTCATCCTGTAAAACCCGTTTTGAAATTGGACGTTGTGTTACCATAGAAACGGTATTTTTTTATTAGGCCCCTCCCTTTTGGGCATCATCTTTCATAATTTATTATCAAAACCTTTTCTAATCTTGACAAAACACATATTGTCAGAAAGGTCTGAGTCTCAAGGTTCCATATTTAGTGACAGAAGTGATATTTGGATAGAAATTTATTAATTTGTTATGGCAGAATGCATACAATTAAATTCAATGGAATTCAATGGTACCCGGTGGCTATTTTTGGTATAACGCCTAAACAAAATCTCATGGGAACTTCAAAATTTGTGATATCAACTTTAAATATGGAACACAACTTGGTTAGATATATAGCTTTTATTTTATAGTAATTTTATAGTAAAAATATTTTGTAAAATATTTATTTTATATTAAAAAATATATATTAATACATTATATTTGATTTACTGTAAATTATAACTTCCATAACTTTTTCATACTTTATTTTTATTTTTTTACAACCATTTAAGTTTGTATAGAGCATTTTAATGTCAATTTATCAAAAAGGGGGTGACAGGTAAGGGGTTAATGATTAAGGCATAATTCTTCAGTGTCATGTGATCCTTCAGAAATCATTCTATTTGATGCACAATTTTTGGTGCTCATTATAAAAATTAATATTATGTGAAAACCGTGATACATTTTTTACATTTATTTGATCTTTTGTAACATTGTAAATCTATTTTCAAACGATTATTGCATCCTTGCTGAATAAAAAGTATTCATTCATTTCTTTCTTTTTTGTAATCATACTTACATCAAAGTTTTGAATTAAGTTCATCACAGTTTCCACAAAATATATGCCGCACAACTGTTTTCAACAATAATAAGAGATGTTTCTTGAGCAGCAAATCAGCATATTAAAATGATTTCTGAAGGACCATGTGACACTGAAGACTGGAGTAATGATGCTTAAAATTCACCGTTACTTTGACAGGAATAAAGTACATTTAAAATATATCCAAACAGAAAACCGTTATTTTAAATTGTAATAATATTTCACAATATTACCGTTTTTTTAATCAAATAAATGCAGCCAAGAAACTTCTTTCAAAATCGTAATTAATCCAAACTTTTGTCTTAAAATACTGCTAAATTCACCAGAAAAACCCACAAATGAAAATGCATGCCCATCATCATGCCATTCAGTTCAGTAAATGGTTTCAGCATTTCATTTTTTTACAGTTACTGCTGTAATAGTTTTATCTTGTATCTTAACCCCCTATATTATGTACCTGTCATCCCTATTAGATAACGGGAATCACAACATTAACAGTGTCGTTTATAAGTGGAACCCAGGCACCAAGACGTTTGAGGTGAACCAAACCATCTCGACATCAGGAGCATATGACTGGAAGTTTTTCACCGTAGGGCCTTACCACTTCCTAGCAGTGGCCAATGCATTTGATGGCATCTCCACCCAAACAGATTCATCAATCTATATCTGGCTTGGCGGAGCCTTTCAGCTCTTTCAGACTATAAGGGTGAGTTTAGGAAGCATATAGCATCATTTCATAATGTCTGTGATGGACTTAAGGCCCTGATGGGCACTCGCCCACTTCGCTTGGTTTGGGGCAAATCAATTGGATCATTATGAAACTTAGAAGTGGTTTACTTTCTGAATAGAAACACTGATGTGAATGAGGAACATAAGTCACACATTAAGAAAAATAGTATGGGTAAATGAAGTGGAAAATCAGGACACAAATGAAAAAAGTTGAATGAAGGAATCATGTAGGTGTTTCCCAGCTGCAGCATGTTATTTTACATTTACCTGACACCTGTTCTCACTGAATGTCCTCTGGGCATCTGTGGTATCGCTGGGGTTGTTTAAGTATAGGGGGAACTAAAGCTTTAACCGCCGTAAAAGACCTCGAAGAGATTTACTGCTTGAAATCTTGTCGTCACAAACTTTCGTTCATCACTGCACTTTATTTTACTCAACATATAATGATTAGGAAAAAGACATTCATCCTTTTTGCAAACAAGGGTTTGGTAAGGTGATTTCTGATAAATATCACTTAAAGGAACAGCTGACCCAACAATTTTGTCATTTACTCAGTCTCGGGTCATAATTATATATAATAGTCCCATATTATTTTCTTTCTTCCATGAAACCCAACAGAAGCACTCAGGCTGCTTTCATACACAATGTTGGAGCCATTTTTTTGATACAGTAGAAGTGAATGGCGAAGCTCCAAAATATCAAATCTACCAAGCTTTAAAAATGAATAAAAGTTGTCCAATTGGAGCTTGATAATATAAATCAGCATCCACTTTCTTTCTATGAAAAAAAGCATCTTCCAAAAACACCCTTTTCAAAAAAATTTATAAAAATTTGCAATCCGAAGTCAGATGAAAAAGTAATGGCTGCTTTCATACGAAAAACATTTTCAATCACTGTTCGCTCTAAATCACTGATCCAATGTACATGTCAACAGACTTAACGAGGCAGACTCGCCGCTTGTGATGTTGTCAGCCATTTCAGATGGGAATTTCCCTGTGTGCAGATGTGTTTTACAGGGGTATAAAGAACAAGAAGAGTTTTTTGTTAATATCAAGCGTTTAGATGATGTTACACTATAATTAAATTCTTGAGATCTTACCATAACAAAATCAAAGTCATAAATGTGATATGGATCTCGTGAAATTATCGATGCAGTCAGTGTCAATTCAGCACCAAAAATGAAACAGACACTACAATGCACGAAGATACATGAAGAAGTTAAGTGTTTGCATCAGTTTATGAAAATACCTCTGCATGACTGCATCTATATTCGTTTGGAGATTTAACCTCTGACTTGATATAAGGAATAGTGTAGGCAGCCTTTTACCTTAACCCCATTTTTAGGTGTTCAAGCACGAAGTGCTGAAAACCTATTGTATTTGCTAGAAAAAAAGAAAAAAAACTTTAAAACGCATCGTGCAGCCCAAACCGTATAGGGCTGGAGCTCTGAAACTTTGTCAGATGGTAGGGCCTCAAATTGAGGAGAAACCTATCAGAGTATGAGCCCGATTGGCCCATAGGTGGCGCTACAGCAACCAAAAGTACTAAATTGCTCATAACTCCTAGACCTGTTTCGACATTTTGTTATGTCCAAAACCCACTTTTGAGTGGGCCTGAGTGCTTTGGAAAACTTTTTTTGGAAACACTTTTGGTAACACAAAGCTTCCATTTGTTCAAATTAGTTAACATTAACTAATTAGTAACTAATTTTAAAATTGTACTAATGCATTGTTCAAATCAAAATGTTTATTTTGGATATTAGTTTGAGAGCTAACATGAACTAACAATGAACATGTTGCATTGCAACTGACTTTGACAGTTTTTGATTAATAAATACTGTATCAAATTATTCATTGTTACTTAATGACGGTTGATGCATTAAATAGTGGGTGTTTAGACGACACCCTTTCAACTAAAAACAGAAAACTTTTCATGGGTTTTAGCCATTAATTTAAACAACTACAGTGTTTTGGGGGCCTGAAAACAAAAACTTTTGAAAACAGGTTTCAAAGCTGCACGTTTTTGTCTTCGTGTAAACTGACAAAAACACACATTTTTCGAAAACAGTGATGTCATGTCGCATGCATATTATGTGTTCAAATAGGCGTGTAGTTTTTCTAGTGCAAAGTGACATCGCCAACTAGTGGCCTGGCAGTATAATACAGCGCTTTAACCGTTTTCGTGGATCCATGTGAACATGGATTGATAACCGAAAAACACAATGGCAAAACATGTACAGTACGTACCCCAGTGGGACCTCATTGTAAAGTGTTGCCCTTATTATTATTACTACCAAGCCCAATCAACATATATCTAATTTCTCTAGACATTTGGGGCAACAGACTGGGAAATGTTTCAGATTGGAAACAGAGTCTTCCTCGCTGTTGCTAATGGACACATGCTGTGTAAGAGAGGACCAAGCCTCTATACCATCAACTCAACTATATATGAACTTGATATGACAACCAAGATGTTCCTCAAGTTCCAAGACATTGTTACATACAGGTAAAGCTTAAACTATAAAAGATTTTGTGGGGTTGAGAGTCAATCATAATTCACATCTTTTAACTTTATTTCCTCTTGTATGGCAGTGCGGTGGACTGGGAATTCTTTCGCTTGGATGATGAGCACTTTTTAGTTGTAGCAAACTCTTATGATGGATCGTCTTACTCTTTGAACAGTGTTATATACAGGTAATTATTTCAAACGTAAACATCATAGACATATCATAAGATCAATTTATGCACGCTGCAGTACTTGGCATTGCAGGTGGTTGTGCTACTGTTTAGAGAAACTAGTACATTGTTAAATATCATACCTTTCAATTTCTTCCTTCCTTTCTTAAATGTAAAAGTTTAGACCCAACTTGTTAAAAACCCCAAGTATCATTAAGTGAATAAGGATAAATCATAAAAATAAAAGTTTCTTTATTGACATGTATGGTTCCATGGAATCTTTAAAATGGAAAGTTCACCCACAAATGAAAATTCGATCATAATTTTCTCACCCTTAGGTCTGTTCCAAACCTGTAAGTCTTTTGATCATCTTTAGAACACAAATTGATGAAATCTAAGAGATTTGTCCCTCCATTGACAGTTACGCAACTACCAATTTGATGCTTCCAAAATGTAATAAAGAGAGCGAATAAAAGTCCTAAAGTCAATCTGTTCATTATATCAAGTGATCATGTCTCCTCAGAAAATGTAGACTAAACGATTCATATGCACTGAAAAATATCCGTGATGTTAACAGTAAAATACTGTAAAAATGCTACAGTGCAAAACTGTTAATTGGTAAACAGAAAGTTTCCATACTATACACGGTAAATAACTGTGATATAATTTTACAGTAAAATACTGTTACATTTACAGTTTTTGAAAGTGAAAAAGAACAAATTGTTGTATAATTTACAGTGAAAAACCATAAATTGACATTCCCACAATTCCCTGTGTGACACTTCACATTTTATCTATTTTTGTTGAAATAACTATGGTTCCTCATAGTTTTATTGTTTTTTTAATCAGTTACGTTCATTAGGGTTTTATGTTACATTTAATGTTTATTGCATTTTTAACATTTTATGTGCATTACTATGATGGTGCTTAATGTTTGTGTGAATGACATTGTGCAGCTTCTTTAAATAAGTATTGCTTTATACAAGTATTCACTTGTGATGAGCTGTGATTGCTCGTTTAACTCTCATTACTGCTGTGATGATTGTTGGTTGTCAGTGAATTACAATGGTCTAAAACAGATATCAATACGTCAATAAGTTGGTAAATCTCTTTATTAGAAAATAAAATACGGTTTATTACTGTAAATTTTAAGTTAAATCTGTAAAACCATTAACGTTCCTACCGTATTTTAACGGTAAAGTTCTGGCAACCACAGCTGCCGTTTTTTACCGTAAAATTTACGGTTTATTTTTTACAGTGTGGATTAGTTTTACGATTCTTTATTAACTTTTTGAAGCGTCAAAGTGGTAGTTGCATAGCTGTCAATGGAGGGACAGAAATCTCTCAGATTTCATCAAAAAGATCTTCATTTGTGTTCTGAAGATGAGCGAAAGTCTTACGGGTTTGGAACGACATGAGGGGGTGAGTAATTGATGATGTTTTCATTTCTGGGTAAATTTTCCTTTGAACATCCATGGAACATTTCCATTCCACAAAAGGTTCTTTATATTGGAAAAAAAATCTTAAGATTTTTTAAATTTGTTTAAAGTTATTTTAAGAACTGTTTTCTGAAAGTTTTTTGGGAAAAAAAAAATTTTTTTTGGTGGCATTGCTGCAAAACAAAAACAATTATTTTTAACAGTGTATAAAGACTAATGCAATAAATGAAGATTTTTGACTTTTATTGTTTTTATCTCTGACAGATGGCAGGGATATGAGGGTTTTGTTCCTGTCCATCGGTTACCTACTATAGGATGCAGTGACTGGGAGTTCTTTACCTCAGCAGAGGGTTCATACCTGATGTACTCCAGTGCCAAAACACCCCTTTCCAAAGTCTTTAAGCTGAGGATCCACTGAGGGCACAAATGGTTGTTCAGCTTTTTCATATTTTGATAGGATTGAATATTTTTCTATGACACTTTCATGGGAAACTTTTTAATGTCAGAGAAGTCAATCATCTGGCAGGAGGTGGAATCTGGAATTTGATACTTCCTGAAAACTACCTCATCTACATATAAAAACTGTCAAGATGTGAGAGAAAAACTCAGTGGTGAATCTCAATTGTGTTCTAAAATCAAGTCAGTTTAAAATGATATTTTGGTTCAGCAAAGACTTAATATTTCAAGAAATGAACATTTGTGCACATTGAACATCCCTCAAATCAAAGTGTAGTGAGGGAGCAGAATATTTAGACTGTGTAACTTCTATTTACAATACACAGTTCTTTCCATGAATAGGGTACACTCATTTGTGGAAAGTGTCATGTTTTAAAGATTATATCAATAATGTAAAATAGTGTAATAAATAATGTTATTTATATGTATAATATTTGGATTTTACCTCTTGTTCTTTGCACTACAATTTTTACTTTATCAATAAACTGTATGCTCATGTTTCTAAGTTATAAATATGTATATTACATGATTGGGCTTTTTATTTAACAACCACTAATCTATAGATAACTGCATATAAGGATAAACACAAATAAGCATAAGTATTTGGGACACATATACATTGAAAAAGAGCATTTCAAAACACATTGAAACCAAATCCTCCCCACCAAAAAAAGAAGAAAAAAGAAAATGATTAGGCTTCTTACCCTAAAGTTGTTTCATCCAAGCCTGTATGACTTTCTTACTTCTGTTGAACACAAATAAGATTTGTTGAATGATATGTAACTAAACATGTTGATAGACCCCATCTTCCATGGGGTAAAATTCTATGGAAATCAATGGGGCCTATCAACGGCTTGGTTACTTCGTTATATTCTTCAAAAATCTTTTATACTCAACAGAAAAAAAAATCATATAGGTTTGGATGGAACATAGCCCTGTATGACAGAATTTCATTTTAGAGTGAACTTTTCCTTTAATTGACATTTACAGTGACTATGTGATGTGATGATTGGATAGATTACGGTTGTATTATAGTCATTGATAACAACATAAATTTTAATTATATGCCTATAAAAGTACAGAACCCGTCAAGCCAAGGGAAAGACGGATGTAGTTCAAAGTCAAACAAGAAGGCCGTTACCGTGAAGAACTACAAGTACCACAATGCATAGCGGCTAGACGTATGATCAAGCAAACATGGCTGCGCCCTAGAAACATGTCTTCTACTCAGATTTCATTTTTTACCATTATTACTACTAAGAAACGTATCCATTCGAACGAAAAGGTCGCGTTTAAAATATTATTTAGTGTAATGCGTTAACACGAAAGCTGTCAACGAGAAATAATTGTTCTTTTAAATCTCATTCGTGAAATATGGAAGCAGTGCAGTCCCCTCTCAGATTTCCATTTTCCGTTTTACAGGCTGAGATTTACTCACGACACCTGTGATTCATCCCGAGGGCAAAACGAGCATTTAGTTCCTCGGTTGGTTTATAAAAGCGATGTTTAGTCCTGTGAAGTCATCTTATTCCAGGGTGAGCCCATTGATCGTTAACCGAGAGCTGGGGAAGACCAAGATGAGATAGCAATAGGTGAAACACTTTCTATTCACAGTAATCGAAACTCGGTTCTTTCAAGAGCAGGAGGTTTACCGATACTAAGCTTTACAGTGCAGCTGCGGTTATGTTTGGAGATCTGTTTGAGGAGGACGGGGATGGATATACGTCTACACCTGGCACAGGTGTGAAGGGGAGGGAGTCTGAGCCTCCTCCACCCAGAGGGAAAGTCAAGCTCTGCGGGATCAAGAATCAGGGTGGCACCTGTTACCTCAACTCACTGATACAAACTCTACTCTTCACACCAGAGTTTCAGGGGTAAGATGGAAGTTTGGAAAATGCATTACTTATAAGAATAAATCGCCTAATATCAACATACTGTCGTTATATACTTGACCTACTTCCAAAGAGAATTCTGGCCACTCTATACTATTTATTTAGTGACGACCGTCCAAAATACCCACAATTTTTTTTAAACTTTATTCTGAACAATACACAGGACAATAGGTACAGAGAACACTACAGATACTGTAACCTGTTCAACAAAATTAAATCAACAGTGTACAGACCAGAGGATAATTACAAATAAATTAATATAATTATAGAAGGGGAAAATTTTAAAAATATGCAGTTCCTTCAGGAGATGAAATGTTCTTGTAGCCTTCATGTTTTTCATGTTTTCTATTGTTTTGTAATATAATTTAAAATCCAAATGAAATAAATACCCATAGTTGTGGTCTTTGCACTTGACATGTTTGACATGTTTCCTGTATGTTGCCCAAGTGTTTAAGTGGGTGTGAAGACCACAAGTTTATGTAGAACTTTAAGGGATGCTTCACTTTGAAATGAATCTTTGATATGTTTTAGCTTACCTCAAGGGCATCCAAGATGTTGATGACTTTGTTTACGCAGTAGTTTCAATTTTGATATTTTTAGGTCAAACCATTCTTGTCAGTCATATAATGCAGGTCTATGGTCACCACCTCAAAGAGCATGCACAGAGAAGTCCAAATTAAACATGATTTAATGACTCATAAATGTAAGTACAAATTGATGGCCTAAGACACAAAACGAGCGGTTTGTGTGAGAAAACAAATAGTATTTATATCGTTTTTTACCTCTTGTAACTTTTTATAGATATAATGGGCAAGATATATATTTTAAAAAGAAAATCTGGGTGGGCAAGATGTTATATTTGAAAAAAAAATCTGCTTTTGTGTTCTTTGTAAAAACAAAGCCATATGTGTTTAGAACAGCATGAGAATGACAATATTTTGGGATGATTATTTGTTTATGATCTGTTCTAAATTAAAATGATCTCTCACAGAGGAACTGTTTGATCTCGGACCAGATGAATTAGGATGTCTGGCTGACAAGGCCAAACCGGAGGCAAAGGTGTGTATAAAAGTGTGTGAGGAGATGAATGGAAGCTTTATACTGTATGTGTTTCAGAGGATCAGGTGGATGGATGTTTCCTGGTTTGTGTGTTCTCAGGTCCGTGTGATTCCTCTGGAGCTACAGAGACTGTTTTCTCATCTGTTGCTGGTGGATGAGCTAACTGCCTCCACGACAGACCTAACAGACAGTTTTGGCTGGACGAACAATGAGGTACAAAGACTTTATGGTCTACTTATGGTGCATTCACGTGCTATGGTAATTATGCTAAATACCAAAAGCCGACGTGGAAAATGCACATGAGCACCTCCTCATGTGGTATTTTCCACTGGGAAACACGTAGAATATTTTGATGCATGAGTTGCCGAGATGAGATAACCTTTGACCTTTTCAAAATGGCGGAGAGCAACACAAGAGTCGAATGGTAAACATAGACTACCGGTCAATATTTTAAGATTCGGTAAGATTTTTTATGTTTTTAAAATAAGTCTCTTCTTCTCACCAAGGCTGCAATTTTTTGATAAAAAATGCACAAAAAACACAGTAATATTGTGAAATATTATGACAATTTAAAATGACTTTTTTATGTTAATATATATTAAAATGTAATTTATTCCTCTGAAAAAAAGCTGAATTTTCAGTATCATTACTCCAGTCTTCAGTGTCACATGATCCTTCACAAATCACTCTAATATGATGATTTTATGCTCCAAAAACATGTATGATTATTATCCATGTTGAAAACAGTTTTTTACATTTTTATTTCAGGATTCTTTGATGAATAGAAAGTTCAAAAGAACAGCTTTTATCTGAATTTGGAAAGCTTTTGTTACATTAAACACTACCCTTTAAAACATTTGGGGTCAGTAAGAATTTGTATTTTATTTTTGGGGGAAATAAATAAGAAATCAATACTTCTATTCATCAAGGATGAGTTACATTGATCAAAAGTTACAGTAAAGACATTTATAATGTTAGAAAAGATTCTAATTAAATAAATGCTGTTCTTTGAACTTCCTATTCATCAAAGAATCCTGAAATAAAAATGTAAAAAACTGTTTTCAACATGGATAATAATCATATATGTTTTTGGAGCATAAAATCATCATATTAGAGTGATTTGTGAAGGATCATGTGACACTGAAGACTGGAGTAATGATGCTGAAAATTCAGCTTTTTTTCAGAGGAATAAATTACATTTTAATATAAATTAACATAAAAAAGTAATTTTAAATTGTCAAATTTAAAATATTACTGTGTTTTTTGTGTATTTTTTATCAAAAAATTGCAGCCTTGTTGAGCAGAAGAGACTTCTTTAAAAAAAAAAAAAATCTTACCGATCTTAAACTTTTGACTGGTAGTGTATGTACTATTCATGATTTAGAAACTGTACAGCATATTATTTACCATTTGAGTTTTGATAAATTATTTACTTGCTGTAGCAGATGACTTAAGCAATCTAAAATAGTTTTAGCTGTCTGGATCTCCATCTTTTTACCACATTACGACAACAAAAGCACTTGAACGCAACGCACAAGTGGAAAATATCATATTTTTCATAGCACGTGAACGCATCATTACTTTGTATTTAGTAGGTACTTTTCATGTAACAGTGACTAATTTCAATAACAGTCCCTTTGTAGTAATCTAGGGTTAAGTGGTACCTCAGGGTCACCATATCTAAATTGTGCGGCTAAATGATCTTGCCCTAGGCAAAATCAGCAACTGGTCATTTTTTATAATTAACCCCATGATCTTTGTGTTTGAATCCCAGATCCTTAAAGTGATAGTTCACAAAAAAAAACTTGTATGAGTTTTTCTTCTTGAAGAATGTTGAGTAGCCAGACTGTTCACACAGTAATAATTGATGTTCATAGTAGGAACAAATCCTATGGAAGTCAATGGGGTCCATTAACTGTCTGGTTACAAACATTCTTCAAAATATCTTCTTTTGTGTTCAACAGAAGAAAGAAACTCATACAGGTTTGGAAAAACTTGAGGGTTAAGTTGAACTATATCACTTAAAGACTGGTTAAAGTTAAACTGAAATGATCTGTCAGTTTGTTAAAATCTTTCATCTTATGCTTTGATTTTGTCTTCAGGAAATGGGCCAGCAGGATGTGCAGGAGCTGAACCGGATCCTGTTCAGTGCTCTGGAGAGCTCTTTAGTGGACACTTCAGGCAGCAGTCTCGATACACCGGCTGTACCATGGGACGCTTGTCAACCAGATCACCTGCAAGGAGTGTGGCAATATTAGTGAGAGACAGGTCAGAATGGAGCATGTGCAACTTAATTTTTCCTCTAGCGGTCCAATTTGTAACCTCTTTAAATATTCGGAAGCACAAAAAAGTAGTGCATATTTAATATTTATGATACATTACCGTTCAAAAGTTTGGGGTCTCGTAATCAAGCAAGAATGCATTCAATTGACCAAAAGTGAAAGTAAAGACATTTATAATGTTGCATAAGATTTATATTTCAAATGAATAGAAAGTTAAAAAACTGTAAAATGGCAGGTAACAGCAAATCTGCTTACATCATTGATAATAAGAAATGTTTATTGAGCACAAAATTTCTTTTTGTGCATCCCCACTCTCACTATCTGTCTGTTCTCTCAGGAGGACTTTCTGGACCTGACCGTGTCAGTGCGGGGTGTGAGTGGACTAGAGGAGGCGCTGTGGAACATGTTTGTGGAGGAGGAGATGTTTGAAGGGAATAATCTCTACCGCTGCAGCAGATGTGACCAGCTGGTTCGGGCTGCTAAGGTCGGTCAATACTGTTCATTTGGTCATTTATCTATGGAAGCTTGTTTCTGCCACTGATTAAAAAAATAATAATAATTGTGACTTTTTATCTCACAATTCTGACTTTATTTCTAGAATTGCAAGATAAAAAGTCAGAATTGCGAGATATAAAGTCAGAATTGTGTGATATGAAGTCGCAATTGCATGTTGTAAAGTCAGAATTGTGAGATATAAAGTCAGAATTGCGTGATATAAAGTCAGAATAGCGAGAAATTAAGTCAGAATTGTGAGATATAAAGTCAGAATTGGTTGATATAAAGTTCGCAATTCTGAGAAAAAGACAGAAGTGTGACTTTATCTCACAATTCTGACTTTTCTTCTACATTGCAATTCGATGCAATTCTGACATCTTTTCTCAGAATTGTGAGATATAAACTCGCAATTGCGACTTATCAGGCCAATTCAAAGGGGAAAAAGACTGACTTTTTTTCCCCTCAGAATAGTTTAAATCTCACAATTCTGACTTTATATCATGCATTTCTGACTTTATAACACGCAATTGCGACTTTATATCTAGCAATTCTGACTTTGCCTCACAATTGCGACTTTATATCACGCAATTCTGACTTTGTCTCGCAATTCGGACTTTATATCTACGCAATTTTGTCGGACTTTTATATCTCGCAATTCGGACTTTTGACAATTCGATTTATATCTCGCAATTTCGGACTTTATATCTCGCAATTCGGACTTTATATCTCGCAGATTCGGACTTTATATCTCGCAATTTCGGACTTTATATCTCGCAATTCGGACTTTATATCTCGCAATTCGGACTTTATATCTCGCAATTCAGACTTTATATCTCGCAATTTCGGACTTTATATCTGCAATTCTGACTTTATATCACGCAATTCTGACTTTGTCTCGCAATTCGGACTTTATATCACGCAATTCTGACTTTGTTCTCGCAATTCGGACTTTATATCACGCAATTCTGACTTTGTCTCGCAATTCGGACTTTATATCTCGCAATTCGGACTTTATATCTCGCAATTCGGACTTTATATCTCGCAATTTCGGACTTTATTTCTCGCAATTCGGACTTTATATCTCGCAATTCTGACTTTATATCTCGCAATTTCGGACTTTATATCTCACAATTCGAACTTTATATCTCGCAATTCGGACTTTGTCTCGCAATTCTGACTTTATATCTCGCAATTCTGACTTTATATCTCGCAATTCTGACTTTGCCTCACAATTCTGACTTTATATCTCGCAATTGCGACTTTATATCACGCAATTCTGACTTTGTCTCGCAATTCGGACTTTATATCTCGCAATTCGGACTTTATATCTCGCAATTCGGACTTTATATTCTCGCAATTTCGGACTCTATATCTCGCAATTCGGACTTTGTCTCGCAATTCTGACTTTATATCTCGCAATTCTGACTTTATATCTCGCAATTGCGACTTTATATCACGCAATTCTGACTTTGTCTCGCAATTTCGGACTTTATATCTCGCAATTCTGACTTTATATCTCGCGATTGCTGACTTTATATCTACGCAATTCTGACTTTATATCACGCAATTTCGGACTTTATATCTCGCAATTCGGACTTTATATCTCGCGATTGCGACTTTATATCTCGCAATTCTGACTTTATATCTCGCAATTCTGACTTTATATTCTCGCAGTTCGGACTTTCCATCTTGCAATTCTGAGGAATAATGTCAGAATTGCAAGATATAAACTCACAATTGTGAGAAAAAAGTCAGAATTGTGAGATAAAAAGTCGCAATTACCTTTTATATTTTTCATTCAATGGCGGAAACAAGCTTCCATATTTATCTTCCTAAGGCTTTATACAACAATTCAAAATCCCCAAATCAGTGGTTAGATATTTATTTAAAGGGGTCATGATGTCATCATTTTAATTATTTACCTGTTTCCCTGAGGTACACTACCAAGGTTGTTTCTTATGGTCACCAACGCTGAATTTATTTAATTAAAAATACAGTAAAACAGTAATATTGTGAAGTATTATTACAATTTAAAATAGCTGTCTTCCATTTTGGTAACACTTCACAATAAGTTCTCATTTGTTAACATTATTTAATGGATTAAAGGGATAGTTCACTCACAAAATTTAATTCTGTCATCATCTACTCACCCTCATGTTGTTCCAGACCTGTGTGAATTTCTTTCTCTGTTGAACACAAAAGAAGATATTTTAAAGAATGCCAGTAACCGAACAGTTGATGGGCCAGTATTTCTTTCCCACTATGGAATTAAAGGGATCTATCAACTGTTTAGTTACCAACATTCTTTAAAATATCTTCTTTTGTGTTCAGCAGAAGAAAGAAATTCATACAGGTTTGGAACATGTGAAATGGCACTTCAGATGAGTAAACCTGCTTAATTCTGTCTTTTGTCACAGTCTGCTAAACTGAGAAAACTTCCACCATTCCTGACCATTTCTTTGTTGAGGTTCAACTTTGACTTTGCCAAGTGCGAGCGCTACAAGAGACCGGGAGCTACACTTTTCCTCTTGAATTCAACCTCAGACCGTTTTGTGAGCAGGTACCAGAGCTGAATCGTACACAAACACATATTCCAAACTCTCCAGCCAAATGAATAAGTCTATTATTTGTGGAGACTATGCTGAACCGTAAGGTCATGTACTGTAGAATGCATCCTGTTAGGATCTGTTGAGAACATTTATATTGTAATCCCTCATCAAGCATAGACTAATTCTAGCTACAAATCGTTACCTAGAAGCATAACTCTAGATGCTGAACAATAATGACCACAAAGCAGAGGATGAACATGTTCTGTGTTTTTGACAGAACGATTGGCCAGACTCTCGAGTATTCGTATGAGCTCTTCTCTGTCATCATACATAAAGGAGGCTGTTATGGAGGACATTATCATGTCTACATCAAAGACATCGACCATCTTGGCCACTGGGAGGCACCGGTCAGTCTTTTTTTTTTTTTTTCATTGCAGTCTGTATGTATGGTTCAATACATAAACCATATACATAATACATAAACCTCCCCAACGTCCCACAGGAGGAAGAGGTAAAAATAAAGGCCAAGACCCAGAGACAAGAGGCCAAAGTTGAGGAAAAAAAGAAGGAGAATGAGAACTGTGTAGAGACTGAGGATCCACTTTCTGTTCTTACTGGCATTCTGGCTCAGGTATGCTATTACACCATACAGCTCTACAGTACATGTTTGAAATATTATTAGCACTTTTGTGATTTATAGCAGTTATTTAGTGTATGGAATAATGAAATTCCCTCTTGAATTAAGAAAATGACTTGATTCACTTCACAACTTAATAAAGGGAACCAAGTTTTGAAAGGCACAATAGCTGTAATCAATATTTAAAACATTTTGTGGGTAAACAATTTTCACATACTGATTTTCACTTGTTTTTTTCTCAGGAGGATTCAAAATGTGTGCTCGTAGACCAGCTGGGCCAAAAGCTGATGCATAAAACCGGCACGCCATGGAGCAAAAAATATAAAAAACAATATGGCACCATCAGCAAGGTTAGGGTTCCAAAGTATATACTTCACACTAGAGACACCGATACACTAATACACTAACATTTGGGGGCGTAAGATTTTTTGGGAACACTTTATTTTTGCAGTGTCCTTGTTACATGTTACTATAGTAATAACTATACATTATGCATAATTACATGCACCTAACCCTATAGGGAACATGTAGTTAATTAATATTACTCGGTACTTACATTTATAATTATAATACAAGAAGTTTAGTTTATTATTTAAATTATAACTTATATTCAACAATTGATCAAACGTGACAGTAATGACATTTCCAGATTACCTAAATTGATCTGGGAAATAATCATATAAATGTTGTTATTTTGAACTTTCTATTTATGAAATTTTCATAAAAATTGTAAGCAGCACAACCGTTTTGAACATTGACAATAATAAGTCTCTTGAGCACCAAATCAGCATATTAGAATGATTGACACTGCTGAAAGATCAGGGGTTTTTCTGAAATAAATAACATTTTAATATATATTAAAATGGAAACCGGTTAATTTCTATTTGTTTTAATATTTCACAAGTGTTTTTGCTATTTTTTTATCAAATAAATGCAAGCTTGGCATGCATATGAAAGAAAAAGTCTTTCTGATCCAGACTTTTTTAACAGTAGTGTGTTATTGCATTTTATGACACTGGTCAACAATATTTGCAGTGCTGCAATATATATTTTCACTTTTAGTTTAGTTAGAATAGCTGCAGGAAAATAGGTTTTGCCTTTATGGTTATGGATCACTTTTCATGCTCATGGGTGTATCTTAAAGTCAATTCTTTAAGGTTATTTTGATCAATATAGGGCCCTATAATTTCTGCGATCATGGAATAAAAAGCACACTCTTTTTACAACTAAAATAACAGTAAAGGGTAAAAAAAAAGAATTCCCAAAAAATTAAAACGGAAAAAAGGAATTTGCAAAAATTAAAACGGAAAAACGGAATTTGGGAAAAAAATAAAATGGAATTTGTGAAAAAATAAAACGGATTTTATAGGGCCCTATCAATATAATTATATTGCGATTTGAAAAAGTCATATGACCATTTGTCTTCCTCCAGTTTCTTCAGAACCACCCTGAAGTCTTTATGCTGGTCTCCAATGGAACCCGTGTAGCTCTGAAAAATGCTCCTGCGGCCGCAGAACCCAGTCCAACAGAACCAGTCAGTTCAACTTCAGCCAAAAGCAACCCAGAGAACATAAAGCCAGAAACAGCAGGAGACACAGAAGGCCCTGATGGATGTCATTGGTTTGATCTGAACGACTCCACTGTAACATCCATTACGTTGAAGGACATCGAGAAGCAGTTTCAGGGAAAAGAGAGTGCCTACATGCTCTTTTACAGGAAGACAACTATGAAAAGACCTCCAGAGGGTATGCTGTATTGACATTTTTTATAACATGCAAACAAAGGCCAATTTTAACCTGCATTTAGTCCTTGGAAAGTGTTATTTGTTGACCCTATGTGTGTATATGAAGTGAAAATCTATTCACTGGTAAATACTAAAACATGTAGAAATGTTTTTTGTATGTTTTTAAACAGCCATAGGAAACCCTGCGTACAAAGTGCCTCCTCACCTGGTGGAGATGATACAAGAGGAGAATGCAAGAGTTCAGCAGAGGAGGTGACTTTATATACACTCATACACACTGAGTGAGCATGGGGTGTTTTATGCAATGTTCATGTCATGTGTGTCTTGTAGAGCTGAGTTTGATGCCAGCAGCAACAGCATTGAAGTGAGGCTGCACTTGGCCCCTCATTATCACTGCCAAAATGGAGCTCTACACCCACAGCCCCGGGCGACGACTCCATCATCACTGTCACTTTCGACCGCAGAAAGACTGTGGGAGACCTGCGATTGGCCATCTACCAGGTGCTGTTTACACACCGCTGTGTTTTCATTCAGGGACTTTTTAGTGACAAAGCAACCAATTCATACTTTAAAAAAAAAAAATTATGCTATTATCATGTTTGGTTACATGAGCGAAAACAATTTTAATGTAAATGAAAACCCCATTAGATTAGATTTGACGGAATATAGGCCCGTACACACCGGGACGAACATCAGCGCGTTATTCGTCAGCGTTTTTCAACGCGTTTTTTGTGTTCATACCCAAGCGTTTTTCGCTGACGATGAGCCGAGTGAACATGCAAATTCATTCCTTGACATTAGATGGCACTTAATGTAAAGCAGAAATAATAATAGAATCCTATACTAGGTTGTTCATTTTCATGTCTCAACATGTTTTATTATGACATATTAAAAGAAATAATGATCGAAATAATGTCTTCTGTTTTAGAAAAATAAATATATAAAGTAGAATGTACATTTCCAGAAGAAAATGTGAAGTGGTGCTTGCAGTGGCAAAACTCACCACCCGGTTTGCTAGAGTGTGGTACATAAGCAAAAATACATCATGATGTCATAAGCTGATGTCATCAGCTTATGACATCATGATGTCATAAGCTAGAGTGCGTGATGTCATCAGCTTATGACATCATGATGTCATAAGCTAGAGTGCGTGATGTCACTCTAGCTTATGACATCACGCACTCTAGCTCTGAACAGTCTCCCCAATGTAAGTCAATGGGATTTTTGGGCCGCTTTTTGGTCCGCTGTGCAAACATAGTACACCCGATCTCTTAGAAAAGTCATAGCACACCTCTCCTAAACGAGCCGGTCGATTTGACACCTCACCCATGGGTCTGTGACAAAAACTGCGGGAGGAGTAGCCAACCAAAAAGCGGCGGAAGTTGAAAAAAAATAAATAAAAAATAAGTATGGACAATAACAATAGTGTTGCTTTGCAAGCACCACTAATAATAAATAACTAAAAGAAATGCCTCCAAAATGTAACAAAAAAATAGCTCTCACAAACTTACAAAAACGAACTAACAAAATCTATTTATATCTTTAGTTTTCACCCTCTTTATCCTGTTTTTCTTCCTCATCCACCTTGTTTGCCCATTTATATTTAGCTGTTGAACCGATCTTTCTCAGGAGTTTTTTTTTTTTTTTTTAAATACTTTCATCACTTAAAAACAGCCAGGACAGGACGTGAAAACAGGATATGTAACGCAAAGTTGAAATGTTGCCCAGAGATAAAAACATAGCACTAGTTGTCGGATGAACAGATGCACGAGAGATGAGAGTTGTCGTATTTCCCCGCTTTTAATAAAACCACTCAAACTTTACACTCGTCCTCATGGGATCGAGCGAGAAAAATACAAACAAACATCCAACTCTGGTCACAATAGAAAAATAAAAGAAAAGGTAGAATAAAGAGTCGGCAGAGCGGTTATCTCCTCTCCTCACTTGTCAAAATCTAACTGACACTACGCACACTATGCGCAGTTCTCATCTCAACTCAGATTCCTATAAAGCACAAAGTGACCGTTACACATGTCCCGGGAAAACAGGACTGTTGGTCACCCTATACTATACTTTTATTACAGAAATATTAATATTAATATTATCATAGCTCTATATGCTCCGAGACCAGCAGCTCAACATTACTCGTGCCCATAGTATCTCGCCTTGTAGGCTATATCTTCTTCGCCGAATGTGTGCTCGGCAAGACCGTTTTGTGTTTGAGCGCCCCCAAGTTATGCTTTACTGTAACTTCAGAAGTACCAGACACGTGAGCAAAACTGCCAATCTCGTTGGTCGGATAGTTTTTGACGCGGTGCGTCAAACAAAAAAACGAACCCAAGGCGTTTTTTGAAAAATGACGCTTTTACGTGTGACGTTTATCGCGTCGGTGTGAACACTCACATTGGCGCCCATTGTTTAGTCACGAGGCGTTAAACGTCGACGAATATCGTGCGTGAAATTTGTCCCGGTGTGAACAGGCCTTATGTCAAGTTTTTTTTCTAATCTTTGACTTTGGTTTGTAGATGCAGGATCTTTGGGAAGGAGACATGGCATTGACATTGGCTAAGAATGTGCCAGCTGGGTTACATTTGTATGATACACTGACAGGTGAATACATTTATAGTTTACTTACATTTGCAATAACACGTTTTGTAAAGCCCTTCCAGACACTTTCAGACAGCCTTGTATAAGGAGCAAATTAGCATATTAGAATGATTTCTGAAGGATCATGTGACCCTGACGACTGGAGTTATGACGCTGTAATTCCAGCTTTGCCGTCACAGGAATTCATTACATTTTAAGATAAATCAAAATATAAAACACATTTAAACTGTAATAATATTTCACAGTATTACTGTATTATTACAGTAGTATACATTAGTTATTCTGGATGATCATTTATGTCTTGTATTGTTTCAGATGACCAGATGTCGCTTTATAGTGCAGGAGTGTGTAATGGCTCTGATCTCTTTGTGTGGAATGGAAGAGAGGTGGGCAACTAATACTTTAACTATTATCCTATATGGATTTGTTATGAAATTGATATTATCCATTTTCTACCAAAGTTTCTACCAAAATATTGAGTCGGTGCTCTACTTGTGCTCAGTTGGGGGATTGAGAGTTGTAAACTGACAGTGATGCTACACAACCTGTCCTCTCACACGATCTTGGTTTACAAATCTTACTGGTTACATCCAAATTTTGTCCATTTTCCAGTCTAGAACCACCATTTCTTCTTTGTAAACTCATGTATCGGGCATTGGCGCTCAGTTGGTGAAAAAGAGACGTATGTGGATTGCAATTTCCAAACATTAGAGCCAAATTGATGCTTTCCTTTTCTCTCTCTCTTTTTTTCAGGTCAGTGGTGTGGCGGTGCAGACTGGCATTGAATGGGAGCCTGTTTTGTTGACTGTGTTGCGTCCCTCTGCTGAGGAGCTGGGATGTGGGGATGAATCAGGGGTCGGAGACACTGATGGATCTGGTCTGGTGCGTTCCATGAAGGGCTTTGCTGGTGGGGCCACTCTGGGTACAGTGCTCGAGGCTCTAGGGCCCCAAGAGGCCTTTTTGTGCCAGGAGCAGAGCCGTCCAGGGGCCAGTGGGGGCGGGGCCAGTGGCTGGAGGGTTTTTCCACCTCAGGACATGCAGAGGACACTGAGAGAGCTCTCTCTGAAGGACGGCGACGCTGTACTGCTGCTGCAGCCAGAGGAACTAGACAGCAGGTAAGAGAAGCAATTTCACAATTTTTGTCTTTTTAACACAGCAAAATTTATATTAAATGCACCTTTTAACTATTTAAAGCAGCACTATGCAGTTTTTTTTACCTTAACTGAATAGCCTCGGAGTTATTGCAATGGTTATATTACTATTTTCGGGTTGAATCTTGGGTGTCTCGCAATTGAAATGAAACGCATTTATTATTCACAATATAGAAAGTGGAAATAAAACATAGTTTGTTAAGAGCACATGACTCAAACATAACATTAATGGGCTATTTCGAGTCGTCATTTATTTTCTTGAGTTATTTTTATCCATTCTGCATCTCCCACATGTGTGTGTTTTAGCAAGGCTGTGTGTTGCAAGTTACTTAATGAAGATACTTCACTTCACTTTTCTGCAGAAAAACGTATTATGTTGGTGTGAAATAAACAGTTATAATATTAAAGTTAAAGCTTCAATCTATTTGAGGTGTAATTTGATTTATTTTGTCTCACGTACCATTAGATTACATGGAGTGGGCGGGGTTTATGACCTATACTGGGACCCCAAACATTTTGGCTTCACTTCTCAGGACTTGTGCGAAAAGTAACGATGACGTTGGTTTTACGTATCAATTCCAGTATGAGTTATGTATCAAGTCCTTACCCTTTAGAAGTGCATACAAGCTGAAAACAGCGTCTTCCAGGCCTCGGCTACAACTACAGTGTTTGAGGGCGGTAGATATTGTTCATGGGCAGCCAATAAAGAACATAGACTGGCATTATGCAAATTTGTTACAAACCTACATAGATATTTTACGGAAGTTATCTTTGATCTTTAAAACTTTGCAGAACTTTTACATTTACATTCATTCTATATTACACACTGCATGAAAGGTAATATTGGAAAAGCATAAAAGTGGCACTTTAAAAATATCTTCATTTTTCATTTTCGAAACACAAATTAACAAACAATCATTTTTCAATTAAATAAACATCATTCAAAAAAGACAGTAACATTTCCCTACACAGATACTAGAGAAGTGATGTGTATGTGTATATATATATATGGATATGTGTGTCACTGCGTGTTTATATATATATATATATATATATATATATATATATATATATATATATTACTCGTGATTAATCGCATCCAAAATAAAAGTGTGTTTACATAATATATGTGTGTGTAGTGTGTATAATTATTTATTTATATATAAATACACACACATGCATATATATATATATATATTTACGAAATATTAGCATGTATATATTTTATATATATTTATACATTATTAATATTAAGTATAAATATTTGATATTTTAATAACACATTTTTCTTAAATATATACATGCATGTGTGTGTATTTATATATACAAAATAATTATACACACTACACACACATATATTATTTAAACAAAAAACTTTTATTTTGGATGCCCAGTCTTGTTGTGTGTGTGTGTGTGTGTGTGTGTGTGTATATATATATATATACACACACACACACACACACATATGGCTGGGCATCCAATATATATATATATATATATATATACACACACACACACATATGGCTGGGCATCCATATATATATATATATATATATATATATATATATATATATATATATATGTGTAAGCAATAAGGTACGAGAGGCTGTGCTGTATCAGTGAAATAAGTAACAGCTGTTACTTATTTCACGATACAGCACTTGCCTCGAGTATCTTATTGCTTTTATAAAACGGTTGCCACACAATATTAAAGTAAAAAACAATATAAGTGCAACTTTCTTGAAGTAAAATCACTAAAAGCTTACCTTCCGCTGGAAAAAATAGTCCCCGAGTGTGAACAGCAACAACGTTCCAATGTGTAAAATGCATGAAAGCTCAAATAAAAACAACATAGAACCGCAGTGTTGCGCAGCGATCAATAGAACCGTTGAGTGAAGCGGTCGTCAGGCGTGTTTTATCGTGAATAAAGCACAGCTCTTGACCAATCAGAATCAAGGATTCGAACTACCCGTTTTATAAATATATATATATAATGTATGTATATGTGTAAATGTATGTATATGTGTAAATGTATGTATATGTGTAAATGTGAAATTTTCTTCTAGAATGATCAGTTTTATCAAGCTTTATTTAAGCTTTATCAAGTTAAATATACAAGCTTGATAAAAATGATCATTTTAGAAGATTTCAAATGGCACTTAGAGGCTTTTGCATCTGAACTCTTCATATATACATTGATATAATAGGAACCATGATTTTCCACAGTATCTTCAGCCTCAATGGTGACATGGTTACCGTGACAACGCCCTCAGACTGTCGGTGGCTGCAGGTGGAGTTTTGCCCACAGAGTGGAATGAAGGAGGAAGGAGGAGGAGGAGCAGGGGAAGAAAAAGAGTAAAGTCTCAGCTTCAGGGAACATGGTGAGAATAAAAATATGAATGTATATTTGTATGCATGTAGAGTTAGGTGTTAGGGTTCAGGTTAGTAGAATAAGTTGACTTGAAGTTACAAAGTTACTTATCATGAGTAGAATGTTTGTAAAAAGAGCATTAAAATAAAGTTTTAGCATTAAAATAAAGTTTTTATTAAGCTGATAGTCTGCTAATACTATGAGTTGACATGTTGCGAAGTTACGTATAAGTTTTGTATTTGTATTTATTTATCATTTGTATTTTTTTCTGTTTTGGCTTTATTTTAATTTAAATTTCAGTAATTTTAGTACTTCAACTTATTTTATTTCAGTTAGCAGCTAAGACAAAATTTATAATTTTGAAGTTTATCATTCAATATTTATATTGTACACTTGTTATATTGCTAATTATATTGTTATATTGCTAATTTGCTGTCTGTGACTCTTGCAGCTGCTGGCAGAGGTGAAGGAAAAAGCTCTTGAGGAACTTCGTCTGCAGGATGAGCTCAGTGGTAAGAACTCTTAATAATAAGCCCCAATAATATCTAGTAATAATTTAATAATTTTTAAAAAGACTCAAAACTACTCAGTAACATCCCATAGGCTTCTCATAGCTTTAGTTTAATGTTTTTTTTTTTCATTTTATAAAAATTATTTTTTATAGACCGATTCAGCGATACAGCGATTTTTATTTTTATTTATTTATTTATTTTTTTTTGTGGCTGATAAAAAAGCAGATATATGATATGGGCTACATCCATAATCACATACTTCCCTGCTGTATATCAGGTGAAAAACAGTATGCAACAAGAGTAGTATGTCTGAATTCACAGTGCTAATAAAAAAAGTAGGCAAAAAAAAAAAGGTACCCGGATGACCAACTACTTAGGCGATATTCTGAAGTGTGTGTACTATGGACACTTTATTCCTGAGGCCAGGGGACAGGATTGGCAGCGAAACTCACTGGTAAGTCATTTGATAAGGACAATATGGCGGATTTAGTTTTTAGCTGTCGCAAAGAAAGTAAATACTTATTCATAATACTTATTCTAATCAAAGTATGCAAGTTTGGACGCATCCATGCAACTTAATATATAGTTGTTAAATCAAGTAAATTTGAATTGGTTTTACATATAATTTGTAAAAGTAAACCTGTAAAACAAACAGTATATGAGAAAGTATTATACATTTGCCTTTTTACGAATAATAGAAAGCCATATAACTTACTTTTACTCTTACACGTATTGGCCAAAAATAAAAAAATACTTTACAGCTGATTCAGTTAATTACCAAACATATATCTTGTAGTTTGGAATCAGTGTGTCTCTTGTCTTTTCCTGTTTAGATGTTGAGTGCTGTCTGAGGCAAATGGACCGAAGTGGAAAACTTTTACCACCAGGTACTTTTCAAAATGATCATGTGATCCATTTAAAGGTATACATGGTAAATTGGTTTGTCTGTGTTCTAGTGTATGAGCATTTGAGTGTTCGGGATGCTGGGATCAGGCTGATGACTTCACTCTACCTGTGCCCTGGACCAGTGCTAACAACAACTCAGGTGTGTCCATACAATTTGGGCTTGTGTGAATATAAGGAATCACATCTCTTTGTGACTTTTTTTTCCTGGTCATTTACCTCCTATATTAATAAAAATATGTTTTCTCCTTGCAGTTGTTCTTGTACTTTAGCGTTGGTCTTGTGCCTTCAGTCGGCCAGGAGCTGGAGATTATTGTAGAGGAGTCTCTAACTGTCAAAGAGGTGAACTATATTTAATAAAAAAATAATAATTTTACTAGTTATCTGAAAAATAAGGTGTTTTAAAACGGCTGGTTCCTCTTATTCCAGTGCCTTAAGGAAATGTTGCAGATGGCAAGGCTTGAAGGTAAAATTCTTCAAATGTTTAATTCTACATTTAAAGGGATACATACATTAAAAACGATCGTGTCTCTTGGGACTAATTTGAACTAAACCACTCAATTCATATTAATTAGTTTTACAATCTAAGTTTCAGTTATGTAACTGAATAACAAGCATTTCTCTCCAGGTGAGTCGTGGCACTTAAGGAGAGTGGACTGGTGTGAGGAGATTGGAGAGCCACTTATGGATGAGGTGGGAACCCCAAATATCAGTACTAATCCTCTTTTATTTTTGTCTGTTAGCAATGATTTCAAATATTGACTACTTGTGTCTCCTAGAATGCATCTCTGAAAGAGGCAAAGGTCATTCATGGGGACACACTGGTGCTAGTGGAGGGGCGGCTGCCTCCAAAGGTGCGTTTTCAGTTTGGAAAGATTTCTTGTGCAAGAATAAAAGGAAATACATCTTTTTTCTCTCATCTCTACGTCAGGGTTACCTCAAGCTGTCTGTGAGGATGTACATGGACATGATCCACAGCTCCGGCGTTCCAGAGCTGAACCACACAGCAGAGTCTCAGAGCATCGAGGCACTCACCACAGGTTCGACTTTACCAAATTTTCTATAAACCAAGTGGCATTAAGTTTGTTTCTGTCAGATTATGAGTGCTTGAGAGAATATCTCTGGTTTATGCTTGCTTATGTTTGTGTCCTGGTGTTCCAGACTGGTCTGGGTCAGAGATGAGATTCATTGGTTATGTGGAGATATCAGAGGAGGCTTCACTCGATGACCTCAAGACTCAGGTTGGCATCACTACTCACAGCATTAATGACAGCAGCTGATAATAATAACTTATAGATCCAGAATTTATCTTAAACTTACAGAATTTCATAAATAATTTTTGTTTCCCACATACATCTAGCATAATCTAAACAGAATATAGACAAAACATCTGTCCCATAAGTCTAGAGAGTAGTCTATAGATTTAGTTTGAAATGGTCATAGGGCAGTGGTTGTTTTTGCAATGGAAAATTTCTACATATTTACATCATCTTTTATTAAACAAGTTTATTGAAATAAAAATGCATGTAGAAAAAACAACCTGTGCAGCTCTTTCCATTTGGCTCAATTTCACATACTTTTAGTGAGTTCGGAGACCCTTTTACTGTTAAATAAAAAATATAGTCTTCAAACAGCTTATTTAAAGGTGGAATACCTAAGATTTTTGTATTAAAATATCCCAAAATCACAAGGCCAGTGTTCTATATTTAGTTAAGATGATAACTTACAATATTCCAAATGTTTCAAGCAATGTTTAAATCGCGAGAAAATTGAGATTTTAACCAAGGAAACGGGGCGTGTGAGCAGGGGTGAGCTGGGAGTCGCCAGTCAATCGCGTCATATCCGCGTTACCTCGGTTTCCGCTCGTACTACGTGTAGTCCTGGATAAATGCGGAAGTTGTAGTTGTGCGTTTGCGTCTATCAAGCAACAAACGTCAGCTTGTTTCGCGCATTTGTAATGGAATGGTGCACATTCTGGTGCATTATTCTTTTCAATTATTCTTGGAATGTGAACTGTTGGCTGTAAAGGGGGTCGCACACCGGACGAGAAGAGCCGCGCCACGTCTAGGACAAAGTCCAGTATCGCACACCGGACGCGCACTTTCTCATCAGTATATGGCCAGCAATATTGTTATGTTTAATGACATGAAAGGAAGATAATGTCTGTTCTATGTTATGATTGTACTGTACAATCTGCTGAGTCTGCAGTCTGAAAACTTTACCTCAGAACATCCGTTAACTGAATGAATTGAGAATCTCACCTGAAAAATCTAATAACATCATCAATTGTCATTCAAGCAGCTGATTTCTGTAAATGAATGCAAAACTAAATGCATATTGCAGCATAGGGCGAAGTCAGGATGCATTAGCAACGATTTGACTTCAAACCCTCTCCACCATAGCTTCGATACAGGAACATCTGTGATAACTAATTTACTTTTAAACCTGACTTTTCTTGCGGCTATTTCAGTTTAATGAAAAACAAGCATGTCATTAAACGCAACATTTATAGAAATCGAACTTTACCTCATCCATGACAACTAATTTTCGATTCCCGTCTGACTGATTTATCCACGGTGGAGTTGAAAACAACAGTTCCCATCATTCCGCGTTCCTCCACGTGGTCATCAATCAAAGCCGTTGTTGTTGTTTTGAATGTAGCGCCCTCTAGCGACATGCAATCTTAGGTATTGCAGCTTTAATATTCGACATATTAAACTGAGGTAAGAGAAAATATTGTAAAATGAAAAAATGTACATGCTTTACCTTTTATGTGCTATAAACACCCTTCACTTATTTAAAGATTAAATGAATTAAAAAAAGGAAAAGAACCTAGTGACGAAGGAAATCCTGTACACTACCGTTCAAATGTTTGGTGGTCAGTATAATTATTATTACTATTATTTTTTAAGAAATTAATTTTAAAATAATAGACATTTTTAATAATGCAAAAAAAACTATTTTTAATGCTGTTCTTGACTTTTTTTTATTCATTAAAGAATCATGAAAAAATCTATCAGTTTTCACACAGAAAACTGTTTTCAACAAATGTTTCTTGAGCAGCAAATTGACATATTAGAATGATTTCTGAAGGATCATGTGACACTGAAGACTGGAGTAATAATACTGAAAATTCTGTTTTACATCGCAGAAATAAATGACACTAAAAATATTACAATAGAATTGTCAATTGTAATAATATTTTGCTGTATTTTCGATGTAATAAATGGGCTTGATGAGCATATTAGACAGTTCCTCAAAGACACTTTTGACCAGAAGTGTATATTTTTGTGAAATGCAGCACTGTCGCATCACCGTCCCTTGAGAAAATCCATATATGTGTTTCGGTAGGTGATGACTCTGCCGGCACTTCAGGATGTGTGTGTTCCCAGCCCTGCGTTCCTGCGTGTGTGGTTGCTAGAGTGCAAGAAACCGGCCAGGATACTCAGAGGAAACCAGCAGACCCTCAGGTTGATAAATTAGGATGTTTATGTCTTTGTTCCCCTTTTTCCACACCAAACGGTTCCAGATATGGCACTGGCACTCTTTTTATTGTATTTGGAATTAATGTCCTCCTATCCCTGCAGGAAGCTGAAGCTGGGGAATGGGGCGGAGGTGTGTGTTCAGAGGCTGATGAAAGAGGAAGACCTGGGGTGAGACATTCTCCATGGAAGAAAGAAACAAGATTTTTGAACCGTTTGAAAAACACTGATTGTTCGTTTCTCGTAATCTGTTCAGGCTAAAGGATTTATTGCTGAGGGTTCATATGGGGGTGCCTGGAGAGAAGGCATATTATCCCTCTGAGGAGTTTTTGTGGACGCCGGGAGGGACAGCACCCCTAAGGGCCTGTACGCTGCTCTTGCCGCCCAGTACGGTCTCACTCCTGACAACCTGCTCCTGGCTAAACACCTGCCTGATAAACACACCTGGATGCCCATTTCCAACTGGGTGAGAAGAGAGAGGGAAAATGGGAATAGACTATTTGTAGGTAAGAGCTTTAGAGCTATGATTATACTTGAATAATCAAATCTGAATAATTCCAGATTCAACAGGTCTCAAAAAAGAAGAAGAAGAGAAAAGCTGAGAGTCTCCAGGCAGCTCCTTTCTACCTGAAAGATGGAGATAGTATAGGCGTCAAGGTAAACTGAATAAAGAATCTTTTTATTTTAAAAGGATAGTTCAGCCAAAAATGAAATATTCTGTCAACAGTTGCTGTTACTCACTTTCGTTCATTTTCGGAACAACACAAATGAAGATATTTTTAATGAAATCTGAGATTGTTGAAAGTCTATTCGGCACTTCAAAACTCTTATTAAAGAGATAATACATCCACATGAATCAAGCAGTTTAATCCAAGACTTTTGAAATGATGAATCGATTTAATTTAGGATTTTTATTCACATTCAAACATTGATCAGCTAACATGCATATACAGCCTGTGCCCCTTTTGAGATTATTAAACTGCCAAAAATAGTGTGATAGACTTGTAAAAGATACGTTTTCTTTATATTTTTGGATCTTCAGCGATTCCTCTCTCACTTTTTTTTTGTTTCGTTTGTATTGGCATGTGTGTAGAATCTGCTAATAGACAATAATAAAGAGTTCACTACTCTGGAAGATGAGATTGGTCAGCAGAGACTCAGGGAGGAGAATCACAACACAAGGTGCATTTTTTTTGTTTTGCTTTTATTGCCTTCTGTTCAGGATTACAATTGGGTAATTGTAATTCAAAAGATATTGGGTTGTCACCATTTGCATGTTTGATTTGATTAAACATGTAGAATTAAGAGTGCTGTAACATTTGGACACAATTTGGGTTCTGTAGAATTTTTAGTTTTTTACATTTCTCTTAAAGGAGTAGTTCACTTTTAAAAAAACTTTTGCTAATAATTTACTCACCCCCATGTCATTCAAGATGTCCACGTCTTTCTTTCTTCAGTCGAAAAGAAATTAAGGTTTTTGATGAAAACATTCCAGGATTTTCTCCATAAATAGACTTCAATGGGAACCAAACGGTTCAAGGTCCAAATGAGAGTTTCAGTGCAGCTTCAAAGGGCTTTAAACGACACCAGACGATGAATAAGGGTATTTTTCAGGACCCTTCGAGTCATGACTGGAAAAAAGATTTGTTCATTTTGATGAACGAGTTTGAACAGGAGAGTCACGAACGCTCATCACAGAACAGAGCAAGGCGAGCATTTGTGCTTGTAAAACTTACATTTTTATCTATTTATTTTTTAAATGATCAGATCGTTTTGCTAAATAAGACCCTTATTCATAGTCTGGTGTCGTTTAAAGCTGCGCTGAAACTCTCGTTTGGACCTTGAACCATTTGGTTCCCATTGAAGTCCATTTTATGGAGAAAATCCTGGAATGTTTTCATCAAAAACCTTAATTTCTTTTCGACTGAAGAAAGAAAGACATGGACATCTTGGATGACATGGGGGTGAGTAAATTATCAGCAAACGTTTTTTTCAAAAGTGAACTACTCCTTTAAGCTCCGCAAAGCTGCATTTATTTGATCAAAAGTGACGGTAAAGACTATAATATTACAAAAGATTTCTATTTCAAATAAATATTGTTCTTGTGAACTTTCTATTCATCATAAAAGCCTGTCCACAAAAGAATTAAGCAGAAATATTTCTTGAGCACTAAATCGGCATGTTAGAATGATTTCTGAAGGATCAAGTGACTCTGAAGACTGGAGTAATGATTCTGTAAATTCAGCTTTGCCATCACAGGGATAAATTATATTTAAAATATATTAAAATAGTAATATTACACCAAATTGCTGTTTTTACTCTATTAAAAAAAATGTCTCTTACGCCTTGGTGAGCGTAAGAGACTTAAAAAAAATTGAACAGTAATGTCTCAATGACAGTTTGATTATGTTGTCCACTAGGGGGCGTACTGCCAGTGGAGAATTTTCACAAGACACTGGGTCCAAGAAGTCGGGCTCAGCTAAAAACAGGAAACCAGAGGTGGCCTTATCCATCAACGTGGGAGTGTTCAGGTAACACCCCCTGTGAACAGCTTGTTGGTCTTCCAAACCATCACTAAGGCCACTAAGATGCCATGGCAGAATCTGCCCAGCGAATCACGGCACAGAACCCAAACCGAAGACAATGTGACAGTGCTGAACAAGTGCGGACCCTGTGAAAAATAAGATTCTATGGGCACAGGGATGCTGAACCAAAACTCAATTTTAAGTGGGAATATCTTCTTTAATCATTGAGATTTTGATCTTGAAGCTTGTACACTTTCTTTGCCCTTTATATGCAATTCATTCCTGGAGCAGATCTCTGTACCCTACAAGACAAAGAGGTCAGTTTCAGCCTTTGCCAATGGATTTTCCTCTGCCTCACTTCTGAGGGTGTGCTTTTTTCCACAAGGAAGGGTGTTACAACTGTTGTCTTCAATTTTTTTTTTTTACAAAATCATCACAATACTGTATGGAAAAGGTTTTACACAGATATCCTTAATTATGTGGAGTTATTTATCATTAATTAAAATGCTTTCATTCGCTCCAAAATAAAATACTGTGATTTATTACTCACCCTCATATCATTCCAGACTAATTTATTTATAAAATATTTATTCAGTCATAATATACCTGTTTTCGATACTTGTATCTAGCCTCCATGTTCGCATCCAGGTTCAAAATTGGTTATTGACCGAATGCAATGCACATTTTTTTAGATGTGGATGAAAACACGAGCAAGATCCAAGTTTCAGTTCAGATTATCAGTGAATAACGATTTACATTTTCATGTTTCTCAAAGCGAGTTTATATCTCTTAATTCTTTTTTTCCTCAGTATTGTGAGATATAAACTCGCAACTCTCAGAAATAGTCACAAATCTCACAATTCTGAGAAAGCAGGTCAAAGCAGGTCCTCGACAACTCTACTGGAGAGGAATCTATTCAACATATGACATAGAAAAGGCTTCTAGCTACAGCAAGGAATTTACATCCAAAAAGACCGGGAAGAGATACAGAGTCCTGATGCAGAACAGGATCAATCCAAACATGAGGAAAGTGTGCGATAGAAAGGACTACTGGCTGATTGAAATTCCTGAAGGCACCTCTGCTGATAAAGAGGAGGAGATCGTGGAGAAGGCCATCCGTCCTTATGGGATTCTGCTGAAAGAGGTGTGAGAGAAGAATCAGAACCAGACTGACTTCATTTCACTGGGATCTTCATTATGATGTTTGTGAATCGTGATTATTGTTAAAGAAGTACACAATTGCTGGAACAAGATCAAATTATTATCAAATGGTATACATATTTGAATTTACTCTGCATTAATTAAAATAGAATGTATCCTCAATGGTATATAAAAGCCAATATTTTTTCAATCAATCAGAAATGAATATACACTGTTAAAACTGTGATATGTTATGGAGAAATACTGATGTTGATTTCATAATGAGACAGAATATTCTTCCACATTCTGTTTTCAAGTGTTTAATTGCATTCAAATTATCTGATAAATAATGCTATTTCCTTTAGTTTCATATTTAAAATGTAGATAAAATGCATAAGGTGCATATGATTATTCATCACCAGTAATCATTGCAGCAGGTAAACACAAAAGTGACCAGATTTGCTTCATGTATAGCCTATTTTGGACTTGCTTTTTGCATCCAATTTGTATAATTGAAATTCCTACATATTAATAACAATTAATAAAGAAGATAATTTTATTTCCATGACTGGTATTCAGCGCAATGACATTTTCATGTTGAGACATGTTGTGTATATATATATCTATATAGATATAATATATATATAGATATATAGATAGATATGTATCTCTCTCTCGGTGCATGTTGGGAGTTTGTGTGTGAGAGTAGCGTTGGGCGAGAGTGAAGTTGTGAAAGTTCACCAGTTTTTTTTCTTTTCTTCCTTTTTTCCTATTTCTGCATGATGTAGTGTTATTTTAGTGGAAAAGTAGTGAGAGTAGTGTAAGAGAAGAGGAGGATGGCGTTCAACATGGAGACGCCATCTGTTTCTCTGCGCAATGGTTTCAGGTGTATGCCGGAGGACGGCGTGACGGTGGAAGATGTTTTGGTTGCGGTGGGGGAGAAGGTAGGCCATGAGAATATTTCCTCTGCTTCCAGAATGAATAGAGCCGTAGTCGTTTTTTTAAACAACAACAACTTGTAAATCAAGTGATCGAAAATGGGCTTGTCATTAAAGACGAATTGGTGCAAGTTACACCGCTGCGTAACGCATCTAGTAGAATAGTGATTTCGAATGTGCCGCCGTTCATCTCTGATGACGTATTGGAGCGTGAATTAGTGCGGTTTGGCAAGATTGCGAGTCCGTTCAGAGCGATTTCTCTGGGTGTAAGAACCCGGCTTTGAAGCATGTGATTTCTTTTAGGAGACAGGTTTACATGTTTTTAGAATCACCAGATCGTACACTTAACGTTTCCTTTCGTATAAAACATGAAGGGGGAGCATATGATTTATGCAACTACCGGAAGTTTGCGTTGTTTTGAATGCGGTGATGTCGGCCACAAACTGCAGATGTGTCCGCATAAAGATTGTGGACAGGAAAACAATGTCGCAGTTGTAGAGGCTGACGCTCAGGATCCTTCTATACAGACGGGTCGGGAGATTTCAGGCCTCGCGGGGTCAAGTATCCCGTTTTGGCCGGGAAAGTCCCGTATTTTACCCTTCTTCCCGCCTGTCCTCCCGTATTAAGTATTTTCCGTAAATCTCCCGTATTTTAACCTGAGTTATTAAAATATAATAATACCCCGGGCGGAGTTAAATAAACAACAACAAAAAACATTCCCAATCTGAGCTCTGTCACAAGCCTCGCGATAACTACAGGTAGCCTACTGTATGTGTAGGTGACAGTTGTCGCGAGGTCAGATGTTGATGAGTGACAACGCGAGGGGAAACAAGGAGCAGGGTGGGGGACAGTCACGCATTTTCAGAGGTTGATGTGGTTTTAAACGTAGCAGCGAATACTTCAGAGATACCTGTGGCAGCGGAAACCAGTTCAAATAGTGATGTCAGTGATGAGATGGTAAAGAGTAAAGGACACGTAGTGGTTGAACAGAGAAGTGAATGTGACGAGAATGTGTACCCAAGTACTAGTGTTGATCATTAAGTGTGTGGTGTGATGCAGAGAGTCGAGCAGAGGATGCTGCTTTGTAGAGTTGGGGCTACTCGAACTCAGTCGGACTCGAGTCCAATTTTGAATGAACTCGGACTTGTCACGCACTCGGATGAATTTGTACTCGGACTTGGCACGGACTTCGGACATTTTAGACTCGGAAAAATGTCCGAGTCCAGTCGAGTCCGGGCACTGGAGGACACATTATTAAAAAACGAAAAGAAACCACTTGTGTTGTGTCCGCTGCGTTAAGCATTGTAGCCAATCACAGACATGTATAAGCGCATGAACGCAGTGAGCAAATCAGAGGCATTTTAGAGTCAACTTGCAGAGAATTCGTTCAAAATGTATGTTCAGAATCAGCACGAGCTTTATCCTTTTGCAAATCCCCTCAAACAAAGTCTAGACGCGATATAAATGAGAGATTCACTGTGAAGTGCGGATAACTTCAGTGATTATGACGAGTTTTAAGGAGAGTGCAGAACGCGGTAAGTGATGGCTTAATGGGAGCGCTATTGACAATCTAAATAATAATTTTGTTTTTCGTGCTTCTAGAGCACCAGTGGTTACGTTCACAATGTAAATCAAAAACAGTCATAAATGCATTTAAATGTGGGAGCGAATCCGCTAAATTTTAGTCCTGTGAGTCATGAAATTGCGACGATTGACAGTAGCCATAGCAACATGAGAACGTGATAAACATAGCAACAGTTTGGCGACTAATAATTGTATGATTTTTGTTACATTTACACTTTAGTCATAAGTTTACATACACCTTTCAGAAATCTCCAAAATGTATTTTTTTCTTTTCTTTTTTATTAATAGGAAGGATCATAAAAACATTGTTTCTATTCAGTAGCCTACTGCACTGAAAAAGCTTTTTTTCACATAACAGATGTTTTAATGGCCTAGTCACACAAGACAAATTACTTGATTTTAATATTGTGGGTCATTACCTGAATGACCCACAACTGTTTTTCTTTTTGTAATGGTTGTTCATGAGGATCCTCCAGCTCCTGCACATTCTTTGCTTTTCCAGCATCTTCTGCATATTTGACTCCTTACTAGCAGTGACAGTAAGATCCATCTTTTGCACTGGTGACAAGTGAGGCACTCATACACAAACATTACAAACCCTGCAAATATTTAAGTGATGTTCAAGAAGGAAGCATCCGTTAAGGATGGAACCTGCATGTAATTGGTGTAAATCTGTTAAAAAATAATTAATTAATTTAGTCCTGCCCTTCAGAAGCTAAAAAAGATATTAGCATGTAAAACAAAATAATAAAAATGTAAACATCACCATTATCTTTGCTCAAAATTATACCCCTGGCACTTAATGCGTACGTGTTTCATTCTGAGACATACCTTGCAAATACCTTTTTCTCTTTGCTCCTCAATATATTTTTCACTGTGTGAGAACATGTGTAGTGAGAGCGGAATGGCTTGTGGGACGTAGCAACAGTAACTAAGAGGACGGGTCTTTGTAGAAAGTCAATTTCAAATCATTTAAATCTTTGTGGACTCGAGCCGGACTCGAACTGGACTCGGATGTTAAGGACTCGAGACTTAAGTCCGACTCGGACCCTCTTTGAACTCGATACTTGGACTTGAGACTCGATTGTTAAGGACTTGGACTCGAACTTGGACTCGAGCTAAGGTGGACTCGACCCCAACTCTACTGCTTTGTCAGATGAGTCTGCTTCTGTGCAGGACATGGACTCCTGCTCACAGAATGGGTTAGAAGAGAACTCAGGATCCTCATAAGGATGTCTCTTTATATACTTTAGAGGAAATTGATCAATTTCTAGATAATACTTCGGAAAGCAGGTTGATGTCAAAGAATTCTTTCCTGATGTAGAGAAGTTTGTTAAGTCAGTTACAATTCTTCAGAAGACTGTGGGGGTTGATCTGCTTAGTGAAAAGAAAGCGTTTCGTCTAAAGGAGCACTTGACTACTGTTAGAAAGCACCGAAAAATTGAGAAAAAGAAAACAATTGTTAACAATCTTTTTTCATGCATCACATGGTGTCTTTTTCTTTTTTTCTGCTTTTTTCTACCTGTCTGTTTTTTCTTCCACCAATTTATATGGAGGCATTGAGGATTGGCTCGCTTAACATTAATGGTGGAAGGGATGAACGTAAGCGTTCTCTGATTTCTGAAATAATAGAGCAAAAAGAATTTAATGTTGTTTTTCCTTCAGGAAACACAGTGATATTGCTAATGAGGTTGAGTGGGGATTATGGTGGAAGGGGCAATATGTGCTTAGTCATAAAACAAATGTGAGTGCTGGCGTGGCAATCTAATTCTCTTCAGATATAAGAGTTAGTGTTTTAAAAACAGACTAACCTGTAAATGGAAGACTTTTATCTTATGTTAAATGCATATGCACCTAATGTGAGGCATGAACAGAGTCATTTTTTCAGTGTGTTAAGAAATGCGTTAAATTTGTGTGATGATGGTAATATAATCATCGGGAGGTGATTGAAATTGCACTGAGAATTTTACTATCGATCGCACAAGTGAAGAACCTCATCTTCAGTCTTCATTTCAATGATCAAATATAATTAGAGAATTTGATCTTTTAGATATGTGGCGAATTAAACATTCTCAAGTGAGACAATATACTTGGATTAAAATGACAGATAATCGAGTGCTGCTCAATTGGATAGGATTTATATGTCCAATCATCTTAGTAGTCGGAGTATTGATTGTTTTATGTATTCCAGTGGGGTTCACAGATCATCATTTAGTTTCTCTTACTATAAGCATGTCCAAGTGTACAAAAAAGTCTTCTTATTGGCATTTTAACACCAAATTGCTTCAAGATCCTAACTTTTGTAAACATTTTGAGACTTTTTGGCAACAGTGGAGATTGTGTAAAGGCACTTATGCAAATTTAAAACAATGGTGGGAAATAGGGAAAACAAGCATTAAATTGTTTTGTTTGCAACATACTGCAAATTCCACTATTAAATTAAGAGGAATGATTCAGTCAATTGAAAAGGATATATCAAAGATGGAGGTGGACCTAATTAATAGATATGATCATAATTTGTTTAACAACCTGCAAGAAAAAAAAGAGAACTGGGGCTTTATATGAATGAAAGAGTGAAAGGAGCTCTTGTAAGGCCTCAGTTTGTCTCTATTAATGACATGGATGCTCCTAGTGCTTATTTTTTTTAATTTGGAGCACAAAGTGGCACAACAGAAACAGATGTTATGTCTTCGCCTTCGTGATGGGAGGGTGACCAGTAATATCACAGAGATGAGGAATCATGCAGTGACTTTTTATTCCAGTCTTTATACTGCTGAACAATGTGATACTGATTGTGCTGAACAGCTAATTCAAGACTTGCCTCAAATAGGCTCAGACTCTAAGACTGCTTTGGACACTGAATTATCTTTCAAGAACTCAATACTGCAGTCGGTCAACTTGGCATTGCACAATCTCTTGATATTGATGGGTTGCCATCTGAACTTTACTAGCATTTTTGGAACTGTATTGGTGAAGATTTATTTGAGGTTTTCTGTGAATGTAGCAAAGATGGTTGTTTGCCTATATCTTGTCAACGGGCTGTGCTATCTTTATTACCAAAAAAGGAGGATTTATCATTATTAAAAAAATGGAGACCTGTTGCGATTATTAAAGGAGCTGTATGTAAGAAATTTATTTTAAATAATCATAAAATGGCCCTGATATATCACTAGACATTAAGAAATCATGTTCATTTCAAATACTTATATCACTGACAACAGTAGTCCAGCCAGGATATTGTCATTTAAAAAGTAAAGTTGCAGCCCTCAACTGATGTTGATGTTGTCATGTTGTGTTTTGGTATGATGCTCCACCCTCCACCGATCTACCAGTCAGCCGCTACAAATGTGTCAGATAAAAAATGTTGGATCCTGCCGCCTATCTGGCAACCTCGAGTCGGGGGAAGGGGATACACTGCTCTACGGTATTTTGAATGTTATTGCAGTACCAGTTTTGGCCACAATCTTACATACAGCTCCTTTAACCACAGATTACAAAATTATGCCTAAGTGTCTCGCTAATAGACTTAAAAAATATCTCAATTTAATTATACAAAAAGATCAAACTTATTGTATCCCAGAGAGAACAATAATGGATCATTTGTTTTTAATTCAGGGATACTTTAGATATTTGTAAAGGTCTTTGAAACAAAAGTTGGTTTAATTTCTTTAGATCAAGAGAAAGCTTTTTATCGGGGTTGATCATGGTTATCTTTTTGATGTATTAAAAGCTTTTGGTATTGGTGAACACTTTTTAAGTTTAGTCAAATTGCTGTATTTCTGGAAGGAAGGAAGGAAGGAAGGAAGGGAGAAAAAAGGAAAAAAAAATATTAATGTACTTTGTATAAACAAAATGTAAATCTTTTGTTATAGTATTTTGATTGTAATAATAAAGGTGAACTCATGAATAGAACATAAAAGAAAATCACAAAAATCTAACCTTTCATGAAGTAAAACAAATGAGAGTGGAGGTGAAAATCACAATATGAAATAAATGTTTCTCTCTAATACACATTGGCCACAAGTAATGGCACCCTTAGATATTTTAATGAGTAAAGAAGCACATTCCCATTCATATTTAAAATTTTTAGCACACCTGCGTGACAAGAATCATGAAATTGTCCATGAAAAAGTTCCAATAAAAAGGAAATGTTACAAATCTGCCAGGAAGAGGACACATGTCTATATTGTGACTGTCACCGTCCCACTGTTGCCATTATATTTTTAAAAACAATATCTTAGTAAAAACCGATAGTTGAAGTCTGGGTTTTGCCTTAAAAAAAAAATTAAAAAAAAATCAAACAGCACATACTCGCCACATGTTTCGGAGGGTGTCCAAAAAAAAAAAAAATAAAAAACAAAACCCAAAAACAAACTCAAGCATATTTGGTTGCCAGACATACTGGAACTTACTTAGGACCAGGTTCCATGGTCAGATGAGCTTTTTGGCAGCAAATGGGGTTTGGTTTTTGTGATTTAAAAAAAAAAAAGATCAAAATGATGAACAATGCAGATTTATTTTCACAGGCATATTTCCCAAGGGTGCCAATAATTCAGGCCACTAGTTTATGACAAGATAAACTGCACAGATTAATGCACTGATTAAACACTAAGCGTTAACTATCTATCATAAAAGAGTGTTACTGTTTCTCTGAAGTGCTTATGATTTCCTGTAACAGATCCCTTTGTGCTGATAAGCTAACTTAAATAACAGATAATCTTAAAATAACACTGAAATTAAAAATGAAAGTAAAAGTTGGAATGTTGTGAGATATGAAAACTGAGAACTATACACACACACACACACACACACACACACACATATATATTAGTTCACTTCATGTATACAGACAGGAGCCATCTTAGAATATAGTCTCTAAGTTCGAACCACTGAACGTCGTGCTGAGTGAGCTGAACTGTATGGAGTTCAGTGAACTTCTGAACTGTATGAACGGCGTTCGAGGAATTCGAACTTATCGAGACTATATTCTAAGATGGCTCCTGTCTGTATACACAAAGTGAACTGTCTTTATAACGTATCTGCTTATTAAACGGTCTGTACACTTACAAAGTTCTCAATGCTTCGTTTTGCATGTATAGACACTCATTATGTTACTGTGTTAGTGTGGGGCTATTTTGAGCCTTGTTAGTGGTATAAACTAGCGATTTCTTTTTACTTAGTCAATGCCCCATTGCTAGCATTATACGCTAAACAGTTTTTAGAGATAAAACTCTTTACATTCGATTATCATGAAAACAAATCTCAGAGAACGATTGACTAGGTACCGATGTTTTATTAGACCAAAGGTTCATTGTTCGCAGAGTTCTCCTTTAAGCTCTGCAAAAACATATGTGAGATACCGCGAGACAGCCAGCTCACCTCTGAATGGTAAAGGAGAGAGGTGTGTTCACTTCCTAAGCCTTGACATAGGGATGCAAACAGGCGTGTATTTAATGCTTTTCGTTTTATCTGGTTTACAGTTTTAACAAAAGCATCGAACACCTCTCTGAGCTCAACACTGAGATCTTTGGCGGCCAGCACTTCTCTATAAATCATGCCGTGTGTCCAAATTATCGCCGGTGCTACTTTCTTTACATGCCCCATCAATCCAGTCTGGCTGCCACTCATTGCTCTGGCTCCATCACTACATAGCGCCACACACTTCTGCCACGAAATATTGTGTTCTTTGAAAAAGTCATCAAGGGCTGAAAAAATCTTGGCACCTGTAGTTCGCCCTGGCAGTGGTTTGCAAAAGAGAAATTCCTCGCACATCGCACTATTATCCTCGTAGCGCACAAATGCCAAAAGTTGCGCGACGTTTGTTATATCCGTCGTCTCATCTAATTGAATGGAAAATCCCTGAACTGATCGAAGTTTCTCTATCAGCTGCTCTTTCACATCATTTGCCGTTTCCTAAATTCGACGTCCGACTGAACTATCTGACAAAGGAATAGTTTTTAATTTATTAGCACATTCATTGTGCAACTCTGAGAGCCACCAGATATGAGGCTTTCAGTGCATTTTTACTGACCTTTGCACTTTTTCTCATGAGCGTCTGCTGTCCTTTGAAATCACGCAACATCTGTTGCAAATACTCAATAGGCTTGGCCTTCAAGAAGCTGTGATGTGTCTCCATATGACGAGAAAGTTTAGACGGTTTCATGGATTCATTTGAAAGTAACGTTGAACATACGAAACACAGTGGTACCTCTTCTCCTGTTTTGTCAGTCGTAACTGTAAATCCATATTTAACATAATCTTCACTGTATTTTCCTTTTCGTTTTCCCACTACGTTTCCCGTGTTTCCTCTGAAGTAGTAGCTTTGTCTGAAGAGCATGCAGCAGAAGCCTGTCCATCTGTCCTGACATCTGTCACTTTCCTCACTAAAAAAGGGATCCATGTTGGTGCTGACTGAAATTCGCCTTAGCTAGAAAGAACGTTAGCTAACAGCTCCACTCCACTTCAAATTTAAATTAATTTCACGCGCAAGATAGTGTTTAAGTATATGATGTTGGGGGATGCAAAACACAGCAAAACACAAAAAAAGCTAGGTGCTAGCTTTGCACCTATCATGTCTATCCTATAATTTGGATTTAAAAACAATTTAATATCCAAATTATAGGATAGACATGATAGGTGCAAGCTAGCCTATCTTGTGTCAGTTCGAATCTGAACTCCTCTGTATTATTTTAGATATTTTCATGAAATTTAGTATTCACACCAATGCACAAATAAATAATGTAAAAAAGTTTTTTTGTGTGAAATTACATAGGTTGAAATGCATGTCACGGACCACATGCAATGCCGTCGTGGACCACAAGGGGATCTTGTGATCAGTTTTGTGATGGGGTTAGAGATCATTACTTGGGTGTGAGATTAAGAGACCAAGTACGTACACATCCTAACTGGACTATGACTGTGTGATGTACTGTACGTAGGGAAGCTGTCCAATGGATGGCATAATGTGAAGGACAGTCTTTTAAACAAAAAAAAATGAGCCAGAGTATTTTGGAGAGAGAAAGTTAAGGGAGGAGTTAGGCGAAGAAGTGCAAGAGGGAGGTGAGAGGAGCCTTGGAAGCTAAGGAGGTCAGGAGGGAAGATGCGTTTCCTGTTACGGGAGGGAGGGCAGCTGAGGAACGAGGCGACGGGGAGACGGAGGGAGTGAGGGTCCATGGGAGGGGGAAGAGAGGAGGAGGAGGGAGGGAGGGAGGAGGGGGAGGGAAGGAAGGAAGGGGGGAGGGAGGGAGGGAGAGGAAGAGGGAGGGAGGGAGGGAGGGAAGAGGGAGGGAGGGAGGAGAGGGAGGGAGGAGGGGAGGGAGGGAGGGAGGGAAGAAGGAGGAGGAGAGGAGGGAGGAGAAGAAGAGAAGGAAAGAAGAAGGAAGAAGGAGAGGAGGGAGGGAAGAAAGAAAGAAAGTAATAAAGAAAGAAAGAAAGAAAGAAAGAAAGAAAGAAAGAAAGAAAGAAAGAAAGAAAGAAAGAAAGAAAGAAAGAAAGAAAGAAAGAAAGAAAGAAAGAAAGAAAGAAAGAAAGAAAGAAAGAAAGAAAGAAAGAAAGAAAGAAAGAAGATTAGGTAGAAAGAAAGACCTGTCAGAAAGAAAGAAAAACGATTAGTTAGATTCTGTCTACAGATCCTCCTGAAAATTACACACTACACCTTTCAGAATTGTGAGATATAAAGTCAGTATTGTGAGATATAAAGTGGGACATTGCGAGATATAAATTAGAATTGCGTAATATAAAATCAGGAAATGCACAATATAAAGTCAGGAATTGTGAAATATAAAGTCAGAATAGCACGAATTTAAAGTCAGAATTGCGTGATATAAAAAAAATACAAATCGATACCAGCGTGCTTTGAATTCAAAATGCGTACAAGTTGGCTGGTCATGAATCTGTTCCAATTCTAAAATAATGTTTTTTTTTTATTTTTATTTACAAGGCGGAAATTGATTAAACAAAGAAAATGTATTTTTCTTACTTTCTGCCGTATTTCATTTTCAATTCTCTGCGTTAATATGCAAACCAGGGATGATCTAAAATGTCATCCAGTTGTAATATTAGCCTCATGCAACTCAGTTCTGTTCAGATGAAGCTGCTTTTGAAGCTGCTGACATTCTGTGAAAGTTTTCAGAAGAGAACAAATTAATCATGTTTGACCCTTCTGTAGTTCATGTAAGGTGAATGTTACCATGAGAGACAAAGCATTTGTTGCTGTTACAATAACATGGACATTTAATCACTGCACTTTTGCTCATTCGTCATTAAGGTTTGACACTTATAATTTTATTATCAATTTATGTGTCAGAGCTTTATATGGTTTCAAGCAATATTATTTCCACTTCGTTCTTGTTATCGATCTTACCTTTGGACAGGTGTTTCCAAGGCGGGATTTCATTGATGAAAGCATTCATCACAAACCTTCTTCCCTCCCTCCCTTCTTCCCTCCCTCCCCTCCCATCTTCCCTCCCTCCCTCCCTCCCTCCCTCCCTTCTTCCCTCCCTCCCCTCCCTCTCTCCCTCCCTCCCTCCCTCTTCCCTCCCTCCCTCCCTCTCCCTCCCTCCCTCCCTCCCTTCTTCCCTCCCTCCCTCCCATCTTCCCTCCCTCCCTCCCTCACTTCCCCTCCCTCCCTCCTTCCCTCCCTCCCTCCCATCTTCCTTCCCTTCCCTCCCTCCTTCCCTTCCCTCCCTTCTCCGTCCCTCCCTCCCTTCTTCCCCTCCCCTCCCTCTTCCCTCCCTCCCTCCCTCCTTCCTTCCCTCCCTTCTTCCCTCCCTTCTTCCCTCCCTCCTTCCCTCCCTTCTTCCCTCCCTCCTTCCCTCCCTCCCTCCCTTCTTCACTCCCTTCTTCCCTCCCCTCCTTCCCTCCCTTCTTCCCTCCCTCCCTCCCTCCCTTCTTCCCTCCCTCCCTTCCTCTCCTTCTTCCCTCTCCCTCCCTTCTCCTCCCTTCTTCCCTCCCTCCCTTCTTCCTTCCCTCCCTTCTTCCCCTCCCTCCCTCCCTCCCTTCTCCTCCCTCCCTTCTCTCCCTCCCCCTCCCTCCTTCTTCCCTCCCTCCCTCCTTTCTTCCCTCCCTCCCTCCTTTCTTCCCTCCCTCCCTCCCTCCCCTCCCTCCTTCTTCCTCCCTCCCCTCCCTCCCCTCCCGGAGGGAGGGAGGAGGGAGGGAGGAGTGGAGGGAGGGAAGGAGGGAAGGAGGAGGAGGGAGGGAGGGAGGGAAGGAAGGAAGGAAGGAAGGAAGGAAGGGAGGGAAGGGAGGGAGGACGGAGAGGGAGGGAAGAGGGAGGGAAGGGAGAGGGAGGGAGGGAAGGGAGAGGAGGGAGGGAGGGAGGGAGGGAGGAAGAGGGAGGGAAGGAGGGAGGGAGGGAAGGAGGGAAGGAGGGAGGGAGGGAGGGAGGGAAGGAGGGGAGGGAGGGAGGGAAGAAGGAGAGGGAGGGAGGGAGGGAGGGAGGAAGGGAGGGAGGGAGGGAAGGAGGGAGGGAATGAAGGGAGGGAGGGAAGGAGGCGGGGGAGGGAGGGGAGGGGAATGAGGGAGGGGAGGGAGGAGGGAGAGGAGGGAGGGGGAGGAGGGGAAGGGAAGAGGAGGGGAGGGAGAGGGAGGGAGGGAGGGAGGGGAGGGAGGGAAGAAGGAGGGAGGGAGAGGGAAGAGGGAGGGAGGGAGGGAAGGAGGGGAGGGGGAGGAAGGAGGAGGAGGGGGGAGGGAGGAGGGAGGGAGGAGGGAGGAGGGAAGGAGGGAGGGAGGAGGAAGAAGGGAGGAGGGAGGGAAGAGGGAGGGAGGGAGGGAGGAGGAAGAAGGAGGAGGGAGGAAGAGGAAGGGAGGGAGGGAGGAAGAAGATTAATAGAAAGAAAGGAGGAAGAAAGAAAGAAAGAAAGGAAGAAAGAAAGAAAGAAAGAAAGAGAAAGAAAGAAAGAAAGAAAGAAAGAAAGAAAGAAAGAGAGAAAGAAGATTAGGTAGAAAGAAGAAGACCTGTCAGAAAGACAGTAAATTCGATTGGTTAGGTTCTGCTCTACAGATCCTCCTGAAATTGCACACTACACCTTTCAGAATTTCTGAGATATAGAGTCAGTATTGTGAGTACAGTAAAGCTTGATCGTGCGAGAATATAAATTCAGAATTGCGTGATACAAAATCAGAAATGCACAAATATAAAGTCAAGTACTAAATATAAAGTCAGAATTGCACGATTTAAAGTCAGAATTGCGTGATATAAAAAAAATACAAATCGATACCAGCGTGCTTTGAATTCAAAATGCGTACAAGTTGGCTGGTCCGAATTGTTTTCGATCTCAAATAATGTTTTTTTTTATTTTTTATTTTTAGTTCAGAAGTTGATTAAACAAAGAAAAATGCATTTTTCTTACTCTTTCTGCCGCTTCTTTTCAATTGTTCTCTACTATATGCAAACCAGGGATGATCTGAAAATGTCATTAAGTTGTTAATTGAGCCTCATCGAACTAGTTCTGTTACAAAGATGAAGCTGCTGACATTCTGTGAAAGTTTTCAGAAGAGAACAAATTAATGCATGTTTGACCCTTCTGTAGTTCATGTAAGGTGAATGTTACCATGAGAGACAAAGCATTTGTTGCTGTTACAATAACATGGACATTTAATCACTGCACTTTTGCTCTATTCGTCATTAAGGTTTGACACTTATAATTTTATTATCAATTTATGTGTCAGAGCTTTATATGGTTTCAAGCAATATTATTTCCACTTCGTTCTTGTTATCGATCTTACCTTTGGACAGGTGTTTCCAAGGCGGGATTTCATTGATGAAAGCATTCATCAGCAAACCTTCTTCCCTCCCTCCCTTCTTCCCTCCCTCCCTCCCATTCTTCCCTCCTCCCTCCCTCCCTCCCTCCCTCCTCTCCCTCCTCCCTCCCTCCTCCCCTCCCTCCCTTCCTCCTCCCTCCTTCTCTCCCTCTCCTCCCTCCCTCTCCTCCCCTCCTTCCTTCCCTTCTTCCCTCCCTCCCTCCCTCCCTCCTTCCTTCCCTCCTTCCCTCCCTTCTCTTCCTTCCCTCCTTCCCTCCCTCCTTCCCTTCCTCCTTCCTTCCCTCCCTCCCTCCTTCCTCCCTCCCTCCCTCCTTCCCTTCCTCCCTCCCTCCTTCCCTCCCTTCTTCCCTCCCTCCTTCCCTCCCTCCTTCCTTCCCTCCCCTTCTTCCCTCCCTTCTTCCCTCCTCCCTCCCTCCTTCTCCTTCCCTCCCTCCCTCCCTTCTTCCCTTCCTTCCTTCCCTCCCTCCTTCCTCCCTTCTTCCCTCCTCCTCCCTCCCTTCTTCCCTTCCCTTCCTTCCCTCCCTTCTTCCCCTCCCTCCCTCCCTCCCTTCTTCCCTCCCTCCCTTCTTCCTCCTCCCTTCTCCCTTCCCTCCCTCCTCCCTCTCTCCCCTCCCTCCTCCCTCCCTCCCTCCTTTCCTCCCTCCCCTCCCTCCCCCCTCCCTCCCTCCCCCCTCTCCTCCCCCCCCACCCTCCCTCCCTCCCCCCTCCCTCCCCATCACCGCCACCGCCGGAAGGAGGGAGGGAGAAGGGGAGAGGGAGAGGAGGGAGGGAGGGAGGACAGGAGGGGAGGGAGGGGGAGGGAGGAGAAGGGAGGGAGGGAGGGGGGGAGGGAGGGAGGAGGAAGGGGAGGGAGGGAGGGAGGGAAGGAGGAGGAAGAGAAGGGAAGGAAGGAGAGGGAGGGGAGGGGAAGGAGGGAGGGAGGGAGGAAGGGGAAGGGAGGAGGAAGGAGGGAGGGAGGGAGGAGAAGGAGGGAGGTAGGGAGGGAGGGGGAGAAGGGAGGGAGGAGGGAGGGAAGGGAGGAGGGAGGGAGGAGGAGGGAGGGAGGAGGGAGGGAGGGAGAGGGGAGGGAGGGAGAGGAGGAGGGAGGGAGGAGGAAGAGGGAGAAGGAGGGAGGGAGGGAAGAGGGAGGGAGGGAGGGAGAGGAGGGAAGGAGGAGGGAGGGAGGGAGGGAAGAAGGGAGGGAGGGGAGGGAGGGAGAGGAGGGAGGGAGGGAGGGAGGGAAGAGGAGGGAGGAGGGAGGGAGGGAGGAAGAGGAGGGAGGGAGGGAGGGAGGGAGGGAGGGAGGGGGAGAGGGAGGAGAGAGGGAGAGGGAGGGAGGGAGGGAGGGAGGGAGGGAGGGAGGGAGGGAGGGAGGGAGGGGGAGGGAGGGAGGGAGGGAGGGAGGGGAGGGAGGGAGGGAGGGAGGGAGAGGGAGGGAGGGAGGGAGGGAGGGAGGGAGGGAGGGAGGGAGGGAGGGAGGGAGGGAGGGAGAGAGGGAGGGAGGGAGGGAGGGAGGGAGGGAGGGAGGGAGGGAGGGAGGGAGGGAGGAGGAGGGAGGGAGGGAGGGAGGAAGGAGGGAGGGGGGAGGGGAAGGAGGAGGGAGGGGGAGGAGGGAAGAAGAGAGGGAGGGAAGAGGAGAGGGGAAGAGGGAGGGAGGGGAAGAAGGAGGGAGGGGGGAGGGAAGAGGGGAGGGAGGGAAGAAGGATTGAATGGAGGGAAAGGAGGAAGAAGAGAGGAAAGAAGAGAAAGAAGGAAAGGAGGAGAAAGAAGGAGGGAGAGGAAGAAGGAAAGAAAGAGAAGAAAGAAAGAAAGAAAGAAAGAAAAGAAAGAAAGAAAGAAGAGAAAGAAAGAGAAGAAGATTAGGTAGAAAGAAAGACCTGTCAGAAAGAAAAAGAAAAACGATTAGTTAGATTCTGTCTGACAGATCCTCCTGAAAATTACACACTGACACCTTTCAGAATTCTGAGATATAAAGTCAGTATTGTGAGATATAAAGTCGGACATTGCGAGATATAAATTCAGTGATAATCAGCTGCTGTATATAAAATCAGAAATGCACAATATAAAGTCAGAATTGCGAAATATAAAGTGGAATAGCACGATTTAAAGTCAGAATTGCGTAATAAAAAATACAAATACCAGCGTGCTTTGAATTCAAAATGCGTACAAGTTGGCTGGTCCGAATCTGTTCGATCTCAAAATAATGTTTTTTTTTTATTTTTTATTTTATTTACAAGGCGGAAATTGATTAAACAAAGAAAATGTATTTTTCTTACTTTTCTGCCGTCCTTTCATTTTCATTTCTTGCGTTGATCTGCAAACCAGGGATGATCTAAAATGTCATCCAAGTTGTAAATTAGCCTCATCGAACTAAGTTCTGTTCAGATGAAGCTGCTTTTGAAGCTGCTGACATTCTGTGAAAGTTTTCAGAAGAGAACAAATTAATCATGTTTGACCCTTCTGTAGTTCATGTAAGGTGAATGTTACCATGAGAGACAAAGCATTTGTTGCTGTTACAATAACATGGACATTTAATCACTGCACTTTTGCTCTATTCGTCATTAAGGTTTGACACTTATAATTTTATTATCAATTTATGTGTCAGAGCTTTATATGGTTTCAAAGCAATATTATTTCCACTTCGTTCTTGTTATCCAACTTACCTTCGGACAGGTGTTTCCAAGGCGGGATTTCATTGATGAAAGCATTCATCACAAACCTGAAGCATTCCAATGCTGTGTCCATAGCCATCTCTATGGGAACTGACACTTTGTAAACTGATTCATCTGTAACCAATACATTTCCAGCGTTTAGTAAAATATCATTAGTGAACTGTAAACAAGTAAGTAATCTGTGTTCAAAAAGCCAACTCACTGTTTTCTACAATGTGCCGTGATTCTCCAAAGTCCACTAACTTCAACTGCAGGGTGTCTGGATTTATGAAGATGTCTCTGAGATTCTTGGGTTTAAAAGAAACATCACAATCGTGGCAGTGTTGTAATGCAGAAGTGAGCTGCAGCAAAATCTGTTTTGTTGCTTCTTCAGTTATGGGTTCTTTGGTGTCTCTAATATAATCTTGCAAAGACATGAAGTCAGTTAGGGACTCCATAACTATGATGACATCCATATCATCGTAGAACCAGTCATGTAACATTACGACATGCTTGGATGAGTGGATGGTTTGAACTGTCCCCATCTAAGCAAAGCTGTAGAGGCAAGGGACACGTATGCTAAGGAAAAGAGATTTACAAAATGTTAGCTGACTCCAAACTCATTTCAAATTTCCTAACTAAAGAGTGAGAGAAATTGAAGATGCTTGTCTAATTCAGTTATATCTCAAAGCCTACTATCTATACAGAATTTAACAAACCAATTCTAACTAGAGAATTTCATGAAGAATAAAATATTGTCCATTTACCAATCCTGATGTTTCCAAAGATCTAGTCCCCTTAAGACATTTGATGACAACCTAAAAAATAGACACATTTGGTAAACGTAAGTTCAACTTGTACATGATCATCTACAGTCTTTAAATTTTTTTAGCAAAACTGTGAACACTGATGTTTATGGCAAGACTCAAAGTTCACAGAAGGAAACAAGAGACAAAACGTTTGGTTATGGAGAAAGAGCAACATACTTTCTGGCCGTCACATTTTCTAATTCCTTCATAGACAGAGACATTATCTCCCGATTTAAGTTTCCTTCCTTTTAAATAATGAGTATCTAAAAGGAAAAACACACAGCAAGATCATGTTAATATAGAGCATGAGGCTGAACTCCAGCAGCAGCTGCTCATGCCTGAACACAGCTGTGCAGAAGAGGTGAGAGTTAAAACTTACACCAGAAACAGACTAGAAGTGAAATAAATAAAAGAGTAATATTACCTAGACTATCTGTTGGGAAGATTCTGTGAGAAGGCTCTCGGTTGCTAAAAAGCGGTCTGAGCTTTCTAGCACCCTAACGAAGACGGCCTTCTCTTCCTTCAGTGTGTGTTTCTGAAAGCAAAGAATATTTATTAGAACCATTTATTAGCACAGATTACAGGTGAATGATTAACGTAAAACTGTCCAGTTGTTCATGTGAATAATTAGCATTTTCAAGTAAGAAAGTATCGAAATTCTTATAATAATAGTAGAATAGAATAAAATAATAATAATAATTTTAAAAAATTACCATTCTGAAACCTTTCGTTAGAGCGCATAGTAATATTACATTGATGATCAGTTGAGGAGATGCTGTTTCTCTCAGATGACACAGCAGTGCCGGTCTCAAGCGCATCAGCGGCGGTGTGTGGACGCTCCTGAGAAGGCTCTCGGTCAGCCACACAAGGACACACTTTGCTAAAAAGCGTTCGGAGATTTCTCAGCAGCTGAACGAAAACACCCTTCTCTCTCCTTCAGTGTGTGTTTCTGAAAGCAAAGAATATTTATTAGAACCATTTATTAGCGCAGATTACAGGTGAATGATTAACGTAAAACTGTCCAGTTGTTCATGTGAATAATTAGCATTTTCAAGTAAGAAAGTATTGAAATTCTATGATAATAGTAGAATAGAATAGAGTAATTAAAAAAAATTACCATTCTGAAACCTTCCCGTTAGAGCCGTGTTTGTGGAGGTTCTGGTTGACTCTCTTCATCCCCACCTTCTGCTCCTTACACCTCGATACTGGAAAAAGAGACACATTAAGTCATTTTTCGGCACAATCTAAATGATGACCATTCAACGCAAACAAGGGCCGCAACAAATTTGTATCCAGCCAAAGTGCCTTATTTGATTGCTAGTGACTGGTGAGTGAGTGATGTAGAATAGAATTAATTTGCGCTTTACGGCGCATAGTAATATTACATTCATGATCAGTTGGGGACATGATGTCTCTCATATGACAAAGCAGCAGCGATCGAAGAGTTGTACCGTAATCGAACATTGGCTGCATCTAAAGAGAATCAGCAGTGGTGTGTGGATGCTCCTTGCTAAGAAGTGTTTTCAGCAGTTGAATCGAGGACATCACTTTAGTGTGTTTTTCTGAAAGCAAAGAATATTTATTAGAACCATTTATTATCACAGAATACAGGTGAATGATTAACGTAAAACTGTTCAGATGTTCATGTGAATAATTAGCATTTTCAAGTAAGAAAGTATAGAAATTCTTATAATAATAGTAGAATGGAATAGAATAATAATAATAATTTACCACTTTCTGGGTCTGATTCTGGCTCAAACTGTTAAGGCAGTATTGACACCATTACATTGACCAGAGCAAACAATTTATGAAAAATAACACTTTAAAAAAAGAAAAACCACGAATTCATGTTTTATTGCACCCCTCATCATGCAAAGAAAAAAAGCAGTAAACCACCCCTTTAACCCCTTAACTGTCACTTGCCCGTATACAGTCAACCTAACTTTACTTCACTATATTACTATTAAATCATAATATAGTCATGACAAACTATATATCACTGGAAAGGTCTAAGACTCCTAAATATATATTTTAGGTCTGTTTTTTTTTTGTTACAAATTATTGAATGAACAGTAATATATGAATTTATCACAAAAAAGTCAACGCACACACTTTAATATAATTGAAACTTTGGTTTTTAGTGGTAAAAGTTCATGATAAAACATAATTAGTATTTGTCAATAAAAAAAGATAAAATTATATTTTAAAAAGTTAGGTAAGAAGTCCTCTAAAAAGTATATATATGATATATCTATAAATATAATTTTTTTATTGTTATTATATTTTAGTAGTTGTATCAATTGAAAGCTTACGAACTCAGAATTCATCCTGTGAAAACCGTTTTGAAATTGGACGATGTTGCGTACCAATTAGGCCCCTCCCTTTTGGCCATCATCTTTCATAATTTATTATCAAAACCTTTTCTAATCTTGACAAAACATATTGTCAGAAAGGTCTGAGTCTCAAGGTTTCATATTTAGTGACAGAAGTGATATTTGGGTAGAAATGTATTAATTTGTTATGGCAAAATGCATACAATTAAATTCAATGGAATTCAATGACACCCGGTGGCTATTTTTGGTACTACGCCTAAACAAAATCTCATGGGAACTTCCAACTTTTGTGATATCAACCTTAAATTTGGAACATAACTTGGTTAGATATATAGCTTTCATTTTATAGTAAACATATTTTGTAAAATATTTATTTCATATTAAAAAAACTATATTAATAAAGTATATTTGATTTACTGTAAATTACAACTTCTATAACTTTTTCATACTTTAATTTTTAAGTGCTGATTGTTTTCTTTAAAACAAGACCAGACTTAGGTCTATATTCCAAAGCATTCTTGAATTATAACCATTTAAGTTTGTATAGTGCATTTTAATGTCAATTATCAAAAAGGGGGGTGACAAGTAACTTAAAGGGTTAATCTTGAAATGTCTTAAATAATGTTCTCCTAATAAAAGACCCTAATAAAGGAGTAACTTAATTCACTTTAAAATTAAAATGTATTTAAAATAAAATTGCATATCCCTAATAACAAAACCCCTATCGAAATCAAACAACATAAACTCCCCCGATTCTTTTAAATCTTGTTTTGAAAGATATTTGTCAACCAACATTTCAAACATGTTCAATTTCATACATTTTCCGAAGGTGAATCCGTTGCCTGTCTGATAACATTACTAAAGGTTAAAAATAAATAAAAAAAGTGAATTATAAAGTATTTCTCTTTGTTTAAATCAGTACTTAACCCAACCTTGCACATTAATACTGGAAAAAGAGACACGGAGTCATTTTACGGCGCGATTTTGAATGATTCACCGTGAATAAGGGCTGCCCCTCCATATTAAAGCCAACTTAACACTGACAGGCCGACGGCCGAAGACATTATCATCAACGGTCAAATTAAATTAAATCTGAATCATCTTGCCGTTGGTGATTCCCTACTATATATATATATATGGCCTGATTAAATGGCCTGATTAAACGTTCTAGTATATATAGTTCTGATTTTAACTTACTGCTGTGAAGTCAGTCTCGGGTTCCAGTCGCCTCAGTTGTGCTAAACTCCTGTTGTGATCACCTCGAGCTAAAGATTTCCGTCAAAGTAAATCAATATTGTATTATATTAATTTAAATGACACTGTATTCAGCCTGACTGTTAATCTCAACGAGCTGTGTGAGATGAGTTGTGTCCTTGTTGTGACTAACTTATATGACGCACTTTGGAAATTGCGCTGCCTGTGACGTCACCGCTGCTACAGTCAGCAACGCGTCATAATTTGGGGCGTGGTCCGCGTTCCATACAGTAGTATAGGGATGTTCGCCAGCGTCATATGTGACGTCACGAAATGGGCGTGGGCGCGAACTGGTTGGCCAAAAAGAACCAAAACATACGCAGCAGTCTATGTGTTCTGTCAGCAAAATTATAATTCTTTGTAAGAAAAAGCTAAAAGGAGATATAAGGTCAAGCTTTTATATAACCAGGGTTCATGTTCTATGCCTGATCCATATCACCTGAGTAAGAATTGGAACAAAAGTCCTAACACATGGCCAGATTTGACATTCGGCAACATCTACCTGTATCTCATCGACACGCCATCTATGTTTATCAGAGAGTCAATGAAGGCGTACAAATCTTTAGATGCCTATAAGTCATAATTACGAATATTACTTGTGTTAACTGGATAACTGGTAAATTTGTTACAACTAGAGTAAAATAGAGGTGCAATTTGTCCATGGGCTATATTTTGAATCAAAATGATCTTACCTCTGATTTATAACATTGGTCAACATATACGTAAAAATGTATCAAAGAAAATACAATAATTTGCCCTTAATCTATAAGGGTGTGTACACAGATGATACACTGACTGTACAGTACCCAATCTTTGGGTTAAATTATGACTTTATAATACTGTGCGGCATACGGCCATTACTTTTCTGCCAACCAGAGCACCTGCAACCGCGTCGTGACGTCACGGGCGAAGATCCCTATTTGAATGACAAAAATGTAGTGTTGCCAACTTAGTGACTTTGTCGCTATATTTAGCGAGTATTCAGACCCCCCTAGGGACACATTTTCAAAAAGCGACTAGCAACAAATCTAGCGACCTTTTCCTGGTGTTATCAGAGACTTTTGGAGACTCTCTGACGTGAAATCACATATCGTTTTCCTCATCTCAACGAGCAGCGAGTGCTGCCGTGGGTCCCAGGTATTACAGAACATCACAGTAGTATTATACACTATTATAGAATACTTATTGCCATAGGATTGCTATAGTTCTTTTTCGTAAGGGATGTAACGTCAGACAAATCTGGCCCACTGCCTAATACGATATACCACTATATCACACAGGGATCTACTCACACAGTAATCTAATAAGTTATGATTAATTTTGCCATTTTGTCCACCTATCCGGTTCTGTATGTTTATTAGAAAGGATGTAGAACTTAAATTTATAATTTTATTAAGTTTATTGGAGGTACAGAAAATGACACAGCACCTCTTCGGCATGATTATCGTATGCATTTCAATGAGTGCCAAGGATGTTTTCCCCACGGGCTAAATTCACATCACGTGATGGGCGTTCCCGGGGTGTTTCCAGACCAACCGACTGAATCTGGGCCGTTTCTTTCAATATGCCCTTCTTGTCTGTACTTGTGTTCTTGTGGACTTGTGAAACGTCATTAAGTCGCGGCCAAGTACTGTCCCAATAGAGCATCACATAGCCGAGTGCCGGAAGTAAAAATTCAATACAATTTCTCCATAGACATTTGGGATATAAGCCATAAAAACGTAACCATACATGGTAGACTTAAAACCAGCTACGGCTGTACTACAGCGATTGTATATGCTATGCCAAAAGTGGGGCACTAAACTTGTTTTAAGATAAATGCCTTATATTCGCGATGTACTGGATAAGTACTTCATTACCTACAATCCTGAACAATCCCACAATCCCACAGTGATGCATCTGATTGGTGGAAGTCGTGTCACTTGTCTGAAACCCCGCGAAGGCGCGTGAAGACTGAAGATCGCATAATGACGTAGGGCTAAGTTCATTGGTCGCACCTCAGAGACGCCCTCGCGCTATTGGATGAGCAGTTGCCACAACACAGCCAATGAGCAAGCCAGATACTCAATGTTTTTGCATGTGCATAAGCTTCAGTAAATCGAGGAAAAGGAGTTTCCCTGCACATTCACTATATAAAATTCACTGGAGGAAAAAGTTCACGCGGCCGTCGTCAGATTTGGAAGTCACTCAAAAGGCTTTTTTACAGAGGCTTCAGTCGACTTCAGTGAGGCGCGGTGTCTTATGGGAGTAGTAGTTCCTTTGCTCGGAAATGAAAATATGTACACAGGCTTGTACCTTTGACTTTTTTGGATTTTCTCTTCGTTTTGTCATTCGAAATGATGTGCTGTATGCTTATGAGTTCAGCCGTAGCTGGTTATCCTCAGACATGCTCTAATACTCTTTCAGATCGGATTTTACAAAACGTCAATGGGAGAAATGGATAGGAAATTTACTTTCGGCACCAGCGCTCTCTCGGGCTGTGGGCGGGACTGTGATGCTCTATATAGACGAATTCGGCAAAACTACCGGAAGTAAGCGGGCGCCATTACTGAGCTGTTGCTGGATAGCGTTGCGCCATTGCCTCCTATTGTTTTCAGTTGCAACTTGCGTCCACTGGAATAAACAGCCCGCGATTTACGACTGTCACTAATGTTAGAATTGCTACCCATTGTATAATGTTCGAGTGGGTAAACAGTTTTTGTTATAAATTGTTTCAATGGTGGCAGTAAAATTTCAATTTTGAAGAGAAAACATTGTGAATAACCCCGGGTCGACTGCCCCTGTCTGATGCCGTATGGTTTACACAGATTTCCTGGGCGAATACAAGACGCGGACATTCACGTGTAATAACAATTATTTAAAAACATAAGTAAAAAATATAATAAATATGTGATTTAGTGATCAGCAAAATCTCCTCTCTTGCTATTTTTTTCTATTCAATTAGCATGCTATGGTAATTAAATGGCTTTCCTGAGCTAAATGTAACGTTATGACATAATTGTTCTCCTGCTGTTATATTGACCTCTTTCCATGGTTTAAAAACACTAGCAATTGGTCGATATTGTGTATACTTTCTAGCTGCGAACTTGCCTGTTGCAATGTGAAAATAAGATAAATAATGGACACAAATGAAAAACATGAATTTGTTTATTTGATTTCATTTATTTATTTATGTATTTATTGTCCTAGCTAGCTTGCCAAGCTATTTTCATAAATAATCTGTAAGATTATTTGTACCTTCATCTGTGACTGGAAGCCAATCTAACATCATCAACCAAACAAGTCATTCTGCCTGGCTGTAGCTGTCATCGATGGTGCGTGTGCGTTATCACCGAGGTTTGTTTACATACCGGAGCATGAATGCCTATGCCGGTGCCACAAGATGGCAGCCTACACAAGAACGCTCGTCAGATTCGTCTATACACTAGTTTGCATTTTGGCAAGAACGGTTAAAAGTGCCGGATGTGTCCTTGACACGCCCGTTTTGGTTTTACCGAGGATGCATCGGTTGGTAACTTGTGTGAACTTGACGGCAGAAATATCCCATCATTCATTTCGGCATTTGAAGGAAGGAGCGGGAAGCAGAGAGAGGCAGGTCAATAATTTTAAGTTACCTGAATATTACCGGCGGTTTTTTTCCCGTCGTTGGCTAGATGTACACAAACAACAGAAGCAGAATTAAAAATGAGACGGATGTTGCTTTATTGTTATGAATAAACATTACATTGTAGTGTATGTAGAGTAATCCCAGCTGAGGGTTAGGCTTGGTCGATAAAGCCTGCATGTTATCGTCAATAATTCTCGTTATGTTCGGGATATAATATACAATAATTCTCGCTCGTTATGTATATATTTATTGAACAAAAAGTCACAGGGGATACATCAAGTTCAAAAAATGAAAACAAAAAAACAAAAAAACAAATAAGACAATAAAACTCAAAGTAAGCAAGGCAGTATAGGGGAAGTCTCCTAAAAATAACAATAACAATTCAAAAAACATGCATAGAAACTATACAAATACGTAAAATGAATAAGTAATTAAAGGTAAATAACATTGGGAATAAATAAATAATAATCGTCAGAAAATCAAAAGGAAATTTATAATGAAATCTTAATTTTGTTGAGCAACAATGAAGTTTTAGCAGTAACTGAAAAACAAAGAGAATCATAAAATAGTTTTAAATCAACACAAAAAAGTCTAGAATTTGGCTTAGAAACAGTTACTTTACACTTGAAGATGACACTTTCCACATAAAGTAAGCAGTTTTAATCTGTCATCCATCTCCTTTGATCTTTCATCTCTTAATTCAAAACAGCACATTCACAACCTGGCCGCTCATTTAGAAGAATATTGTCCTGAGATAGCCGTTTAAATTTAAGTGTGTCAGTCAGTTTCATACTGCTGTAACACATTATGGTATTAGTTTTAGAGTTGATAATCTATTAAAACTTAAATAGTCTCTCGCTTAGCAAGTTAAGTAGGCAATATTGTACGTTCTTATAATGCTGCCTTAGCGTGCTCTTGGAATTGAACACCCTCTCCTTTCGAAACTTGAATGCAATGAGCTCGTAATTACGATTTCAGAATTTCAAAGTGATCCTTTGAAATCACCCACTTATTTTTACCCGATTTGTTTCAACTTGTTTCAAACTTCATTACTGTGTATGTAGACCTGTGAATGGATTCTTGATATCTTAGATACTGATTGCCGTGGCAACGCATTAAACTTTAAAGGGTACCCCGATTAGTGAGGCATGTTGACCTTATAAGATTAATGTGGGTGTCCGCTATAAAAAGGTGATACAAAAACACTCCAGATGTTTTTGATTTTATAAAACAAAAGTAGAAAATCCGTTCACTCGTAGGCCGCCATAGTTATTTACGTCTCAATGCATTCTGGGTAGTGACGTGTAAAGGTTATAGTCGGATGTAGCCTAGCCGCTGTAGCTGCTTTGTTTATTGTTTTTCCAATGTACCAGCTAGCTAGATAAGTTGACAGTAGTGAGATCATAGACAGTAAATGAAATGGACACAGCGACCCCCTTGATTTCAACAGAGAGACTTGAAGCCCAACATGGGCACTCACTTCCTGATAGCCAAGCATTCTGCACAGGCTCAAACTGAGCTTGACGACTTAGATGTCACTTAAGCAACCTGACTGACAGTTGTAAATCTTCTCAGTAGCTGTGCCAAGACAAATCTGTATCACCTAACGTTAATCTTGCAGAGACGGCTTGAGAGGCTTAATCCAGTAGGGGTGATGCTGGATTAAACCTCTCAACATGTTTTAAACATGAAATAGTTGAAGATTGTTCAATTCTTTTGAGGTTGTGTATGTGCCTTTTGTCTTTAGTTTAACACATTAGCCGCTTTCCGACCAAGTAGTTACTGGAACTTAGTTATAGGAACTGTCCACTTCTAAACAGTTTTAGAACTACTCTCTCCCAAACTCGGTTTTGCTGCTTGCGTTCGCACTTGGCCAAGTGGCCATAGGAACTGGAAAGTGATTTTGGAAAGTGATTTTGGAAAGTGATTTTAAAAAGTAAGAGGAGGGTTGATTTTGGCATTTAATGATATACAGAGACGAAGTTACAATGCCACATAACCTAAACCATAACATTAACTAGAGTCCAACCGATAAAGGATTTTGAAGGCCGATACCGATACAAATATTTTTTGGTTTTAAAATCCGATATGCCGATATATTGGCCGATATTTTTTTTAATTATCTTTTTATGAAACACGCAACAAAACATTAACAGATTTCCCTGACTGTTAGTTATTTGTTTTAACTAAAATAATATGATAATGCATTTTAAAAAGAAACTTGTTTCTTTTATTGTCACAACAGAACAGACTGATGATAGTGGCATTAGCTAGCTTTGTGATTAGCTAGTCTATGATGAGTAATAACTTAGCAATGGATGGTGTCATACTGCAAAGTGTAAAACATACATTTTCAATATAACAGGCCAAGAAGAGATGATTAGTCTCATTGCTATAACTGTCATGCGCTATTAAATAAATACTTCAGTCACTATGTCAAAAGTTAAAAGGACAGTCAGTCAACTAGACTGTAACAATGTAACGTAATTATTACTAACTAATTCTGCGACTGATGGGGATGTTCTTTTAATTGTTATTCATGCAATGTACGTCTCGTGACCAACTCAAAAAGTGTTGCCAACAGAGATGGTGTAGAGTGCCCTCTGGTGGACAAACTATACAACTCCAACACTCATGACATGGTTTAAGCATGTTTCGTCCGTTTTAATTTTTTTATTTTTTAAATATTCATTTATCGGCCATTATAACTGCCGATACCGATAATTGGAAAATGCCTAATATCGGCCGATAATATCGGCATGCGATATATCGGTTCTGGCTCTAACATTAACTTTCTTATTCGGTCACGTAGTAATGACTACAGCAAATCAGCTGTTTCTCAGTAGTAGACTGTTACTTAGGGTGGTTAATCTGTCTGATTTCCAATTCAATTCCAATTTTGATTATTGAAGTCCCGATTCGAATTACAGTCGATTTTCGATTATTAACGATTCTCAATTAGCGATTATTGATTTTCCATTTTACAACAGTAAACAAAAATACACTAAACCAACATATGATTATATTAGCAGCAGCAACATTTTGGTATTAATTGCACTTTTTATTTGTTTGATATGCAATGAAAATGTAATGATGGTTAGTGAAGACATGCAAACATGCTTGTTGTCTACTACTTAGGCAAACCATTATCTTTAAATAATTTTTTGAACAATTGTGTTGCATCATAATGCAAAGGCACCTGGTTCTATTAATTGACAGCATTAAAATGCATTTTGTGATTTCCTTCAATTGAAAATCTTTGAAGCAAGTTTGGGGGGCTTGAAGGGCACCCGATTCAGAGAATCACCCAGAAATTCAAAAGAACAGCATTTATCTGAAATAGAAAGCTTTTGTAACATTAAACAATACAGTTCAAAAGTTTGGAGTCGGTAAGAATTTTTCTTAAATTTTTTGGGAGAAAGAAAAAGAAATCTATACTTTTATTCATCAAGGATAAATTAAATTAAGTTGATCAAAAGTTACAGTGAAGACATTTATAATGTTACAAATCGATTATCTGAATCTTTTGTGTGTGTGACTATAAATACTTTCCTTTAAATGTACAAAGTAATGACCCATAAAGAATTAACGTACAAATATATTTATTAGTATTCCAAAGAACCAACAGGAAAATAAACGTGTGCCTGAACTAGGAGCATAACTTTAACTTACTTGTAGTAAATTAATATTATAATGACCGGTACAGCACGAGTGTTTTTCCTCCTCTGGCTGGAAACGTCATCATATGGCTTCTCATATTTGTCGTGTTTCCGTCGTTAGTTTTATTCTACAAAGCTTACAACTAGCGTGGCTCTTGCCCAGTTCCTTTCCCCTCTTCAACTTCAGAAGCCAAAATATTTCCACACGTCAGCTTTTAACCTAACAAGGAGGGTGTTTGGATCTCGCGCGCCATCGCGTCTCTGTTATGTACACCGCGTCAGACGGTCCGGTCACTGCACTTCCGTCTTCGTCGTTCCGTGATATTACGTTATTATAAATATATATATATATACATTTTTTTGGGGAAATCGATTTCGGGATATTTGTAAATCGATTCAGGATCGTCCACGTCCGCATCGCGATGCATCGAAGAAACAGTTTTTCCCCACCCCTAACTGTTACAGTACAACGTTGCGAAGGAGCAGTTAATGTCGCGCATGCGCAATAGACCGACAGAATGCCGTTGCCGTTCTGCCAGAGGCTGTTGCTTAAAGTCCCTAATAGTAAGTGACAGTGCAGTGTAGACTGCCTCATAGACAGTAAAAGATTGCCTGCATACTTCTCATTCTGTCCATACGGTAATGTATCTATTGTGCGACAGAAAGTCCTGTTATGTGATTATGACGCAATCGTTAGCCTATTTTTACAAAAACAGCTTCTATGGGGCCATAACTTAAGATACAAGGTAATGGAGCCTTTTATACATTGTTGTGTTTCTTTAGAAATAAATAATGGACAAATGGAGTCTTTGGACTCATCAGATGTAAACTTATTCGCTGTCAAAGCTGACGCCAGAACTGAATGGGAGTCAATGGAATGCTAACAGCGGATAAAGTTCTGCTACAATGGCCCCGTAGAAGCCATTCTTGTAAAAATAGGCTAAAATTGCGTCATAACCACTCGCAATAGAGAAGTTACCGTACAGACAGGAGGAGAAGCTCGCAGGCAATCTTCTACTGTCTAAAGTCAGCCCATGGCATATAGACAGAGTCCATAAAAGCAACACGACAAAATATTTCAACAACGTTTTTTGAGGAATTGGAAATAATTTCGATATGTGGCAAGTGAATACATATGAAGTAACATTTATCTTTTTTTAACTTTAATTTTATTTAACTTTAAATTATTTATCTAATAATACACCAATATGGGGGATGGGGAAATTAACAGGAAATTATACAGGCAATGGAGTAACGCATTCTCATCCTTTAGCGTCATATAGAACGTTATGTGACAAAGCGGCCGTTATACTACACACATGGCACCCGTTCTCGTCAGTATAACACGTCCTGTGAGGGCCAAGTTTAGGTGTGGGTAGGGTCTGCGGTGTCATATTCACGCTTGAGGATTTATAACGTCTTGGGTTCGCGTGTTTATATTAACGATAAAGGGTGCCATGTGCGTTGTATAGCGCCGTTTTGTCATATAGCGTTTTATGTGACGTTAAAGGATGAGAACGGGCTCCAATGAGAAAAAAAAAAAAACATCTCAATGTCTATTGCCATTTATATCAAATAGAGAAGCTTTTTTTTCTACCGCTTCTCACGATGCAGAAGAGACATCCAGTCTTGCATCGCATTTTTGTGCGTTTTGGGGGTGGAGCAATGAAGGGAGGGGTTTGTTTGTTTGGTTGATTTCAAATATCAGAATGTTCAACGATGATTCTCAAACTCGCTTATTGTACCTTTAATGGACCGAACTTGCTATGAAAACACAAATATGACAAGCAAGACATGATTAAGCAAATTTATTTGTATACAACTTTGTTCTGCAAAATAAGTAATCAAATAACCCTTAATTAACTCAATTGACTGAAGAAAAAAAAGCATTTAAAAATAAATTCAAAATAGCATCGTCTCAGATACTGAAACATTTTCTTGTTCTCATCTCTTCAGTGCTCTGTGAGGATCCCGTCCATTAGTTATGGTGGCAATGGATTTTGGGCCCTGACCTCTACTTGGTACTGAAGAAGCAGTGCCACTCTTCCAATGGCTGCGGTTCAAATGGCGCCCACCTTTACTAAAGGAGGTCTCTGGGGGACAGGAGAAGGAGAAAACACAGCAGAGCCGTTGGCTGGGAGAGGCAGAGAGAATGGTACATATTTCAGCTTATTCTGGCCAAGAATCCCCTATTTATACAGAGAGAGCCATCTGACTGACATGTTAAATGAAATTGTTCTTATCCATTTAATTGTTAAAGGTACACTATGCAACTTCTTTTGTTAAAGATTTACAACAGAAGAAGTATATCATGAATCCATCTTCCAAAAAATGTTTTTGTCTTATCCTGAATCGCTATGGTAACCTATTCTAAGTGTTTATATTTAGATTTGAGACCGAGTGGCAAACAAAGGTTAGTGTACCTTTAAGGGAACAAATGAAAATAAGATGATTCCAGCAGGGCTCGAGACTAACGGCGCCCTATCGTCCTGGGACGATGGAAATGTGTTTAAGACGAACAGAAATATTCTCCAGGACGCCTACAGGACGAAAGACATTTTGTATGTATGTTCACAGGGCTTTAATTTCGGAGAGGGTGTTGCGCATAATTATAATCATTCCCGCAGGTCTATTTATAATGTGGGATATTCCCTGCAATCCACACAGAAAATAAAATTCAAATCATTCTTTTAATAACTATCTGCCAGACGCAATTTCACAAACAGCGTGAGTGTTCAGCGGTGTCCGCGTCTCTCTTCTCTCAAAATGTGTTGGCCAAAGCAGAGCATCAAGCGCTGCCGCAGATACACACTCGAGTTCAGGAGTCGTGACATGACGGAGTATTCACAGCACAATCGGGCCAGCAGTGCATCGTGAATGAAGTTTACCATTTGCACATCTTTTCAGTCTTACCAGTTTAAACATTAAAGCGATTTTAAACTAATCAGTGCTCGTGCGCTCTCTGGGATGATTTTCTGCGGCATTCATAGAAAAATCCGCCTCAAGAACAGCTGGCCAGTAACAAAAGTTATATAATCACGGATTATATTGCTTTAACACGTCAAAACTGTGTCTATTTCTGGTCTTTGTGAGTATAATAGTCTAAACATAGTCGGTTTTGTCTTTAATAAGCATAAAACGCATGCCAGTGTAATGAACACAGGATCTGTGCTCTAGCTCTTAAAGTGACAGCAAACAGTATGTGTCGTGTCATTAATTTTGTCGTCGAAACAATAAAAGAGAGCTTTAAGTTAAAGTAATCAGGATTAATAGCCTATGTATTTAATTTATTCAGGACTGAAAACACTATCCAGTGTTATTTTCCATTTGATTTCTTTATTCAGTTTCTGTCTTATGAATAATAGTGTTAGACCTATTCAAAAACTTTTCTCTTTATTTGTATCTTTATTCTATTGTTTTTATTTGTGCAACTTTTTTCAATTTTATTGAACAATTTAAATCAAGCTTCGTGTTGTGTAAGTTCTTAACAACATTACCCCATTGTAAAAATGCAATGAGTCGCAAACATTCAGGCAAGATAAATAATAATTTTGTTTGGCAAAAATGAAGGTATTTTTTTAAGTCACAGTACTTAAATCTGTATCTGTATTGCATGTTCAAACTTTAAAATCATTCATATTATCTGGATAATAGATTTTTTTCTCTGGAAGTATGTAGGTTTGGAAATTTTAGAGAAATTCTAAATTAATGCATTACAATTTTTACTAAACCCATTATATTTTAGTCATCTGAATTGTTTTAGTAAACTAACAGCTATGGATGATAATAACAAAGTACAGAAACAACATTTTTAATTTGGGACGGTTGACATTCACTTTAGGACGGTTCAAATTGTTTTTTAGGATTGGTTCCAGGACGGAGGTGAAAAAGTTAGTCTGGAGCCCTGGATTCCAGCCTATATCTTGATTTTGAGCTATTTTAGCTTATTTTTAAATAATTTTAAAGTCCCCAATATTCTTCAGGAGAAATCGAAGAATTAAGAGGCGTGATGTCATCATCTCGAAACAATTAGGCGAAAAAGAAGTTTGTTTCTAAAGTTTGAAACAGCTTGCGAAATCAATCTTTTGGAAACGTTCAGTACGAACTGGTAAACCCATTCAAACTACCATTGTTTCCATGCCGAGTACATATTATTTAGGTGTGAATCTGAGGCTCCGCCTACTTTGACGTGGAATTCTACTACGTTCATTTCGTCTGCGGACCGCGAATAAAAACATGAGCACACTGGAGCACTGCTTTGTAGAAACTGAAGTTGTAAGTCTAATTGAGAGCAACACTGGCGCTGTTTTTCATGTAAGCTGCTTGCTGTAAAGCAATCTTTTGTTCAAATTACTCTATATATGAACGTGACGTGGCTTTACTGGAGTGCCGAATTATCGCTATGATCAGATGCTTTCTAGCCTGCTACTTTTTTGAGTGTTTATTTAGTTATTGAGAGCAGCACTTATAGATTCATCTAAATGCCACTCTCAACAGCATGGGTGGCAATGGGATGTTCGCTCACAGTATATTGCTGCAAAGGTACTTCAAACTTCTATAAGTAAAGAATGAAAATGAACTTCAAGGCTGAGTTTATCAGGCCCTTATGCCATCTTGCAGGCCCTTGGAAATATGCTGAGGCCCCCTTAGGGGTTCCAGGCCCCTGAATTAATGGATGAATTAAATTATTTTCAATATATACTGCCTTTGTCAAACAATCGGTTCTGAAGTGTCACTGTCAACCTGCAGGTACAGCTGGTCCGGGATTCGGTATACTAGGAGCGCTGCCATAAGCCTCTGTTTTAACCTGTTAAGAGAGAAAACAGACACTCATTCTGTGCTCATGTCACTGTTCATGCCCTCTGAGCTGTATTTCGCACACTCACGTATGTGTTGTTTATTTGGTTGATTTTAGCCAGGACCTCTGGGTTGGGCTCACTGAAATTTGGCACCTCCGAGAATATCATACAGAACCTTTTGATAGATGCAAGAAGGTACTTATTGCAATCATCGTTTCAGAGAACTTAAGTTCAATAAAAGTGTGAAGACCTACTCTCCAATCTTCTGGAGGTCTCCTGTTCTCCCAATATACAGTGTAAGACATCCTTTGAACAGAGATGCGTATCTGAAATCAAATGTGATTTTCTTTAACATGATGAAAATGAACAAACCAAATCTTATAAGAGGCTTTATTAAGAGTCGAAGCATTGCTATTATCATTAACAGCCTAATAAATTTTACTCCCACCCTCGATTGAGTCTGGATGATGTCACCGGTTTGTATCAGGCTGCCCACCTCGTCCCACACTGATATGGTGATACTTCCGGTCCTGTCAGCTACTTTACATGAACGCACTTCGTGTCCGTCCTTTGTCTTGGACACTCGACCTAGTATATTTTGTTAAAGAAGCACAGACAAGGAACACACACAAATGTAAGGCAATTGGCGAAGGCAAATTAGCTTTTCAACTAATTTTCGTGAATCGTTTTTTTTTTTCAGTTTCTTTAAAAAAATATGTAGGCTAATCTGTAGGGTAGGTTATATCCAAGTGAAACAAAAGGAAAAAGAGGGCAGGACTTGATTTTGTTATTTTGATCAAAGACTATGAGGGCCCATGAATTAAAAACGTAATGTTCACAGATAAATCATTTGTAATTGTGCAATATTCCATTAAAAAAATAAGAATGTCAAATTTGGTTTCATGGTGACTTGAAACAACACTGAAATTAATTAATTTAAATAACTCTGTGGCTGAAATAGCTGCCCTTCACACATTTCATTTCTACCATGGCAGCTGAGTGCACAATATTAGCAAGGTAGGCCGCCTATTCTCTGTCATTTTCTGAGTCTAGATTCCGAGTCATTCGCAGGCGTTCTGAAAAAACGTTCACGAATTAGACTGAATAGACCCGTGATGTTCTAGACTCTAGAACATCACGGGTCTATTCAGTCTAATTCGTGAACGATTTTTTCAGAACGCCTACGAATGACTCAGCTCAAACGACTCACAGAAAAGAGCCAACTCAAAAGAAAGATTCGTTCATAGATTCACTACTGAAAACAACAATGTTGACTAATATCTGTTTGTATACAAAGTCAGCACGGACTACAAGAATTGTAAGACATTGTTCTAATCTTATTTGAATTTATAGGCTACACCAAACGCTTGAGCACAGAAACATTTTAAAAGGAGGACAGTAACGCAATCGTTGCTACTACTACTAGGCCGCGTGTTTGGTCGTTAAAAAGCAAACGTTTGCCACTTAAATATGACTTACCAGTTTCCAGGACGATGAAAACCAAATTAATATTTTTTAATCCAGGTTTAAGGTCTTTAATCAGACACGCACTTTCGTTCAAAGGGTTTGCCATGAGAAAAAAAGTTAAAGGAAATCCAATTACGTCAAACTGCCACCTTGGATCACCTAAGATGATCGATGACAGGTATTTATATAAGCTACCTGAATGAGATTTTATTTTTAACGAATGTTACACACAACTTCCTCCTTTAAAACAGCATAAGAACAATTCAGTCTTATTAACATTGATTAAGGAAGGGAAGGAAAAACAAAAGTACTAAATTGTTTATGTTAATTTTCCTGTAAGAACGCAAGTGATTAAACATTAGATTAAATATTAGTCAGTTTTTCGTGGTTTGAAAAGCGCCACGGAATCAAGTTCTAACGGGAAAAAAATAAATAATCGTCACGAACAGGATTCGAACCTGTGCGGGGAAACCCCATTGGATTTTCGAGTCCAACTGCCTTAACCTCTCGGCCACCGTGACTACGTAATATGACGTTGTGAAAAACATTTTATCTAGTGATGGTATCATATCGTGATTTTATTGTGCAGGTTTAGCTTTTTTATTTGAATTAATTAATACATAGATAATGTAAACGTTGATTTTTGATCGTATAATTATATAATGACATATAAGCATTAATTTCGCTTGTTTCGTTTTCTGCTGTTTTAATTGAGTCACCATAACGCCAGATGGCGCCAGTGCACAAGGAGTTTTGTGTCATAGAGGGCGCGTTTTCATTTTGACCACTCTTCACGTTGAAACGAAAATACAGTAATTACAAAATTGTACATAAGCCAGGCCTTGACATACAATTAGTTCATATGAATGTTCAGGAACAGATAGTTAAAATGCCATACAGAACAGCTCTGACAAGAAAGGTATAAATCAACAATTCACTCGTTACCATGACACACTGTAGAATCATTACTGAAATTCATTGAAAGTCTCTGGGATTTGCTGGAGGAGACTTTAGAGTGTGCTGCATTGTTAATACAAGATCTTATTCTTTACCAAAAATGTATGCACCTCTTAATTTAAATATTTCCATCACATGATTTGTATTCATGGTTGTTCAAGGAATGGAAAGCTAATACACACTCATATAACATGCTATAAACATAATAATCACTGTAATTATCACCTTTTTTCTTGGTCAGCCAATTCTACATCAATATGGCCTAATAATCTAATATAATATGAATGTGTAATGTTTAAGGTATTCAAAGTCTAGGGTTGAGTCTGTTTCTGTCATACGGATTATTAAAGAAACAAAAACAGGTATTTGAAAGCATAGGCTACTAAAGATTCAAAGGAACAAGATGGACACTAAAACGCATGTTTCAAAGTTTTTATTTATTTGCATTATAAGAACAATTTGAGCAGAGTGTGAAACAACTTGGTAAACAGGTGTTGCAGAAACAAGGTCTCTGCTGTAACTGAGCCATTTTCTTTGGCGTGAATCATAATGTTTCTAAAATATAACCAAGACAACATATAGCTCTCGTATATATATATGAAGTCAAGTAACATCTTAAAGAATATGCAAATACAGATTAGGGATTACAAGAATCAGAAAAAATTGTTAACATTTGTTATATGTTAAAGAAGTAAAACCATATCCCTTTTCATCTGAAAGAGACATCCACCCGAAGCAAAGATACACACTTTTATGTTTTTGTTCAGCACTGTGAATACTGAAATGAAAATATGCTGGAAATAAACACAAAAATCCCACTTGCTCTGATTTATAATAAAAACATATGAGAACCAAACTCTATTCTCATTCTCACAATATCAACAATATCAAACCAGACTTGATTGCTGCTCCTCATGCTTTTCTATTTTATTTGTGGATTTGTATAATAGCGAGTGGTGATGTGTACACAAATATCAGTTACTACATTTATTCCAAAGTGATGAGGGGGATTTTTGAATTAGTCCTTGTGTTAATCAGTTCTCTCATTTTGAAACTTCAGTACAACAATCCAAACAGACTTTTACTTTTCATACTTTTGCAGTTCTCCACCACTTTCCACACTTCTCTGGCTTATTTGCATGCATCGTCTCCTTCATCACTTTCAGACATATGCCTGTAATCTAAACTGGCTTCACAGCGCCTTTTTCTCAGCCAGCACAATGCCAACTGGATCTTGAGAAATGGTCTCTGAAAAGAGCCGTACATCAAAAGCAGGAATGCTTTCCAAGTAAAGGTCCGAGACATATGTGGAGCTCAGGGAAGACCAGGATCCCCCATGTAAGCTGCATTCCAGATTTAAAGCGTGTGTGAGCATGGCGTGTGATCACTCAGGACAGAAAAAGGTTATCTAAATGTTTATTAGTCACTGCGAAGCAGAAATCTAGAATCTAGATATCAGAAATTATATTTGTAGTTCAGTTTAGGAAAATACACTAGCTTTCTCACATCTTTTGGTCTCTATGTTTATGGGTTCACAGTACACTTTAAATTTAATATTGAGTACACTTTTTTGATAAATACAGAGATAGAACATGGCAGTATATTTGTGCTGTTTAATCTTCGAAAACAAAACTATGGAAGCTTGTTTACGCTACAGAATCAAATGATTTATTAGATAATTGAGACTTTGTCTTGCAATTCCTGACTTGTTTTAACAGAATTGCAAGATATAAACTTACAATTGTGTTATAAAGTCAGAATTGCGATTTAATATCGTGCAATTCTGACTTTATTACTCTAATTGGTAGCCTAGATATCTAGACGCACCCTAGCGGCAGCAAAAATTATTTTGCTGCAAAGTGTGGTCTAGCAACTCTCCGTTGACTTTCGAAGTGGAAAATCCAAACTCTGGTCTGGCCAATCACATCGTGTATAGAGTTGGTGGGCGGGCTTATCACAATGACGGCAGAGTTGTGATGGTTCTGCGCGTGATTTCCATTGGTGATTTCCCTGCTACTTAAAAACAAACAAGACGCAGCTGGCGAACAGCGGCTTTTCCATTTCGGCTTTGGCCGCGACTCGGATGACTTGGAGTTAAGAACGTAACTTGAGTCATTCTTAAAAGGAAGATGTGTTCAGAGTTTTGACGACCGTATAAGGCAAAAGTGTAATATATCAACTTGCTCCGCTGGAGAGAAAACCATGGGAAAACGCATGGGACTTACTCAGCCAGAGCCATCACCGCTCTGGTTGGTTAGCGCTATCCTATGGCGTGCAGAGGGATATTGAAAGACAACCTTCTATCCCGCCCCCCAGATTGAGGTATGCCAATTGTGAGTTCCCAGACCTAACATCTTGATAGGTCTGGTTTGCCAGGTTACGCAATTGGGAGTTTATGTCACACAATCCCAAGAAAAAAACGTCAGAAGTGCAAGAACTCAAAATTGTGACAGATTTGTGAGATTAAAAAGGAAAATGACTGTTTTTATGTTTTATTCTGTGGTGCAAACAAGCTTCCAAACAAAACCTAATCGGACCAATTATCATGGTTGCATGAAGTCAATATCACAGCTGTGCACATGGTGTTCCAGATGAAATGAATTGTGGGATTGTGGCTATGGTCAATACGTGTCCATCGAATAGATGGACTGCATTTGGCGTCCGTCGACTCCTTTGGCTGGAGGCGATTTGTTTCCCTTCGCCAACTTTCTCAGTTGACAGGTAGTCACCAGAGGAAGACAGAATGTCCAGTAATACCAGCTGGAGTGGGTTTCTCACAAGCATAAGTTTTGTAACAGAGTTTTGGATAAGACGAACTGATATGACTGCTTTCACATTCACTTCTGCTAAAAGGCTAGGGACTAACAACAGCGATATGGGATTTTTAAGCAAATGTCATATAGTTCATGAATATTGCCTTTGAATGGACTGTATTGTAAGTCTGTTTTCTGCGAGGACAGGCCAGATCTCTGGGTTCTTGATGAGGATGGCTGGCACTGATAAGGGAGAGAGTGTTTTCTCAGCATAGGAGGGTGTCCTAGGGCTGGAATGGAGGGTTCGGGACATTAGGATGCTTGTCCTACAGCAACACCCTCTGCTTGGCCTGCAGCTTCTGCTAGAGGGCTGTCTTCACTCTGCACTCTTTCCTTTTCCTTTTCTTCCTCTCCTTCCTCTTCATCCTCTTCCTGTAAAGCACTGTGGGACACCACTATCTTGGAGGCGTCCTGGGGCAGGGTCGCAGAGAGAGCATACTCCTCGCTTACATCTTCTGTGATGGACAGCTCAGCCTCAGTTGTGCCATTCAGGATGCTGGGCACCTCATCTTTCTCCATCGCCTCCACAGCTGCCTTTACTTCCTCCTGTCCTGGTGCAAGATGGGAGTGAACCTCTTTGAAGGACAGGTCTTCAGTTGGGCTCTCAATAGGGGCCAGTTCGAATGGGGGCAATAGCACTTGGCGAGCTCTCTGGTTGGGCTGAGTCCTCAGTCTCCGGTTGCCCTTCCCCACTTCGGTTCTTCTTGATGTTGAAGGTTAGAGGAGAGACCTTGAAAGAGGTGTTCTTTGCACTAGGGCTCTTCTGGTGGTTCGGTGTCAGACTTTTCTTGATTTTTTCACGCTTCTCTTGGGACACAATCTTGTTCATCTTCTTCTCAATGTTCTGCCTGGAGAAAGCCTTCTTCAGGCTGTCCACTTTCTTCAGACTGGAACGCTTGATCTTCTCAGCTCGAGATTTTTCAACTCTGGTTTCAGCTTCAGATCCAAAACCCTCAAAATGTCATCCTCATCCTCTTCTGGTCCCTGCTCCTCATCCGAGGAGAGAGCGATGGTCTGAAGGCCCTCCTCCTCTTGGGAACGGTTGGCATCAGTGGCTGGGGTGTCCTCTTCCACTTCAGGTAACGGTGCAGGTTCATTCACAAAGACGCTTGAAGGGATTTCATTTTCCTCCTGCACAACAACAACAAAAAAATAATAAATTTTACAGTTCTGCCCATTTACAGCTTATTTTCACACCACACAAAATTGCTCTTGGTACAAAGTTCTGCCAATTTTAATGCTATAAAAAAAGTTTTGATTGCTAAAGCCATATTATTGTCATACGGTTTCCCCACAAAGGAATCTAAGTCAGTGCCGAATTAGCTGCCTGCAAGATTTGTATTTGGTTCCTTGGCAACCGGACTCTAAGAATGCGTATGATACAGGAGTCATGTGTTTGTGGGAGATATCTTCAATAGTTTCTAGATAACATCATTCTCTGTTAATGTCCTTAATTTTAGGTCTTCTTTTTAATCAGGATTTTAGACCAGGGTAAAAATGGTAAAAAAAAAGCTTATGGTAAATTTTGTAGCTTAGTAGCAAATTAAATTAATCTGACAAATGAATTAAAATAAACATAAAACCTCTGTAACCTATCTTAAAATCTGTATTGGCCAGATCAAAATCACTGTGAAAAAAGTCTTCTTAAAGGAGTAGTTCACTTTTAAAAAAAAACTTTTGCTGATAATATTTACTCACCCCTATGTCATCCAAGATGTCCATGTCTTTCTTTCTTCAGTCGAAAATAAATTAAGGTTTTTGATGAAAACATTCCAGGATTTTTCTCCATATAATGGACTTCAATGGGAACCACACGGTTAAAGGTCCAATATTTCAATGCAAACTGCAAACTGAGGGCTTTAAACGATTTCAGACAATGAATAAGGGTCTTATCAATTGAAACTCATTTAAAAAGAAAAAAAATTAACAAAGTTTAAGTTTTATAAGTTCAAATGGTCCGCCTGCTCTGTACTGTGATGCGCTGTTCATGACCCTCCTGTTCGAACTCAAAATTAACAAATCTTTTCCAGAATCAATTTATTCCGTCGTTCAAAGAACCGCGCACAAACGCGCATCACAGAACAGAGCAAGGCAACCATTTGAGCTTATAAAAATTATAAAAAAGTTTTCTTTTTAAATGAGCGATCATTTCGCTTGATGAAGACCCTTTCTTCAGTCATCTGAAATCGTTTGAAGCCCTTTGAACAGTTTGCGGTTTGCACTGAAAATGTCTTTTGGACCTTGAACCAGTTTGAGTTCCCATTGAAGTCCATTATATGGAGAAAAATCCTGGAATGTTTCCATCAAAAGCCTTTATTTCTTTTGACTGGAGAAAAGAATGACATGGATATCTTGGATGACATGAGGGTGAGTAAATTATCAGCAACATTTTTTAAAAGTGAACTACTCCTTTAAATGTACAACAGGACAGCCTTTCCGGACAAGACATTTCTAGGGTTTTGTCTGTGGCTCTACAGCAGCCATTATGAAGGGGTTTGAACAGTTGAACACACTTTTTGCTCTTAAAAGTAGATTGCTAAAGAAATGTTCCTTGTCAACACACCGTGACCTTTTATCACAGTTTCAAGTATTTGTCTTTTAAAAGATAATGCAGTGTTGAAAATCTTCAAGCTCATTCTGCTCAGCTTGTAATATGAAGTACTATAGAGTGTTGATGAGTAGTGTGGATATACATTCCTTTAAATGACACAAGGGGACAAGAACATTTGGTGTAAAAAACATTGTGTACAAACCCTCTTTTCCCTGCTGGAGACAATCATAAAGGCTGAAGAATAATGAAACGATTGGAAAGGAAGGCCAGGCATGACCCTACACAGCTCATATCAGAGTTTCCACTGAGTTTTGGAGGACAGCCAGTACAGAAAGAGAGCGAGAGTTGGGCAATTGGAAAGAGAGAGAGAGAACAGAAAGCAGGGAAGTCTGGTGTAGCGCTTTGGAAGGGAGTATAGGATGAGAGTCAGGAAGCATTTGGGGTGGAGTGCAGTAATAGGGACACCTGGAGAGAAGCCATGTTTGCCCCCACCCATCAAAATGTTCCATGGCATGTCAGAAATGTGAAAGGAGAGCCTGGGAGCCTCGCTCTCTTAGCGATAAGACTCTAAATTCTGATACGGATGAGGCCACTGTCACGCAAGAAACCTTCCAGTTAATCAATTTAACTGCACTGTTTTTGTTTAGTCTGAAATGTAAGCTCACACAAATGTTCTGCATTGGTACAAATGTACTGTGAATGCAGATACCCCCTGTTTGGGGTATACATTACATGTATATATGATTTAAAGGGTCATGAAACAGTAAACTACATTTTGTAACAAGATTTTAACAAAAGGATGTGTTGCACATCATAGAAGAGAATGTTACCATACCATCGACTAGTTTTAATTGTAGGAGAAAACTGGTTCATTTGAAGCTGTTTGAATCAGACGCTCTTGCCTCTCCACTCTCAGCACACCACGCCCACTTTTGGTGCATTTTTCAAATTGGTGAGAACTAACAGGTGCTAAAACAGTGTTTCATTTACCCTTTAAAGGAGTAGTTCACTTTTAAAAGTTTTTGCTGATACTCTACTCACCCCCATGTCATCCAAGATGTCCATGTCATTCTTTTTTCAGTCGGAAATTAAGGTTTTTGATTAATACTTTCCAGGATTTTCTTCATATAATGGACTTCATTGGGAACCAAACGGTTCAAGGTCCAAATGAGAGTTTTAGTGCAGCTTCAAAGGGCTTTAAACGACACCAGACGATGAATAAGCATCTTATCTAGGACCCTTCGAGTCATGACTTGAAAAAACATTTGTTCATTTTGATGAACGAGTTTAAACAGGAGAGTTACGGACGCTCATCACAGAGCAGAGCAAGGCGAGCATTTGTGCTTATAAAACTTAAACTTTTTAATTTATTTTTTAAATGTCCAATCGTTTCGCTAGATAAGACCCTTATTTATCGTCTATTGTCGTTTAAAGCCCTTTGAAGCTGCACTGAAACTCTCATTTGGACCTTGAACCAGTTGGTTCCCATCGAAGTCCATTATATGGAGAAAATCCTGGAATGTTTTCATCAAAAACCTTAAATTCTTTTCAACTGAAGAAAGAAAGACATGAACATCTTGGATGACATGGGGTGAGTAAATTATCAGCAAAAGTCTTTTTTTAAAGTGAACTACTCCTTTAAAGAGTATTGCAGGAATCAGTTGTGTGCCTTTTTAATAGTTTTCCTGTGTAAACAAACTTATTTTTCAGTAGAAATGGCATAAGTTAATTGACATTTATTTAAATGATCAGTATGTCTCTCATTTGCTCCATCAGGCTCCGTTTTATTCTTTCTGTGACCCCCAAACCACACAGAAGTGAGGTATCATGCAGGAAAGGATATATCTAAACTCTCTTGAAAAGGCGAAGAGATGAAGGAAACTTAGTGGACAGAATGTTACGTAAACATTGAATTCTAAACCTTATCTGTTTATACTGCCTGCATAGAGCCTTAATGTTCACATCTGCTTTTCTAAAATGATAGAACGGTTGTGTTCCCCTCTGAACCCCCTGTTGTAACTCTGGCCTCTAAAGCTCTCTGTGTGTGAGGGAATGCAAGCATGGCCTGTCAAAGTTGTGGTAGAGATTTGACCTAACAGAAGAGAACTAACAAAAAGGATACATAATGACTGACGGTAATCCCTGTGGATATATGGAACATGCTAAATCAGGGGTGAAATACCGCTTTTGGGATTTAGTAGATCTGTCCACCCACGAAAAGAGCTTTACTTTGGAAGGCAAATATGGATCAAAGGTATTGGTATGATGTTGCTGGCACAGTTTGGGAATGAATTTGGCGGAAGTCCCTGCAATTTTTAAAATGGAATTTCCATGTTCCATCATTCTCTCCTCAGAGTTACCACAGCAATTAGTCAACTTGGAGTTAAAAACATAGTAGAAAACAGTGTGACATAACATTGGCTGAAATCTTATATGTGAAAGCAAAGGGTTGGATATAGGTTTTGTATTGTTTTTCTTTGTTAAAGTATTTACTTTCTGTTGTGGTTGTAAGAGGTGAAGAGTAGCTAGTTTTAGGAGTAACTTGCATGTGTTTAAAAATTAACATCAAGAAAAAGATGAAGAGATGCCAAATTATAAGATTTTGTGAATCAGAAAGAAGAATCACAAGGGAAATTAAATGCTTCACTTGAGAATTATAGAAGGGGAACTTGTGAACAAAATGAGCTGTAAAAATAAAAGAACAGATATGCCGTCTTGTATAACAGTGATAATGCCTGTGATATTTGGCATGCAATATTTTCTTTTCAGCTCCAATCGACCATGAATTGATAATAATGAGTGCAATTCATTTAGAGCAACAAGTTAAAATTGTAGCCATAATAATGTTTTCTTCCTTCAGGGTCATACTTACAAATACTAATATTACACTGTAGAATTTTTACTCAAACTATGAGCTTTTACATTAAAGGATTAGGATAATTTACTCACCCCATGTCATCCGAGATGTTCGTGTCATTCTTTCTTCAGTCCGAAAGAATTAAGGTTTTTGATGAAAACATTCCAGGATTTTTCTCCATATAATGGACTTCAATGGGAACCAATCGGTTCAAGGTCCAAAAGACACTTTCAGTGCAAACTGCAAACTGTTCAAAGGGCTTAAAATCGATTCCATATCGACTGAATAAGGGTCTTATCAAGCGAAAAGATCGCTCATTTAATAAATAAATCATAAAATAAATAACAAAGTTTACGTTTTATAAGCTCAAATGCTCGCCTTGCTCTGTTCTGTGACGCACGTTGTGACTCTCCTGTTCTGAACTCTGTTCATCAAAATAAACAAATCTTTTTCCGAGTCAATTCGTTTGTTTCTGTTTGTTGAATGAACCAAATGACAAATGACCAAATGAAAAAGATTTGTTCATTTTGTTTCTGATCGAGTTCGAACAGGAGAGTCACGAACGTGCATTGCAGTACAGAGCAAGGCGAGCATTTGAGCTTATAAAACGTAAACTTTGTTATTTATTTATTAAATGAGCGATCGTTGCGCTTATAAGACTCTAATTCATCATCTGGAATCGTTTAAAGCCCTTTGAACAGTTTGCACTGAAACTCTCATTTGGACCTTGAACCGTTTGGTTCCCACTGATGTGCAGGAGAAAAATGCTGGAATGTTTTCATCAAAAACCTTAATTTCTTTTCGACTGAAAAAAAAGAATGACATGGACATCTTGGATGATATGGGGGTGAGTAAATGATCAGCAATTTTTTTACTCCTTTAAGAAACCTGAAAACTTGTAGGATCATTAGAATTGTGGTATTGTGAAAGTTATTGTGAACATTGTTATAATAAAATTGTTATAATAGGCAGTACAACAAGCAATATAATGTCCTATAATTCATTAATAATATCTTTAGATGAATTTAGATAGGCTAGAATTAGATCAAATATCTTTAAAATACAATAATGAGACTGAGACTGTTTTGCGTAAGCATTTCATGTCCATTGAAATATTTCACTTTTCAAAACACCTTTATTAGAAAATATTTTCACTTTTTTATGAATGCAGAGAGATTGTACCCTTTAAGTCCAAGTCTTTTTTGGTAAAGCTTAGAACTTTATTGCACAATTTACTCAAAACTCTGAGGAGTCAACGCTGTTTATTGATTTTCTGTGTTGTTTGGATGCTTTTGACATTGCTCTTTGTTTGTATTTGCATGTTTTCAAGTAGTGTCCTCAAGACTCTAAGTAGCTCATCTTGCCAATTTGGGAAAGAAAATACACTGAGCCACTGGACTAGCCTGTGTGGCAAGAATAGTGTCTATCAACAGCCACTAAACTTTGTAGTCTTAACTGTAGATGGTCTCTGAGAATAAGAGTAGGGTGTTGACATTTTGATATGTGTCTGAGAGCAGCTTGCGTAATTGTGCTGTTTTATGTGGACAGTTTCTCTTGACTTAACCAGGTTAGCCAGGTTCAGGCTTGTCTCCGGAACCACTGTGTTTGAAATCACTTTAGATGAACTGCTTATGCTGATGGCAAAAACACAAAGTAACAAACGCCCCTCAAATTAAGTTTTAAATACTATAGAGCAGTTATAAACAAGTTAAAGAATCTCTCCTTATGGCCTCCTGAGACACAAGTTCCTGTTGTTTTCTCAGTGGGGAAGCAAATTGTTCATTCCATGCATTCTGCCTTGTAGGTATGAGATCTAGAAATGACTTGTAAATGACTACAGCATCTACATCGACATTGTCTTCATATTCTGGTTGTGTTTTAGGATTCTCTCAAAATGTTGTCACTACAGAGCATGATTACCTCATGTTGCGCAGCCTGTCAAATGATACTCTAGGTTTGATTTATTCGCGTACTGAAACCGGTCCCGCTCGCGCTTGGGCAATGTAGCGCTTATGATAGCTGAGTTGATATATGTTTTCTCATACATGCAAAATAATATAAGGGGATCTCACAAGGGGTATATTTCTGTTACAGTTTATGGTTATTAAAGGAATCAATTTTTAGAGCGCATGTTTTGGTAAACATTGTGAGCATGAGTCATTGCATACAATGAATGCTTTGTGCCTGTTCTCTGTGAAAGAATAGACTGGGTTTTATTTGATGTTTATTTGACCAGATGTGCTTCTAATAGACGCATAAATGCCTGCATTACTCTTTGCCTGCTATTACTCATGTTTCTCGCAGATATTTCACCCATAAACTCCATTAACTCACCCTCATGTTGTTCCAACAACAAAAAGCTACAAAAGAATATCTTGCCCTTTCTTTTCAATATAACGAATTTGTATCAACCTCTTTACGGTACTTTAATTCTTCAATTAAAGTACTTGAAAACTCATGAATTAGACTGACTTATTCGAAATGTCCTTTTTTAAAGTTTCTGTAATGACCCCAGACTATTGGTGCGTTCACGTGCTATGGTAATTATGGTAAATACCAAAAGCTGACGAGGAAAATGCACATGAACACCCCCTTATGTGGTGTTTTCCACTGGGCAGCTTGTAGATTTTGATGCACGAGTTGCCAAGATGAGATAACCTTTGACCTTTTCAAAATGGTGGAGAGCAACACGAGAGTTATGAACATAGACAGTATAAGAAGTGGACAGAGCCATCTCATTGGAACTTCATTGAGACAAGTGAAGCCCGTTTTTGGCAATTTCTTTGCACTTCCGTCCCTGACGCGCAGACTCAAACAGAGCTTGACAATGTAGATGTGACGAGAGCAACCCGTCTGTCTTCTAGTGGCTGTGGCATGAGAAATCAGAATCATTCCCTTCCGAAACATGCGGAGAGTGTGAATAGGAGGCGGAGAGTGTGAGTAGGAGCTGTCCATGAGCTAGGAGAAGGAGACACTTTTGCTAGGTATTCTGATTAATTATTTTGTCATTTTGCCACCACGTTTCCCTGATTGCGCGCAAACTTCTCCTGTCCATACGGTAATCTCTCTACTGTGAGACAGAGAGTCGCGTGGGTATGACGCAATCGTTAGCCTACTCTTACAAAAAACTGCTTCTACGGGGCCATAACATAAGCTACAAGGTTATGGAGCAATTTATGCATTGTCGTGTTTCTTTAGAAATAAATAAAGGACAAATGGGGTCTTCAAACGCCTCAGATGTAAAGTTATTCGCTGTCAAAGTGATGCCAAAATTAATGTGAGTCAATGGAAATGCTAACGCAAGTGAAGTTCTGCTACAAGATGGCAGCTCCCGCGAGGCTTCAACTTCCAGTCGATGGATTACCCCCTTGGTCGTGAATGGTATAAATAAATGTACTAATCATGATCTAGAAAATATACTGCATATTATTTACTGTTTGAGTTTTGATAAATCATTTTCTTGCTGTAGAAGATGACTTAAGCAATCTAAAATTGTTTTAGCTAAATAACAGGTCTGGATCTCTCAGCCTGACTTCGTCATACCATATTCTGGTCAGAATATGAGTCTAGACTCGCGCCCTTAGGGCTTTGATTATGAGGCGTGTCCTGAACCGAACCAGGAAAAAAAACCTCTGCACTCAATTGGATAGTCGGACAGACCTAAAACCAATCAGAGCAACGCAGTAAGTGAACTACTATGCATACAGTTGTCAACTACAGAACTTACTTATTTTAGAAGTAAAACAACGAGTGTTGCTTCTTTCAATTGGTCCTTCATGAGTGCGACCAAAGGAGAAATCACGACGACCATGCCCGGATTAACATAGTTTTGTGCCCTAGGGTGACCACAGTTTAAGTGCCCCCCCCCGTCCTCCTCACACTTAATGTGTGAACAATTGAAATTCAGTATTTCTATGAAGACAATAGATGTAATAACGTTACATGAACTTACAGCTAAAGTAAAGGCTCACCACAAATACTGCAGGGTTCCAGACTGCGACCAAAATCGACTGAATTTTATATCCAGCCGCACATGTGCGACCATAGACTGTAAAAAGTGTGCGACCAGTAAATTTGCCACACGTTAAATGCATGGTAAAGCGTGGAAGGAGCGTCAATGAATCCGTGACAAGAATAGCGTGCGTAGACGTCTGTGGGATGGAGACGGAAACGAATATCACTCGTTAGTCGTTACCTAGCAGCGAATGCAAACAAAATGAAAGTAGAACGAAACGCAATGGGCGGCAGTGTGTCACTGTGGAATGGACCAAGATCGGGGGAGGGGTAGGGGGCACTTACCAAAATGCAATTACATTTCTTTATTTTTTAAATGCATAAATAAATATGTATTACATATATATCTATTAACTATATAGTTAATACGTTTATCAAATATGACAAATATTTTAAAGGTCTAGTCATTGTTTTAATGATTTGGTGCCCCCCATTGGCTGGTGCCCCTGGGCACTCGCCCAGTGTCACCTATGGATAATCCGGCCTGACGACGACCACAGGCTTTTCATTACGTCCCATCTTCTTAGCGACCGTCAGAGCCAGCTGATAAGTTACACTTTTGCCGAATATCTTTCTGATCGACAAATGCCTTGATTGCAGTTTTCTGTTTGTCTATTAAAATTAATGCGCTGTTGATTCCTTTTAAACAGACGCGACAGTGGAATCTATATATCTCAATTCTCCAGCTGCAGTCATCTTTGAGGGAAACCAGTTAGCGCTCTTTGATAACGTGATGATTACGTCCCTTCAGATCATCTGTCCATCATCGTATAAAGCCCGCCCTGGCAATCTGATTGGCCCGATCATTTTTTGCCTGATCATAATTATTCCTCAATGGATTCGAGTCCAGACTGAACTTCCTGAACCAAAAAATGTTGTGGGCGGAGTTCGGGGCTGGCATCCAGGCTACTGGATCTCCATATTTTTACCACATTACGACAACAATAGCACTTGAACACAACACACTGGTAAATACCAGTTCACTAGTGGAAAATATCATCTTTTTCATAGCACGTGAATGCACCATATGTTCCCCTGGTTTTGTGTGGACTTTCATGTTATTTCCTGGTCTGTAAATGTTTTGTAGTCCTTTGTAGTTTTTCTTGTTGATTAGATATTTTATTGTCCCTAGGTGTGTCTTGTTTGCCAATGTGTATTTAAACCCCAGTGTTTCTTTTGTTCCTTCCTTGTTGAGTCTTGTCCACATGGATGTTTTGTTGGGGTGCTCATTCTGTTTTCCTGTTTTTCTAGTTCCCATCTTTGTTTTGTTATTTATCTTCTGTTTACCAAAGTACTTATGGGACTCAAGCTCCGGTGGGGGTGGAGCCTGGCCCACCACGGATACCAGCGTTTCTCACCCCTCAAGTCCAGTGTGACTGGGAACTGGGTGGATTGGGGAATGAGCACCCCAACTAAACATCCATGTAAGGACAAGAGCTCAACAAGGAACATAAGAAAACACACGGGGTAATAGGTAAACAAGACACACCTGGGAACAAGCAAAGAACTAATCAATAAGAAAAACTGCAAAGGACTACAAAAGATGTAGGGGAGCGCAGGGCACAACCTAACGCGGGGTTTAATGTAACACGGACCGTTTACATAATTCGCCAGGATCAAGGTTGTCTTTCCGCTCTTTTCTCCTCGCTGCCAGAAGACGGTCTCCCGCGAATTGCGGAAAGTTTTTATTATTTTTCGTGAAGATACTGGACAAAGAGTGTTTTGACAACATGAAAGTAATTTTTTTTCATCATAGGGTTTTTTTTCAGTTTCTGAGTTGGGTGTATACGTTTCCAAATCTTGCTGGCTCAAACATAGCACCGTTTTGAAACATGTCAGCAATTCCTAGTGACTGTTAGCTAGGCTTAAAATATGTAATACACAGCAGGGTTAGTTTTAACAGAGTGTTACAACTAAGCCACCAAGTGTACAATGATAATCAAATGAAAATCGGAGCCACACAACTTTTCAGGTTTGATCTATTTATACATTTAACTTTGTTAGACTTTCACAAACAATGTTGGAATTTAAAATGTTTAAAATGTAGTGTACTATGAATGATAACTTGTTTATTTATTAAAAATATGGCCTGTTATTAATGCAGTAAACCCTTTAAATTTTGATTTTAAGTTCATTTGTATTATTATTGCTGTTATTATTAATAATAATAATAATAATAATAATTGTACATGCAGCTGCCACACACAAATCTAATTTAATTGCAATTACAATATTTATAATTTTATTTATTATTATTTATTGCAAAACTATGCAGCCCTGTCTCTATGTCTCTATCCATGATATTGATCCATAATAGAAGGATTATTGGATGAAGGATGGATGTATGAATATCTGTCTATACAGATGCACAAACAATATCAAACTATACAAATAGAATAGTACTGAATTATGTGTGTTACACACAAGTGTTACAACTAACCCCTCTGTCTGTTACAATTAACCCTGAATATGGGGTAAGTTGTAACATTTGCACTTCTGTCACTTTCACTGCAACTGTACAAAAATGGTGGTCCTGGAAAAAAACTTTAAGTGGTCATTTGTAGCAGAGATGTGTATGTTGCTTGTGTAAAAAAAGTATTAATCTAACCTTATTATTTTTTAATTAATTGAGCCAAATCCAAAAAGCGTTAGGTTGTGCCCCGCTCTCCCCTACAGAACAGGAAAGATGTACAGAACAGGAAACAACATAAATGTCCACATAAGACCAGGGGATTTAGAAGCTAAAATGTATTATTTTAAAAGTGAATAAAAAAATGACTTGTTTTTTAAATGACTTGATTATATTAGTTTTGACAAGTGTATATACACAGATATACACACCTCTCCGTACCATGCTCTGTTCTCTCAATACTCTCAGCTTTATCAGATACGCTATCCAGTTGTTTTCCCAATAATTCACTTTACATTCTAAACACACTTGACATACGTGTCACCTTGTGGCCTACTTATGAAGGATTGGGGTAAATATTTGCTCAGGGGAGGGGTGTGTAGAGTAAAGAGAGAGAAGTGACTTTGTTTGAAGGAGTTGTATGGTGGAGAATTTTTTTTACAGATTTTTTTTTCAAGCTCATGCAATGTTTTTTTTTTATCTTTTAGCGTGAGCTGCATTTGGATCTCCAGTCCCTGTAATTCTCAGAATTTTTTTAATGCTCTGCATTTCCCTTCCTGCTGCCCATAACAACCCACCTGAAAGGAAGCAGCTGTTTAACCTCATAAGCTCGCCTGTGTTCTCTTCTTTTGTGTTGCACTAAAGGCAGACATGTAACTCTATACATTCTCTATCTCTTTCAAAAACACAGTGATTTTTGCAACACACTGAAAGGGAGGGAGAGAAAAATGGGTACATTTTTGTGTGAAGTGTTTAGTAGTACTAAAACTATTTTAAAACAACGTTTTTTTGTAGTGACCATAGTTCAACTGTTTCCATTAACCAAGTAACAAGACATTATTTCCAAGCAGTTTATATTCTCAATTCTTTTTACCTATATTCTTTTAAAGCTAGGTAGCTTTTGCTATACTGTAGGTTGGTTTCACTGTAGTTGAACTACAACTAAACTGTATCTTGTTTAGCTATAGGTTCAACACTGTTCAAAAGAAATGTACTGTGTGTGTATGTTTTTTAGTGTGTAAGAAGTCAGGCGGAATAAAATAGTTGGAGCAGGACGGTCGGGGTGGGAGAGTTGAGCGGAGAAAAAAAATCAGCCCTGGAAAAACTTCATGCAATAATAGCCATGTTTACATGTACACCAACATTCAGATTATTATCAGGAATCAGAGTAAGGAATTACATGGATTAAGGTGTTTACATGACATGAGCAACCCTCTTAAAATCGAAAACTATTACAATTATTCAAAGAGAAATGTTGTTTTGTCACTTTGATCTGAGTGCGAGAAATATGGTTATGAGTATATACACACATCAACAATAATTGTATTCTGTTTTTATTAGTTTAATGAAACCACTTCCACTTATGTTGTAGTTGTTGTTTTAACTCTATGCTAGTTTAAGAATGATTTTTTATATCCACTTCTTCTTACATGGCTCTCTTAACTTGATTAGGATTCATCAATCACTGCATTTAATTTTCTTTCGTGTCATTCATTCATTCATTCATTCATTCATTCATTCATTCATTCATTCATTCATTCATTCATTCATTCATTCATTCATTCATTCATTCATTCATTCATTCATTCATTCATTAAACAGCTGTAATAAGTGGAATAATGTGTCTGCAGTCATAAAATCATTATTGCAAAATAAATCTGAACAGGGTGATCAGGAGTCCTGATTTATTGCTTAACCTCTATTCTACAAGAAGAGGTTGATGTAAGATCAGTGTGAAAGGGCATGGTTTTATTGCAGTTTTCTTTGTAAATGATGTGTAGTCTGTCTGCTGTTTCTGGCGGTTTGCCCCAGCATATAGCAATTGTCCACAGGAGTTCCCATGGCATTGTGAGTGTGTATGGTCTTCCCCTCTGTGCTGGCATTGCTCCCTGTCACGGGACATACACAATAACAGCTTTTGTCTCTTCAGTGTGAATGTGTGTGTGTATTTTAGATAGGACCAAAGAGCCAGAACTCTGTAGTGCAAAAGGATATCTGTTTTTTGTAGATAATTACAGTGTATGTCCAAGCTCAGGAAGGCCCAGTGAGTATTAAAACTGAAATTGCCAGACACTGAGAATACACTGCTTCAATAATTTAATATTTAGCATATGATGCTATCACAGGTGTGCTTTTGTGTGTGTGTCGTTATTGTGGGCATAATATCTTGTTCAGTGCATAAATGTTTAGTATACTTGTAAGTTACTCAATTTTGATTTGATTGCCAAATACGGATTTACATGATTTGTTTGCATTTCAGTTGATTTCATTGTGGCCGTAGAGAAAAGGGAGTGAGCACCTGCAGGCAGTGTATTAAACAGCTGTCAGATAACTACAAAACATGCAGCGTAGAAATGTACTGTGTAAAAGCTAAACTGAGAAGTTTTTTACAACATGTACGTGTTCATTCTCTCCCATGCGTTTAATATAATAGTTATGGCTGGGTAGATTTTTTTTTCGTTTTATCACAAATACAATGCTATTCACAAATTACTGTCATGAGTCTTATTAGTGAATCAAAAACATACAGACCAGCGTTGCCTGATTCCTGAAACAAGTGATTCTTATAAACCGTCTTTTAATAAATTAGTTTTAGAATTTAGAATTAGAAGCCTGTATTGATAACTCACCCCTAATTGTTGTTACTAGTCTCATATGCAAAAACATGTTCAGTCCCTTTCATGTAACTCATTTCACATGCTCATTCAGTATTTAAACCTGTACAGTGAAATGGACCCTGAGGCCACTTTTACATTAAGGGTGTAAATATTTGCTTGGCTGTTGTTAAATTTTGTTACATTCCGATAGGATTCAATTTAATTAATTTTGTCGTTTAACTATTTTCAACAATATCGATATCAATTGATATATATATATTATTTATATACATATTCACAGCCCTCTATCCTTTCAAATGAATAATTTAGCTGTAAAGATATAAGTCTGTGAATGACTCCTGTTTACCTCCTGCTCTGTAGGGCCAGATTTACAGTACATTCTGTAATCCAATTGGTGACTGGCAACAGTCACAAATTCCATATTTTGAAAATAGATAATGTTTTTTATCTGCTAACGTTTTGATGTTCTTGCTGCGGAATTAAATGTTAAAGGGTGATGACCTGAGAAATCAAATTTTCCTTGAGCTTTTGACATCTAAGTGGTCATCATATTATAAGAACTTAGAACTGAAAACGTCCTTGTTAGTCCAATAAAAGCTTTTATTGACACCAGTCTCAGCAAACGACTCGTTTTTAAAAGTGGGGAACTATGACGTCAAAGAGGATAAAACACCCCCGCAGAAAAAGAATAACGCCTACTTCAACACGGCCGTTAGCCCCGCCCACCGATTCGCGCATTACACACATAGCTAACATAGGCCTACCTTGTGATGACAAACCGTATCGAGCTACTGAAGCAATACAAAATATTTTGCAGCGCCTGGTTGTGGAAGAAGACAGTCGCTGCGTATGCTTCCTCTGGATTCTAATAGGAGTGCATGGATAAACTTTATTTTTAATGACTTTCCAGCTGATGTCCGTCTGTTCGCATCATTTCACTGAGGATTGTTTTGTAAACAAGACTGGATTTGCAGACCGATTAAAGTAAAGATTGGTGCTGTGCCGTCTATATTGGATCTGACAGGAATGATGCAACACATGGACTCTGGGTTGAACATGTTTGGGGCGAATCATTCGGTTGCCATTTTACAACATTGGACGTTTTTCAAAACAATTTCCCCCAAGTGCATCAACGGGTGAGTTAAAACTCATTATAATATGCAAAACTGTTATCCACTCACAGCAGTGGGCGTTTACTTCCAAGTCTTCAGTGCGAGACGCCCATAAAATCCGAGCGTTTTTCAGCTGGGCTCAAAACTAGGGTACAAAACATACTTATTTATTAATTTTGATGTTTTTGAATGCAAAAACCAAGCGAACATCATAAGTTGACCTCAGACAACAATATTATAAAATTTGAAAAGATAGTTCATGACCCCTTTAATGTCACTCTGCTGTGTCTTCAAAAACAAAAACAAAAAAAAGAAACAGCCATTACCACTTTTCAGCCCCACTACTAGAGGCTTTAGGCCTTGGTTAATTAGCAGATTACTGCCGTTTCATTTTTTTTCTAGTGAATTTATAAGCTCTAACATGCATTTCCATATGCTTTGCTGCCAAGTGTATGCAGTGTGTCATGAAAGACGAGATGTGAGTTTGTATAATTTGCACATACATTCAAAATATCTCTGAGCAACCATGTTGCGAATATTTTACTGCAATTAGACCCTTTTCTCATCTACTCTCATTTTCATATCACCCAGTGCACCAGTGGAAACTGTAACAGTAGGCTAAGTTTGAAGAGAGATAATGCCTTTTTGATGGACAATGGAAAACAAACACTATTGTCTCCCTCTCTTTCTGCCTACAGGGCTTCTTGCACTGACACTTTTCTCCCTTCCCCCCTCTCTCTCCCCTCTTTCTGGAGAGGCACAGATAGCCTTATTTAGGTGATAGTGAAGGGCTAGTTGTAAAAATATTCCATCGTGCACTTTCCTTCTCTAAATTTGGCTTTCAGTATGATGAAAATTTAAGCATTATGCACTGTTATGAGATGTTGTGCAGCTATAACACGAGCCCATATGTTGAGTTTTGAGAAACACAGGGACAATTAGTTAAATGTGTTCATTGAATGTTGCATCATGCTTAAAAATTGCAAACAGAATTATGTTTAATTATCAGCAGACTTTACAAGCTCTGTCCTCCTTTTCTCTTTATTGGCTGTGGTGACCAATGTCTTGATGCATGTCTCATGGAGCTCTAATCGATTGTTGTTATTGGCCTATTTATATCATTGGGAGAGTAGGAGAGACTCGCTCCTTCTTGGAATTTGAGTATCTGAGCCAGAGTTTCTTCTTATGCAAGAACAGCTTTCTCTCTGTGCATTTGGCCTAAGGGGGAGCCAAGCACCCCTAATCCCAAAGCAGCAAGGGAAGATAAAAGTGAAAAACACAGGCAGAGAGGGTGTGGTGAACACCTGAATGTAACTATGGAGACTAGGAAATAAAACTGAGAATTTGTTGACTTGACTCTGTGTTGAAACCACAGAAATGTCTGGCTTCAGTTTTTGTGAAGCTTGTTTGGTAGTATATAAATGTGAAACATTTGGCATTGAACATTTGACTTGAAAGTTTTCTTTATTTTCCAACTGAAGTTGTGGGCCTAGGATAGTTTACTGGTTAGATCCTATCATTCCTCAGAAATAAACTTAGGACTCCCCAAGGGACAGCGGAAGGGGGTTTAAATGAAGGAACTTTAAATAAGACAAGGACTGTTAAGGAATGTTTGTGTCTGTTGAGCATGTCTGATGGAAATGTAAAAGCACACACTTTTCTTCCCATGTCCACTGTCCACACCCATCCTAACTATAATGCAATACGGATCAGGAGATACAAGAACCCATGGCTGGATTAAACACATTCCCCTAGACCAGACATGTCTGAACTGCTTGGCAAATGCTTAAGAAAATGAAATGAAGTTAAAGGAACACTCTGACTTTTTGGGACTTTGGCTTATTCAGCATATCCCCCAGAGTTAGATAAGTCTATACACACATTTTTCATCTCTGTGCGTGCTGTAACCTGTCTGACGCACCCACCGCTAGCCTAGCTTAGCACAAAGACTGGATGTAAATGGTTGCAGTAGCATACTGATCTCAAATAAGTGACAAAATGACGCAAACATCTTCCTATTTACATGTTGTGATCTGTATAGTCACAGAGTGTACAAATAACAAGGTCATATGAGACACAGCCATCTTTTAACTGTATATATATATTGGGAACTATATTCTCAGAAGGCGAAGCACTGCTACTTGGGCGGAATGAGAACCGCAGCACCTGAGACGCACCGTGGTTAGGAGCAGAGAGTTCGTTCGGAGTTGGAGTAATTGAGTCAGCAATTACTTCTTTGTAAAAGCATAGTTTACAATCATGGGTGTTAGTTGTATTGTGGCTGCAACAATAAACATGGGAGACCAGGTAATACCATGATTTTTCATAGAATTCCAACCAAAAACGCATCCTGACTAAACATGAATAAAGAATTATTACAGTAATCGATATATTTTAAATGCAATTTATTACAGCTGAACCAAATGTATTCAACAACATAATAATACAGTAATGTTAGATAATTGCATTACAATAGGCTAGAATAAGGGGAAAGTAATTGCACAAGGCACATTTTGGTACAATGAACCCACAATAGCCTACCCGTACTGGACAAGGTCACTGTTTCTCAAAAAAGAAAAAAAGCAGATTCATTTGCAAGGTGAAGGCTACAGTTCTGAGTTTACCTCTTGCTCGTCTCATTTGTTACTGGGCGATAGAGCACGTTTGTGACAAAACAATAACTTTATAGGGCCTGCTAATGTCGCGTCTTTTGCGCACCCAAGTTCGTAATTTCAAAGGTAACATGTAAATAGGAAAATATTTGTTACTTATTTGTTATTTTGTCACTTATTTGGGATTAGTTTGCTACTGCAACCATTTACATCCAGTCTTTGTGCTAAGCTAAGCTAGCGGTGGGTGCATCAGACAGAGTTACAGCACGCACGGAGATGAAAAAGATGTATGGACTTATCTAACTCTGGGATATGCGAATAAGCCAAAGTCCCAAAAAGTCAGAGTGTTCCTTTAAGAGCCTGAATAATTTAGACAAAGAAGAACATCTCAACTGTCTTGCTCTCCAATTAGATTTGCCCCGCAAATAAACAACATAGTTGGCATAGCAACACACACAACATTTGTGTCTAGCTTTATTAAACAGCACTCTAGTTGTGACGGCAACTGTAGAAACTTTGCTCTCACTGTTTAAAGTAGAGTGTAAAAGTGTTCACGCTTTAATCAAAGGCAATTTACCTTGCACTCTCTTCGCACAGAGATGGAATGTTGACTTTCTGAAAATGTGTTTCGCTAGGCTCCCTCTCATTCTTTACATCATGCACTTCTGCAGTAACCACACAGTTGGGAAGAGAGGGGAAAATGGAAGGCCTCTCTCGGCACTCTCTGACTTTGGAATCACTGAGTCATTCGGTTGATTGCAGGTCTTACAGTAAACAGCAGCTAGGCAGTGTAAGCATAGCACATTTCAGCACGGGTCTTCTGACAACAGGATACACATTACACTGCACTCTAGCTGATCTCTGGACACACCTTCTATTCAAGTCTATTGTGCTTTAAATAATAGCTTTTGGCTAAGCTTCAAAACAAGGCTCCCCTATTGACTATTTCTCTCGAGCTTTCTAGCTCTCTCTAGTTTGGAGCCCCAGTTACTCCCTCCCCATCCCAGTTAAACCAGATAGGTTTAACCATCCCAGAAGCACTTAACAGTTTCGTTAGTTTTGTGTAATGTTTCGACCCCAAAGCATTAGCCAATCTATTCCACCCCACCTCATACTGACCTTAAGTGACATCACACCCTCTCACACATTGCTTTCATTTTTACACTCTGAACTATGACCCTTTTCTCCCGCTTTAGAAGTGGAACCACCCTGAGGGAGGCACGTGTTAATAAACTAAGATCTGTTATGAGGTAATTTAGTCAAATGACATTTAGATTCATTGGATTCTACTCAGCGGTGTGAGACCATGATATCGCTGATTGTTAACAGAGTTGGAGACTTGGTTCAGTGAACGCCGACATGCAACAATGAACCCTCGCACAAGGCAATCATTCAGTGTCCTCACTTGAGCATATCAAATACCCCAACATACACACACACTGTACATTTACCTGAAAGATGAAGCACTTTGAAGTTGTTCCTCTTGATAAGGGTAGCGTGGTTGGCCTCCAATTTCTTCACTTGGACGGCCTGCTTATCCATCTTGTCCTTGACCTCTTTCATGTGGACGCTGACCTTGCGGCTCTTTTCCAGGAGTTTGCTGACCGTGTTTGAGGTGGAATTGTGACTTTTGGAGAGCTTGGTCATATCATTCTGGATGCCCCTCACTGCCCCTTCCATCTCGACCTGTCTCATCTCCATCTTGTGCTGGTTCTCTTGCACTGTGTCCAGCATGTTCACCAGCTTATCTAGAAGTGTCAGGACAGTAATGGCATTCACTTGGCCTGTGGGTGAAGCTCCATCTCTGGGTAGAGTGCCTGTGGTGCCCCCAGCCAGAGCTCCAGGGCTACTAGGTTCTCCGCCAGTGCCCAGCTGGGAGAGGCTATGGGTGGGTGAAGACTGAGTAGGGCTGGGGCTCGGCACCACCAGCTCCTGGTTCTCATGTGTGCTGATCATGCTGCTCCGCTCTGCCTGCACTGCATCTTCTCCCATTCTGAGGCTGTTCTTGGTTCTTGACAGATAACTTCACTCAGGAAAATTGTCTCGTTCTTTACCTTGAGTTCTTGTACCGGGTTCCCCAGTTGATTTTAGTGCCACCACGTTCTTAAAGCTTAAATTCCTGTTTACAGGATTGGGAATAACTTTTCAGTTTCCAGGTTCAGTGTTCCCACCCTTTTTGAAGACAACCACACTCTCTCTCTGTCTCTCCCTCCTCTCCGGTGCGATTGAAAGAGCTGCGTAGAGGCTTCCCCACAGCTTAAAAAGGCCATCCACACCCAATGGGGGTGTAGCTAGGTTTCCATGGCATTTAGCCCGGCCCATTGGTGAGGGAGTTATGTGTTTGCATGTGTCAAGTGCGAGTATGTGGGTGTGTACAGTGGAACATGAGTAACTCTCTCCACATGGAGTACCTCCCCTAACTCTCTCTCTCTGGTGCTCTAGTTCTGTTTATATTGAAGAAAGGAATAGTATATTAAGAGTCATGTTTGCAGAATGAGCTCATCTGTGTCAGAGAAATAAAGAGGGGGAGTAAAAGATAGAGAAAGGAAGAACAAAGGTGTGTGTTTTTCCCCTTGCGTAAAGATTTGCTAAGTAACATTTTGGAGTTTTCTGTGTGCGCATAGATGTGCACAATAATGTATGTGTATGTTTGCCTGGATTTATTTTGTAAGAGCCTTTTCTTACAGTTGAAGTCATTCTAAGTTTATTCTGGAAAAAAAATGTCACATAAACAGTTTGAGTGGAGTCATTTTCCCGCAACAGCATGGCGAAAACTTCCCATATTCAGAACTGCAAAACACTATGCTTTTCACTATGCAGGGTAATATAGTGAATATTAAGAACAGAATCAGAATGAAACCAAATCTTACAATTGTGGGAGACCTTCAGTGAAACTTTCTTGGGTGTTTGCCTCTTATACACACAAAGACAACGTCTTGATTGCTTCCGTTTCCTCCGTTCTGCATTGTTATACATGCCTCCATTATGTCATCTTCCCTCCTTTTTCCTTTACCAGGGTAATGTTTGTGGAAACACAGACTTCTGAGAGAGGAAAAGCGTCTACTAATGTTCCCCTTGACCTCTGACCTGTTCTCTGGGGATGCTTTACATGCTTAGATGGATTACATAACACATTACCATACAAGCACATGGATTTTGGCAAAGGTCCATATTGGGTTTTCTAAATGCAAAGCCGTTTACAGGCAAGTGTGTGCTTGTTTAGTGTTGAGCTAGTGCAGTAGTAAATAACATGGTAATTTACAATCTTTCATTAATTAGCAGTTTAACATGCATTGGAGTGACAACAAAAGAGGAATTAAGAGACAGGTTGAGATGAAGAATGACAGAAATGCACCTGGAAAGTTCTTCTGCCTGTTATTACGTTTAAAAGGGTGGGATTCTTACCTTATCGACTTTTATCTCCATTGTTTTCATTCTCGGGAACTCGTATCCCTGATCTCTTGTTTTTCATGGGAATTTTTCAAAAGGCTTGAAGGTACATGGCTCGAATTGCATGTCCATTAGAAATGACCCGTCGCCCCCTGGAGAAAACTTTATGTAATTGCAACTTCAGAGCACAAGTGCTGCTAAAAAACAAGTCCAAAGGAATGTTTGGAATATCACAGCTGCTTCTTTTGGAAAGTCTTACAGTGAAGTGACACAAGTATACGTCAGTTGATACACCACTTGACCTCTTTTACACAATAGGAGTCAACGAGTAAATTAACCCGCACAAAATCCAACCCTCAACCCAAAACAAAATGCTTGAGATATAATTGAATAATGTAACATTGTGAAAAACCTGGGAGGTGAGGAAGTAAAACATATAAGTTACCCAGCTTGTGTATGAAGAGTAGAGGCTGCCCAGGTGAAAAAGAAGTGTACTTGAGTGCACTAAAAAACACTTAAATACAAGAAAGTATATTTGTAGTACATTCTCTCTTTTTGTGCTAAATACAAGTGTACAAATTATACAGTATAAATACATTTAATTTAAAGTATACTTTTACTTAAGTAGTACTTAAGTGTAATAGCTAAAGTATATTAAATACCATTGATATTTTAAACGTATTTTTAGTGGAATTTTTTTACAGTTTAATATATTTCTAACAAGTATATTAGAAGTACATTGGTAATAAATATATGCTTAATTGTACTTTTATGAAATATGCTACACACAAGCATATAGTTTTTTATATATTTCTAAAAAGTAAACTAAAAGTACATTGGTAATAAATATATGCTTAATTACACTTTTAAGAAATATGTTAAACACAAGCATATTTTTATTATATTTCTAACAAATGCACTATAAGAACATTCGCAATAAATATATTTGCTTAATTATACTTTTATGAAATATGCTAAACAAAAGCATAATTTCAATATATTTCTAAAAAGTATATACTATAGTACATTGGTTATAAATATATGCTTAATTACACTTTTAAAGAAATATGTGAAACACAAGCATAATTTTAATAGATTTCTAACAAATGCACTATAAGTACATTGGTAATAAATATATGCTTAATTATACTTTTATGAAATATGTTACACACAAGCATAACTTTAATATATTTCTAACAAATGTACTATAAGTACAGTGGTAATAAATATGCTTAATTATACTTTTATGAAATATGCTACACACAAGCATATCATTTTAATATATTTCTAAAAAGTATACTAAAAGTACATTGGTAATAAATATATGCTTAATTACACTTTAAAGAAATAGGTTAAACACAAGCATAACTTTAATATATTTCTAACAAATGCACTATAAGTACATAGGCAATAAATGTATGCTTTATTATACTTTTAAGAAATATGCTAAACAAGCATATCATTTTAATATATTTCTAAAAAGTATATACTATAGTACATTGGTAATAAATATATGCTTAATAATACTTTTATGAAATATACTATTTTTATAAGTATAATTTTAATATATCTCTAAAAAGTATACTACAAGTACTTTGGAATATTTGATATATGCTTAATTACATTTTTAAGAAATATTCTAAACACAATCATACAATTTTTGTGAAATTTTAGTGTGTTTAAAGAAAACATTATGTTGCTCTTTGTGTAAGAACATAGCAAAATGGTTAAGCTTTTAGTATGTTTAAAGTACTTTTTAAACACTTAGGCCTACTGCAATATATTTTAATATTTATATATTTATTATTTTAATATTTTTTTGGGGAAAAATTAATTTATAATAAGTCCTGTTAGTTTAAATTAGGTTTAAGAAAAATATTTATCTTATTAAGGAGGGACTTTTATTTTGACGGGGGCGAAAAAGGAAGTAAGGGGAGAGCACGCGGTTGATGGCAGGAAAGCAAAGGGAGTGCACGCTGTTTGTTGGAGTTGTGAAGGCTGTTAAAGTTTAACAGTGATAAGCACCCCCGGAAAAAGCACACGGTCTGTATATACATTTGTTTATGGTTTGTTGTTATTAATATCTTTATTTTACTGCATGTTATTGGTAATATAACAGAGAGTGAGTTTGTACGAGTTGTTAATGCGAGCTTTTGTATTTCCTTTGTTCAGCTTTTACAGTGATTTGTGAGGTGATTATTGAGATAATTATTGGAGTGAAACAGACTCAACAAACTTCATCAACATCAGTAAAGTTTTGTCCATCATTCAGGAGGGGTCTGCTACATATTATTAACAAATTTTGTCAACTATTATAAAGCATTGCAATAAGCCTAGGCTACTTAAAATGAAAGTTGTTCACTTTTGCTTGTTAAAAAGGCTAACTTAAACGGCTGTTGTCCATTACGATACGTTTGTACTACTGAAATTCCCACAAGGTATCCTTTGAATAATGTTTAAAAAAATTAAAGTATTTTTCAATAAAGGAATGCTGTTTGGTACATGACATGCCTGTGCTGTTTTGTATCTGTGGAATCCTTTTAAACTATGGGTTACATTTTCTTACAATAAAAAAAATTGAAGCTGAAAGTAGTATGTTAAAAGCATATTTTAGTTCATCTTCAGTGTGTCTAAAAATAGCATAGTTAAGTTGATCTTATGTTTATCTTAAGAAGTACTAAAGAAAAACTTAATTAGTGTGTGCAAATGTAGCACTTTAAGTACATTTAATGTATTTGTATACTTTAATCAAATGTATTTTAGTGTACTTTTTGACAGGAATACACTTTAAGTATAATTTATATATATTTATAATATGTTATTATTTTGTAAGTAAGTTATTCATATAATTAAAATGCATTAAAGATGGGTTATAGTTATCCTAAAAGTGGTAACAAAATACTTTTTTAAGGTTTACATAGTATATTAAAAATATATTTAAGGTCATTTTCAGTGTGTCAAAATAGTACAGTTGAGTACACTTAATTGATCTTAAGTTTATCTTAAGAAGTACTAAAGTTAAGCTTTTAGTATATTAAGTACAAAATAAGTGCATGAAAATAGAGCACTTTAAGTACATTATGGAAGTGTACTAAGTGCACTTTAATAAAATGTTTTTAGTGTACTTTTTTGACAAAGGCATACACATTAAGTATAATATAAATATATTTTGAAATATTATTATATTTTAAATAATTTATTAGTATAATTGAAATTGATTTAAAATGGGTTTTAGACATACTAAAAGTGGTAACAAAATACATTTTTTTAAAGGTTGAAATAGTATATTAAAAATATATTTAAGTTCATCTTCAGTGTGTGTCAAAATAGCACAGTTGAGTACACTTAATTGATCTTAAGTTTATCTCAAAATCTAAAGTTAAGCTTTTAGTATATTAAGTACAAAATAAGTGCAAGAAAATAGAGCACTTTAAGTACATTATGGAAGTGTACTAAGTGCACTTTAATAAAATGTTTTTAGTGTACTTTTTTGACAAAGGAATACACCTTAAGTATAATACAAATATATTTAGAATATATTATTACTATATTTTAAATAATTTATTAGTATAATTCAAATGCATTTAAAATGGGTTTTAGACATACTAAAAGTGGTAACAAAATACATTTTTTTAAAGGTTGAAATAGTATATTAAAATATATATTTAAGTTCATCTTCAGTGTGTGTCAAAATAGCACAGTTGAGTACACTTAGTTGATCTTAAGTTTATCTTAAGAAGTACTAAAGTTAAGCTTTTAGTATATTAAGTACAAAATAAGTGCAAGAAAATAGAGCACTTTAAGTACATTATGGAAGTGTACTAAGTGCACTTTAATAAAATGTTTTTAGTGTACTTTTTTGACAAAGGAATACACCTTAAGTATAATACAAATATATTTAGAATATATTATTACTATATTTTAAATAATTTATTAGTATAATTTAAATGCATTTAAAATGGGTTTTAGACATACTAAAAGTGGTAACAAAATACATTTTTTTAAAGGTTGAAATAGTATAGTAAAAATATATTTAAGTTCATCTTCAGTGTGTGTCAAAATAGCACAGTTGAGGTCACTTAATTGATCTAATCTTAAGAAGTACTAAAGTTAAGCTTTTAGTATATTAAGTACAAAATAAGTGCAAGAAAATAGAGCACATTATGGAAGTGTAGTAAGTGCACTTTAATAAAATGTTTTTAGTGTACTTTTTTGACAAAGGAATACACCTTAAGTATAATACAAATATATTTAGAATATATTATTACTATATTTTAAATAATTTATTAGTATAATTTAAATGCATTTAAAATGGGTTTTAAATATACTAAAAGTGGTAACAAAATACATTTTTTAAAGGTTGAAATAGTATATTAAAATATATTTAAGTTCATCTTCAGTGTGTATCAAAATAGCACAGTTGAGTGCACTTAGTTGATCTTAAGTTTATCTAAAGAAGTACTAAAGTTAAGCTTTTAGTATATTAAGTACAAAATAAGTGTGCGAATATAGAGTACTTTAAGTACATTATGGAAGTGTACTAAGTGCACTTTAATAAAATGTTTTTAGTGTACTTTTTTGACAAAGGAATACACCTTAAGTATAATACAAATATATTTAGAATATATTATTACTATATTTTAAATAATTTATTAGTATAATTAAAATGCATTTAAAATGGGTTTTAGACATACTAAAAGTGGTAACAAAATAAATTTTTTAAAGGTTGAAAATAGTATATTAAAATATATATTTAAGTTCATCTTCAGTGTGTGTCAAAATAGCACAGTTGAGTGCACTTAGTTGATCTTAAGTTTATCTTAAGAAGTACTAAAGTTTAGCTTTTAGTATATTAAGTACAAAATAAGTGCAAGAGAATAGAGTACTTTAAGTACATTATGGAAGTGTACTAAGTGCACTTTAATAAAATATTTTTATTGTACTTTTTTTGACAAAGGATATACACCTTAAGTATAATACAAATATATTTAGAATATATTATTACTATATTTTAAATAATTTATTAGTATAATTTAAATGCATTTAAAATGGGTTTTAAATATACTAAAAGTGGTAACAAAATAAATTTTTTTAAAGGTTGAAATAGTATATTAAAAATATATTTAAGTTCATCTTCAGTGCGTGTCAAAATAGCACAGTTGAGTGCACTTAGTTGATCTTAAGTTTATCTTAAGAAGTACTAAAGTTTAGCTTTTAGTATATTAAGTACAAAATAAGTGCGTGAAAATAGAGCACTTTAAGTACATTATGGAAGTGTACTAAGTGCACTTAAATAAAATGTATTTTAGTGTACTTTTTTTCACCTGGGTGGTGTTATATATCACCAGTAGAAGTCAGTAGTGGAATTAACCAAATAACCCAGACAAGCAACTTTAAATTTAAGACATAAAATAAAGTTTAGTACAAAGTTTATTGTTCCTAGTTCAGTAAGTTTATTTAAAGTTGAATATTTATTGAAAGCATCAAATCTTGGCTGAAAATGATGCAAGAAATGTGTCCTGGAAGGGTGGTCACATTTTGTTGTGGCCACAACTGAACTTGTGGAAACATGGTGATAAGTTGTGGCGAATGAGATGGAGATCATTAATTAAATACCATTTTATTTTATGTAAAAAAAACCTGACAGACAGTGTGGCATTAATACATAGCTACGTAATTAGTTGAGTTTACACATTGCTCTAACGAAATGATTAGCCTCTAATTCTTCACACTTTTTCTAATTCTATCATCTTTGCTGAGACACCTGAGTCTCCACATATTTGCGGCTAAACCCACACTCCATTATCTTTATTGGTTTAAGTGCTTTTTTTTTGTAGAAAAAGCCTAATTTCATTTTAATTTAATTTGACCTGTTTTCATTTAATGATTATACTCATTGTTTTTTACAGCATGCAATTTGTCTTTCCTTTCTAATAGTTTCTTTTAGTGTCATTATCTTAACAAACAGAAGTTTTGTGTGATGTTACTCAACCTACACCATGATTCATATTTATTTGCATTTTAGGTATACATTGCATGCCCATTATGCCTTTGTGTGCACAGTTTACTTGTCAGTCTCTTAAAAGCCTGCTTTTGGCTGCTTTCTACTTTTAAATAAGTTCTATTTTGGGCAAATGTAAAACTGCAAAGTGATGATTAAATGCATGCACACATTTATGTAGTCTAGAACTGCAATAACCATCATCGTCATACAGTACACGCAACGCCTCTTCACTTACTCACAGTTTCTCTCAAAAAGAAGAGGTGTCAGTCAATAAATGGCAAAACAAAGTATGCATGTTCTGTTGTAAATTTAAAAGTATGCATTTTGTAGAAAAGTTCAAGGCTCAGGAAAGGATTCAATGAAACTTTAATCATAAAATAAACAAACACAAAACTGAAGTAAAGCGGCAGCCCCTCATGGACGACTGCTGCATGTCAACCTGTTCTCACGTAAATGCGCTCTCTATAACACGCATCGTGTTTTGTTGTGTAATTTATATGCGAAAATTAGTTTTTACGTGCAGGCAGTTTTTCCCGTACAATTGATATGCAGTTCATTTGCGTATAATACACACGCACCCCACACCATTAATTCTACCCAAACGTATAATACACACGCACCCAACCCCACACCTAAACCTAACCTAACCAACCAATGCGTATCATATGCACGTAAAAACTAATTTTAGCGTATATATTACACGACAATACACAAGCGTGCTATAAAGACGCATTTAGTGTGATCGGGTTGTGCATGTATACATAAAACACAGCTTAAATCCAGGCCTAGCCTCTCTTGTCTTGCATAGTCGTCACTCCTCCATTTATCTTTCTGTGAGACTCGGAGACTGGTGTGGCGTTCACATTAGCACTCTGTTCCCGCGGCTCTCGGTTACCGCATTGTTTGCCACATGTTACTTTAGTTACTTGGAAAAAAGTAATCTGATTATGTAACATGTTACACTGCTTTCTTCTGAATTAATTACTGTAGAAAGTATAAGATGTTTTCTATAGGTTTTTTACCAGTTATATTCTTTTTGCCATTATATTTGGGGTTGATCATAGTTAACATAATTCTCACAATATAAACACTGATTAGCATTTTTCACACACCAGAAGGAATCTCGAAAAGTGTGTTTAGCCCATTAATAAGGGGACAGAATATTAAAATTCTATTCTCATATTTTATAATCATTTAAATGATTAATGCATATAATATACGACAAAGTGCCCCCTCAAACCTTTCGTCTCCTGTACTCAATTGTTTCATTACACTTTATCCCTCTCATTTGGCCGAGCTCTTTGTCTAAAGTCAATGTCTGCATTATTGATTTATCATAAAATGAAAAAATGCTCTGTTTGCCTTGGATTCATTCAATATTGATGCCTTTCTTTTATCCATTTTGCTTTTTCTCTCATTTTTGATGTGATCCTAATATCTTCTTTACACTTTTTCTTTCTTGAAGACCAACCCTTCCCCTCGCCTCATCTTCTAGTAGTACGCAGAAGCGGTGGATCTCCCTGCTGAGCGTCTGTACTTGTTATTGAGATTCCCTGCTGACAGCCCAGCTCTGGGAAACCTATGGAGATGGAGCGGTTCTGGTGTACCTGGCACTGCCATGTGGGAGGAAGGTGGGAATCAGTACTTACAGCATGTCATGAAAATAATTTATTACCTTAGCTCAAACACACATCATTCCACAGCCACACACAGCCCTGGTGTAGATTATTCATAACTGCAGAGAAAATCGCCTTTGGTTGCCAGGCTTATTTATAAGTTTTCACATTCCTTCACTGATATAAATTTGGACATTATATGAAACTTCTTGGCAGTCTATCTTTTGAGCTTTGAGAATATGGGTTATATTATAGAAGCCTGATAATGCCACACTTAAAATTGTCGGGATGTCATTGTCTGAATGTCAAATATTCGAACAAAGTGGACTTCATTTTTAAAGACTACACATTTCAGGTTTCTTAGGTATTTAATGATAAAGCTGAAATCGAAATGTGTTTAAAAATTAATGTCACAAGGAATTGTATCTTAAAAAATTTTTAAGCCAATTTAAAATTATGGCAGTTTAGTCTATGGTCCAATTTTTAGTGTTACCTAGTTGCTTATTAGCATGCATATTACTAGAATATTTGCTGTTTATTAGTATTTATAAAGCACATATTATTGCCTTATTCTTCATGACCATTCTACATCCCTTAATCCAAATACCTAAACTTAACTATTACATTACCAACTATTAATAAGTACTCATTTGGAGTTGCATAACTGAATTGTGACAAAAATTATATATTAAAAGTACTGAATATCTAAACTGGCCAATCAGAATAGGTGTAGTACAATGTCTTTGCTTCCATCCAAAATGTAGCTGAAGTGAAAAAGGTGGTTACATTTCAGCTGGCTTCAGCTTTGCCGTTTAGAAAAAACAACAACAAAAAATGAGATGTCGCCAAAGCCACATGTGACGTATGCCATCAATTTTCACGACAATATCTTTGATTGACACGATTAGGCTTGTAAATGTGGGAACCATAATCACAGTAAAATGGCTTATGTTGATTTAGCAATAAAAAGGCATGTAAACACTTGAATCGCATCTGTTCCAATCAGACCAAAGTGTGCATATGCTTGTGATGTACACTGACATTTTCATAATGCAGATTCGTAAACATAGTAATAAAGGGATTACATTTTTGGGGTACTTAAAAAACTCCTGTTGCATTCATGTTGCAACATTGTGTAACATGAATAATCAAAGTCTCTTTCAGGCAAGTCTTTTAACTCGGCAGCCATCTTTGAAACTTATTTAACTTATCTTATCTAATTATAAAACACAAACCAGCACATTCTCACTAGTGAGAGGTTATCCCATTTCTTCAAGGATTCAGAATCTTAGGCGGTTTCATACTACACATATTTATTCTACTGTATATAGAACAGACTTTTTTATTAGTTGCTGAAGAAGCAACTATTTTATCTAAATATTACATTTCTATTCAAGAGAGTATGATTTCAGACGCAGCCTGACTGTTTCTTTCACAACCAGAGCTTCTTACTAACAGAAACTGCAGTGACTCAATGTCTCCACCAATTGGCGATTGGCTCTTTTTTTAGAAGGCGGGACCTGATTCCGCCATATTGTGCATTTGCACTTTCTTTTTTCATATCTAAAGTGTTTGTATGTCAAAAGTCTTTGATATAAATGCAGTATATTGATTGCCCGCCAAATCTCATCCCAAGACGCTCATCTAACTGACGCTTTTGACCATGCCGTCAACATCCGACGTTTTAGGCAACCTGAGGGAAAACCCTACCGCAGACATAAAACCTACCCGCGTCATCTAACTGACGCTAAAGGCTGAAGTGTCAGCAGTGTTGGGGAAGCTACTCTGAAACTGTAGTTCAACAAGCTACAAGCTACTCGTAAGTTAAAGTAGTTTAACTACAGTCAAGCTACCCGTTTCAGAAAAGTAGTTAGCTACACTGCAAGTTACAATCAGAAAGTAGCTAGCTACATTGAAACTACTTTTGCTTTTTGAGCAACTTAAATTATAAATAACTGAATAAGTGTCTGAGGAATGTTTTAAGTAAAATATTTAGTGTTTAAAACAAGGCAATGCAATTACGATTTCAAAGAGTATTGTTTTATTACACACAGCTCTAAAATATCTCTGACTGTTTTTCAAAAGTGCAACAAATAGCCTACAACATTGCAAGAACGAAATATACATCCAACGTAAATTGCATGTAGAACATTTCTCAAAAATACTGATTGAACTTGGACAAATAAGGCCATGGGTAATTAACGTTAGTTGTTTCTCCATCCTCCAAATCTGCCAACACGTCTTGCTATATAATCATAATATGGGTGTGTCAACCCACTTCTGTACTTCAGTGAAGCGTTAGCCGCAAGATGCGTGATTAAACAACAGGTGGCGGTAATGGCAAAAAATGAGTTTGTAATTTAACAAGAAGAAGAATATCCTTGCATCGCGCTGATTCGGCACAGGCTCGACAATGTAGAAATGTAGCTTTTGCTCAAGCTACACCGCTACTTGCTGCAAAAAGTAATTAGCTACTGGAAAAGCTACACTGTTTAAAAAGCAACTGAGCTACTGCCAAGCTACTGAAAAATGTAGTTAAGTTAGTAGCTACGCTACTTGTAGTTAACTACTACCCCAACACTGAGTGTCAGTTAGATGACGCCCTAGGATAGTGTCGTCTAACTGACTGATGAAAGGGTGCCCTAAAACGTTGGATGTCGACGTATGGTCAAATAACACAGTCTCATCCCAATTCGTCATATAACTAGGGCTGCAACTAACGATTATTTTAATAATCGATTAATCTGTCGATTAATTTGTCGATTAATCGAATGAATCGGATAAAAAAAACATTAATTTCCAATCCTTTATTAAAAAACAGAACTAAAAGGTGCAAATTCAGTGAAAAAAAATCCAGAGCAAAAAAATGGACTAACAAAAAACATACACATGTATGCTTTACATCTGCCAAATATATAGGCTTTTTAAAAAATAAAGTGCACAAAAATGAGCTGTCAGAACAATAAATTGATTAAAAAAAAATACAGATCAATACCAATCAGAAAACTTAACAGGATTTGTTTGAACGTCAGAACTTGTTCTCTACACCACACTCGCACACACTCACAAACTCACACTCACAAACTTGTGTTGTTGTTTTTGTCAAAGATGTTATAATCTTTAACAAAATGTTTGAAACTTTTTAACAAGCAAATGCACTTAATAGATCATTTTACCTATATTAGGTAATAATAATAGCAATAATAATAATTATATCAGAAGATAATATCTCTAATTTATCCTAATATTAATTATAAATACAATGAATATAAAATATGAATACAATATAAAGTAATATCAAATACAATGGATTGACCATCTCCTATTGTGTAAGGTATTTTTCCGCTCATCCTTTCCGAGCATATAATGAAGTTTCTCTGAGTCATTTAGAGTGAAGTTTGAACAATTCAGTGCTGCAAATTGTGGAAAAAATATTCCCCTTTGTAGTGGTAGGCTACTTGGACAGACAAGAAAGTGTTTTCATCTGTCTATCTGATTCAAATCACAGTTTGCTAATTCAGTGGTAAGAATTTAATTGTTGTTTTTATTTATATCTTATATGCCTAATTATGTATTACTAGTATCAGAGAATGTCTAGTATGTACCAAATTACTAATGCTCAGACACACTCAGTCTCTCTCGTGCGCGATCTCGGACACACTCGGTCTCTCTCTCTCTCTCTCGATCACGGAAACACTCGGTCTCTCTCTCGCTCCGCGTGAGCGATCGCGGACACATTCGGTCTCTCTCGTGATCACGGACACACTCGGTCTCTCGCTCCCGCGTGAGCGATCTCGGAGACTCGGACACATTCGGTCTCTCTCTGTGATCACGACACTCGGCTCTCTCTCGCTCCCGCGTGAGCGATCTCGGACACATTCGGTCTCTCTCTCTCTCTCGTGATCACGGACACACTCGGTCTCTCGCTCCCGCGTGAGCGATCTCGGACACACTCGGTCTCTCTCTCTCGCGTCGCGATCATCACGGACACACTCGGTCTTTCTCGTTTGACAAATGTGAACTCCGCGATTGAGCGACAGTGCGTGAGAGAGACTCGAGAGTGCTCCGCGCTCAACTCAAACTTTTTTTTTTATATTCAAACATTTCCGTGTTGTGCGACGCAACGAATCGATAATGTAATTCGTTGCCAACTCTTTTAGAAATCGATTTTAATCGATTTAATCGATTCGTTGTTGCAGCCCTACATATAACTGACGTTTTGGGACGTCTTTTGACCATTCGTCAATATACGACTATTCAGGCCCCCTTAAATGTCGGTAGATGACGATACCCAGGTCGTCATACAACTGACGGCTTCACCTTTACGTCAGTTAGGTGACAAGTTGGGTTTAGGGTTAGGTTTAGGTCTGGGGTAGAGTTCAGGATTCCATAACGTCATCTACCGACGTTTAAGGGGCCCTAAATAGTCGTATATTGACGAATGGTCAAAAGATGTCCCAAAACGTCAGTTATATGACGAATTGGGATGAGACTGCACTGGGTCAAACGCGTCAGTTAGATGACGGGTATGTGAATGATCAGAATAATGAAAATTGCTTGTAAATGGGAGTGAAGCGGTTTGCTTGTCTCGTGTAAACATCATACTGCGATTATGTCCTTTCTCTGATTATGTGAAATAATCACATTATTGGTGCACACTGCCATCGTGAGGCCATTGTTCACAATAGCAACGAGAGACAAGAATAATAAAACTCTTGTTCTCTTTCATGCATCATTTGTAGTTTTATATATATATACTTGCTCACACACATACACATTCACGCCATTCTGTCTCCTAAGGACTGCTGGATCTGGTTCCACAAGTTACCTTAGGTCACAGAGGGCATTGGTAACAGTACAACACACACACACACATACTACTTGTTGGCGGTGATTGTATTTGACAGCCTGCGAGGCGTAGGAGAGAGCCGGACTGAGGTTGTGACAGTCGGATCTTGTGGCAGCATTGATTGCTGGGTACTGGGTGCGGCTCACAGCCATCGACCGGCTGCTGGGCTTCATCCGCCTACAACTCCCTTTGGGCCGGAGGAGGCAGACAGACAGACTTTCCTTTCCTGCTTGTGTCAGATTGTGCTAAGCGAAACAAGGTGACGAAGAAGGATGCATCTCAGTTTTAAAGCTAATCAACAGAGTTCTCGGGTACTTCACAATCTGTCATAGTATTGATATTTTTCACAAGTGACAAGACCTTCAAAGTTGGAAGGTTTTAGCAGGAGGGAATGTTGCAGGAAGGTTGAGGACATTTTAGGAAAGAAATTAGTAGTTTTGGAAGATCATTCGGTTTATACTGCAGGTTTAAATTCACCCTTCTACAAATTAAAGTCTTAAATCGGAACAGAAATTCTTCGAATTAATAGAGTGGCATTAAATGTCACATGTACTGCAAAACATGACCATCTTACTCCTTTTCAGGGGCCAAGCACTGATGGTGCGGAGGCACCTATTGTATCTGTTCTGGTTCTTCTTATTATTCTTCTTCCTTCTTCCGACTGGGTGTCTATGGCAGCCCATAGAACCAATTGCGGGAAAGTTATGAAATTTGGTACACTGATAGAGGACAGTCTGAAAAGTCTTTATAGCAAAATTGGAGTCTCCAACTCAATCCCTCTAGCGCCACCAACAGTCCAAAGTTTCACTTTTATTATGTTAATAACTTTTGAACCATAAGGTCTATCAACAAAATTATTTTTTCCTTTGATTCCTGAGCTCATGATCGATTTAATCACATCATATGACGTCATTTTTTGTCATCAAATATGGCCGCCATATTGAATTGTTCGAAAAACCTACTTTTGCGAACTTGTCCTAGACATTTTTTCAGATTTTCACCAAAATTGCACCAGATCATCTCCAGCCTGTGCTGACAAAAAGTTATTGAATTCAAGTCGATTCGCTTAACAGTTTTCAAATACCACGCAAATAAATTTTACATAACGCTTGCAAAATCAGACATAAGGCTGTATCTCCGCAACGCTTACTCGTTTTCAGACCAAACTTGGTACATGTCATCAGAAGCATGACCTGAGGCAACATGCAGCGTTTCGTCACTGCGCCACCTACTGGTCCGGAGATATGAAAAATGTAACCAAAAATCATAAACTTGGTCTCGTTAGATTCAGGGCGTCATGCCGAGTCGACCGATATCCAATTTTCCCAGATCGGCCATTTTGGCTGTCGGCCATTTTGAATTATGTGCTAAAATGCTGTATTTTTTGAATGCATGAACGAATTGTTACGAAACTCGGTATGGGTCATCAGTACGATGCCCTGAAGGAGCCTGAGAAGTTTTGAAACAGCGCCACCTAGTGGTAAAATAAAATTTTCAAACGCTTATAACTCTGGCTGTGGTTGACTCATTTTCACGGGAGTCATCTCCTTGAGGTCCTGAATCGTTGCCGAGTCCAACGATACCACATATGCTGGGTTTCGTCTTACGCTTTGTGCAGCGTCGCGATTTAGCGCGAGAAAAACATTTGGCGATATCTTCGAAACCGCTTCTCCAATCGACACGAAACCACCATCAGAAAATTGGAAACATAGGTCGCTGGCTAAATGCTAATGCCCAAATGCAAAAATATTGATAGTAAGGGGTAGTAAAACTCGATCAAAGTCACGTGTCAGTCATTTTTTACGTGTTTTTTCACATAAATGTCTATAACTCTGAAGCGAATTGAGATATTTTCACCAAATTTGGCACACACATGTATGGGCTCAGTCTGAGGACACATAAAAAAATTGTGTGACTGAGCCTCTTGGTGGCGCTATAACAGAACATAACATGCTGTATTTAACGAATGCATTGGTGTAACATTACGAAACTCAGTTTGTGCCATCAGCACCATCCCCTGAAGGTACTCAAAAGATTTCAAGACAGCACCACCTTTTGGTCAAAGTTATAACAAAATTTCTAATAATGCTTATAACTTTTTAATAAGTCTGCGTATTTTAATGCGACTGGTCTGAAGGTTGTAAAAGGTCGATTTTGTAACTACACCACCTATTGGTCTAAAGTGATAATCCATTTAAATCACATTTTTAGTTAATTGTATGTGATTTTTCAGCCATTTTGCCTAAATTCATCTTTAAATGTCTTCAATTGCTCCTTGCTGCAGTTGGTCTGACACATGTTGGCATGTTTTGTCGTCTGATTGTGCTTGGCCCCGGTCATTGCTGCTTGCAGCTATATTTTTAATAGTTTTTTGCTTTCCTATCTGAAATATAAACTTGAGAATGCAAAATAACATAAGATGTCTTGATTTTTTAAACTGAACAAAATTAAGAATACTTTTAAAAGCAAGACAAATGTCAATGGGGCATGAAAACTTTAATTAAAGCAGCATTATGTTATTTTTAAAATTTTGCTCTCGGGTCCCCCCTACAGTTGGGAAACAGTATTGTCTTCTACTACTGTCGTAAAATCTGTCATGGTTACACCAGCAAATACATGCGTGCATTTGTTGACATGCCATGACAACATACAAAAAAAAAACGCTTGTTGGGCTCTCACGCCAGAATTTGAGGAAGTGGGGGAATTGACGTATGCCGTAAAGCAGTCACATTTTTTTGTAGTTCTTTTTGTGCTCGAGTTCCTACCGTCTCCCCGAAGTTACAGAGTGCCAGTAAAAGCAATACAGACCACGCCAGGCTATGGCAGACCTGTCATTCAAGTCAATGTACCATCTCAAGGGTTTTGGAAAAATATTCTAAGGGTTAAAAAAACGACATAGTGCTGTTTTTAAGTCGATTTTCTAAAACAAGCTGTATGTTTGCTTAGTAAATGAAGGTTCATTTAAGAATTTTTAGACATTTGCAGTGAAATCAGAAGGAACAGTAAAGTTATTACCATGTTATAGTGCTTGGGAATTGGCTAATTTTTATTTATATTTTGGAAAAATGAATTAAAAAGTAATGGAGATATGTTGGAAGTTGTATTTTCAAAAAGTGTTGCTAATACAACTCATTGTGTTACTCCTTAGACATTTACATTTACAGTAGAAAAGATGGACCGTTCCATTACATTTTTTATTAAAATGTATTTCCTTGGTCTTCAAAAGGCCTTTTTTAAAAATGTCTTAAATTAAAACCTGAAGAAACCCTAAGCTAGTGCATATATGAAGACAAAAACATGCAAAATTGCACAAGAAATTATCTTAAGAGAATATCTTCTCTTATTGGCAAAATGTTTTTCTTGTTTTCAGCATACATCTTTTATAGTTTTGCTTGAGAAATGTATTTTTTAAAGATGTTTAGATATTTTTCTGATTGGAGAGACAAAAATACTTCTGCTGCGCCAATATTAATAAGACTTTCGTTCATCTTTGAAACACAAATGAAGATATTTTAATGAAATATGAGAGCTTTCTTTTCCTCCATTGACAGTCCACACAACTACCACTTTAATTCTTCAAAAAGTTCATAAAGAGATTGTTAAACAAAACTGAATTGGGAGGTTTAGTCCAAATTTTATGAAGACACTCATTGACGGATTGAATTTAAGCTTTTATTCACATATTTTTAGGTGAACTTTAATTTTAACATATAACTTTCGATCTTAAAATGTATTAGTAAACCTTAACATTAAATGTTGTATAAGGCTTGTTAACTAATGTTAAAGATGGAGTAAGCAATACTTGAAAAATATCTGTTTGAAAGTTGGTAGGATCTACTCTTGTCCATGTTTATTTTTGTGCTTCCTTGTCCGTTCGCTCATCATCTTCGCTTTATTTTTAATGAAGCATTGTTTTTTGCGCTTTTGCTATGATAAATAGACATTCACTCTTGCATTGTGTGCATAACAGAGGCCAGCTAGTGAGAGTTGTGCAGGCTGATGACTGCTAGAGAATGCAGTGTTTACTGTTTAGCATCCTTGTTCGTGCACTCGCCTCCCATGCCGGTGATTGGGAGTATAGGGTCTTTGCGCGAAACAAAAGTGGGCATTTCTAAATTTTGCCTCGACCACTGATCTGATAACTCCTATTACAATCCTGCTGAGACCTATCCCAGACAGCAATATACAGTGCTTAGCATAAGTAAACACACCCATGCTAAAGTTGACTAAAAATATGAATGAAATTGATCTTAATGCCTTAATTTAAACAAAATGAGGAAAACTCCAACCTTTAAGGACACCAATTTTCTTTGTAAATGAATCTGTTCTTCCTTAAGATACAGGGTGCACAAGTCAGGACACCCCTATATGTTAAATTCCCATAGAGCCAGGCAGATTTTTAATTTTAAAGGCCAGTTATTTCATGGATCTAGGATGTTATGTATCCTGATAATGTTCCCTTTGGCCTTTGGAATTAAAATAGCCCCACATCATCACATACCCTTCACCATACAGTACCTAGTGATTGGCATGGTTTTATTTCAGTTAGCCTAATAGCTGGTCTGATTTGCATTGAGAGATGATCTTATGGAAAGTACCCCATTCCAATATCTAGGTATGGTGAAGGGTATGTGATGATGTGGGGCTATTTAATTCCAAAGGCCAAGGGAACTTTAATAGGAACACAAAGAAAATTGGTACCTGTAAAGGTTGGAGTTTTCCTCATTTTTTTAATTAAGGCATTAAAGGGATAGTTCACCCAAAAATGAAAATTCTTTGATCATTTACTCACCCTCAAGTTGTTCCAAACCTCTATGTGTTAATTTGTTCTGCTAAACACAAAGGAAGATAATTGGAAGAATGTTTTAATCAAACAGATCTCCATTGACTATATAGCATACATACTATGGTAGTCAATGGGGAATGAGATTGTTTCGATTAGAACATTCTTCCAAATATCTTCCTTTGTGTACAGCAGGACAAATAAACACTTAAAAGTTTGGAACAACTTGACTGTGAGTAAATGATGATAGAATTTTCATTTTTGGGTGAACTATCCCTTTAAGATCAATTTTCAAAAGATTATTTTTTATTCCTCTTTTTAGTCAACTTTAGCATGGGTGTGTTCACTTATTCTAAGCACTGTAGTGTTGACCCAGAGCATTCCACATGGCCCAGATGTGGGCCGGATCTGGGCCGACACTATGTTGCTGTCTGGGATTAGAGGTTAGAGACTGACTCAGATCAGGTTGGCTAGGATTGGAGGGGTTTGTTTGGGTTGATTTCAAATACATGTACGTATCAATAATGTTCAGCAACGAATTTGAGATATTACATACTACAACTTTAACAAAGTTTACCAAATGAAACCTCATTGTTAGTCATACCTGACTTTTTGCATTGTGGAGGTCAGTCATACATGATGCATCAAATCACATGATATAAATAATTTATTTACAGTACAGCGAATAAAAGCGAAGAAAAATAACATCACAAGTATGTTAACCTATTGGAAATATATGCATACATAACCAAGGAGAGCCTTGAAGAGCTCTTTTTTTCTATGGTGTCATAGACAACAAATACAAGGCAACATGTGGCACACCGCTCCAGTCATCCAGCCGCCATCCATTCATCCATCCATCCATACTCCTCTTTTCCAGACTGTTGCAACCCCAGGGAAGGGGTGTTTTTGGCTGTATGCTCTGACGCTTTGACGAAGCTGACTGCCTGTTCTCTTTCCCACTGAGCTTTACTCAAGCCTGCATGCCAGGTGGAAAAACCACTGCAGGCCCCGTCCCATGAGGCCCATCCTCTGTGCTGCATCCTATGGGAATCAAGAGACAAGAAGGTTTGCACACAGCCAAGAGTCCCGCCTCAGGTCTTACACACCTCTCTGGAGGGGGTGTGTGTTCCCACATTTCCCTGGGGCCTTTCTCTGCTGTCTTTAGCACATGTCACTCTAAGTTTAAGGGTTCGTCAGATGAGTCTGGTGGAGGCCCGCAGGGTGTTTTCAGGAGTTGAAGTGTGGAACGTTTTGTTTCTGCCGTGCTATCCGATTCCCACGTGGACACCTTCTGTAAACACACAAAAAAGGTTTAATATTCCCAACCATCTTGCTAAACTTGTAATGAGAAGCATTTCTGTGTTTTTTTTTGTCAAAATGAAAGCTTGATGGTTTAACGACAGCCATAAATGTCAGTGACCAGTCACTGTAATTACCACAAGGACCCGCCGTTAATGATCTGTCCCTCACAGTCTGCGTGACTTTGCCACTTCCCATAAAATGCTGGTCGACTAAGGCTATGTTTACACGGATTCTAAAGAGAAAACGCAAAAGTAGCATTGCGTCATCACTTTTTATTCTGTGTTTAGACAAGTGTTTTGTGTGGGAAATTCGTGCAAATGGTGACGCAAAAGTCTGTGAAATTCAATGTAGTATGCACTTCAGGCGGCTAGGAGTGCATACTATAACAACACCAAGCCCGCGCGCCTGCGTACAACCTTCACTGTCAAGCAGACTTTTGCGTTTTTACTAGTGCTGTCAAACGATTAAAATATTTAATCGCGATTAATCGCATTAATGTCATAGTTAACTCGCGATTAATCGCACATTTTTATCTATTCTATATATCTTTTGATTTCTTTTGATTTCTTTTTGTTACATTATTTTTTCTCATTTTAATGCTCTTATCAACATGGAAAAGTGGATTGGCTTGTTTAGTGCAAATGTTTTTTTATTATTATTATTGAAAATAACATTGGAATAGTGTTAAATTTCACACTATATAAATAATCTCTCACACAATGTAACACTGTCTACCAATAAAAGGGTGAAAAAAATACTGACAGGTCCTAATATTGACGAGGGGGTGGAGAATTCGCATCAGCTGTGTGTGTGCTTGGCCATCATCAAGTGGTGTTTCAGACTGGACGTGCTGCGATGATGATAGCTCAGTTCACAACGACAAAACACACAGATCACTTGGTCTTGTCAATGGGACAGTTTGGCAACTTTTTAAAAGTAAACTTTCCAATTCAGAATCTTAGGGCATCCATTTCGGTGTCTCGCGCTCGTCATCCACTCAAAACGTAACGTTACTATTTGGCCGGCTCGCAAGCCCAAACGAGTGTGTGCGGCACAAAACATCCTCGCGCTGCGCTCTGAAACCCATTCATTTCAATGGCTTGCGCCGCGCGAGGACGTTTTGTTGCTTCTTCGACCAAAGAGCAAGCGGATCTAGCTAGATCTGAAAACAAAACAACAGGCATGCCACAAACACACGTTTCGGCTTTGACTGGATGACGAGCGCGAGACGGCGAAATGGATCAGGATGCATGCCGCGTCCTGTTGCAAAAGCATGTGACAAAAAACCGTTAATCGCGCGATAAAAAAATTAACGCCGTTAAAATGGGTTTGCGTTAACGCCGTTAATAACGCGTTAAACTGACAGCCCTGAGTTTTTACCCTTTACACGGGAACGCGACGGTGGAGCGTTTTAAGATTTCGACTCTGGAGGGTGGTTTCACATTTTTTGAGTTTTTAAGCCTCAAAAACGCTGTCGCCGTGTAAATGAAAGGCACATCCGATAAAATATTTTTTACGTTTTCACCTGCGAGGTGTTCTCGTGTAAACAGGGCCTAAGCCTCTTCTCATCAACTAACATTTAGTCGCACTAATAGGAGGCAGCCCTATTAATATTAAATGCACGAAAAACAAAATAAGAAATATAAATATAGTATTATTATTATTTTAGCTGAATTGATATAATCACAAACGGTTCGAACAATTTGTGCAGCTCTACAAATAAGCACAGCAAACTTGGTTTTACCCACAACTTGCTTTTAAAAAACAACTATTAGATTTTAGATTAGGGCTGTTAATGAATAATAAAATATATAATAATAATAATTAAATAAAAATAATCACATATCAATACTTTCTAATAATGCCCCTAAAAATGATCAAGTTATTGACAAGAATATATTGAGTTTAGAAGTCAGTATGTAAACATAAGCCTGTCATTGGCCTACAGTCTATAGTAATTACATTTTCAACTAAGTTTTGTCTGAGGTAGACATTCACACAAGGCTTTTTAAATAGTTGATCTATGTCTTACGAGCAAGCCTGCATCAGTTAATTTATGAGAAAAGTTTCTTTTACCATTTTTGGAGAAAGTAATGCATTACATGCATATAGACGCTAAGCATCAGGGGGCATTTAATAAGTAAAAAGAAATCGCTAGTTAATACCACTAACAAGGCTCAAAATAACCCCACACTAACACAGTAACATAATGAGGGCCACTGCGTGCAAAACGAAGCGTTGACAACTTTGTAAGTGTGCAGACAGTTTTTTTTTATAATGACAGTGCACTTTGTGTATACACAGCAGTAGCCATCTTTGGAAAACAGCTACTAAGTCAAACCACGAACGCCGTTCATACAGTTCAGAAGTTCGCTGAACTTCATACAGTTCAGTTCACTTGGAACGTTGTTCGTGGTTCAGCTTCAAGACTGTTAAGGCTCATGCTTGTATACACTGTGTAACAGGTTCTTTCGCATAATTAATGTACTACATATATGCATTAAACATATAAAGTATAAAATGCACAGAAAAAGGCAGACGGAAAGAGACGAATGGAAATCAGATACTGACAGACAGGCACTTGCTGTGGTTTAAATTGTCTCATTAACAGCTTCGCTTTCTTCCCTGAGCAGCTCGGCAGGGAAACCTTCCACCACAAGGAATCTTTAGTATATTTTCCTCTTCGCTTTATTAAATGTCATGTTTTGCATAGGGCAGAGTGCGCCCCTGGCTCTTAAATCGGCTCGGAGGCAGCAGGGTACGCGGGGTACACTGATTCCTGACCAGACCGAAGCTGTTCCTGTTTTAATTAGTTCCATCCTCTGGCTCGCAAACATTTACTTTTACACAGTGAAGAGAACCTTTAACTCACTGGCTGTACGGGTTGAGAAAACGAATCACCTACAAAGTCTTAAAGCATTACATTCACAGCCCAAACTTTTTGCCACAACAGCCAATGACGAGTAAATTGAAAAAATTAAATTAACTTAGCAGCCAAGAAATTGTTTTGTGCATTATTTGAATTAAATATCAGTTTTTTGTTGTTGTTTTTTTAGCTGTGACAGTCTAAACCATTTTTCTCTTGCTGAAACTGCACAGTGAATACAAAATATTTTATTTAATTTCTCATATCTTTGTTTATGTGAGAAGTATCCCACATATACTGTACTGTTCATAAATCGGGGTTTAACCCTGATGCATTGTGTACACTACAGATGTGTAACTCTCTCAGAAATAGTAATTTGAAATAATTTATTTTCAAGGGCCAAGCAATAACAAGTCAATAGAGACTAATTTCAAGTGACAGGAAAAATTGACCAAATGATATTGTCACTTTAAATGGGTGGGGTTTGTTATCACTATAACTGCAAACTGTTCAAAGGGCTTTAAACGATTTCAGATGATGAATATGGGTCTTATCAAGCGAAATGATCGCTCATTTAAAAAATAAATAACAAAGGTCGCCTCAAATGGTCACCTTGCTCTGTTCTGTGATGCGTGTTTCAAGACTTGTTTGAAATTGTTTATGAAAATGAACAATCTGAATCTTTTTTCGTGTCATTTGGTTCATTCAACGAACGAAATGAACGAGTTGACTCGGGAAAAGATTTATTTAATTTTGATGATCGAGTTTGAATAGGTGAGTCACAAAAGCGCATCACAGAACAGAGAAAGGCGACCATTTGAGCTTATAAAACTTTGTTATTTGAAAACACAGAAAGCTGGAAAATTCTGTCAATGGCGGGGAAAAGAGTTAGTTTGGTGCAGAAAGCCAAAGCTATTGAAATCATTTCAACCCCAGCAAGCTATACTGCTGGATGACAGCATCAAACAAGATTGTTTGTAGTTTGGGCAAGTAATTTATTATTTAAAAATGAATTAATTATTTAAAATAGGTCTTGTGCCAACTGATTTTATTCTGGCTGCTGCTGCCACCTTTTATATATTTTCAGTTTTATTTAAAAAAAAAACAGTCATTTTGCAGAATTAAGGCCATTCTGTAAATTCAGTAAAAAACAACTCAGCAACAATTATGCATATTTGCTGTAATTCTGCATGTGCATAAGTTCAATTAAATAAATAAATAAAAAGTTTATCACGGCCTGTTTCACACTGTGCATTTAATCGTTTGTGCCAGTCTAATAATACTGTTTATTATTATTATGTTCCAAAATGTCACGATTGATGTTCACCGTCATGATGCGTCGGCTTACATAATGTTTTGTTGGTTTTGTGTGCCATACATTTTACAACCTGGCCAGTTGTCACCATCATAGGGTGCTGAAATGCAAATTATTGTAACAAGGATTTGTATTTTCTTACATTTTACTTTATTTTGGTGATAAAAGGTATGACGTACTATATAAGTGGACACAATAAGCTAGGCCAGACTGATCTTCTTGAAATGGCGTATGTATGACACGCCAATTCGTTTTTCCATTTTTGGCATGCTATCAACACTCACAATCGCTTTTTAGCGTGTTTACGAACACCGTTGACTAAACGTTACATTACTGTATATGTAAAGGAATAATTTACGTACAGGCCGTCGAATTATTAGAAAATAATGCACACCCGAGGTGGTAATGCGGTCATCGACGCTAAAGCGTGCAGGTACACCTCGGGTGTGCAGTATTTTTCGGATAATTCAACGGCCTGAAGTCAATTATTCCACTTATACTACAGTTACCACACCTCAAAACATTGTTCAGATGATTCATATCAAGACGTTTGTCAAGTTTTTGACATTAAAGCGCTCTTGTATGTAGGACTAATTTCTTACGCATCTAATCCCATGCCTCCGTTGCTAATTCCAAAACGTCATTTTAGAGGTAGTAGTAACAGAGGTTTGAGTCACTGATAGCAGACTAATGTAATGATGGGGGACACACTTACAATTCGCTGAAATATTCGAAGACCGACTGTTTCCATCGACTGTAGTAGCAGGTCTTACCATCTGAGTGAACACAGACTGAACGCGCTGCTGTGCTGAATGCGCGTTGGGCGCATGATCAGTCAGAAGTATTATTCATAACTGGCGTAGGCCTAAACTAGTCTGTCCCGGCTTTATCCAGTTATTTATGCAGTTATTGAGAGAGAGAGAGAGACGTTGAAATAATGAGACAGAAAAGCATGTGCGTCAATATTAATATTATTATTTATTTATTTATTAACTTCGTTTTAATTAATTCGTTCATTATTGTTTTCTATAATTGACATTGGGTACCCAATAAATGAAAAACACAAAGCCCTTTTAACAAGTAAGCCTATCAATAATTATTTATTTGTTATATTATCTGGAATAATTACGAAAATCCGTGCAGCAGGACTATTAATTTATTTATATATTCAGTTTAATTTTCTATTTAGCCTATTATAGATAGGACTATACTTTATTTATTAAAATTAAACTGTATGTGTCAGTTGATTGTGAAGTTAGACATCGAATATTTCAGATCAAGCGCATGGGGCTGCATGTCTTCTCTTGTTATGAATTGAATCCTATTTTCGTTAACTATGTGCAGTGATATGGAACTGTAAATGTCGGTTCAAACTTGCCTGAAACTACCTGAAACTACATGCGTTTCCCTGAAAATAATTGCACACCTTTAGAACGTTCTCAACCAATCATAATCAAGCATTCAACAGCCCTATAGTATAAATAAATATATGACCTACCCCAATCCCGTCCCTAAACCTACCCGTCACTGGGGTTAATACCATTTACTGAGTCTTCCCCTACCATCCTAGGAAAAAAAAATATCACTCTTCCAGATGTAGATCTACATTTTGCTTCGTTTCGCTCGGACATTTAACGGCGTGTACATACACAGGGAATCACTCAGACATTTAACGGCGTTGCACATACACGCAGATAGCTCAAAATGTGTAGTAGATAACGGCTACTTGACTTGAAAGTGGTGTGTATGTTTAGGCAAAAGTCATGTTGGCTAGGCAGATTTTAGGCTGAGTTAACGTATTTTAGACGAGGGAAGGGAGTGAGAGGGCCACGGTTCACTACTGGGTATATGTTGTCCTAAAAACGGACCATTAAATCCTTGCGAAACACTTTTGCTGCATTATTGTGTCTGTTTGCACTTTCACTTTAATCAATAAACTCTCTGCTTTAGGATCCTAAAGGGCTACTTTTGGAGAGTTATATGAATGGATTGTAGTCGAAGACCATTGGTGCTGATTATATGAAAACGAGGTGGGAATTTCTCCCTCGGGAGGAAACACTGAGGGCAACAGAGCCATTATGGCATCACGGCCCATTCCACTTCCCCGTGGGAGCCAAAGCAACAATCACAACACAACCATAACACATTACAGGCCTTAGAAAGCCTGCTTACAGGTGGAGATTCAGCGGTAGTGGGCTGTAAACTTTTAAAAGGTCAAAAGAGTCTGAACGATGGCTCATCAGAGAGTGCTTGATTTTCCTTCCTCGCTCTTTGTATTTTCTCTCTATTACAATCTCTCCGGACCACTACTTTTGTCACCTCCCAGTGGCTCTCACACTCTGCATGCAATGCGGCGTCAGAGAATCATTACAATCACCTAATCACTACGTCCTTGCAGGAGAGTGTTTGATTAAACATGCTTCAGTCTGAGCATCTTTGATTAGCTAGAAGGAAAGACACAGCGAGAGAGACGGTGAGAGACAGGACTTGAGAAAATGAAAGAGAGAGAAAGCAAGAAGAGACAGATAACAGAAAGTCGTCCTAAGTCACTGCTGCAGTTAGAAAGTGTGTTGCTATAGAAACCGTTTGCGGGCTGTAAGGTGAAGGAGGGCACTGCGGAGTACACTGTCACCTTTCACTTCATGTTTGAGCGTGTGTGTCAGGTTTTTATAATCGTAAATCACAACTGTTGTAACATTTCTCTGGATATTGTAATCACAGTTATTCTGATTTACATGGTTTACAATAGTAAACTTATTTTGTCTTCAGCAACTGCATGCCATATTTATTTATTGTTGACTTCAGAGAGATCAAGCTGAGAACTGTTAATGAATCAATCAGACAATCAAGAAAATCCCACTGTCCTTCTCAGGAGCAGGGAAAACAAAGCTGTTGAATTTTGAATAAATTATATACAGGCAGTGTGCAATGCGACAACACTGAACACTCCAATCCCATTATAATCAGCAAAGCTGTCACCGCATTCATACAAGTGTGTGTATTTCTGTGTACATGCAGTTAATGCATATTATTATACGGCTCTGTGGAATACTTGATTCTGATAGGTCAATCGTGGTATGTTATTCCCCATAACAACCGTTAAAAACTGATAACGCAGGCTCATCCTGGAGACTGAGCTCAGCACTACGCTTGCTAGTTTTTGTGTAAATTATGTAATTGTCATTTGAGAATCGCAAACTCGCTCTCTTGTTTTACACAAATGCAACTGCTGCCATTTTACAACCATTGTTTTGGATACTGTAATGGATTATAAGTTAACAATCTTAAAGGGTGGTACTGTATAATGCACCTTTTACAATATGTAAAATAAGTCAGTAACGCTTCCTTTTACAGTCCAGTTACCCATGTAAATACTATGTACTTAAGTTAGTAACTACAATTACTGGGTAATAACTAGTACTAACCCTGAACCTACCCCTAAACCTACCCCTGTTCCATGTACTTACCTTATATTAGCCAGTACTTTCTAGGTAAGTACACTGTAAGTACTGTACTGTAAAATTAAGCGTTACCAATAAGTCTCTGTTGTCCCCAGTGTATGTGAAGTTTTAGCTCAATTTTTTGAGGGACAGTGAAAACGCAGTCATTTCAGTGTGTGTTTTTCGAGACTCAAGAAGAAGTGACAACATGTAGAATGCAACAGGACGTTCTGAATGGTTAGTTGATGAATTTATGTTGCTGATGTGGAGGTAACTATCTTTAACTGTGTGTTTCCGGGGACGGGGTTTATGTAAATGTTATGTAAACCCGAGAGGAAGCTTGTGTAGTTCCTACCCGCTGTTTGTTGTAGTCCTTAAAAATGATTTCTATAAAAGCAAATTTCTCCCTTTGCTTGCAATTTGAGCATTGTAACTTTGCAGATGTTGTTTATGCTCAAACAGCAACATTACACACTAACTAAAGTTAGAAAAATGGAATCATAATCAACCACCCCTTTAAAAGAGTTTCATCTCAAATCAATATCTCTAATCCCCATAATTAATTAAGTGGTGAAATGCAGTGTAATAAATGGTATCACTGTACCATATACATTAAATTAGGGTGACCATATTTTGATTACCAAAAACCAGGACACTTGGCCCGGCAAACAGATAGTCCTACTCAAATGATACTCAAAGTTTACTCAAAGATACCTTATTAATTTTAATACATTTAAAGTAGGTTATGCCTCCTATGTATGGATAGAAAATTGTTATATTGTTATTTGAAAACAGGACATGTCCTGGGAAAACAGGACAGTTGGTCACCCTACATTAAATGTCCATCTAGTTGGAGCTTGCTAGCAACTGCTTTCTTCACTGAAACTTTGCGTTTAAAGATAATTGCCTAATAAAACATTTAGTGTCTAATTATTTACGTATGTGGCAAGTAGCCGTGTAATAAGCGAGATAATGTACATTCAGCTGGTAGTTATTACAGAATAAACTCCCGAAAGGGTGATCAGCGATATTCTGCAATAACAACCGGCTGAATACCCAAAGTATTGGGCACTTAAGTTTAACTTAAACTTAAGTAAACGAAAAGTGGAATTGTTCTTGTTCAAATACTTTTCTGTTTGGGGCCACTGTGCATTATACAGTATATTATACCAAAAGGATGGTTCAACCAAAATCATTTAAGTATGAACACTACCATTCAAAAGATTGGGTTTGGTGAAATATTTGTATTGTTTTTGAAAGTTACTTATGCTTACTAAGTAATATTTTATAAAATGTCATTTATTCCTGTGGTGGCATAGCTGATTTTTCAGCATCATCACTCAACTCTTTAGTGTCACATGATTCTTCCTTAATTATTACAATATGCTAATTTACTGCTCAGAATTTTTTTTTTGGAAACAGCTGTTTAATATTTTTGTGGAAACCCTGATATGTTTTTTTGTGGAACATAACACTATATATTTTTTAGATTATTTTTGAATATAAAGTTAAAAAGAACATCATTTATTTGAAATGTTAACAATTTGTAACTTTATAAATGTGTTTACTGTCACTTGTGATCAGTTTAATGCACCTTTTCTGAATAAGTGTTAATTTCTTTTAAAAATCAAGGACAGGTTATATCTATGATTATCTATCTTCAAAAGAAGTCCAATCCAATTTTTTATAGGCAAATAGAGTTTTACATAGCAACATTATTTATAATTATAATTATAGATAATATTTAGATATATCCATATGGATATATACATTTATACATAATGACATATAAATAGGTAATGATTATTAAATGTATTATCTAGTCCATATATTAGTGTTATTTTTCTGTTGTTTCTCGTGACCTCTTTGGCCTTATTACTGCCGTGATTCCCACTCAGTGCTGTTTAATTTAAGTATCATTCTTGTTAAATGTTTAACAGTCTTATTTTTTTTAATACACACACACACATTTTTTACAGCTTCATTTCCACACTATAAAAACGTGCACATGTGGATGGCCTCCTGTCATTCCTGACTTATTCTCCATAACTTTTGGATTTTTTCCAACAACAGAAGACCATGACCATGCATTTGTGAAGTTTAATGCAGCATTATTTTACTTTTGAAATTTTGCTCTCGGGGTCCCCCTACAGTTGGGAAACAGTATTGTCTTCTACTACTGTCGTAAAATCTGCCATGGTTACACTAGGGAATACATAGGGCACGTGCATTTGTTGACAAGCGATACCCCGAACTCTCAAAGGAAGGAGTTCTCACATCTTGGGCAGACTCCAGTGTTGCGTGTGAAATGTCTTCATCCCAGGTACATTGGCATATATTTCAGCATGTCTTATGAATATAGTTTCATGGGCTTTATTTTTTTCAAACGTCAAAAGATCGCGTAGCTCACGTTTACAAGCCAGCGTCTTTATAGTAACGTTAGCCTATTGGCTACTGTTTTACATAATGGATATGCTAATTCAATTCAATGTTTGTGTGGTAGATAATAGCCATATCGTCAATATTATAATATCAAGCTACCATAGATGAATCTGCAAATTTGAAAAATCGATTTGCATTATAGCCTGAGGCAAGACACTTTCACCAGAAAATAAATAACAAACATGACTATCAGCCTGCAGACATAGGATAGTTATCCTGACCGATTATTTTGTTTGTCTAATCGTGTATTATTTACTTGCATATTCATCCGTCTCGGAGAATCTGAATCGGACGACAGACGTTGCCTAGCAACACGCCCCTTTCCTCGATTTCTCCTCTCGAACGTCGACAGCAAGGAGACACCGAGCAAGAACCCGCTTCGGAATTAGAGATGGCTGCGCCCTGTGTGAATGAAGTATGAATTGTTTTCATTGTTTTTGAACCGCTTTGGTATTTTAAATGACGATTATAATCACTCGTATTACTGCGTCCCCTGTAGGTATGGGAATCGGTTGTTGTGAGTGCAATTACTAACGTCTAGTTACTAACAGAAGATTAACATGAAATAAAGTAAACATTTTCAAGTTCAAATGGCTGCGTTTTTGATAAGGTGTAGTTATAATATTTTTTTATGTAAGTGCCTGGTGGCCAGTGCTACCATTACAACAGCTTTCCGGGTGGCGTCCATTTTTTTCTCCGACTCGGACGCGCAAACATGATAGAACGCTTGAAGTGTGGACGGTGACGTCATATCCGAGGTCCGGAGTCGGTCCGTTGGCTATAATGAAACGCACCATTAGCCCCTACCAAACTCAGTAATCAGTATACTTTCACGTCTCACTGGCGCAGAGCTGCCCGCCCCGGCTCTACGGGGATGCTTGAGTGTGTTAAGTGCTCTCGCGTCGGAATTTGAGGAAGTGATGTATGCCGTAAAGCAGTCGAATTTTGTAGTTATTTTTGTGCTCTGGTTCCTTCCACTCCCCGATGTTACAGAGTGCCAGTAAAAGCGATACAGACCACGTCAGGCTATGGCCTACCTGTCATTCAACCTATTGTAAGTCGATTTACCATCTCCAGGGTTTTGGAAAAATATTATAAATGCTGAAAAAGTTACATAGTGCAGCTTTAAATGTGTAGAGAAAAATCTGTGTGTTTAAGCTCACCGTGTGATGCATAGCACTACAAGGCAGATAATGGCCACTTGCAGAGCTCCAATGATGGATGCGATCAGAACGTAACGTAGTTCCCGAACCAGGTACCACGTACATCACATTATAGTCCTTCCTATCACACTGCGGCCCAATGAAGCCCGAATGACAACTGGAAAACACACACACACAAGATAAAATTATATTAGAGTTTAAAGCAAAGAGAAGATGGGAATAGCCAAGGCTATTTTAGGAGACCCCATGACATCAAGCAGTGTGTGTCGATGTGATGATAGAGGACAGTGAAAGAGCGTGAGTATAATCGCATGGCAGTAGGATGTTGATGCCACTTTTTGTGGATAATTACTAGGCATTCAGTGTTTATAGGTGCAAAAAAGCAGTGAAAGAGTGTGTGTGTGTGGGAGTGAGTGTGCAGCAGGGAGCTGGTGGACACTGGGAAAAACATAGTCTTGTTTAATTAGAACCTCGACCTCTCAGAGGAGGCGTTTAAAGGGACATCTGCCAGCCACACACACACACACACACACACACAACTGGTAGGAATGAGTCATCTTTTCGGGAGAGGCACATACACAATATCTTTTCCCTTTTCCTCCTTCCTTCACATCTTTCATATCATTCTCATCTCGCATTTCTCATTCTCTCACCTGCTTTTGTCTTCTCACCTCTTCTTCAAAATCAATCTCACACTGTTCTTTAAAGAGTGGGTGTGAAGGTGAGTGAGAAGGAAGAGTATGCTGTGTTGAATGTGTTGTGTGGTGCCGTTACCTGCAGGTGGGGGGCGAGAGGTTGCTAGGATACTCGCACTCTCCATGGACACAGTAGTTCTTGTAACGCTCCGGACACGGGATGTAAAGACCCCACGGTACCTCGCTCACCTGGTCTCTCTCCTCTAAACACACCCAGAAAAAAACAGAGAGAGGAAGACTGTTGTAATTCTGCAACCATGTTTATGTTGTCAGGTTGTTGTGTGAGCACTACACTGCGGAGATGACGAGTCAGCAACGTCAACTTCGTCTTCATCAGCCAACGCTGACTCAGAAAACACTAGTTTATTAGGAACCAATTCAAATGTCTCCTTGCTATTTTCATATATTTTGCCCCCCAGTGGCCTAAATGAGTCAACAAATTGAAATAATAATAATTTGGTAATATGTAATATTCATAAATAGGTAACACTTTACAATAAGGTTTGTTAGTTAACATTAGTTAACTACATTAGTTAATCTGAACTAATAATGAATTGCACATATACAGCATTTGTTAATCTTTGTTAATGATATTTTCAACATTTACTAATACTTGATTAAAATCTTGTTAACATTAGTTAATGCACCGTTAACTAACATGAACAAACAATGAACAGCTGTATTTTCATGAACTAACATTAACAAAGATGAACAAATGCAGTAACAAATGTATTGCTCATGATTAGTTCATGTTAGTAAATACATTAACTAATGTTAATTAATGAACCTTATTGTAAAGTGTTACCCATAAATATTATTAATAAAAAATATTATATTCATGAAATTGGTATAGAAAAAAAGTATCATTCAGGAACTAGTATCGATGTCATCCCTACCCCTAATTATGCCTCTTTTTACAAGATGTAACATAAGTTGAAATTTCAGCTCAAAATACCCCACAGATCATTTATCACACCATGTTGTAAATGCCTATTTTTAGAGAGAGCAAAAACAAGCTGTTTTCGTGCATGTATCTTTAAATGCAAATAAGATGCTGCTCCCCGACCCGCTTTCCAGAAGTAGGCGTTTTCTAAATGCAAACATCCAAAGCTCGCGCACAGAAAGCTGGCTGTCAGACGGCGCGTGCCAAAAGTATTAAACTAAGTTTTCTTTCACGTCTTATTGCGCTTAAACTGTCAAATACACACAAGGTTATGTCAAACAAAGTTCACATAAACACAGTCAGATATGTCTATGAACATAAACAGCAAGTAAAGAAATCACGTGTAAATTAGATCTGTGTATTAAAGTGAAAGCAGCGTGATGGTTTAAAGCAGCATTAGGTAACTTTTGAAATTCTCTGGGTCCCCCTACAGTTGGGAAACAGTATTGTCTTCTACTACTGTCGTAAAATCTGTCATGGTTACACCAGGGAATACACGCGTGCATTTGTTGACATGCAATACCCTGCAAATTCTGCAGAAGGCGTTCTCACGTATTGGGCAGACTCCAGTGTTGCGTGTGAAATGTCTTTATCCCAGGTATATAATTATTATTTTTTTCAAACATCAGAAGATCGCGTAGCTCACGTTTACAACTTAACGCTTTTATAGTAGCCTATGGGCTAATGTTTTACATAATGGATATGCTAATTCAATTCAATGTTTGTGTGGTAGGTAATAGCCATATCGTCAATATTATAATAACAAGCTACCATAGATGAATCTGCAAATTTAAAAAATCGATTTGCATTATAGCCTGAGGCAAAGTTTTGAAAACAGGATTTAAAGTGCAAGTTTTTGAAAACACTATCGTTTCTGTCTCTGTGTAAACTACAAAAATGCTAATTTAAAAAAATTGTGAAATCATGCACACGCAAATTACGTGTTCATTCTATAGGCGCGTAGTGTTCAAAGTGAAATCGTCAACTACTGGCCAGGCAGCATAATACAGCGTTTTTAATCGTTTTAACAGATCCGTATAAACCGGGATCATTTTGACAACGTTGACGTCAAAAAACGCAAAGTTTTTAGTACATCGTTGTAAGACGTACCCTCAGTTCCTGGGCCACAGCCCTGCAGAGTTTGGCCCTGTTTACACGAGAACGCTCGGGGTGAAAACATATAAATATTTTATCGGATGTGCCTTTCGTTTACATGGCGACGGCATTTTTGGAGCTTAAAAACGCAAAAAAGTTAAACCACCCTCCAGAGTGGAAATCTTAAAACGCTCCACCGCCGTGTTCGCGTGTAAAGGGTAAAAACGCTGCTAAACAGTGAAGGTTGTACGCAGGCGCCAGACTTGGTGGTGTTGTGTGGCAGTGCTTTACATCGCCACCTAGCCACCTAGAGTGCATACTACATCAAATTTCACACACTTTTGCGTCACCATATGCACGCGATTTCCCATCCATAATGCTTGTCTAAACGCAGAATAAAAAGTGATAACGCAACGCCACTTTCGCGTTTTCTCTTCTGATCGTTTCCGTGTAAACTAACTCACCATGCTTGGAAGTTTCTAGTAATCTTGAAGACCTTGATTAGCCAGATCAGGTGTGTTTAATAGGGTTGGAGCAAAACTCTGCAGGAACTGAGTTTGAGATCGTTGTGCTAACTCGTTTCTGGGTTCCTGCAGCACTCAAGTGAATGTGAATAAATAATTTGCTGAAACCTTCCCTTTCCCCACAGCTCTCCAATTTCAGTCTTCAATTCCAGTCCACTCCTCATAGACTGCTATAGAATAATTAGACTTGGCACAAAGAGGGTGAGTAAATGATGACAGAATCTTAATTTTAAGATGAACTAGCCTAGACTATTTAATAACGAGTACGTTTTGTCTCTAAATCGTGAGTAGAAAAGTGTGTGTGTACATTCAAGAGAGCATTTGAAGGGTATCTGTGTAAGTCAATGGAGGGATCAATGATACAGCAGTGACACCACACCCTCCTCTGTTTACTCAATTAATCACAATCTTCCTTCCTTTCTTTTCTTCTCTTTTCTCACACTCTCAAACTCTCTCCTCACACTGTCTGTGAAGCAGGTCACACCACTCAGTCAAACTGTCACACACACTGGGAGGTATCAGGGTACGGTGGCCTGTTGAGGACACATAAAGCAGGCTAGTTCTCTAGAGACTCGCTGGTTTCAATATGCTCCTCCTCACTGCTCTGTTTATCAAAGGAGAGGAGCGACACTGTTTTTAGAGCTATTAACATTTATGTCTTGTGCTTTTTGATTTATTAACACTTTTAGCGAATTTGAAATTAAAAGCAACCAGACTCTAATTTACTAGTAAATGGAGAAAATTCCTTTTTTTGGAATTTGTTTATTAAATAGGACTTGTTTTTTAATGTCAATTTTATACATAAATGGGACTTTTAACAAAAGTAGTCACTTCGCAATCCGAGTAGGTCAGAATTTAATTAAAATGTCAAGCATTTTCAACATTGCTATAAAGGACTGCTGTTGCAAAAATCTTTGATAAGCATTTATTTTGATTTATTTCCCTAAATGGGAAATTTGATGCAAAAAAATGTTATGCGTTTCTAAAAAGACAAAAATACATTAACCTACATTACCTTTGAAAAGTTTGATTTTTAAAAAAAATTAAAAAAATTAAATACTCAACAAATGACTATAGTGAATATTATTACAATATATACTGTGTGTGTGTATATACAGCTATGGAAAAAATTACAGAGACCACTGCCAAATCAGCAGTTGCTCTGGATTTATTATTTATATTATAAATAATAAATCCAGAGCAACTGCTGATTTGGCAGTGGTCTCTTAATTTTTTCCATAGCTGTATATATACACTGTATATACAAAAATGTAATTTATTCCTGCGATGCAAAGCTGAATTTTCAGCATCATTACTCTTCAGTGTCACATGACTCTTCAGAAATTATTCTAATATGCTGCTTTGCTGCTCAACATTTCTTCTAATTTTCAATGTTGTGCTTCTAAATAATTTTATGAAAACCACAAAGCATTGTCCAGGGTTGTTTTATGTTGCATGAATAGAAAGTTTAAAAGAACAGTATTTGTTTGAATTATATATATATATATAATTTTTGTATCAATGTAAAAGAAAAATCTTCAGTCTTCTGTTTTTATAAATGTAACACGTCTTTGCAAAAAAAAAAAAAAAAAAATATTGAACTTCATATCAGCGTGCCAGTGTGTTGACAGTACGCGTCATCGACACTTTCCCACACATGCTATTGGATGAAGGCAACAAATACGTCATGCATGTCCGACCCCACACGTAGCCACCTGCTCTATTTACCGGGAAAATAACCTGAAAAATTTACCAATATTATAGTAATGTGCTAAGTGTGTGAGTGGCAACAATTTTTATTTGCTTTGTTAAAAAGTGTACCGTATTTTCCGCACTATAAGGCGCACCGGATTATAAGGCGCACCTTCAATTAATGACCTATTTTAGAACATTTTTCATATATAGGGCGCACCGGATTATAAGGCGCATAAGATACTGCAGTCAAACGTTTGACTGGGTTTGCATTATGCATCCACTAGATGTGCTAAAGGGAATGTAACGAGTGCGCGGCGCCGGAGGTGAGGCGTTTATTTAGTAAGCATGAGCGCGCTGGGGCGGGCACGTAACTTACATTCACAACTCCAGGTAGACCTATCGCACACCAGACGCACACTTTCTCATCAGTGTATGGCCAGCAATATTGTTATGTTTAATGACATTATGATATGAAGATAATGTCTGTTCTGTGTTATGATTGTACTGTACAATTAAATACAATCGTTGCTGAGTCTGCAGTCTGAAAACTTTACCTCAGAGCATCCGTTAACTGAATGAATTGAAAATCTCACCTGAAAAATCCAATAACATCAGCAATTGTCATTTAAGCAGCTGATTTCTATAAATGAATGCAAAACTAAATATATATTGCAGCATAGGGCGAAGTCAGGATCCATTGGAAACGATTTGAGACAAAAAAAATAAATTTTATATAAAACTATGTAAATGGCGCTCTGTGGCGCAGCAGGATTTTGAAAACGGTCCTGAGCTGTTGCTGGGCACCGTGGTGCCGCCGGTGTGTGTACACTCATAGAGAATAATGTGTTCGAATTTTAAAGATGTGGTTTCTCGTCCGGTGTGTGACCTCCTTAAGATGGACAGGAGCGCGAGTTCGCAGGAGAATTTAATAACGCGGAGCGTTGTTAACCAATTGATCCATATATAAGGCGCTCTGGATTATAAGGCGCACTGTCGTTTTTTGAGAAAATTAAAGGCTTTTAAGTGCGCCTTATAGTGCGGAAAATACGGTAGTGGTTATATACTGTATACAAAACTGGGTTATCCATCCCCACAGAACATCTAAAAACACAAAATCTCCCTTCGGTCCACCATCTAAAATGATCATGGGTCTCTAATTTATGATTGTGACTGGTGCTGGGTCAAACTAGTCAAATTCCATCACATGAAATGCAATATAGTCATATTGCATTTCATGTGACTATTTGAATCTACTGAGCTCTCACAAACTATCGCATGGCTACAGAATGTAGTTATGCTTATACAAAAACACAAAGCCTTGTTAGAGAAATGGTGTGTGAGGGTAACTTTCCTCATAACCTCTTTAGATCAGGAATGAGAATGAAAGTGATTAGACTGTCAGGCTGGAGCAGAGGTGAAGACATTTGTTGAATAAATTGAGAGTTGTGACTGACCTTTACAATGTCCGAGGTATTTGACCTCAATCCTCTCCTGCTTCTGACACGACACCTCTTTCACCTGGCAGGGGTTGTCATAGGAGCGGCCGTCTGATGCACAAACTGGATTAAAACTGATGTGGGAGCAATCGATGTTACACACACACCTACACAGAAGAGAGAGAGAGCATAGAGAAGAGTAATTTTTACTGTCAGCACTAGATAAAGATTCAAGTCTGGGTTTTAACAAGGGTGAGACAATAAATTCCCTAGATAAGACTGTTTTGTATATTCATGTATATATACTATAGTTATGTCCCAGGGCTTGTTTTTATTATTTTTCTTTTTAGAGAGCGTTTACACGAAAACAATGTATTAAAGAGGGTGATGAACTGAGAAATCAAATTTTCTTTGAGCTTTTGACATCTAAGAGGTCATCATATAAGAATATCCTGTAAGTTTCAGAACTAAAAACGTCCTTGTTAGTCCAATAGAAGCTTTTATTGAAACCAGCCTCAGCAAACGAACTCGTTTTTCAAAGTGGGGAACTATGACGTCAAATAGGATAAAACACCACCCCCGCAGTTTAAAACACGGCCGGTTTAGCCCCACCCACCGATTCGCGGATTACACGCACAGCTAAATAACATATGCCTACCTCGTGATGACAAACCGGATGGAGCTACCGAGCAATACTAAATATTGTGCAGTGTCTGGTTGTGGAAGAAGACAGTCTCTGCATAAGCTTCCTCTGAAATCCAATAGGACTGCATGGATAAACTTTTATTTTAATGACGTTCCAGCAGATGAGGGAAAACATCGTCCGTCTGTTCGCTTCATTTCACTGAGGATTGTTTTGTAAACAAGACTGGATTTGCAGACCAATTAAGAGTAAAAATTGGTGCTGTGCCGTCTATATTGGATCTGACAGGAATGGTGCAACACACGGACTCTGGGTCGAACATGTATGGGCGAATCATTCCGGTTGCCATTTTACAACATTGGATGTTTTCAAAGCAATTTCCCCAAGTGCATCGACGGGTGAGTTGAAACTCATTATAATATGCAAAACTGTTATCCACTCACAGCAGTGGGCGTTTACTTCCAAATCTTCAGTGCGAGACGCCCATAAAAACCAAGCGTTTCTGAGCTGGGCTCAAAACTAGGTAGAAAATAGATTAATTACTTATTAATTTAGATGTTTTTGAATGCAAAAACCAAGCGAACGTCATAAGTTGACCTCAGACAACACCATAGAATTTAAAAAGCCGGTCCATGACCCCTTTAAAACAGAAACGTTTTTCATTTGTATTTTTCACGTACAGACGACAACTTTGTCAAAACTATCCCTGATCACATATGGAGGACCAGCTCTACCATATTTAAAAATAAATACAGAAATAAATGCTCAATAAATAAATAAATATGCATACAATTAATTGCCCCAAAAATACAATAAACAAATAAATGTAGGTAGAAATTAAATTATACAGTGAGACATCAATGTATATATCTCTTAGCTTCTTTATTTATTTACCTTTGTAATAATTACCTTATTTATTTATTGTCCATTATAATCTTCAACTTTATTTATTAATTACTTAAAGTATTTATGTGCATGTTATAATATTTTTGTCTGTTTTATTCTTCCTTTGTATTTTTTTACCCTATTTATTTATTTCTGTCGTTTTTACATTTCTGTATGCATTTCTGCCTCATTATGCAAATCAGGAGGGCCTGTGTCTTAAGGGTCAACTTCTGGCCATTGGTTGGTTAGCATTTACTGCATTGGTCTAACCCACTTGGCTTTTCCCTGCCATAAAGCATTGTTTAGTAATGTCAAACTCAGCAGGCAGACATTCAGTGTCTGACCAGTGTTCTAAGCTGCTAATAGACTGGAAGAATTAGAAGTAAGAAAAAAATGTTCAAAGGACCACAGAAAAACATTCTCAGATCTCAAACTTATTAGCAGCTTCCCTTAAGAGGTCGGACATTATTCATTATAAAGAATAATTTATGTGTGTCTGATTGGTCCAGATGTCATTTCCATTATTGTCATTTCCACCAAAGAATCTATGGCGATTTAGTACGAAGCCCCTAAAGGGACATGGTGACAAGAAAAAAACATGAGATGGAAGGAAAAATTATTGGTCAATGCTTTTGCACTTTTATCTGCAAATGTTTGTGTTCCCTCGGGGAAACGTTGCAAATGCAAAGTTTTGCAAGGAATGGAAAAGTCTGAGTGAGTGAACACAAAATCACTGAAATATATTTTTCCTCCCATTGAATTTTATTTTTCCATCACCATGTCTCTTTGCAGGCTTCCTGGAGATTCAGATGGTTGAAATGACATTTATTCATGAGGGGATCAGATGATGCATGAATATCCACTGTTGGACATTGTTTTTAAAAAAGTAGTGAGCTTCTATAAGTCCATATGGTCAAACATGTTCTCAAAGTCAGAAAAACACTGATTAATAAATCTGATTCTCAATACAATAAGAAGAGAAAGCCATTTGCACAAAGAAATCACAGCAAATCAAATACCATTAATTGTAAGAAGTGATGATACCTATTAATTAGAATACAGGCAAGCACTCACAAACAGATGCACACATATTCTACCATTTATCCAAGCATTCTCAAAGAATCTTTCAGTTTACTTTGCATTGCATGTGCAGTTTATCTGTTCATTTATTTATCTAAACACACAGTTCTGCCGGACACCCCATTACTGGCAGACTCCTGCTATCCTGGAAGAATGAGCGTCGTCTCTCCCTCTCCTACTCGCAGCCTGAGATATTTATCTATGTGGATGAACTACAATAGGGCCATCTGTTAGCCTGTGTGGTCTCAGATTGAATATATGATTTTTTTAGCAAAAGCTATCTTGCCTGTTCTTATGCCTGCATGCATCTTTATAAATATGTTTGCATGTGATGAGTCCAAACATCTGAGACCACTAGTAAGGATGTTGCTATTTAGCATTTTTGTAATTGAACTCTGATGCATTGTGAACATTAGAGATGTATAACTCTCTCAGAATGAATATTGGAATTTATTATTAAATATGCAATCATTCATGTTCTTGTTTTGAAGTAAAAAAAAGTATTAAGATAGATGTTGTCTATTGTATTATGATAGCCTACGTATTATGTTGTAAATGAAAATACCTATGTAGTTGTTGTTAATTAAAATACATCTGAAATAAAATAAATATATAAATATAAGACAACTTGAAATATTTTTTGAAAAACATGAACAAAACAACAAAATAACCCAAAATACAAAAGATGAAAGGGAGGGTTTACTGCGATTTCACTTTTTTGATTTTAAATAGATGTGGATAATGTTGCTGCTTGGTGCATGAACAGTATCTGCAAAGTTGCAGCGCTGAAAGTCTTAGTGTAAGCAAGAGATATCGCCTTCAAAAATCAGGTAAGTAAAATTGGCTACAGAAACGACTGATTTTGGATAGCTACAGCTCAGTATGGTAGTGCACCCGCTGAGCCCACACATTTCTGCGTTAACGACACTCCCTCCCGGGATGCTGCAGGAGGAGGGCATGCGTCGGTTAGCGAGTTGTGTTCATTCAGCGCAGTGCATAAGTCTTCTGTGTGTTTTTAAGGGCTTCCCACGGGACACTTATACTTCTACAACAGATGGATTACAATTTGTGTTTGGTGATGTTCCTGAAGGTGACAATCGCATAATCTAGCTCTATCTGTTGCTGCACACTTTATCAATACAGCTTACGGATTCTCTACGAGCTCAGACACTTGGATTCACAGCGTACAAGAGATGAACTGTTTCTAAATCATGAAGCAGATCCAGCTTTAAAACCAGCAAGTTAAAAGTCAGCAGGCTGTTGTGGACACAACCTGGTAGTAGTGGCTGAGACTTTCATCATTTTAAATGTGTTTGCATGTATAATTTCCTCAATGCAGGCCTGTTTTTTTTCAAAATGTCAGCTGCTGCTCTGGTATAGGCTTTATGTGAGCTACTAGCTAGGCTATTTTGTGTCTACGGCAGTACGCGCACAAACACTGCAATGGACCCTGAATTTGTAATAGAAGTACTAATGTATGTTAATGCATGTTCATATATAGATGCTTGGATGACTTTATTTTCAATTTTATCAAGTAACGTAAACCTGTGCAAACCTGTCTGTTTGTGTTTAATTCAGTTAGTTTAGCCAGTCAGTTGCTCTCGATTGCCAAGTCAGATGCTATTGTGTAAAAGCAAACGTGTATGCAGAGCTAAGACATGAAGCAAACTTATTCATTCAGAAACCATCCAAGAGAAAGCTGAAAATTTTAGCCAATCCAAGAAGAGCAAATGCGCAGGGTACCCTGTCCTTTTCTGCACCTATAATCATTAAATGTCTCCTCATATCTCTCGCTCCTGCAGGGCTCCAGAGCCTCCATTTTTGCAGCTCAGGTCTGAGTCTTCATGGCCCTCTATCAGAATCCAGAGTTTCAAGAAGATCAGAGAAACTAAAAATTTTGACCCCAAAAAAAAAAAATGACAGGGGTACCCCTGTCGTTTTTCTGGGATTTATGCCATTATAAATATCTCAATATCTCAGCTCTGGAAGGGTCTAGAGCCTCCATTTTTGCACTCAGGTCTAAGTCTCATGGCCCTCTATCAGAATCCAGAGTTTCAAGAAGATCAGAGAAACTCAAAATTTTGACCCCCCAAAAAAAAATGACAGGGGTACCCCTGTCGTTTTTTTCTGGGATTTATGCCATTATAAATATCTCAATATCTCAGCTCTGGAAGGGTCTAGAGCCTCCATTTTTGCACTCAGGTCTAAGTCTCATGGCCCTCTATCAGAATCCAGAGTTTCAAGAAGATCAGAGAAACTCAAAATTTTGACCCCCCAAAAAAATGACAGGGGTACCCCTGTTGTTTTTTTCTGGGATTTATGCCATTATAAATATCTCAATATCTCAGCTCTGGAAGGGTCTAGAGCCTCCATTTTTGCACTCAGGTCTAAGTCTCATGGCCCTCTATCAGAATCCAGAGTTTCAAGAAGATCAGAGAAACTCAAAATTTTGACCCCAAAAAAAAAATGACAGGGGTACCCCTGTCGTTTTTTTCTGGGATTTATGCCATTATAAATATCTCAATATCTCAGCTCTGGAAGGGTCTAGAGCCTCCATTTTTGCACTCAGGTCTAAGTCTCATGGCCCTCTATCAGAATCCAGAGTTTCAAGAAGATCAGAGAAACTCAAAATTTTGACCCCCAAAAAAAAATGACAGGGGTACCCCTGTCGTTTTTTCTGGGATTTATGCCATTATAAATATCTCAATATCTCAGCTCTGGAAGGGTCTAGAGCCTCCATTTTTGCACTCAGGTCTAAGTCTCATGGCCCTCTATCAGAATCCAGAGTTTCAAGAAGATCAGAGAAACTCAAAATTTTGACCCCCCAAAAAAAAAAATGACAGGGGTACCCCTGTCGTTTTTCTGGGATTTATGCCATTATAAATATCTCAATATCTCAGCTCTGGAAGGGTCTAGAGCCTCCATTTTTGCACTCAGGTCTAAGTCTCATGGCCCTCTATCAGAATCCAGAGTTTCAAGAAGATCAGAGAAACTCAAAATTTTGACCCCCCAAAAAAAATGACAGGGGTACCCCTGTCGTTTTTTTCTGGGATTTATGCCATTATAAATATCTCAATATCTCAGCTCTGGAAGGGTCTAGAGCCTCCATTTTTGCACTCAGGTCTAAGTCTCATGGCCCTCTATCAGAATCCAGAGTTTCAAGAAGATCAGAGAAACTCAAAATTTTGACCCCAAAAAAAAAATGACAGGGGTACCCCTGTCGTTTTTTTCTGGGATTTATGCCATTATAAATATCTCAATATCTCAGCTCTGGAAGGGTCTAGAGCCTCCATTTTTGCACTCAGGTCTAAGTCTCATGGCCCTCTATCAGAATCCAGAGTTTCAAGAAGATCAGAGAAACTAAAAATTTTGACCCCCAAAAAAAAAAAAATGACAGGGGTACCCCTGTCGTTTTTCTGGGATTTATGCCATTATAAATATCTCAATATCTCAGCTCTGGAAGGGTCTAGAGCCTCCATTTTTGCACTCAGGTCTAAGTCTCATGGCCCTCTATCAGAATCCAGAGTTTCAAGAAGATCAGAGAAACTCAAAATTTTGACCCCAAAAAAAAATGACAGGGGTACCCCTGTCGTTTTTTCTGGGATTTATGCCATTATAAATATCTCAATATCTCAGCTCTGGAAGGGTCTAGAGCCTCCATTTTTGCACTCAGGTCTAAGTCTCATGGCCCTCTATCAGAATCCAGAGTTTCAAGAAGATCAGAGAAACTCAAAATTTTGACCCCCCCAAAAAAAATGACAGGGGTACCCCTGTCGTTTTTTTCTGGGATTTATGCCATTATAAATATCTCAATATCTCAGCTCTGGAAGGGTCTAGAGCCTCCATTTTTGCACTCAGGTCTAAGTCTCATGGCCCTCTATCAGAATCCAGAGTTTCAAGAAGATCAGAGAAACTCAAAATTTTGACCCCCCCCAAAAAAATGACAGGGGTACCCCTGTCGTTTTTTGCTGGGATTTATGCCATTATAAATATCTCAATATCTCAGCTCTGGAAGGGTCTAGAGCCTCCATTTTTGCACTCAGGTCTAAGTCTCATGGCCCTCTATCAGAATCCAGAGTTTCAAGAAGATCAGAGAAACTCAAAATTTTGACCCAACCCAAAAAAAAATGACAGGGGTACCCCTGTCGTTTTTTTCTGGGATTTATGCCATTATAAATATCTCAATATCTCAGCTCTGGAAGGGTCTAGAGCCTCCATTTTTGCACTCAGGTCTAAGTCTCATGGCCCTCTATCAGAATCCAGAGTTTCAAGAAGATCAGAGAAACTCAAAATTTTGACCCCCAAAAAAAAAAATGACAGGGGTACCCCTGTCGTTTTTTCTGGGATTTATGCCATTATAAATATCTCAATATCTCAGCTCTGGAAGGGTCTAGAGCCTCCATTTTTGCACTCAGGTCTAAGTCTCATGGCCCTCTATCAGAATCCAGAGTTTCAAGAAGATCAGAGAAACTCAAAATTTTGACCCCAAAAAAAAAATGACAGGGGTACCCCTGTCGTTTTTTCTGGGATTTATGCCATTATAAATATCTCAATATCTCAGCTCTGGAAGGGTCTAGAGCCTCCATTTTTGCACTCAGGTCTAAGTCTCATGGCCCTCTATCAGAATCCAGAGTTTCAAGAAGATCAGAGAAACTCAAAATTTTGACCCCCCCCCCAAAAAAAATGACAGGGGTACCCCTGTCGTTTTTTTCTGGGATTTATGCCATTATAAATATCTCAATATCTCAGCTCTGGAAGGGTCTAGAGCCTCCATTTTTGCACTCAGGTCTAAGTCTCATGGCCCTCTATCAGAATCCAGAGTTTCAAGAAGATCAGAGAAACTCAAAATTTTGACCCCCCAAAAAAAAAATGACAGGGGTACCCCTGTCGTTTTTTCTGGGATTTATGCCATTATAAATATCTCAATATCTCAGCTCTGGAAGGGTCTAGAGCCTCCATTTTTGCACTCAGGTCTAAGTCTCATGGCCCTCTATCAGAATCCAGAGTTTCAAGAAGATCAGAGAAACTCAAAATTTTGACCCCCCCAAAAAAAATGACAGGGGTACCCCTGTCGTTTTTTTCTGGGATTTATGCCATTATAAATATCTCAATATCTCAGCTCTGGAAGGGTCTAGAGCCTCCATTTTTGCACTCAGGTCTAAGTCTCATGGCCCTCTATCAGAATCCAGAGTTTCAAGAAGATCAGAGAAACTCAAAATTTTGACCCCCCCCAAAAAAAAATGACAGGGGTACCCCTGTCGTTTTTTCTGGGATTTATGCCATTATAAATATCTCAATATCTCAGCTCTGGAAGGGTCTAGAGCCTCCATTTTTGCACTCAGGTCTAAGTCTCATGGCCCTCTATCAGAATCCAGAGTTTCAAGAAGATCAGAGAAACTCAAAATTTTTGACCCCCACAAAAAAATGACAGGGGTACCCCTGTCGTTTTTTCTGGATTTATGCCATTATAAATATCTCAATATCTCAGCTCTGGAAGGGTCTAGAGCCTCCATTTTTGCACTCAGGTCTAAGTCTCATGGCCCTCTATCAGAATCAGCAATACATAA